>OY756216.1:11180000-12430000 GCA_963576875.1 Acrobasis repandana | reverse complement strand
AGTATGGATGGGTATATGAGAATGTTTGTTACTCTTTCAGGAAAAAACTATTGGACGGATTTGGTTAAAACTTTACTGTAATATAGGTTGTACGGCAGATTAATCTTTCCATAATAGCATAACGAATAACAACGAAAAAATATTAAATATCATTGTGTTGGAATTATTTATTGTCTCCATTTTTATTCCAATAATAATAAATAATAACCACAGAAGTAAAAACGTAAGTTAAGTAAAGACTCGTAAAATAACAAGCAATAAATATTGTTCCGTACCCACATAACAAATAAGTGTCACGTTTTTATCCCTCTTGAGGTACACAGAACATAATAATGCCATGCCTAAAGGCCACATTTAGCATGTTGCCACATAAACTAGGTATGTATTTTCAAATAAATCAACCTTGATAAGCTCAAGACTCGATACGCTCGAGCTCTTTTTAAGACTGGAGTTCTTTTTGAGACGTGAGTTTCTTTTTAAGACTCGAGCTCTTTTTGAAATACGAGTTCTATTTTGGCGCTCGAGTCTTCGAAAAAGGACTGGAGCTCCGGTCGACTCATAGCTCTGAGTTTTGTTAGTACACCGAGTCTTGTAAAATTGAGCAGAGTTTAAAGAATTAAGACTCAAAGACTCGAGTTCTTTACATCTCTAATCACATCCACTTTGAACGTGATTTTAGATTTATTAATGCAAAAAAACGGATATTAAGAGCGCTTTTTGACTCCAAGAAACTATGACGTCACAGTCCGATATTTCATACAAATCCCATAGAATTTTTTTTGAAGTTTTGAAAAAAGTACTTATCTGATTTGACTTGTTGGAAACTAGGGGATTATTATTCGTAGGGGCCCCTCGATAGAATTTGCTACGGGCCCCGCGCTTGCTTTATCCGGCACTGGTCACCCTGACTCGTATATGAACTTTTATTACTCATATTCAACTCATTGAAGCAAGTTTCGAAGTGTCATTTAGTAGTAACTATGTTATGTAAATATGTGAATATTACTATGTAGTGTACTTCCATGGTGGAAACATATTTCAGATTTTTAGATTGATGATCCACTTTAGCATTCACTTAGGTATAGACGTAGAGTCAATTAAGATAATGACCACGTTCCGCCTAACACGTCTACTTTTTATATTTGTCAGTTTCATGAATCATTCTTTTAAGACTGGTTTATGGTATGGAGCCCACGATTCTAAATTTAGATTTACTCGAGCGTCATGGAGACCTATTGGGTTGCGAAGCTTAGATGATAAATATCTATCATTGAATAATCTGACGATTTGAATGTGACGCAATCTCCATTATTAGAATGTGCAAAAAAAATTTCGCCATTTTGAAACAGTCAAGCGCGTCAGATTAAGATATTATATGGTTTATCTTTATGTCCTAGGTACACGTGCTGTTTCATAATCTGACAATTATCTGAAGGGATTCTCGCCTAATCTGACAATATTTTTTTTATCATTATATTTATTATATTATATAAATCATTGACAGTGGCGAATTTACCAATAGGCTAAGTAGGCTGGAGCCTAGGGCGGCAGATTTAGAGGGGCGGCAAATTTTGCCCAATTTTTTTTTTATCTTACAGAAATAAAAAAAAACTTATATGTATACACATTACGTCCGTAATCCGTATATAAAAGATTACTAAACGCACTGTAAAATATAGGTACTTATGCAATCATGAATTTTAAAAATATTCCAATAGCGTTACAATATTTTAATTTCAATTTAAATTTAGTAACTTACCCTAATTATAAAAATTATATTTAACGTGTAATATGTTTCAACATTTAAATATTTATTTTCTACTAGGTACGTATGTATTTACGTAGTAGTTTTTGGGTTGCGGCGCCTTTCCCCACCTTATGATTAGTACATGCTGCTGTTTTTAGGTCAACAGTAGGTATACTCGTCACTACATAGTGGGTTGCAAAAATAATCGAGTAACTATCATCTAGTTCACAATCATACTAATAATGGGAAAAAGCCGATGTAATAAGGACGATAGAACACAAATCATAAAGTTGCAATTTCAGAATAAATGTAATTAACATAATTGTAAACTAAACTAACGTATTGAATTTCAAAGGTCAGTAGGGGCGGCAAAAATTGAATGCTCTACTAGCGGCAAATTTGTAAATCCGCCACTGATCACTGAACTTAATTAATTGAAAAGCTCAGGAATTACCATGGAAATAAAAAAGTGTTTGGACATATAACCGTGAGCTACTCGGTAAAATAATTGTATTCTAATTACAGCCCTGTCTTTTTGTTATGTATGTTTTATTTACGAAATGATGATGAAAACTATAAAAATAATATTTTGGCAATTATTTGGTAATGTAGACAAAAAAAAACATCAATATCTACTATTAGTGTGATTTGTCGCGCAAATTTTGTATGAATAAGACCGTTAGTATTTATTTGCATATTTTTTATAGTATTAATAATTCCAATCATCTTCAGAGTAGAAGTCTGACGAAGCACGGCAGTATATTGCGATAGTCTTATTAAATTAAGCATTATCAGTTCAGTTAAAGCAATGAAGAAACCATATTTTCAATATTTAAATATATTTTTTTTACAAATGAGGTCGGACTGCAAAAACTACCAGGCTAAGGCGAGGCCGACCAAGACATACGTCAACAGGTTTAATTTAGCTGTTATAATCCAATTTTTTCATTCAATTTTTCGATGAGGTAAAATGCAGCTGTCACGTGGTACCACAAATTCGGTCGGCCACAAGAATCTGCCAACATAGGATTTGGCCGACCTCTTTTTTTTTACTTTTCTCAAAAGCCTTTATCCTACCATTCAAGTTTCATTCTATTTTTTTTTGACGTGACGTGACAACGTCTAATAACTCGATACTACGGGCTGCATGCATGAAAAAGATGACGTCACTGTCGCGTTCCGCAAGCGAGAGCGCGGCACGAACGAGAGAGAGGCATGATCGGCGCGAGCGATCGGCTAAGTTCGGAATATTTGACGTTGTCACGTCAAACTACCGTCCGTAAACGTAAACCGACTTTACAGACAACCAATTTTTTGATTAATTTTTGTACCACTTTGCCATTTGCGCAAATTTTTCCAAGTTAAGCCGCGGCCGACTAAGAGCAGTTTAAGTTACTTAAAATTAGCTACTCCTACAGAGTAGGTATTTTCTATTTTTTTTATCAGGTAGGGTTCTTTGCAGTCGGCTCCCGGACTAGTAGAACACGAACGAACGTTGATGGTACACTAACTTAGGCCACGCACACTATGATGACGTCAGGAACTATATTTTTATTTTTGTTACTTCAGCTTGTGGAAATCGTCCGATTATATATTTTTCGTTATCCAGGAATTTCCTTCAAAATAAAAAAAAATTAGCCACACTAAAGAAATTGTCAGATTAGTGGAATATATACACTTTTTAGCATGTAATTACTCGCCCTACGCGCTCGAGAATTTCTGATGATCAATTTTTTTTTACTAATCTGATCCTTTATCCTTGACGCGGCCATATACAAAGTGGAAGGGACATACCCGTAATAAATTGAACCACGGGCTATACTAGATCACTAAAGTATAATGAAATAAAAATAAATCAAAAATCCAAAAAAAAAATGACATTCCCATACAAATCGCCCGGGCGGCCGCACACTTTTGTATGGAAATGCCGAAATTTTGTTTTGTTCTTTGGCTGTTATTTTAATTTCATTATACTATAATGATCTAGTATAGACCGTGGTTCGATTTATTACGGGTATGTCCCTTCCACGTTGTATATGAGGCTCATATTTGGTGGAGGTACTTAACCGGGTACAAGATATCCCCCTGTATGTTAATCTGCCGCGCTCTAGTAAATCCCCTCTTGGGCTCCCCTACTATTTCATACGGTGTAAGTAGCAGACATATTTTTATTTTTGTGGCTGCAAGTGGCGTTTTACGCCCGATGCTCTTGTTATATAAGACATTGCCGGAAAAAGGTAAAATTGTATACACACCTCTAGCGGTGAAGAAAGCAGGTTTTTATTCATCGCCTGTATACAATTTTTATTCCCGTCACTACGCGCAAGTCGTGATCTGCTCGTAATCATGTGTTACATTACGATCCCTGATGAATTTTTACAATAATACTTCTTATACTGTACTTGTATCAAGAAATGTCCCTATTGACGTCAGGGCCGGATTTGGGGGAGGGCAGGCGGAAACAGCCCCGGGGCCACCACGAGAGAGAGGCACCCCACATTAGAGATAAAAAATACCCAAATTTTAACGGGACGGGCAGAGGGGCCCCTTAGAGATAAAAAATATCTAAATTTTAACGGGACGGGCAACTTTAACGTTTTTTGTTATTTTTTTTTCGCATTTTTACCGACAATACGTACGCAAACAATAATATTGTTATTGAATTAAAAAATATATATATATGCATATTTGTTTACTTCGTACTATATAAACACATAGGCACGGCTGTTTCACGTTCGGAATAAATTCTACGCTTTTAAAATATCAAAAGATTTATTCTATAAATTTGCAGTGAAACATGCCTTCACGTATTTGTTAATTATTAATTATGTACTTAATCTCATTTATGTTCATCTAATATCACATGAAATGTAGCACATTCATAATAGTTTGAGACAAAGTGACTTCTGGAAATAACATTTCGTATGAGATATATAGTGACTACACACCGTGCCACAGACCCAATATCTTATATTTAGATTTATGACTTCATCCGTAAAACATCAATATATCAGGAAGTAAGGGACTACCTACCTTACTTACCAAATATACTTTTTTTGATGGTCAAGATTTGCACTAAAAGCGCTCGTTTTCAAAAATGAAAGTTATAAACAAAAGGCTTCGAACGAAGATGGGACAAAACCCCCTTTCGAAGCTACCTAGTGTTGAAAGTGATTCACTGCGTGAGTTAGATTTCAGCAAAATCATAAACGACTTTTCGTCGAAAAAAGCTCGCTTGGAACTATCAACTTTCCATTTGTTAACGCGGTAATTTCGTTTATAACAATTACCAACTAAATTATTTGTTGAAATAATTTTATTTGTTGGCAATAAATTTTTGAAAAACGACAATGATGTTGTTCCTTTTATTCGGAAAATAATTAGGGGCCTCCGCTCCTACGTTGCCCCAGGGCCTCCAGACCTCCAGAGCCGGCCCTGATTGGCGTAATGAAAGACGTCAGCATTTTTTGGCGAGTTTTGATTGCATTTTGCTCTAGCATACATAATACATATCATTGTTTTTTTTATGGCAACATACAATAACCCTCACTCAGTTTATATGGTACCCTTCGAAGAGTAATTTTCATCATAACTAGGCAATTTAAAATTTATGATAATAAAAAACTCTTAACAACGATGGTCATGGTCAGAAATTATATCTATGAGTAGTATTACTATACCCATAATAAGTATTATTATAATTTAAACCTTAGCTTATTTACTACAATAATTACTCAAACTAAATGGACGCGATGAAATATTGTTCTTTACTAGTAGGCAATTTGATACAATAGATTCTAGCTACCCTGAGAGGGATTACAGCCATAATAATGAATATTCCTTATACATGGGTATAACATAAGTTACTAGTCTCCATGATGTAGCTCCTTTAATTGGTCAACTGGTTTTTTATCCTGCAGGTTGTCCTTCATATGGGGTTTAACTTTCGTAGGTGGAAATTTAGTTAAGCAAAAGTCTGAAATAATACAGAATGATTTGCAGAGAAGTGGACACAAAAGAGCTTGATGTATAACTGCCACTATACGATACCAAGGGCCATCAAACGGGTCCAGAATTGCTGGGCATAACATATGATTCAAGTTCACTTGAGCAGGCTGAAAAAGAAAATGTTAGTATTTTATAAACTGACAATAAACTTTCACTGTTTTCATCAAAAAAATTAAATATAATCTAGAATGACTACAAGTAATAATCTCAAAAAAACAACATTCAAAATTAAACTTAATGCGACGTACATAAAGTTTTTATTACCATAACGCTTATGATGAAATACCTAACGTTCCGAAAAATCGTACCTAAAGTTGTAGGCGTCCCTTTCCGCAAACTGACAGTGCAATAGAATAGGAAAGGACACCTACAACTTTAAGTATATTTTTTGGGAACGGCTTTGCCATTTCGTAGGCATTCTAGATTGTTTATAATTTCTTTCAGTGTTACCAACTTAGGGGTTTTCCCCTCAGATTTAGGGGGTAAATAAGTGAGATGGGATTTTTTAGGAGTCTGAAATTTTTAGGGGTATTTTCAGGGATTTTTTGACTCTAATATTTTGTTTTTTTTTGCCATTTATGTCCTATAGTTGGGAAAAAGCCTCCCCTTTTTGTTTCCAATCACTTCTATCTTTAGCTAATAATATTTTTAAATTGATAATATTAATATTTATTTCTTGACCTAGCGACTTATTACGACATCTAGTACCTAATTCTACAACTACTCTATCACTCTATGGTGACTGGCGGCAATACTAGCGCCACTGGCGGTCTTATCTTTTTTAGGGGGACAACTAAGGGAACATAAGGCGATTTTAGGGGTTTTGACACAAACTTTAGGGATAAATATTTTTGAGAGTTGGTAACACTGATTTCTTTGGTTTTAATTGAACGCTGTGTGTGGTGTAACAAACACATATACGCCGATTGCGGCTGGCAAAACGGACGTGAACGTCACTATCTGAACAAAATATTTTTTTTTAGATCCATGAGGGCTCAGTTTATTCTTAACGCGAGGTTTTTAGAACCCCAACCAAGTTGTATTAACCACTCCGAATGTGTAATTTTAAGTCAGTGTCAATATTACGACGTCAATTTTCGCTGGTGTGCAAAGTTGAAACATTTCTCATATCAGGTCGTCTGACCACCAGGTAAAAACTACATATTTATAGTAGTAAGAACAATGGCCTATTTATAGTAATAAGAAACATATAATAAATATTGTACTTACGATTGCTATAACTTGCAACACAATAAAATGGTACAGGAGATTCAAACAATAACTGAATATTGCCCAATTAAAGTCCCATAGTGGTTCTACATTATATACACCTGGAATAAATTTTTGTCTTGAAAAATCAAATCATATGTGTGTGCGTGCATGGTACCTAAATACTTCCATTTAAAATAAATAACAAGATAACGTTTCAAAAACTAATACCCGACTGCGAGAAAATTCTTACTGAAAAGTATGATTATTTGATAATGTAATTTGGTGCAATTTTTTTTTTGTATTGAATTGTATCTAATTCAGCAGCCATTTACGGCTAACAATGTATAGATTTTTGAAATGTGCTAATTAAGAACTTTCATTTGATACCCCACTTATTATCGAAATAAAAAAAATTTTACTCGCACTTTTTGTATGTAACATTCGTTATACGAATTTTTGCATTCAAAATGTAGCCTATGTCACCCAGACGATAATTACGAATCAATTGACATATCTTTTGCGAAAATTGAATAAGTAAGTCCAAATAGTTTGGATGCTACGGATGAACACACAAAGATATCCACATAGGTACATAGACTGCTTAAATCATTACCCTTCCGTTTGGCTTTGCCGTAGTCGGGTAATAAGTCATTTGTTTGATTTCGTTCGTTTGTTTTCATCATTTGTTTATTTTAGTCGTTGGCATACTGTTAAATAGCCACTATAATAATGATACAAAGTAATTTAAGACCGTAAACTTCAATCAAAATTCATTTTTATATAAAAGAAAACCTGTAAACATGTGTTACACAGGATACCTTTATAAAAAGAGTATATTTCAAATATATAAAATCAATATCAAAAGACGCTTCATCGCGTCGTCTCAGATTCCATACGTAAATGTACTTCAAACAAAAATTGGAATTACCTACCATTCTTTAGTAAGCAGTTGCGTGACACCACCCTTCCCCACTGGACTGACTTGACTTTAAACCTTATCGTATGTCGCGCCTGCGCCACTCAGCTGTGAGCAACAAGTGTTTGCGCTCTACGTGCGCGCGACTCGATTGACTACGATTATTTGTTACTATTGTCGCGAACGAGATAGAATCTTCCCGAACAATATTCGCGAACGAATACTACGATAGAATGGTGCAAGCCAAATTGGCCCATATGTCTTGTGTCATAAAGTCTAGAGTTGCTTAACCATGTTACACTCACACACATACCCGGCGCTGGATGCTTCGAAACACATTCGTCGACTATGTAGAATATTCGAGATTAATGTGGACCTATTCGATGGCGCATATAAATAGGGAACATTGGGTGCGCCACAGCAGTTCAATACGAGCTATCAAAGCGATCACTTCGAAGCGAAGGAAACCTACATTAGTGCGACAAGTGGAAGTACCTGCGACTACCTTGGCGAGATACCTGGACCTCAGCTGCTACGCGACTTGGACCTTGGACGTTTGGAAGACCATCTTCACGTGTCAACTTAGGGTTCCGTAGTGAATAAATCCCTCATACGAAGTTTGGCGTTTCTCTCCAAAGTCGAACCCCAGTTTCGTAACATTTGGTGTCAGAAGTGGGATTTGGAGATGCCAGTTTTCCCGAGGGAAGAAGAGGATACCACCAGGGAAGGTGTCAGGACCAGGGCCCAGCGTGTCATGGAGGCTCAAGGGGGCGTGGCTCAGGCCACGCCTACTGAACCTCAAGCCACGCCCACTGACCCTGAGGCCACGCCCACCGATCATCAGGCCCCGCCCACCGGGCCACAAGCCCCGCCCACTGGACGTCAAGCCACGCCCACCGATCATCAGGCCCCGCCCACTGGACCTCAAGCCACGCCCACCAGACCTGAAGCCACGCCCACCAGACCTCAAGCCACGCCCACCAGACCTGAAGCCACGCCCACCAGACCTCAAGCTCCGCCCACTGGCCCCGCCCACCTTGGCCAGACTACGCCTACTGGCCACGCCCACCAAACAGTACCACGTACATTAGAGGCATCAATGGATTTAAACTATTTAATGCAGATGTTACAAGATATGCGGCAGGAACAAAAAGAGGCACAAAATGCAAGCACAAAACGACTTCAACGCATAGAAGAGACACAAAATTTACGATTTTCACGCTTGAGTGAGGACCAGCAAATAGTTTTGGGGAATGTCTGCAAGCTCAATAAAGCAGTGGAGCGGATCCGTCATGATGTAGACGTTGTGGAAAATCGTATGACTGATTTGGAAAACAAGGTGGAAAATAGAGTAATCGACTTGGAGACTAATTTCTCTGGTCTTCAAAAGAAAGTATTGCGCCTTGAGACAGTTGGAGCAATCCCTAGCGCATCCGACTGTGAAATTAAGGGACTAAGAGTGAAAGTGCCATCATATGACGGTACAACATCCTGGGCCGCATACAAACAGCAATTTCAGACCGTCGCTGGTGCAAACGGCTGGACCGATGAACAAAGCCATACAGCTCTCACTGTGGCTCTAAAAGGTTCAGCTCTATCAGTCCTTGAGGCACTGCCTAGCTCTGGCAGCACCTTTAAAGATTTGATGGAGGCGCTTGAAGCCAGGTATGGAGAACGTCACCTTGAACACGTTTTCCGAGCCCAGCTGCGTGACAGAATTCAGCGTTCAGGGGAAGGACTACAACAATGGGCATTGGAAATTGAGAGGCTCGTACGTAAAGCCTTTCCTTCTGCTGACTCTAGAACGGTGGACACGAACATTTTACAAACCTTCGTGGATGGTATAAGGGATACGGAGGTAAGAGCTGCAGTGAAGCTTCGCCATCATGCCTCTCTTAAAGATGCCCTGGCACACGCTCTGGAAGTCGAAGCTGTAAGGCAAGACGTTCGAGTACACAAATTGCGGGAAGTCACAGAAGAAGTAAAGGCAATTAAGAACCCGCAAAAGAAGACCAATAGCTCTGCGCCTGTTTGCTACAGATGTGGTGAAAGAGGACATTTGCGACTCTCTTGTCCAGAAAAACAAGAATTAACCAAATTGCGTGAAGAGCTAAATGAAGTAACAAAAAGGCAGGAGAACTCCCCTCCTACGAGAAATCAGGGAAACGAGTAACAGCCAGGACTAAGGGGCGGGTACTGGCTGGCGTAGAGGAAGCCCCAGCAATTGTCATCTCGCAAGTGAGCAATAGGAGCAGTTTGGCGATATGCGGCAAAGTGAATAGGACAGACTGCAAATTGACCATAGACACAGGAGCCTCCAGAACAATAATCAGCCCGCACCTGGTAAAGGCTGCGATAAAACGAAAGAACCTCAACTGTCGGCTTCTCTCTGCCTCTGGCCAGCCAATACCTGTCCTAGGAGAAATGAAGGTGACGATATATGTGGGAGAGTCACCATACACCCATGATGTCATTGTGGCTGAGATTATGGATGAATGCATATTGGGCTTAGATTTCATGAAGAAATATAATTGTAAAATCGATGTCACCAATGGAGTTTTTAAGTGTGGTAACGAAGAAATGTTCATCCTTGGAGCCACTACCGGAAAAGTAACTTGTCTAAATAAAATCGTCATACCTGGTCGAACACAAGCGCAAATAATGGTAAAACTGCCATCAACTAAAACACGCAAGCCAACAAGATGCGTTCTTATCGAAGATATAACGAACAAAACAATGAATCGCAGATTCCTAACAGCAAGGACTTTAGTCAGTGGAAAAGATACAGCAGTCGTGAGAATAGTTAACATAGAGGACCACGAAATCATTCTGAATGAAGGAGATGTTGTTGGAAAATGTGAGGAAGTTGTCTGGATGAAAAAGTGTCAATCAACACCAAGCTCAGACACATCTAAAAACACAAGTAGTTCTATTATTGCCGAACTTCTAAAAGATTGTAAAAGCAACCTTACTTACTCGCAGAGCTTGAAAGCAAAGAAGTTGCTGCTGAATTTTGCTGATATTTTCTCTTCCAAAGAAGGTGATCTAGGAAGAACTTCGCTAGTTCAGCACAGAATCGATACTGGAAGCGAAAGACCTATACGTCAGCGAGCAAGAAGAATTCCATATGCTAAGGAAAATGAAGTGCAAGATCTGCTGGAGGACATGAAAAGAAATAAGATCATTGAACCATCTGCAAGTCCATGGTGCTCCCCGGTAGTTTTAGTTAAGAAGAAAGATGGCAGCACACGGTTTTGTGTCGACTATAGACGACTGAACGACGTCACAAAGAAGGATAGCTACCCATTACCAAGAATTGATGACACCTTGGATACCCTTAGTGGAATGCAATGGTTTTCCACCCTAGACTTGAAATCTGGTTACTGGCAGGTGGAAATACATTCAAAAGACAAAGAAAAGACAGCGTTTTCGACAGGAAAAGGGTTATGGCAGTTCAATGTTATGCCTTTTGGATTATGCAACGCACCCGCTACTTTTGAACGACTTATGGAGTGTGTACTAGCAGGATTAGTAGGAGACGCTTGTCTAGTTTATCTGGACGACGTAATCATCATGGGTCGAGATTTTGAAGATCATCTGCGGAATCTGGAGCAAGTCTTAATGAAAATACGGGGTGCCAACTTAAAACTGAATCCAAAGAAATGCAATCTATTCAGAAACAAAGTGAATTACCTTGGGCATGTTATCACCAGTGAGGGCATCCAAACTGATCCTGATAAAGTTGAAGCAGTGAAAAACTGGCCTACCCCCAAAGACAAGACAGAGGTGCGAGCATTTATGGGACTTTGCTCATATTACAGGCGATTTGTAAAGGGATTTTCTGAAATCGCTAAACCTTTGCATCGTCTTACAGAAGACAAACAGCCTTTCAAATGGGACGTTACCTGTGAGAATGCATTTTTTAAACTCAAAGAATGCCTTTGCAAGACTCCAATCTTGGGATACCCGCAGACTAGTGGCCAGTTCATCGTTGACACAGATGCTAGCAACACAGCGATCGGAGGGGTACTATCTCAAAAGCAAGGTGACAACGAAATAGTAATTGCATACTTTAGTAAATCTTTGTCAAGGCCTGAAAGAAATTATTGTGTAACAAGAAGAGAACTCTTGGCTGTTGTGAAGACGCTGCAACATTTCAACAAATATCTTATTGGTAGACAGTTTACACTCCGCACAGACCATGCTGCTTTGAAGTGGCTGTTACAATTTAAAAATCCAGAAGGCCAAGTTGCACGTTGGATTGAACAACTTCAAGAATTCGACTTTGTCACTGAACACCGTAGTGGTAAGGCCCATGGAAATGCTGATGCACTCTCAAGAAGACCGTGCCCGAAAGATTGTAAGCATTGTGCTAAACAAGAGACAAAGGAGCTTACGGTTAAGATCACAAGGACGATCCCTACAGGACAATGGGACGATGAAAACTTCAGAGAAGCTCAAGAGGATGATGAAGATATAAGGCTCATTATCGCATGGAAAGAACGTGGTGCAGATAAGCCGAGATGGGCAGAGGTTGCGCCTACGAGTCCCATCACTAAAGCTTATTGGGCTCAATGGGACAGTTTCATCCTGCAGAATGGAATACTTTACCGTAAATGGGAAAAACCGAACGGCAAAGAGTTTCATCTACAGGTTGTTGTTCCCAGGGATAAGGTGAAAGACGTTCTCCGTGAAGTACATGATGGTGTAACAGGTGGACATCTTGGCGTCAAGAGAACGTTAACAAAAATTCGAGAACGGTTTTACTGGTTGAATTGTCGGGAAGATGTGCAGGATTGGTGCCGCAAATGTACAACTTGCGCAGCCGTGAAAGGCCCATCAACAAGAACTCGCGGTGGTCTACAACTTTACAATGTTGGTGCGCCCTGGGAGAGAATTGCAGTTGACGTTGCCGGACCGTTCCCTGTAACTGAATCAGGAAATAAGTACTTTATGGTCGTCATGGACTATTTCAGCAAGTGGCCAGAAGTATTTGCTATACCTAACCAAGAAGCTACAACAGTAGCCTCCAAGTTGGTTGAAGAAGTAATCTGTCGGTTCGGTGTGCCACTAGAAATACACTCAGATCAGGGAAGGAACTTCGAATCGCAAATTTTTCAGGAAGTTTGCAAACTCTTGGGAATGCATAAAACTAGGACCACCCCATATCACCCTCAGTCTGATGGCATGGTGGAGAGATTTAACCAGACGCTGGAGAGACATTTAGCGAAACTGGTTGACAAACATCAGAAAGACTGGGACAAGTACATACCGCTTTTCCTCCTGGCTTATAGGACATCGGAACACGAAAGCACGAAGCTAACCCCAGCTCAGGTGAATTTCGGTAGAGAACTTAGATTACCTGTAGATCTACTGACAGGAAGGCCACCAGAAGATCCACATACTGTGCCAGACTACGTATCTGATCTTCGAAAGCGAATGAGTAACGTGTACGATTTGGTTCGCGAAAACGGGTTGCAGGCAAGCGAAAACATGAAAACTAGATATGACCGAAGAACGAACACAAGTGGCTTTGAAGAAGGAGCATTAGTTTGGCTTCATAACCCGATTCGCCGGAAAGGAAAGTCACCGAAATTACAAACAAGATGGGAAGGTCCATATAAGATCATCACGCGAATGAACGACGTGACCTATCGGATCCAACGTCAACCAAGAGGAGCACTTAAAGTGGTGCACATAGACCGTCTGGCACGTTACCATGGCAGCAATAGTGACGCTCGGGACGAGCGCCTCTAAGAAGGGGGCAGTGTCGCGAACGAGATAGAATCTTCCCGAACAATATTCGCGAACGAATACTACGATAGAATGGTGCAAGCCAAATTGGCCCATATGTCTTGTGTCATAAAGTCTAGAGTTGCTTAACCATGTTACACTCACACACATACCCGGCGCTGGATGCTTCGAAACACATTCGTCGACTATGTAGAATATTCGAGATTAATGTGGACCTATTCGATGGCGCATATAAATAGGGAACATTGGGTGCGCCACAGCAGTTCAATACGAGCTATCAAAGCGATCACTTCGAAGCGAAGGAAACCTACATTAGTGCGACAAGTGGAAGTACCTGCGACTACCTTGGCGAGATACCTGGACCTCAGCTGCTACGCGACTTGGACCTTGGACGTTTGGAAGACCATCTTCACGTGTCAACTTAGGGTTCCGTAGTGAATAAATCCCTCATACGAAGTTTGGCGTTTCTCTCCAAAGTCGAACCCCAGTTTCGTAACACTATGTTAATTTTTCTTACGTTTTAATACTTTTTAGCTACTGCATTAATTGCAGTATTGTTACAATACAAAATATCCTTTATGTTAACAAGTTATATTGATGCCAATCCAATGATTTCAAATGCACCCTGTATTTAGAAATTTTAATATGTATATGCATGCATACTATCCACATATACTGTACAAAGATCTAGCAAAGTCTTAAGTAAGCATTAAATATTTTGATACTTATGTAACCTAAGGTTTAAAATACAAACCACCAATTCTCAAAAGATAGTATGGTATGACAAACATCATCCCATGTTGTATCCAATACAGGGCAGCCTCCACCAGGATCTGTGGATAAGCAACCATTAATGAATAAGGTTAAGACATAATTTTGAGATTCACCTCCACCTGTGTGATTTGTCCCTATATACCTTTATTTATATATCTATACTAAAAAAGTCACCTTATTAAATATATTTCATGGTTATTAAGTGTATTTAAACAAACTGCTTGAAGGCATTAATATTCAAATCAGTGACTAAATTTGACCTTTGCATATAAAATGAAACATTGACATTAAAAATCAATTGAAAAATATACTACACAAATTACCGTTCTGGATGCAGTTTCTGGAAACAAAAAAGCTAATAAGGGGCCATTGAGTAAGTTGAGATGAATACGGAAAAGAGCCGTCACTGTTTTACTTGGTGGTGCAGCCAGCAAGTATATCTGAAAAAAAATACAGAAAATATCTGAGTTCAGTGAATTTCTTTCTCTGTCAAACCTATATTATAAATGTTTATATAATTACATACATACCTGTAATAATGTTGTAATATGGCAAGGATTTAATAGGTAAATAACAGTTCGAGAAGCAAATTTAAAACCGATTTCCATTCCCCATAGCAAAGCCAGAAGAATGACTAGTAAGCGCTTACCACCTCTATCACTTTTTACATAGTTTATTTCATTTGGTAATTCCAATTTTGGATAAGTTTTAATCTGTAAGAAGCAGAAAAAAACTATTAACACCTACAAATAATAATCTCTAGAAGCGTAACTAATCCCGAAAAATCATTCCACGCAATATGTACCGCGACAGTACGATGGGGCTTATAATATGAACCGCGCGGCACGACAGTTCGCCGACACATGACACTCGAACCGTGCGGTTGCGTCGCAAAAAGTTTCCTTTGAGAATGGGGAATGGGAGGAGGGGGAGGAGGGAGTGGGGTTGAACAGCCTCAACCTCTACGGCTTGGTGCCTGCGTTTTCTTACAGCGGGCAGGGGCTGCCCTTCCTCGCCTTTTTTGCCATTCTTTATAAAAAACGCCTACTTTTCCGCGCGTGTGGATTTATTTAAGGGGTTTCTCCCCTCCCCCCTACCCCCCCACCCCCCTTTTTTCTCAAAAATGGCGACTTGTTTTATACTGATTGAAAATTTTGCATTGAAAAAAAATTTATATAAAAAAAGGAGATTCCAGCAAAAATAAAATGCTTACGGGGTCATATTCGGGTAGCATATTTCTAAAGTTGAGGCGATAAAGCAACATAACAGCCTCTAGCTGTTTGGCAATACAAACGGCCGTAACCTGTTTGACAAAACCGTTAAACAATCCAATTGCAATGTCTGCGACACATGCATGATAAGGATTTCGTTTAGGGTTACTATAAATTATGGGAACCCTACACCAATGGTCCATAATGAAATATAACTGGGTGTCTATTAGAAAACAGATATTTTGACATCGAATTTCACTTCCCAGTAAACTATTCCACGATTTTTTATATACAGAGCTTTCCTAGTGTTGGTCGCAGTTCTAACATAACCTAACCTATAGGTTTGCCCTATCAGAGTTCTAACTCTGACCTGACCTGTATAAAAACATACTTAAAGCCATCCCTTATTATATTACATTTTAAATCATATGTATTTTACATAGGTTTCTGTGCAGTCATTAATAAGCAGTGTACTCAGCAATTAATAAAAAAGTTATTACTTACTAAAACATAAATGCAGATCGTTGTAACAATAGCAGTTTCTATTAATTGTCTTTGAAAAGATAAGAAATATGCACATTCAGGGCCAACATTTCTAGGCACAGCTTTATTGGCACCGCTATAAGCCCACTCAAACATGGTTGTCCCAATCAAATTTCAGATGCTGCTAAACATACATAATTTAATAAAGTAATTAATTCACCATCGATTTCTAAAACCTTAGCACATAAATAATTAAACTTCTTTTTATTTTTTTTCGCTATTTTGCTGTCACAACTCTCGCCTGAAGTCGTCTGTCAATGTCATTTCTTTTTTTTTTAATAATTTTACGACTCCTTTAGTGCCGATCTATAATTTTTTGCTTCTTTATTCCAAAACCTAACAAGTTACAAAAAGGGTGGTGTAGGCCTATAACTGCTTCAAGGGAGCTTCTGGCGACAAATCTATACGAGTCTACTGGTTTTCATAGACGATTGAGTGGCGGACGAAGCCCGAAGACGCACACAGTCCGCAAAACAAATATCACTCACTCTCTACGGGTAAAAAAAAACAAATACTAAAAAAACCGGCCAAGTGCGTGTCGGACTCACGCCCGGTTGTATCCTCAGCTGTGCTGCTTAGGTGCCCGGGCTACCCTTTCCCGTTTTTTCTTCTCCAAATATTACATGCATGTCAATGATCACCCAAGGATGTCAAAGACCTTGCGTATGAAAAGAAAAAGCCGAAAGAGTTAAAAGATTTGGCTATACGGTCCGAGAGCTGGCACGAATTATTGGGTAGGTATTTGAGGCAAGTTAAAAACTTGTCACATACCTCTCCTATTATACCCTAACACGGAACTGCAGACTGGCTGGTGAGTATCGGGGCTAAAGCAACCTAATTATTATTTTTTTCTTTTTTTAAAAAAGGGATTTGATTGAGGCAATATGCATTTTTTATATGTTGTAGTTTAATGTTTAAAGAATAAAAAAATAAATAAGCCAGATGATTTAGTCGGGGCTTTGATATTGCCAGGTGCGTGCAAAAGTATTTTTCATCTCTTCTATTCAAAAAACGATGATTTTATCCCAAATATTTGGGGCTAAAGTCACTGGTAATTCTCTAGACACTGAAAAGTAAAAAGTAAATTCCCTAGGATTTAAAACACATTTGAAAACCGAACACGAATGTAGAATCAAAAATAAGTTTGGAAAATCCAAAAGTGCACGCCTCATAGCGGTCACTCAATTTTCACAAAAAAAAAACAGAACTTGAATATTGCATATTTATCGGTGTATTATGAACAAAATAAAAAAATTACTTTTAAATCTTCGCGCCATTGCCCACACAGAATAGAAAGGTACTGCGCATGTATTGTCAATGTCAAGAAGAAAAGAAAAATGAAAAGATTAACATTGTGTCCAGAAAAAGAATGGAAATTAAGAATGGATAAAAGGCAAAACGCCGTAAAATAAATTAAAAAAAAAAATTGTCAATGTCAACGAACCTTATTTACCTCTCGTCAGAGAGTATTACATATTTTCTTTGTTATTTACATAGATTTAGATATACCAACGATAGGTGGATTTCAGTTTATTGCTAATTATAATTAAACTACATTGAATTAGACCGTGATCTTCGAAAGGACTTAGTTTTGGATAATACTGAAGCGTATAAAAAAAATGGACTTGATCAGATAAGTTTTTCGGGAGTTATCGTGACCACGCCAGTTTCCATACGTCCCGACACACGGACGTCCACAAAATGACTTTATTAAACATTGTTTTTATTTATTTAAAAGGCAAAATGTCTTTTAAAAATATCATAAGTGTTGAAACTAGTGTTTTTCCTTGACATTTATGTGTAAATATTATTGTACAAGTGCGATAGAAAATAAATAGAGACACATTTAGTTAAAAAATCACTTGATTTTTGTAAGGCGAGAGTAGAGCACTACCTCATATGCGCTTCGCTAATGAGGCGTGCAATAATATTGGCAGTCAGCTAAAAAAAAAGAAGAATTTAGTTTTTAAATTATAAAATATAGGCAAAGGCGTCGTAATTTCTTAAAATTGGAATACAATACAACACGTTTTACGTGGGTGACTGTAGGTCAAAATGTTTTGGTTTTCTTGCTTCAAAATAATAATTTATTAAAAACCAATAACAACGCGCAATTTTTGTCTTTGATTTAAATAGTAATTTAATTTATGTAACTAAGTATTAGGTTATATTAACTATTTTAAATGTGACTAATTTCTGAGGCAAATAGTAAATAAATATGAAGTTTACGTATAATATACATATTTAAATATATAAAAAATTAATTAACACACAAGGAAAAAGTAATGAAACGATTCTAATGACTGGAAAATTTATAAGATACGGTGGTCCTAGAAAATATTTTCATAGTACTTCTTCCGTGAAAACGCCACTAAATAAAGGTTAGTAACTGACTGTTAAACTCTGATTAGGTATATGTAGGTATTCTACTTTCGTTATAGTTATATATTTGCTTTTTATCATAGATGGAGATGAAAAGAAGAATGTGCTACACGGTGTACGGTAATAGTTATATCTCGGGCGATATACTTGAATCCCTCGCTTCACTCAGGATTCCACCGTAGAATCCCTCGCTACGCTCGTGATTCTATTGTGGCATCCTTCGTTTCGCTCTGGATTCAAAGTGCCGCCCTCGCGTTAAAACTATTACCTTTACGCCTTGTAGCACAATCTACTATTTCAAAAAAATATAAAAAAGGTATTTGAGGCAACTTGAAATTTTAATAGGGTATTACCACAGAGCTGTATATACTATAACCGCTCGTGCCTATTTTGAACTGTCAATTGTAATGTCAGTGGTGACATTTAGTGATGAGAACATTCTGTTCGCTCTAAATCGATTCAAAGACACCGACCAAGTGAATGAAAATGAATGCAAATCCGATTTTCAGTCGATTATCACGATTTCGAATCACGAATACAAGTAGCTAAAATATTAGCGCTGAAGAACATGTTACCAAAGAAATTGTATACAATCTAGAATGCTTACGAAGTGGCAAACCCGTTCCCAAAAATTATACCTAAAGTTATAGCTCTCCCCTTCTACTTTATTGCACTGACAGTTTGCGGGAAAGGGACACCTATAACTTTAGGTACATTTTTTGGGAACGTTAGGTATTTAAAAATAAGCATTATGAAAATATGAGCTTTTTGTGCGTGGCATTAAGTTTAATTTTCAATGTTGTTTTTTTGAGATTATTACTCGCAGTTATTCTAGATTGTATTATAAATTCTTTGCATGTTACCGATATATTAGGTTATTTGATATCCGAGTAACATGATACCGAGTAACCATCAAATAACAGATAAGTATCTCAAACCGTGCCTGTGCTCGCGAAACGTGGAGTTCTGACGTTCCTCCACGTTATCCGTTACCTACTAGATACGATACGTTATTAAGTTATCTAACGAATACGTGTCTAAAGTCCGAGCGCTGCACCGGCCATTGTTCGGCAGACACGATTGAAGCCGAACGAACCATTCTAGCTCTTTCTGTACCCAGCACAAACGTGATTGAGCGAGCGAAACAATATATAACTTGAATTACTTCTTCAAATTAAGTACTCTCTGGCGTTCATTGAGTCACTGAACAAAACCAGTCGAAGTTGGCCTCCCGACTCATGCGCGGCATTTCTTTTATTTTGCCCTAGATTTTATTTGATTTGGTTTAAACTAAACTTACGACCATTACTATGTGGGTAAATATTGTTATAAAGTCTCAGATCAGTTAATACAGGATAAGTTACGCAGACAAATCTTCTTACAAAACTTTCTGCCGTTTTTGGTGCGGGGGGAGGGTACTACTACATCTAAAAACACACACACAGTCACAAAAATAATTTGTGTCGTTATAAACGCACACTTCCGTAAAATTGACACACTAGTTTATTTTCTGCACACTAGCAAGACTCACACTAAAACAAATGTGTATGTACACGTAATAATACACCCTAGTGCAAAAGGATTGAACAACAAAAAAAAAATATTCGGTATAAAAGTTAATACGTCACGTGAGGCGCCACGTGAGCAGTTTAAATAATAGAACTTGTTTAGTATCTATTTAGTTTTACAAGTTTTATTATTTATACTGCCCACGTGGCGCTTCACGAATACTATAAAACTTGTTAATTAGTTTAACAAGTTTTATTATTTAAACTGCCTACGTAGCGCTTCAAGCATACTACAATATAATACAAGTTTTTTAGTATTTAAACTTGTATTATGGGACACTAACTCAACAATATATATTTTATCATCTTCTTCATCTAAGCGCGTTTTCGGTTGCATCCTTAGCTGTGACGCTTCCCCGCTTTTTATTCTTCAAATATAATATGGTCACCCAAGTAGGCCAAAGACCTTGCGAAGTGGAGAAGAAATAGCCGAAATAGAAAACTAACTCAACAATATATATTTTATCATCTTCTTCATCATCTAAGCGCGTTCCCGGTTGAATCCGTAGCTGTGCTGCTTCTCCTTTCTTTCTTCTCCAAATATAATATAGTTATATACCCAAGGATGCCAAAGACCTTGCGAAGTGAAGTAGAAATAGCCGAAACAGAAAAATAAAAAACTTGTATTATAGGATACTAACTCAACGATTGTATATTTTATAATAAATACATATATAGATGGGGTTATGGGGTTATGTCGTTTAATCACGGAGTTCCAATGGCCACCTTCCAGCTCCATCATCAGACCCTGGATACCATCTAAAGACAAAAAAACCTGTCAAGATGAATTATACGAGCCCAAACTCGATGGGCTTATGTCGTTTAATCACAGAGTTCCAATGGCCACCTTTCAGCTCTATCATCAGACCCTGGATACCATCTAATGACAAAATACTCGTCAAGACAAATCATACGAGCCCAAACTGGATGGGGTTATGTCGTTTAATCACGGAGTTCCTATGGCCACCTTCTAGCTCCATCATCAGATCAGATCCATGTTGTCATAATATTGCATTGTCACGCGACATACGTATGCGTGCAAAATTTCAGCTCAATCGGAAACCAGGAAGTGGGTCAAATTTAACTTGCAAGATTTGATTACAGACAGACAGACAACGGACAGGTAAAACGAAATAAAAGCTTGTAAAAAAATTAAAATATTTCGATATTAAAATTATATCATAAATAAAACTATATCTATGAAATGTAATTTTTATCGACATCGATAATAATGCGATGTCTCGTCACTCAAAAAGTAGCAAAAATTTACTTGGACAGTTGAGTGGTTAATCTATATTCAAATCTAATGACAAGAGAATAAAGACGAAGGTTGTAAATCATAAAAAGACAAGCCTCGTGGGGAGTGCGCATCAAAATCTGGTAGTCTCGTGGGGAGTGCGCTTACGTCATCAACTCATCGTTTTTTAAATTTGAATCTTATTACCGAACCTTATGAATGTAATTGATATATTTAAAATGAGAAAGTCTCGTGTCGAAGGATAGTGAAAAAATAATAACATTGAAAAATAAAGTATGTTCACATTGTGATAAGTGATTATAGATCTTTTTGGTATGGTTATGGCAGTAAATAAGATAAAAAATCGCTTGGGATGGCAGGAAATCAGTTGCAAACTTGACTCGATTATTTTTTCCTTAATCTATACTGAAAGATATTATATCGATTTTTAAGTAATTACATTTAAATAGAAATCAATGTTAATAAAATAAAAAAATACAAATGAAAGGTTATTCCATCTTTACTAAGATTAGAAGTATTTGACCTCTTTTTACATGCGTTTACTGCACAACAAAAACAATCATTTTATCGTTTTCTTTGCGCCACCGTTTCTTTTTCACGTGCCTACATTTCTCTCCATCCACTGGTTGTCTGGAAGAGATCGCTGTCAGCGATAAGACCGCCCATTGTACCTATGTATATATATTTACAATTTGTGTTATGTTAATTTTTTTATTTATATTTTTTAGGTGCAATAAAGAGTTATTCATTCATTCAATTTGGCATTTTTAATCGAGCACTTGTAGACGTCCTTTCGATACTTTACCGATGCACATAATGATCACAATCGATTACGCAACTAGTTTTTATGAACGTATTAGAGCATGCGATCTTATACTTCTGCAGAGGGGAACGCGCAGGTAAGGCTTATCCTGTATTAAATGATCTAAGTATAAAGTGTATACAAAGTGGAAGGGACATACCCGTAATAAATTGAACCACGGGCTATACTAGATCACTTAGGTATAATGAAATTAAAATAAGAGTCAAAAAACAAAAAATAATTTCGACATTCAAATACAAATCGCCCGGGCGGCCGCACACTTTTTCAATTAATCAATAGGTTTATTTGCATAAAATGTAGGTACCTACATAAAGATCTTAAAATTACCACTCCCTTTTACATTTTACCTTCTTGCGTAGGTATGCAAACTTTTAATGTTTTTAAATTATTGATTACAATTAATTCCAGTATAATTATTATTACAATTTAAATAATATTAGTAGAGTTTGGCTAACAAAAGCGTGACCTGACAAAACGCGGCAAATTAAAAAAAAATACATATGGTAACCCTGCGTATAGTTCGAGAAAACTGATTTGATGCCTGAATATTTTCTTAAATAACTTATATACCATGTAGTTATGATTTTAAAAATCCATCTATGTCATTACAAATCTCGTGCATCGGAAGGCACGTTAAGCCGTTGGTCCTGGCTTCATCCCAATAAGATGATAGTCGTCAGGCTAAGTCAGATGTCTTTAGGCAGCTTGAAAAATCTGACACCAGTGTTGGCCACAAACAAACAACACACATACAAAACCTATGAAGTTATATCAAACTAGCTTCCCGCCCCGGATTCGCTTGGGGTACATACATAACGTATGTTACCCGCAGATAATGTACCTACGACGGAGAATTTTTTTTAAATCGGTCCTGAGTTTTGGAGCCTGTTCGATACAAACAAAAAAACAAACAAATCTTTTCTTTTTATAATAGTATATGGTACAATGAAGTTAACATCGTATTTCTAAATGTTATTAATTAGGTTTGTTAGGCAACATTTGGTGTTTAGGAAACTAGAATGAATGTAAGAAAAAGAGGCGATTATGGATTTATTTATGAATATGAACAAAATATTTTACTGCTACATATTAGTTTGAATGATATGCTCGATACATGGTTATTAATCATCACCATAATCAAAATCAGAGTCCAAATATTTAACTTCTGATGATTCTTCTGAATCAGTGGAATCATTATCACCTACACTTATTATAAATTTTTCTAATACTACTGCTGTAATGTGATCCCGTTTTTTGTATTTATTTTCAACATCCATTCATTCCCAGATCCCACCTTTTTTTTGTGTTGTGACATCAACTTCTGCAAAACAAAGTGTTTCTATGTTGCATTTGATTGAATAATAAACACAACTCGCTTTGTGAACTAGTACAACATATAAAAATGACAAAAATACACCATGATGATGCAAGGACATACCAGTCAGTGAAGATATTTCCTCTAAAAACTTAGTCTGAGTATCTTTATATTTATTTATTTATAAACGATTTTTTCTCCAAATTACTCAACGTTTTAACAACGTTCTTAATTTTGCTGAGTCCTTCAATATCTCCAAGGTTATCTATAAATATATAAAAAATATTACTATATTGTAAATGAACCTATGTACGTAATTATCACAGCAAATATCAAGATTACAAACCCGTACTAACCTAAAAATTCGGAGATAGCATCTAAACATTGCTGTATTTCTTGGAAAACAACTTCTTTCTCTTCTTGTTTTTGTTGAAAGTTACTGATCACAGTATGTAGCAGTTGTCGCACGTTACTTTTAATCGTTTTACTCATATTTTTAGCAATAATTGCATAAAATAACTGAAGCAAACTGAAATTCACAAAACATTTTCCGACGTTGACAGGCCTATTATGACAGAGGAAAATAATATTGCCATAATATTTTTTAAAGAAAAATCCAGGTCACGCTTTCATTAGACAAACTCTAACAAATAATTAAATAAATATTAGCGGTTATATTTTATCATTTAAAATTTCATTAACATTATAATAGCATTTTTCAATTAATAATTCCATTAGTTGTTTCTTAAATAGATTAAAACTAGAATTCCTTATTTTTTTTTTGGGACCTTACTATATATTATTGAAGCCATTCCAAACACACTTTCACTGAACATAGCTGTCTTGTGTGACATCTGCCTAATTCTGTCGTTGATGCGATCCGAACCAAGGCATTCAAAACGGTGTATGTTTAATTTTACAAAAAGAGCTATTTCATATAATATATATACATTCCAGGCAATGTTAATATTTTTAGTTTTTTAAAATGTGGTGGTACACATGAATTCCCTTCACGTATTCCACATAATGAACGACTGCACTTCTTCTGTGCTTTAAATGCCTCTTCTTTTCCTGTTGCATTACCCCAGAAAATCAGACCATATCTTATCGTCGATGCAACACAGCTATGGTAAGCAGTTAAAAGAGCATCTTGATTAACCACTTTTCTCAACATTTACAAAGCATATGAATAGGTATTAAGTCTTTTGCAAATATGTTTAATTTGGGATTCCCACGTCATATTTTTCTCTATATATAATCCAAGAAACTTAGTCACCTCCGATTCTTTAATATCAATCCCTGAATAAGCAATGTCAAGTTTAACATGTGTTTTATTTGGTCTTTGACTAAATGCCATACATTTAGTTTTTTTTAAGATTTATTATTAGATTATTGTTTTTTAACCATTCAATTACTTTATTCAATGTCTTATTTATTTTATTTGTATATGTCACGGGATTGTTACATTCAAATATTATAGTACTGTCATCAGCAAAGAGAACCATAGGGTGCTCAATAGCTTTTGGCAAGTCATATATAAATCAGAAATAGAAGTGGTCCTAGAACACTTCCTTGAGGAACACCGTATTTTATTTATTTTTCTTCTGATGTATATGTTATCTCACACTTAGTCTTGTGACCTTTTTATTTGCGTTCTTGAATTCTTTTGCTTAGATAAGATTTTACTAAGTTAAGAATATTACCTCTTATACCACATTTATTTAATTTGTCCGTTAAGATAATTTAGTCAACAAAGTCATATGCTCTAGTCATATCCATATATAATGCTGATACCTGTCTTCGACCGTCAACATTTTTCACTATTCTAGATAAAAACTCGTATATAGCCATATTTATAGTCCTATTTTTTCTAAAACCATTTTGTTCCTTACAGAATATTTTATGTTTTTCAAAGAACGAATAAAGTGCGTCTTGTATAACTTTTTTTAAATATTTTAGAAAAAATTGGAATTAAAGCCAATTGTCTATAATTGCCCGTAAGGCGCGATTCTAGGTCTGTGATAATTGCACATATTTTCTTACTACCTTTTTAAATAACGGCCTAACAACGGTTAATTTCAGACGATCGGGAAAAAAATAATCATCATTTCAGCCGCATAAGGTCCACTGCTGGACATAGGTAGGCCACTCCCAAGGATTTCCAAAATGACCGATCTAGAGCGGCCTGCGTCCAGCGCTTTCCAGCGACCTTAGTCAGATCGTCTGACCACCTTGTGGGTGGGGTGCCCAACGCTTCGCTTGCCAGTACGTGGTCGCCATTCGAGAACCTTTCTGCCCCATCGGCCATCGGTTCGTCGCGCTATGTGTCCCGCCCACTGCCACTTCAACGAGCTAATCCGCTGGGCTATATCAGTGGCTTTTGTGCTTATATCATCATAGCCCGTGCTGTTCGTATTTTAAGTGACTTTATCATTAATAAAATGTCATATGGGACCACTGGTCTCAGAAATATAGAATTACGATTAGAATCATTCAATGCCATTATTTCTAGCAGCGACGTCAACATAATATTTATATGAGCTAATACAGGTGCTTTAATTTCAGCAGCTCTTTTCAGTATTTTTGTGCTTATATCATCATAGCCCGTGCTGTTCGTATTTTTAAGTGACTTTATTATTAATAAAATGTCATATGGGGCCACTGGTCTCATACATATAGAATTACAATTAGAATCATTCAATGTCATTATTTTTTTATCATTATTTCTAGCAGCGACGTCAACAAAATATTTATTAAATGCATTCGCTATTTCTTGAGGGCATTTGATTGTTTTTTTATCAACTTTTAATTGTTTTATTTCTTCCTTAAGTACATTGTTTTTTGCTTCATTTATAATTTTCCAAGTCGCCTTTGATTTATTTTTGGTGTTCTTGATATAGTATGTATTTTGCGCTTTTTTAGTTAATTGAACAATTTTTTTAAAACGTTTAGCATATTGTTTAAATTTATTTTTGTTTTGGGTATTTGGATTCAATCTATATTCCCAGAGTAATTGTCTTTTTCGTTTACTACATGTTCTTATTCCCCTTGATATTTTCATTGCGTGTTACAAATACTAGGCCATCAAAATTTTGTTACTAATGTAAGCAATGGATTTTGAATATGCGATTTTCACTCAGTCAGCAGTTTTCAGTATAAAAGTTAAACAAAACACGAAATAATTAATTTTAAAATAAATCGAATACTATTTAATAAGAAATTTACTTACCGATGAAAGAAAACTTTTTCTTTACATCCTCCAACATTTGTTGACGTGTTTCTGCAGCTCAAAACTGCACAAACAGGCATTTTTCTGCAGAGCGGTCTAGGTTAGGTGCAGTAAGCTGTCATACGCGGACTAAAGACAATTTTGAATGAAGTAAATTTTACTTCAGTTGGACACGCAAAGTACATTCATAGGCTGTGTCTATCTGGATCCATGGTCTGTGGGTATTACTTATAACTAAAAAATAAGATTCTCAAAAAGACAGGTCATTTTGATGAGACTTTCTACCTGCCAGGTCAATCTAAATAAATCAAAATGGTTTAGCCCCGCTACTCACCAGCCAGGTCTGCAGTTCCGTGTTGGGGTATAGGAGAGGTATTTGACAAGTTTTCAGCTTGCCTCAAATACCTACCCAAAAATTGGTGCCAGCTCTCGATCTATACTGAGAGGGTCATCTTCCTGCAGTGGATACTACAAAAGAACCTGATGATGATGATCTAAGTCGGTAGGGTAGGTACATTTTTGACCGAGAGAGCGAAGCGAGCGAAGTCTCTAAATCGAGTTGGGTGCGAAAACATATTGTTTGTATGTATGTTTGTACCGCAATAACTGCCGAACTAATGGTCTGATTTTAATGAAATTTGGTAGGCATGTGGAAAATATATATAGAATTTTCAAGTTCTTTGGGCATCAAAATCGGTTTAGTAGTTTTTTAAATATTAATAAAAATGGCCACGATTTTGTAGCAAACGAAACCATAGCGCGTTCTAACTTTGGATAACGCCATCTAGGTGTTACTTATCGCCATCGAGGTCTTAGTTCGCGGCGAACTACTAGTAATACCTACTACAAATGTTAAAATTCGAAAGTTTGGATATGAGTGAGGATGCGATAAGGATATTAATTGACCAAGCGAGCGAGGTCTCTAAATCGAGTTGGGGGCGAAAACACATTGTTTGTATATATGTATGTTTGTACAGCGATAACTGCCGAACCGATGGTCCGGTTAACATGTAGGAAATATCAATAGAATTTTCAAGCTCGTTGGGCATTAAAATCGGTTCAGTAGTTTTTAGGGTTCCATACAAAAAATGAAAACACGGACCCTTATAGGATCACTCGTGCGTCTGTCTGTCCGTCCGTCTGTCACAGCCAATTTGCTCCGAATCTACTGGACCATATCAGATGAAATTTGGTGGAATGTTGTAATCCTATGACCCAAATACATATGTGCAAAGTAAAAAAATATTTTTTTAAATCAAGGGTCATTTTCGGGGGACAAATTAGGAAATTAAAAAAAAAAGTTTTGCAAACCTTACTGTGTCATATATCAAATGAAAGGGCTCGTTATGAGGATCTCAAATATATTTTTGTTATTATTGTAAAATGAATAGTTTTGATTTTATTCATGAAAGAAGACGAAAATTGACTATTCCCACCCTGATCTCCAAAACTACTGAGCCTAAAATTTGGAAAAAAATACAAAATATAGTTCATTGCTTGTAGATTACAGGAAAACCTATGATAATTCAATCAATTGTACGGAACCCTCTCCACGCGAGTTTAACTCGCACTTGGCCGGTTTATTTAAAATACTAATAAAAATGTCCGCGATTATGTAGCAAACGTAACCATAGCGCGTTCTAACTTTGGACAGTGCCATCTAGGTAAGTTAAGTATTACTAGTAGTTCGCCGCGAACTTAGATCTCGCCATTTTTTATTATTATTTCAAAAACTACTGAACCGATTTTGATGCCCAACGAACTTGAAAATTCCATTGATATTTCCTACATGGCTACCAAATTTCATCAAAATCGGACCATCAGTTCGGCAGTTATCGCGGAACAAACATATACATACAAACAATGTTTTTTCGCCCCAACTTGAATTATAGCACTCGCTCGCTTCGCTCGCTCGATTAATTATAAACACTAGTATACTTTTCAGTTAGAATTTTTCCGTACGTAGCAAAGATGCTGTTATCTCACGGACGAATTAATAAAATAATATTTTTCAAGCAGGGGTAGAAGGAAAGTAAGTATTAAACGAATCTTGTTTTGTATTTATTTTTTCATTTATTACATAAGTATGCTTCCTATCATATCATTATCATTATTCTATCTACAATGGCAGTGTTTATTTTCTCATACTTATTTCACTACCCAAACATGTTTAACGATAAGTTTAAGTAAAGAGACAGCCCATGAAGCATAACACCACCACACCATCTACAACTGATCTTCTTTGTGACATTGTTAAACTTAATTAGCTGTTCGCTGTACTTAGTATAAACTTTCTGTTGGTATTTGTTATACAGCTAGGTAAGTACCTATATTTTTAAAACATGACGGAATGAATTGTAAGTAGGTATTGAACAAAATAGAAAAACTACTTATTTCAAAAGTAGTACCTGTGACTAGTGACTTACAATTTTGAAAATAGCTAATATAGTTATAATAATACCATACATTTAAAAAAAAGTTTATTACATTAGTATATTACAAAAAGAAACAAAAAATCACATTATAACGTAAATAAAGTTTTAAATAAACTAGGGATAGCTACTATACCTATTTAAATAAAATATCGTACTTGCTTTGGCATCTTCATTACAGTAAGTATGTTGCTATTATGGCAGATATTCAGGAACGATTGATAGTTAAATTAATTAAATGCATAAGTAATATACTTAATAAGTTATGACATGCGATGGATAACAATAAAAATGACACGTTATTAAAATGTTGCATAATCCGGCTATCATTTAGGTAGGTACTTAGAAATCGCTATGTTTCCGCAAACGAGTGCTATGTTTTCTTGATGCAAACAGAACACCGCGATACATGTGTAGTGACGTCTCCCGATTTGAGAGTTATTCGATGTGGGACTGCGAACTGTTCTCTGTCTTCTATCGTGGTCAGCCAGAAGCTAAGCTTGTTAGCGAAGTGATGACACGTGCCACCTTCACCGTTGCATTCTATAAACGGTGACGCACGGAAGTCTTGCAAGCAGGAACCAGGACTGGCCAGGGCTTGACCACCGCCTTGGCCACCAGCACCCGTGTGCTGAAATTTAAACGATGTATTATTGTTTACTAGTTAGCTCGTGTTATTAGTAAGTAACTTATTTATTGGCCCCTAAACAATAATAATTGTTAAAACGCTCACTTGTCCTACCTAGAACTCTGAGTAAATATTGACTAAACAAGTAAGTATTTAAAAAGAAAAACAGTGGCGCTTCGGGAGTGCCGACAGAAGTGAAAACTTGAACAAGGTGGGGTCAGTTACACGGTAACAGTGTCGCGAGTTCAGCGGTTTTATCCATCTCAAAAAATACCCCACGCGCCATAGATCTTTTAACTTCAAAAACAAACAAGCTGTCATCTAAAACATGAACTAAAAAGTAGTAATGAAGATTTACGCATGCTTGAAATATACTATGTGATGAGAAAATTCATCGGGGTATTTCGAAGTCACGATAGCACAATTGGTAGTGCACTCACGGCGTTAACGTGAGGGTCGTGGGTTCGAGTCCCACTCGTGGCGGATTTTTTCATTACATATTTTCAATTTGTATGAACTAAAAAGTTTAAAGTGTCCTCAAGCTAGACGCATCAATCGAGCCCAAAGTCGGATGGGGTTTTAAGTATATTGTTTTATCACAGAGATGCCATGGTCACCTTTTGGCTTCATCATGAGATCAGGTCATTGGTACCATAATACTGCATTTTACATCTAACTTATATACTTAAGTAGATATTTGAAGTTTCTGATTAATTTATTAACAGGCAGTGGGTCTAATTTAGCTTGCAAGATTTAATTACGGCCACAGAGACAACGGGACAGCTGAAACTATATAGCATCGATCAAATATGATATAAGCTTAAAATTAATTCCGTTTCGGCTATGCGTCTGTAGCAAGCACCCCATAATTATTGCATGCGTCTAGAGATTACGGTAATCACTTCCATATCAGATGTGGGCTGTACTGTACATAGGTATACAAGTTAACCTACCTAAGTAGTACAAAAAACGCGTAAGCTTGTGTTATAGGGCATAAATATAAGATAAACATCCAATGATGAACAAGTATTTTTTTTGGAAAAGTAAGAAACACGAATAGGTATCCTTTTTTAACCCCCGACAATAAAGGGGTGTTATAAGTTTCATGCCAGTGTCGGTCTGTCTGTCGTGGCATCGTAGTGCTCGAACGGATGGACCGATTTCGATGCAGTTTTATACGTGAAAGTAAGTTCTCTTGCGGTGGTTCTTAGCTATGTTTGATGAAAATCGGTTCAGCCGTTTAAAAGTTATAGGGGATTAACGCTTGAAAGTCAGGGCCTTCTCTAGCAAAATATAGATGGCGCTATGTGGTGTACATCACGCGCGGTTGATGAGAAGTGGAACTATCGGTAGTTCCGCTAGTCATTACTAGATGGTGTTCTTGACAGTTGAGGTTTTTTTTTTCAATTTGCCTAGCAAATAAACTTGTCTACATAAAAAAATGGCCATGTCACTCGGGGTGATGTAACGATGCCCTAAATATCCAAATCTGTTCAGGAATTTCGAAGTTATAGTGAAATAAAGAAACTCACATACATAAACCGTAAACACATGATACTCTTTTTAACCCCCGACATAAAAGAGGGGTGTTTTAAGTTTGACGCTAATGTCTGTCTGTCTGTGGCATCGTAGCGCTCGTACGGATGGACCGAATTCGATGCGGTTTTTTTCGCGTGAAAGCAAGTTCCCTAGCGGTGGTCCTTAGCTACTCGTATGTTTGAGTAAAAGCAGTTCAGCCGTTTAAAAGTTATTGGGGGTTAACGCTTGATAGAACGCTTTCTCTAGCAAATAATAGATGGCGCTACGGATTAGTAGTATCAATAGTTCCGCTACTCATCACTAGATGGCGTTCTTAACAGTCGAGTTTTTTTCTTTGCCTAGCAAATAAAGTTATTTGGGGCAGTTGTTTAAAAATATATTTTTCATATAATCTGGCTTGGGATTGAATTCGAATACTTACCTGAGATTCTGGGGCTTGCTGGGCCGCAGGTGTAGACTCGTTTTAAATTCAGCTTATGACAAAAAGTATGATTTAGCTTATTTTTGAAATATTTTTGACTTACCATCGCAAAGCTGTATCCAATCCAAAGTTCGGACCAGCCGTAAGGGCAATCTGGCACGTCTTGAGTCTGACTATGTACTGCTATAACATTAGCTGGTACTTCACATACTACACATCTTGAAATATGCCTCATAATCTCGTTACTTTCCACTGGCATCATTGGTAACGCTTCGCTTGTAGACAACCAATAACTTCTATCGTTTCGACTAGAATAATGGCAAACATTGTTGAGGTCACAGAACAAGAAAGGCATCGTGCTAAACTTTCTGACACAAGATCCTGCCTGTCCTAAGTCTTGATTATGTGCTTGTTCATTGCCATCAACATACAGCAAGGAGTATCCTTCCCATAACTTTACGTGACCAGGTTCGCAAGTTGGAATTTGGGCGGTTTGACTGTGTCGCACAAGTAAGTCTCCTGCCAAGATCTCCGTTTTCACACAAGAAGCGCCAGGAATTCCTTGTGGTCCTGGTAATCCCGTTTGACCAGTCTCTCCTCTTTCACCTGGTATGCCATCTCTTCCCATGGGACCCATTGGACCTGGTTGTCCCATCGGTCCTGGTTCACCTTTATCTCCTTTGTCACCCGGAGTACCATCTATGCACGGAAGACCAGGAATGCAATCCTGTCCCGGAGGGCCATTAAAACCTGGTGGACCTGGAGGCCCGCGATCACCTTTAGCTCCATAAACTACAAGAGCGCGTTCACCCTTGTCACCTTTTTGGCCTATTGCGCCAGGGAATCCCATAGCACCAACAGGTCCCCTTTCGCCCTTATTACCTTGTAAACCCATAGGACCAGGCTGTCCCTGGCGACCTTGCATTCCAATTTCACCTTTGTCGCCTTTTTGACCTACATCACCAGAGATACCAGGATAACCTCTTTCCCCTTGTAGGCCAGGCAAACCGACCCCTGTGGGACCTTGATCTCCTTTGTCACCTTTTACACCAGGAATTCCTTGTGGTCCTGGTCTTCCAGGATTCCCGTCACGCCCTGGTGGACCAGCTACTCCTTCTTTTCCTTTTTCACCTTTTTCTCCTATCTGACCAGGATATCCAGGTGCTCCGGGATCACCAGCAATTCCTGGAAGCCCTTGTAAACCTAATTCGCCCTTAGGCCCTGGTGCACCTGGCATTCCTGGCCGACCATTTTTGCCTGGATCGCCTGGTATTCCTTTTTCGCAAGCAGTTGTTCTACCCGGTGTGCCACTCGGACCAACTGGGCCAGCCTCTCCTGCGAAAATAATAATATTAAGTTATAATATGATGGAAATCGTTAATTTGTAACTCTCATTAGGTAAGTTCACAAAACAATAAATTACCTTTATGACCGGCCGCACCCATAGGACCCATTGGACCAGGGAACCCTAAGTCACCCTTATCTCCTTTGTCACCACTTATTCCTGGTTGACCAATTGGTCCTATTTCGCCTTTTTGACCCTTAGCTCCTGGATAACCTGGTGCACCTGTATCGCCTTTTATTCCTTTAATTTGTTGACATGGTGGCCCTTGGTCTCCTTTCGGCCCAGGGTATCCTATATTACCTTTTGGACCTTCAAACCCTTGTGGCCCTCTTTCTCCTTTTAATCCAGAGAGACCATCACGGCCAGCAATACCTTCATTACCCTTTTCACCTTTTGCTCCTTGCAATCCGACTAAACCTGGTAGACCATCATTTCCAGGAGCACCTTCCATTCCGGGCAAGCCTGGTGCTCCATCTAAACCAGGAATGCCTCTGTCACCCTTGTCTCCAGGCCGCCCTGAGTATCCAGGAAAACCTTTATCTCCAGGCATACCAGGCATTCCCTCTGCTCCAGGTAGTCCTCGATCACCTTTAACACCGGGGAGTCCTCGGTATCCTAGACCAGGCAAGCCTTGTTCTCCTCTGTCACCTTTTTCACCATCTAGACCATTTAAGCCTGGCATTCCATTTCTACCGGGCGGACCTGGATTACCTTTGTCACCTTTGTCAGCAGCAAATCCTGGTTCACCTTTGGGTCCGGTAAAACCCCTTTCGCCTTGGTCACCTTTTTCGCCATCATATCCACGGAGACCTGGTGCCCCCGGAGGCCCAGCAGGTCCTTGGTCACCTTTAGGTCCCAATGCTCCAGGTGCCCCAGGTTGACCATCGATACCTGGACTGCCATTTAGACCTGGAAAACCTTGTGCTCCTTTTGTTCCTTTATAGCCAGGTGATCCAATCGAGCCTGGAACACCTGGGATTCCTGCTTTTCCGCGCGGACCAGGAAAACCTTTTTGTCCTTCAGACCCAGGTCTTCCTTTATCTCCCTTTGGACCTGGCAATCCTACAACTCCGGGTTTACCCGTTTTTCCTGGAAGTCCATATTGTCCCTTTTGCCCTTCTCTTCCTGGTAAACCAGGTCTTCCGGGTGCGCCTATTGATCCTATTGGTCCTGGTTCTCCTTTATCTCCTTGCCTGCCAGGAGGGCCCATTGGTCCCGATAAACCCTTTTCACCTTTATCGCCTGTTAAACCAGGTAAACCGGGCGGACCATTTTTTCCAGGTATACCGTCAGATCCTCTCAAGCCTGGTTCTCCTGGGGCTCCCGCAAGTCCTGGTGGTCCAGGAGGTCCAGGCATTGCTAGTCCAGTTTCACCTTTGTCTCCTCGTATTCCTGGTATTCCTGGGAATCCTCGTGGGCCGATACTACCTGTAGTTCCGGCGATACCTTTCGGCCCCATATCACCTTTATCTCCTCTAATGCCAGGCAATCCTCGTGGACCGACAGGGCCAGCTAATCCAGGTAAACCCATATTTCCTTTGAGTCCATATGGTCCAGGTTCTCCTTTGTCTCCTTTTGGACCACTTTCTCCTGTGGAATAAGAATTTTTTGTTGGTAAAATATACATTGGATGTCGATGTTCTATTACAGACAGTCAACTGTATCCAACGTATTTATTGATAAATGAATATTACAATTCTAGCACTAATCGTAGAATGTAAAGACGCTACCTTAAAGGTGCTCCCGCTACGGGATCATTCGCGTGTAATGTAACGTTACAGGTTCGAGCATTACATCAGTGGAAGAGGAGAAGCGAGCATTACAATGCGTATCTTGATTTGATTATTATGACATTACAGGTGAATGCTCGTCAGTCAGGGAGGTAGTTTTTTTATGTAATGCTCAAAGTCGAATCTATAATATTACTCGTACATTACACGTGAATGCTCCCGGTAAGGAAGCACCTTTTATCGAATAATTAAGACATATATAATACTTACCTTATCGTTCTTAAAAAATAAAATAAATTGATGAATTCAACAATGAAAAATATAACACAGGACCGGACTATTCAGTCCGGTAGGAAATGGAGGGAGGCCTTAGCCCACACATGCTAGCTTGAAATAATAATTGTATACTACTTGATGTACATTCAAAGTATTTTTTATATAAGTGCAATAACAATAAAATAACTTTGTAAGAATAGAACGTACCTGGTGGCCCTTGAGGTCCACTCGGTCCGGGCAAACCCTTGTCGCCTTTTGTATTTAGGATGTAATTCAATGGACAAGAGCCCGGTTCGCCTCTTTTACCATCTAACCCTACATCTCCTTTATCACCCTTAAAACCTTTCTGTCCTTCCAATCCTTTTTGTCCTTTTACACTGCGTCCATCAAGTCCTGGTTTACCTGGACTACCAGGAGCCCCAGGAATACCGTCAGCGCCCGGTGATCCCATAAAACCTATTTCACCCTTTTGTCCAGGCATTCCTATGCTTCCGACATTTCCCTTCGGTCCCTGTATTCCTTGTTCTCCTTTAATCCCAGGGTATCCTACTGGTCCGATTTCTCCTTTATCTCCTTTGTCTCCTTTGACCAGTTCAAATGTGCACATTGCATCTTTTCCAGGAGACCCTGGTGCTCCTATTGGGCCACCATCTCCACGATCACCCTGTAAACATAAATCTAGTTATAAATACTTTTAAACTATCGCGTTGCATTATTATTAAATTAATGCATACGGGAATTAATAATAAATCTAGTTACACTGGATATAGAATCTTGTCTCTGGCATGAATCTACTCAACCAAACTATAACACACAATTCATTTGTACCTTTTTTCTTTATAAGAGCACAAATAAATTATTTGTGTCTTATATCAAGTGGAAACTCAATAAAGCAAGACAATAATATTTTTTCTTAAATGCAAACACAACCTGGAAAATCTTATTTAAACACAATAACAATATAAATCTTAGTCAAACAAATCAAAATATTTTTTTTTAAGGTCCTTCGCCAAATAATTATGTCCATTCCCCATTATGAAACAGATTTAAAACCATAGAGTACTTATATCTTTCATTTACTCAGCTACGTAGTACCTAGTACTTAATAAGTCCAAATAATTTATGACTTAACTGTACTTGTAAGTATAAGTATAACTGCTATTCCCCATTTGTATGCCCTTGCCTAGGTTAGTACCTAAACCATTAGTGCTTACCGCTGGACCTTGTTCTCCAGGTCGGCCATCTAAGCCATCTGCACCTCGCTCGCCAGGCACACCGGGAGGTCCTGGCGGACCTCTCTCCCCTTGCGGTCCCATTGGCCCGTCCATCCCGCGTAGCCCCGGTTGCCCTGGCTGCCCCGGGAAACACTGATTACAACGTCCACCGGTATCACCCTTTTGGCCGGGACCTCCAGGCCGTCCGTCGTTTCCAGGTATTCCTCGTTCTCCTTTGTCACCCTTGCTTCCAACAGCACCTGGCATTCCAGGTCTACCAAGTTTTGAATCTCCTGGAACTCCTCTTATACCTGGATAACCCTGATCTCCCTTTTGACCTTTTTGGCCTGCGTATCCGTGCAAACCGCTGTTGCCTTTTTGACCCTTAAAAGTAAGAAATCGCATGTAACTTATTGTATTTTTCCAATAATTTCTAGGTAACATTTTTAGGTTTGTTTAAGATCGATAAATACTTTTTCATATTACGGTTATATGTAGATATACTCGTACCTACAAGACCTACATTCTCAATAAATACTTACATCGCATTTAACTTTTTACATAGGTATTAGGTCCTTACATATGAAATTGCCGATTTTCAATACTGGCAACTTTAAAATCAAATATCTTGCGTCTCATTAGGAATTCCAAATTCAAATTTATTTCAAAATAAAGCCAGAAAAATATTGTTTTAAAATTCGTATTTCATTTGTTTTAACATCATTTGTTTGAGTTTCAACATTGCTATAACAACAACTATGGACAAATTGAAAATTCGCGGTATTTACGAATACGAGTTCCACCGGGGCACCAGTGCTGCAGAAACGACTCGAAGAATTAACGACGTGTATGGACCAGGCACCGCTAACGAACGAACGGTGCGTTTTTGGTTTCAACGTTTCCGTTCTGGAAATTTCGATTTACACAATGAGCCTCGTGGACGACCTGATACTCAAGTGAATAACGAAGAATTGAAGGCGATAGTGGAAGCGGATCCATCTCAAACCACTTCTGAATTAGCAGCAGCCTTCGGCGTAAGTGACAAAACGATACTTATCCACTTGCGCCAAATCGGAAAAATTAAAAAACTAGAAAAGTGGGTACCGCACGAATTGACTGAAGCAAACCAACAAACACGCGTTGCTTGCTGCGTTTCTTTGCTTAATCGCCACAATAATGAGGGGATTTTGAACCGTATCATGACTTGTGATGAGAAATGGATCCTGTACGACAATCGGAAGCGATCATCACAATGGCTTGACCCTGGAGAACCGGCAAAACCTTGCCCTAAGCGAAAACTGACTAAAAAGAAGATTCTGGTTAGTGTTTGGTGGACCAGTGCTGGTGTTATCCACTACAGCTTCTTGAGATCAGGCCAGACGATTACTGCAGACTTGTATTGCCAACAATTGCAAACAATGATGGAAAAGCTCGCCATTAAACAACCGAGACTGATGAATTGCTCTAGCCCACTGCTCCTTCAGGATAACGCTAGACCACACACTGCACATCAAATGATCGCCAAGTTAGAGGAGCTGCGACTGGAACCTCTGCGTCACCCACCATACTTTCCAGATCTTGCCCCAACCGATTACCACTTTTTTCAAAATTTGGATAACTTTTTACAAGGAAAATATTTCAAATCTGATGAGGCAGTCAAAACCGCCTTCAAACAGTTCATAGACTCTCGCTCCCAGGATTTTTTTTCCAAAGGTATCAATGATCTGCCTATAAAATGGTGGAAGTGTATCGATAACAACGGCGCATACTTCGATTGATTAAATAATAATTTCATTAAAAAAAACTTGTTTCAATTTTTTGATACTGAACGGCAATTTTATATGTAAGGACCTAATATGTCATATTTTTTTTGGCATGGTCTGTACCATAACGGTTTTAACAAAATACGTTTATTTTAATTATATAGGTACTAGAAATTACTAGTACACTTACCTTAATAGAGAATCCGTCGTCCCCCTTGGGTCCCATAGGCCCTTGAGGTCCTTGTGGACCATCGTATCCTCGGAGTCCCACAGATCCCGGTATTCCCATTTGACCTTGCTCTCCTTTGTCACCTTTGCTTCCAGCTGGACCTTCTATACCTGGATTTCCAGGTTCACCGGCTCCTCCTGTAGGTCCCATCGGACCAGTGTCTCCTCTATCACCAGGTCTCCCATCCTCACCACTAGCTCCAGGTGCTCCTGGATAACCTCTAGGACCCTGTGGACCCGGGGGTCCACGGGATCCGGTAAGTCCTCCTGGAGCCCCAGGTACACCCTTCAAACCTCTTGGACCTGGAGAACCATCGCGTCCGGGTTCACCTTTTAAACCAGGTAGTCCCGGAAGCCCAGCGATACCAGTTTCCCCCATGTCACCTTTTCTTCCCATAGGACCAGGGTCACCGAATGGTCCAACTCGGCCCTACAATGAGAGAATTACTGAATAATTAATAAAACCCAACTATTCGAAAGATACCGTACACCGTCATTGGTTATTTTTCAAGCGGGTCTTTTACATCCGCAAGTAAGTGGTATAAGAGTGCTAGTATTTATTCTGTGGTGGTATTAACCACCCTCGCTCGCTCTGCGTTAGTGGCAGTCAATGTGATATCCCCGTCCGTTTTCGCCACACCACGCTAAAACAAACATAAGAATGGGCAGGGCCCTCTTATTTGATGCCATCTAGCGATCCGGGCTGTATATCTAGCTACACACAGAGGCGTAGCGTAGACTAAAATAGACGGCTGAAATAAAAAGGTTATCTGCTTCCGTAGCGGAGCTGAACTTTCATATGGAAGGGCTAGTTTTGCAAGGCTCCTCATGTTTTATTATTATAGAACCTGAGGGCCTTGTTATACTAACATTTTATAAGCATTTTTTCAATAGATCTAGAATACTTATTCGTTTCACGCGCGAGGCCCTATATACCGCAAGGCTGTGGGCGGGGGCCCACGTCGCCCACGCCTAGCTAGTCAGCCTTTGCCTAAATAGATATAGGAACACCGCTTACTTGGAAAAAAGCCTGCAATACAGTTAAGTCTCAACTTAACAGATTTTTTTTGGATAAGTATTTATTATTTATCAATCATTGTAGCAAATGGCAAAAAACTACGCAAAAAATTAAAATTAAAACATTGGCAACATATAAGTTTCAAAATGACTTACACGATCGCCAGGGCCCCCTGGGACACCTTTCGAGCCTTTTCTTCCTGGTGTTCCTTCTCGGCCGTGTTCGCCGGGGAGTCCATCTTCCCCGCTTTCTCCAAACCCTCCCTTGTCCCCCTTGTCCCCCTTCTCCCCCTGTTCTCCCGGTATCAACGTGATATTTTGTGCGCCATCTATCACTGATTCCGTAGCTTCACAATCCCGTCCCTTAGGGCCTTTATCTCCTCTGTCTCCTTTGTCACCTTGTATTGATTGACCCTTGGCACCTTTGTAACCTTTATCTCCTTTATAACCTTGTAAACCCTGAAAAATTACACATTTTGCATGTTATGTTAAAAACCTCTAGATACTTACACAATTACTATACCGTGAGAGAAGCTGTGAGTGAATGACCAACCCTATGTAAATGAATAAAATACGTTTAAAAACAAAATTGTATTGAAGCTTTTTAGTACTTGTCACCCAGTTGTGTAATATTAAACTAATTTTAGTTCGAGTTTAGCATACCCATAGGGATATTGCTACCCATGGCGCGCCGGGGCGGTAGCGAATACCGCTTCCGTGTGATTAGGCCTTTACAAAATATACCTGTTTGAAAAATTACATAGATGACGTTTTATATATAATTACATAGAAGAAGTTGTAGCTTGTTTAAAATGGGTAGTAAACATGTAAAATTGTAAAAAAAATAAGTCCCCATGTTGTAACTCCGGAACTTTACTTCGAGCGTGGCCTGACCCACGATTGGCCAGTTATTATTTGTTCAAGATTAATAGTAGTAGTTTTGGTCACCATGTACTGTGAAGTTCAGAAGAAATTTAAATTTTACTGCATTATTGTTTTTTAACCATGTTCCACAAATTCCACAATCAAAATCAATGTGATTGTCAATTGTAAACACCTTAATTTACTTTTGGTGCTCGAGCAACCCCGGGCGAGTTTCACACTTGACATTGGTGACCACGAGTCCCATACCATTTCTTCAGCTTCAAAAGGCACAAAGCTATCGGTCGCGGCTGTCATCAATAATTATGGCAATCTTTGGCTACGCCTATATGCACCTTATCTGACAAAAGTGTGGGCTATTTACGAATCTGACACAAGTGTTGGCTACTTACACACACGAAAAAAAAAAAAACTCACAATTGGTCCCATAACTCCTTTAGGTCCTTTCAGTCCATCACGCCCAGGCGGTCCCATCGGACCTTCTCTCCCATTCAGTCCATTGTCTCCGGGTTCACCTTTCTGACCTTTTGGATATCGCCCAACAGATGCTGGTTCTCCTTTATCACCCTTGTCACCTCTCAGGCCTGGCATACCACGGGGACCTTGTAAACCACGGGGGCCTTGTATGCCAGGTTCACCCTATTTTGAAGTAATGCCATGTTATGATTATGATTAACTAATGATATTAAAATAATAACACGCCTTCATTTCATTAAGTCAACTGTCATAAAAGGCGCCCTCCATTATGACGTGGTAAGTACGATGTAATAAGATACAAGTAGCAAACAGCAACTCGAACGGTAATACTTATTGCTCACAAATCACAAAATCCACATATCTTCGAAATAGATTAATCGACATACACAACTTTTGTCAACAATAACATTTATTACTTACGTCAGTACCATTGCATCCGTCGATACCTGGACGACCAGGCATTCCAATGTCACCTTGAGGACCCTGTGGTCCGTTTGATCCATCAAACCCCCTTTCACCAGGTTTACCCTTTTCGCCTTTAGGACCGCGGGGTCCTTGATGTCCTATTTGTCCTTTTTGACCTTTCATACCTTGAGGCCCTTCAATACCTTCATGTCCCTGCAAACCTTTCGGACCTGGAGGCCCAGGCATACCGGGGATTCCCTAAAAACGATAAAATAACAAATTACTTCTCGTCACATCTTCACTAACCATATGGGTTACATAGGTATTCCATCAACCTACTTTGGCTATAAAACTTAAGGTAGGTACTTTAATTTAAAAGTAAATGTTTAGGCTATTTTATTCAAATTGAAAGCAATATAGTCGTCCAAACAAACTATGAAAAATATCAAAGCGTTACTAACTCTGCTGCCCTTTTCTGCAAAACATTTTGGTGTGCAACATCCAGGTGCTGTGCAATTCCGTTCAGCTGTAGTGCGTTGTTTGGTTATTGGGTCGTACAGGTCGAAATTGTTGCCGAATTGGTTACTCGAGGGCGAGGCATCAGCTTCTTGCGATCGGCTCCAGGCCGACGCAGGATCGGAGTCTTGCGATCGGCCCCAAGCCGACGCGGAATCGGGCTCTTGCGATCGGCTCCAAACTGACGCGGGATCGGGATCTTGCGATCGACTCCAGGATGCCGCGGGATCGGGTGCTTGTGATCGGCTCCAGGCCGACGCGGGATCCGGTGCTTGTGTACGCTCATAATAACGCGGAACATCTGTCCGTCGTGACAAGCCATACGATCTGTCACTACTGTATATATCATTGTCGTTATCTCTAGAGATACTCGAATGGTAATAGATCGATCTCCCGTAGCCATCTCCCGTCCTATCTGGTTGTGGTTGCCATGATTGCTGGAAAAATATTTTATTTTAATAATTTGCCAGTTTCATTATTGATTGATAGATTGTATGACCTTAAAACTTTTCGCACAAATACATTCCCAAAGACGGTTGACGTCAGGCAGGCGGCCGGTCTTAAAACTATAGCCAAATCATTTAAAACTGTTCCGGCTATTTCTTCTCAATTTCGCAAGGTGTTTGGCATCCTTGGGTGACCATTGACATGCATGTTATATTTGGAGAAGAAAAAGCGGGAAAGCGCACCCCGGGCTCCGAAGCAGCACAGCTGAGGATGCAACCGGGAACGCGCTTAGACGACGAAGAGATTTTATGGCCATAAACAGTTGTGAAAAAAAAGGTGGGAATCTTAGTCGGCCAGGTAGATACTATATAATATTAACGAACGAACATAGTTTATAGAAGTTTGCAACTCGAGTAGAAGATATAAAGTCAAAAATAAAAAGAGATATGGGGTTGTGTATTTGGATAGCCGTGAATAGAAAAACGTGAAAAACTTTTGTTATTAAATTATTGATTTTTTGTCGCGTATTTTAATATTACTATAGCTAACAAGCGCATGTTCCAAAATAAGTTACTTTAGTCCGTGATAAAAACTTTAAAAAAAACCACATGTATATATATATATTAAACAAGAAACAAAACTTTCAACCAAAAAATTATCGCGTCCTGAACTTTCCGGGGTCCAGTGCTGCCCCCATTTAAAATAAATCATTTCAAAGAAAATGGAGACATAATTCAAAATTTTGCTACTACCAAGTCCTAGATAACCCTTCAAAGTATTTTATGAACTACGGTTTACAGTTTATAATGAGAACGTTAAGCTTTACTACGCACATTAGCCAAAAGTGGCCGTTTTCCGCAAAGCTTAACGTTCTCACTTGAAACTGTAAACAGTAGTTCATAAAATACTTTGAAGGGTTATCTAGGACTTGATAGTTGCAAAATTTTGAATGATGTCTCCGATTTCTTTGAAATGATTTATTTTAAATGGGGGAGCACTGGACCCCGGAAAATTTAGGTACGGCCTTAAGAACTTTTTATAGTGTCATGCATTAATCATCGTCAAACTGGATAATAACAGCACCTGTACTTATATGAAAACGACATTATTTTTGTATATCGGCGGTCTTTGCATATGAGTGCCATTTTTAGAGTTGCGATGTCCCGAGATGCCCTGTGGATCCCGGTAGAGTAGAATAGGACCACTCCAAGTCTTCCAGTGGATGTCGTAGAAGGCGACTTAGGAAACACAAGCGAGAGTGTAGGCCAAATCCTCTGGCTACTCTGGCTAAGTATGGCTCTGGTAGTACAGAGAGGGTCGTGCTCCTGCATTGGAGACTAAAAAAGACCTGATGATGATGATGCCTTAGACGGAACTTTTATAGTTTCGGTATGTCCGTCTGTCCGTCCCCCGCTTAGCTCGGAGACTGTAAGTACTAGAAAGCTGTTTTGCATGGGTATCACGTATGCTGACGAAGTGGTAAAATAAAATGTTAAAAGAAAATGTTTTATGGTAGCTTCCCTGTACATAAAGTGGGGATTAATTTTTTTCACGTGTACCCTATAGATGGATATCGTTAGATAGGGCTTTTAAAATCTTTGAGGGTTTGCAAAGACAACTTTTTAAAATTTTAACACATTGACGGAAAGTAGGACGCCTATAGATGTAATCGATTGTTATTTCTATTGTGTCTGACTTAGTGTCCATCAATGAGTTAAACTAATTCTTGCTCGAGTATAGTGTCTCCTGTGTTCCAATCCTCTTCTCTGAAAGCTAAATTGTTACAGCCGCCTAATATATTTTACATAAATTTTAGAAAATAATACGGATGACGATTAACAAATTTTTTGGTTCATCATGTAGATTGTTTATTTTTCGTTTCTCTTTTTTCTTTTTTTTAATTTCGCATGACGTCACGATCCATGATGTTTGTGAATTTTTAGTACTTCGATAAACCGAAAATTTGAGTCCATTCTATTGGATAATCTAATTGACGATTAACTAAATAAAATAATATTTTTCGGACCTAGTAATAAATTTGTAACTTGTTTATAATTAGGAATTGAAAAATAAATCATAATTTTTAAATAAAGTTGTCTCCTTGTTTTATTTTTAGGGTTCCGTACCCAAAGGGTGCAAACGGGACCCTATTACTGAGACTCCGCTGTCTGTCCGTCTGTCCGTCTGTCTGTCTGTCCGTCAGTCACAGGGCTCTATCTCTTGAACCGTAATAGCTAGACACTTGAAATTTTTATGGATTATGCATTACTGTGGCGGATATAACAACAAATACTAAAAATAAAAAATAGTTAAAAATTCAAGGGGTCGTCATACAAGAAATGTGTTTTTTTCAGCATTTTTAACTTGATCTTCATAATGGCATTAACTAAATACTTGAAATTTTCACCAATTATGTATTACTATGACCACAATAACAACAAATACTAAAAATAAAATAAAGTTAAAAATTAAAGGGGTCGTCATACAAGAAACGTGTTTCTTCAGCGTTTTAAAACATTGTACGGTGGTACGGAACCCTTCATGTACGAGTCCGACTCGCACTTGCCCGTTTATTACCAGACTTATCACTCCGCCATATACATGTAAAACTATGTAAAATAAAGTTTGTATGTTGAAACGTGCGTGTAACTTTGGAACTCTACTCTGTGCGTGGTCCACGCACGTCCACCACGTACTTGGCCGATTTATTTATATTCTTTTATCTACTTTGGCCAGCGTGGAGAGTGTTGGCCAAATCTGACAGCTCTGGCTAATATATGGCTATGGTAGTACAGAGAGGGTCGTGCGTGCTCCTGCAGTGGAGACTAAAAAAACAGGACCTATTTAGGATTGCAAAACGTACAAACACTAGCGTTTTTTAACGACCACTGCAGGGAAGTCATGCCGAAATAAACTTAGTTCAGTATGGGTACCTAACCTACCCACACTGAACTGCCTGATGGGCTTTTTACCCGACAGCGCCAGAAGTAGGGTTAGGTATGTTTTTCGAGTGTTTGTATGTATACATGTACATTGATTTGCAGCCTAAACGGCTTGATGGATTTAAGCTCGAGAAAGTATATTCAAAATAAAAATAAAAAACAAAATGGCAGATTCTTGGCGCCAAATTATGTCTTAAATTTTTTTTATTCAAAACCTATGTATCAAAAGAAAGTATGTTATACAATATGTATAAGGATTACAAATAATATATATTTACAAATAACTTATATGTTAAAATGTAATTTGGGGTGAGAAATGCTAAAAAATCTCGCTTATGTTGTATTAGGCAGTCGAGTTTTTTGTTTTTTTTTTTAATAATTACTTGTTTACAATACAGATTTACACATATGTTTATGATATTTACTATAATTTACATTATTTTAAACATTTGCAGTCCACTATTACCTACCAATAATTTTTATCAGATAAATAGGTAACGATTAATGATAATACGCCTTTTTACCCGACTGCTAAGAAAGGGTTACGTTTTTCGCGCTTATATCTTGTATGTTTCTATGTATTGTACCTATGTATATCTGTAAATTTCTTGATTACCTCGTATCTCGAAACAGCTGGATAAATTTGAACAGTTACGGTATGTATCGTTAGATTCGTCTCAAAAACCCAAGTGTACCTATTTAGATAGGTGTTTAAAAAAAAAAAAATGGCGGATTTATGGCGCTAAAATGTAGGTCGTTAACAATTTTTTTAACCAAAATATCGAGTAGGGTATCAAAATGAAGAAATCTAAAATACACTATGGAAGCAACTGAAATATAGATATGTACCAAACGCGCTGTATGAGCTGTATCCACAATAGTTATCTATCTACCTAGTTTTCCTGATTGCATACGCCACAGAGCTAAGTTTCCCAGCAATTTGTTTTTATGTTTTTAATACCGATTGCCACCACCCGGAGTCAAGAGTTATTCCCAGAAATGTTGTATCATCTACAAAATCTATTGATTTTTATATTCTAATATTGCTGAGTTTTTTTTTTTATACTGAGCAAAAAGTTTAATGATGACGGAAATTATGTCAACATTTCTTAGGCTATAAGTACCAAAGAGCAATTATGTACCTTCATAAGTACAGATCTGTGGCTATATATAGATAAGTGACTATTTACAGAATCATTACTTATAAGGATTGTTACTAGACGAAGTGCTTCTTTTTTACTGTACTTAAATCAAGTAAATAAATAAATACTCAAATCTTTCTTTCACTGGTTTCTAATTTGGCGCCATTAAATACATGACAATATTTTAAAATTGTAAAAATTTTGGGATCTGTAATAATAAAAATTCATACTCGTAGATCTAAGTTCCCAAGATATCCTCTATAATAAAAATATAGACCACCATCACCAGGTCAGGAAAAAAAAAAATTTAGAGATATATTTTGTCGTTATATTTAGTTTTGATGTCACTCATTTTATATCCCTGTGGAGATAAATTTTTGTAATTGTAATAAGTATAGTAAAACAATTTGTAATTTAAAAAAGATTATTAGCTCTGCTTATATATTTTATAAATTTTATTGGCGTATTTTTATGTTTTAAAGTAAATAAATAAAATATTAGTAAGTAAAGTATGCTAAATACATTACTCAAAGTAATAAGCAATTATGAAATTATGCATTTGGAGATATCACTCTAACTTGGTAACAATAAGTTATAGCTGTATTATAAAATGAATGGAACTTTATAGTCAGTATGGTTTGCGCAACATCGCTCGGAGCTCCACATCCGAACGATGATAAACTTTGTCGGTCTACAGTTTCACACTAAGTACATTATTGCATTCTAATAAGTACGCAGTATATCTTATAACATTTTATCACTTATTAAACCACAATTCTAAGATGTAGATACTAATATTAATTTGAAATAATTGAATTAAGAAATTGAGAGAACACAGCTATTATCAGCACCACTAAATCGATTTGGAACATTTTTCCATATAAGATTAGGTCATTATGTTTTGATAGATTCTGCTAACTGGATTAGGTCAGCGTTTGAAAGAAATTGCAAAAGGACGAATGCAAGCCGACAAGCGAGTCAGCGCGCCCGTCGCTACCGCGCATACCTTCTCATACCGTATTGCGGTTCCTTAATTTTATGCTTTTTGTAATAATTGTATAATAAATATTATTTTCAAATTGATTTCTGTAAATACGTATTGAAATAGTTCTACTTACTGCGTTTATTTCCAAAAGCGGCACCAGCGCGGTCACTAACCTAACAAATTAATAATTTTAATCATAAATTAAATACATAGGTACATCATTCGTATTTACGGTAAAAAAAACTTTAGAAAGTAAAAATACTTCTATAAAAAAAATATATAAAAATTGTTCAAAATGAAAACTGAAGTCCTTACCACAGTACGAGGACCGCCATGGCCCGGAGCGCGCTGCGCTTAAATCCCGTGCGCGCGCGCCGTTTGTGCCGGGATACTAAAGGAAAGAGGAGAGCTCGGGTGGCGTGGAGATCACCCCCGCCCCGCGAGGCGCGGACGCAGCACCCGCAGCAGAGCACCAGAGGCGAGGGCGCGCATCCAGTAGTACGGCGCAGCCATGACGGGCCCGGCGCGCGCGCGCCGACTAGCGCTCCACATCGTGCCCGTCGCGCTCCTGCTTATCCTGTGGACACCTCATCATACTTCAGCTGTAAGTACAAATTCACCTGTGTTAAATACAATTTGAAGAATTCACTAAAGTGTAACGCTCCTCCTTTAAAAAAGACATCAACGCGCCGCGCAGTCGCCCTCGACGCTGCCCTTCAAATAAATTAAAAATCCTTAGGAGATGAACTTGTTTTTATTTATCAACAAATTGGATATGGTGTTTTATTCAACTAATGCCATTTAATTTATAAAAAAGACAATGTCTAGTTTATTTATTTTAAGAGTACGTGTTTTAATTTCTAAAACCAAATTTAATAATTCACTAGCAACTCTCCTGGCGGAGCATGGACCAGTATTATACGCACTTATATCCTTTCCGAAGAAAACACACTCCGTTCAGAGGTTTACTAGTAAGCTTCTTACTGACAAAGGGACTGACAGACGCGAAAAGCAATCATTAATGTATAATACGGTGAATAACAATGAATAAACGGAAAAACAGTAGCTACATTATTTTATCTATGTTTTGTCTTCCGTTTGATAAAATTAAAAAATTTCAATGTAATATGATGATGATTTCAATATAAAACAAAGTTGTAATATTGTTTTTTTCTGTTCTCATATTCAGTCCTTGTACTCAGTCCTTGAATTAATTGTACTTATGCAGTAAGATGTAATTAATTCTATCGATTCTTTCTATTTATCGAAAGCTAGCAAGGCGTAATGATGACTAACCGGGTTCCGCATTGTTACTATAAATTACAGCTTATTTTGCAGGAAGCTTACTAAGTACAATTACTTACATAGAATAACAAATATGAAATACATAGTACACTTAATATTACTACACATTAATAGTTACTTCCATGCTGATCAAAGAAAAACTAATGTACCAACTGCTTCTCCTCCCGTGCAGGTCATAAAAGTTGACGAATAGGCGATGGTGTGCTAGCATCCTCTATTAGTCATGTCACTATTTCAGTTTTCCACCAACACGCTAAGCTTGGCCTTTGGTTTTGCGACCTTGACTCTATCTACCCCGTAAGGGATAAAGTTGTGATATCTCTTTAGTAGGTGGATCAGTAGGTTGAAAAATATTAAAATTATAGTATTAAGTGTACCATATAACAGTTATCTAAATGTTGACAAATTAAATTATGAATTAAATATGATAGTAAGTAGTTATCCTAATTGTAAATTCTTAAATATTGACAGTAAGTATATAATTAATGAACTGATTGAAAATGTATCTAGGAAATTGAATATTGAAATAGACTATACAGAATATGAAAATAAATATATTAAGAATGTATACAAGTTACATAAGGAAAATTGTTTGGCACAAAGTAGCAATTCTATGACAAAACATAACCTCAACTACAATAGAAAGATCACGGATTATTTTCCTATTAAAAAGAAATGTTTTCTTGACAGGCAAACTATTAAAAAAAGGACTATTTTGGATTACTTTTTGCCAGTTACGGATATGAACATGCCATTGGATGCAAAAGATAAAAGGAAAGATGTTGCGAATGGTGTACAGTTTTTTCGCGGAAAATAAATTAGTAGTGTTGCATCAAAATGTTGCGGGGATCCTGTCTAAACAAGATCTATTTACAGTCGCTCTAATGGAACTATCGGAAACCTATAAAGATATAGATTTAATCTGCCTCTCAGAAACTTTTATCTTAAATGGAAATGAATCAAACTTAAAAATTCCTGAGTTCTTTCTTGCAGATTCATTTTCTAGAAAGACTAAAAAACGTGGTGGCGTTTGTATATTATGTAGGGACAACATAGAGTATAAAAAGATAGATTATTTAAAAGATATATCTATTGAAAAGTATTTCGAATGTTGTGGTATAGAATTGACGGCACATGACTGTATACTCATTTGTCTGTATAGAATACCATTTAATAATAAAGATAAATTGACGGATCCTTATCTATTTTTGGATAGATTTGACAAATTACTATTTAAATTAAGGACAAAATACAAGAAAAAAATTATTATTACTGGCGATTTCAACATCGATACACTAAAAAATAATGATATTCGAGATGCTTTTTTAGCTTTGCTGCAAAACTATAACTACACTTCTCACATAACTGAACCAACAAGACAAAAAGCTTGCCTAGACCTAATTGTAAGTAATATTACTAATACAACTGCCCAAGTACATAAATTAGGCCTATCTGATCACGAAACGGCTCAAACCTTGGAATTCCCAATAAACAAAAAAGAAAATAAAATAAAATATTATTTTATATATAAACGAGATTTTAGTAAAGAAAACATTAGAAAATTCAATGAATGTCTTGCAAACCTATCATGGTCGGAAGTTTATGGTGAAACCGATGCAAACAAGGCATTCAACAATTTCTATGAGCTCATAATCCTATTCTACAACTTATGTTTTCCAACTAAGAGAATAAAAGTGAGTACTAATCAAAAAAGTAAAAAATGGGTGACAAAAGGCATTAGTAGGTCATGTAGGACTAAACGATCACTGAGATTTACGTATTATAAAAAAAAGGATATAAATAGTAAAATAAAATACAGAAATTATTCAGCGATTCTCAAAAGATGTATGAATTACTCACAAAAAATTAAAAATATGAAATATTTACATAATTCTACTAATATAAATAAAGCAGCCTGGAATCTAATAAAAAATAATAATGTCATTAAAAATAAATTTATAAATAAAATTGTACGACATGGTGAGGTAATTACTAATCCTACTGACTTAGCAAATGCTTTCAATGACTTTTTTACAGACATACAGACAAAAAATAATATTGCAGAGACCACCACGAATTTGTGCAAACCAGTAAATGAAACTTTATTCTTATTTCCCACGGACAGTGATGAAATCGGTAAAATAATAACAGGGCTCAATAATACAAATTCTGTAGGTAGTGATAATTTATCTACATACGTAATAAAGAAATCTAAACATATTTTGGCACCTGTGTTGAGTTTTCTTATAAATTTGTCTTTTGAACAAGGACAATTTCCAGAAAATCTGAAGAAAACTGTCATAAAACCACTTCCTAAAGATAATAATGCAAACTGTTTGGAAAATTATAGACCGATAGCTTTGGTGTCTATCATATCAAAAATTTTTGAAAAAGCTATGTATTTTAGGCTTATTACATTTATAACTAAGTACAATATATTAAACATAAATCAGAATGGATTTCAGAAAGGTAAATCAACTGTATTAGCCATGTTCAAATTGGTAAATGAGGTGCTAAGTCATGTAGACAATAGTACTGAAGTTATGGCGTTGTTTATTGATATGACTAAAGCTTTTAATTATGTTTTACATAAAATATTGCTTGCTAAATGTGATAGGTATGGAATTCGGGGGAAGGCTAATAGCTGGATTAAATCCTTCCTTGAAAATAGGAAGCAGCAAGTAGTAGTGACTAATCTGGATAAGAATCAAAATGAGACTTCATTTATGTCTGGTGAGAAATTAAATAATATTGGCGTGCCTCAAGGAAGTATACTAGGTCCTTTATTGTTTTTACTATACATTAATGATCTTCCAAAAGCTACTGAACACTTCTGCACGTTATTTGCCGACGATCTTTCTGTAGTGATACCTAATTTATCAAATTCAATTGACGCATATAATACGGACATAAATAAAACGTTAAATGACATAATAAATTGGCTTGACAAAAATAATTTACAAATAAACACTAAAAAGACCAAATACGTACAATTTCATAATCAAAGGAATAATAAAAATGCAGATTTAACAATAACACATAATGGACAGACTATTGATGAATGTAATGATGTACAATTTCTGGGAGTTACTTTGGACAAAAACTTAACATGGAAATCTCATATCGATCAAGTATGTAGTAAATTAAATAAATTTTCTTTTGTTTTGTGGAGACTGGTCAATATAACAGAGCTTAAAACAGCCTTGTTGGCGTATCATGGGTACGTAGCGTCTGTATTACGATATGGAATTGTAGTATGGGGAAATTCGACAGAATTGGACAGAGCGTTTATGGCACAGAAAAACTGTGTAAGGTCTTTATGTAAGTTGCCTCAGAGAACTAGCTGTAGACCGCATTTCATAAAACTTAAATTGTTGACACTGCCATCCATCTACATTTATGAAATGTGTCACTTTGTAAAGGTACACTCATATTTATTTCAAAGAAATTGTGAGGTAATTTCTAATTATCGTGGCAGATACCCCAACAGGCTTGTGTTATCTAATGTATCAACAGCTTTATGTGACCAAAATAGCTGTCGGATGGCTGTTCGTATCTACAACAGGCTGCCGGAAGATATCAAAGTATTGCCGTTGCCAGTCTTTAAGAACAGGCTGCGTGGTTTCCTGCTGGAGAAGGGTTTCTACTCGATACAGGAATATCTTTGGTCATAGAATTGTTACTTATAAAATACTTATTACTAATTAAATTTTTTAAACGTTAGTAATAACAAATTAGACCAAATACTAATATAATTATAGAATAGAAAGATATAAATACAATAAATAATTAAATTAATGATAACTTAATTGACATTTGCATGCCTAGACAGGTTAGAAGTGTGATCTAAAAATTGTAATTAACAACTATTGTAACCACTTTTACAGCAAATAAATATATTATTATTATTATATTATTATTATTATTATAATGAGAATACAGGGATTAGCAAAATATACTGAAACTATTTTAAGGCTGAAATGTGCATTGGGGGAACACTGAATATTCCTTTCAAATAGTTTCAATACATGTCTTTCAACGTTATACTTAAACCATTTCAGGGGTCACATTTAGTCCGTGGTAGGTACGTTTTCTATAAAGTGAATTGGGTAGATGACTGGGTCAAAAATAAATTATTTGGTGCAGTTAAGAGAATAAAACGTCACAAAATAGTGTCACTTGACATTGCTCGTATCCATTTTCAACATGATTTTAGACTTTTTAATGCAGAAAAACTGATATTAAGAGCGCTATTTGACTCGAAAAATCAATGACGTCACAGTTTTGTATTTCAAACAAATCCCATAGAAAATGTTTGTTTTGACTAAAAAACTTTAAATGAAAAATAGCACTCTTGGTCTTAAGATAGTTCCAGTATATTTTTTTTTGTTACTCATGTATGTTTCTATATGATAATACGGTAACACAATATTTTTTGTCATCTAAAAATTCAGTTTCAAAGGCTTAAGGTCACTCAACGGGCTATGGAGAGGGCTATGCTAGGTGTTTCTCTACGTGATCGAATCAAAAATGAGGATTCGTAGAAGAACTAAGATCACAGACATAGCCCAGCGGATGAGCTCATTAAAGTGGCAGTGGGTGGGGCACATTGCGTGAAGAACCGATGGCCGTTGGGGAAGAAAGATTCTCGAATGGCGGCCACGTACCGGCAAGCGCAGCGTAGGACACCCACCTGCTGGGTGGTCGGATGTCCTGAATCGCTGGATGCAGGCTGCTTCCGATCGATCGTTTTGGAAATTCTAGGCTGAGGCCTATGTCCAGCAGTGGACTTCCTGTGACTGTGCTGATGGTGAAAATTAAGTTGACTTATGACCCTGATAGTACTTAGAGCGATCTTAAATATTATTATTATTAATGAATTTTTTAAATAAAAACAGCAGCAACAGCAATACAGCAAAGTCCTGAACTAGCTAAACAGCTAGTTCAGGACTAACTCTATACATAATGTTTCGAAAACACGATTGCTTAAAATTTCTCCGGCTCTCTCACTCACCGAACGAAGCATAGAAGCGGTGAAGCTACTACTCTGACGTCGATCTTCTGTACGCACAACTAGTACCTAAACTACTTGGCGACCACTACTTCAGCTTTAGGTCAGCTTTGACAGTGATGCCGGCAGTATGCCGTGTGGTTTCCGGCAGAGTAGAATAGGATCACTCCAAGCCTTCCCGTGGATGTCGTTGAAGGCGACTTAGGATATACAAGCTAAACAAAGTTTATAAACATCAATGAGACCTCTCCAACCCGTCTGGCCAGCGTGGAGAGTGGCCAAATCTTTTGACTGCTCTAGCCAAGTTTGGTTCTGGTAGTACAGAGAGGGTCGTGCTCCTGCAGTGGAGACTTAAAAAGACCTAATGATGATATATTTTTTGTTTTCGTTTATAAAAATTGTATTCTAATGTTTGTTGTAAATATAATACATGAAACTAAGCAGAACAAATGAGAATTTAAAAAAGTTTAATATTTTAAACTTACCTTAAAAAATATATTAAATCATTAAACTACATCTTATTTTTGACCTTATCTCACTTTAACAATGATGTTAGCACAGCATATTTGTTGTTATGCAATATAGATATGTATACTTCGTAAAAGCAATATTAAGTTTATAAGTAGGTATATTAGTTTCTTCTATTTGACTCTACCTATTACACAGTTCATTCATCTGTTCAAAGGTCTTTCTATATTTCTGGTCCCATCCGTTTTCTTATCTGAGGCACTTCTTGAATGACTTTTCTTTTCACACTTCTCCCTTATTTTTCTTGCAATAAATTTTCTCAGATCTTTAATCTGAATTTGTTACAATCTTGTACGTAATATGAAGTCTGTTGGAGATTTCTCGACCCTAGTGGTTATTTCCAATATTTAAACAACAATTTAAAAGATTTTTATTGGATTTCTTTAAATTTTTCGCTAAAAGATGTAACGTTTACTAGAAATAAACAAAAAACACGAAAGTATAACATTGCGTTATATACATGTATGTATTCTGCCAAAATAAGTACATACCAATTTAACAGTAGGTAATACTCGTATGACTTAAAAAGGATATTGCTAACCTATTAAAATGACACTTACTTCCTACCACATCACATAAAGCAGAGGTACTATGCCTGCTAAGCAATTGAGTCCCTTTTCTTTGTAGAGTATGAGCCATATTTCTTATGTATTTGATGTGTTTATTTTATTTATTTAACTTTACGAGTATTACAAAAAATGTAACAGACCCACTTATGGCCCAGGTTTTTTTTCTACCAGTCATCCTATACTTACTTACTTACTGCAGCCTCTCTTGCTGACATCCTCTGCATGCCTGTTGCGACTGCTGTTGTTGGTCGTCAGCTCGCCCCTTGGCAAAGGCCTCCCCCATCTGTCTCCATAGCACTCTGTTCTATGCGTGCGGCATGGTGCCAAGAACACTAGCTGCGTTTCTCTCTGGATAGCTATGCTAATTCGTTGAGAAAAGAAGCAGCCAGCTATCTTGTCACCAGCGGCGGTGATCAGGCGCGGTGTTATCTGTTTCAGGAAAGCCCTCGCGCTGGGGCCCTATGGTCCAAACGTTTCCACACCAAACGGCACAAATATGTAATCCTTACTGAGGGACACATATTTGCGTCGCTTGGTAAGCTCAGCACCTTCGGCAGCCGATCCGGCTCTCGAGAGTGATCCCCTGAGGTGGGAAGGCGCTAGTGTGTCAACGCATGTAGCGTCCCACACCAGCGCTCTCCCACGTTCCCAGGGGATCAAAGACATGGCCGTTTTTCGCAGATGTGCGAGAAAAAGCTTCACGTTCTTATTTTAAACTGTAAAAAGTTATAAAATTGTTTGAAGAGATATCTAGGGCATACTAGAGACAACATTTTAAACGATATCTCCGTTTCCTTTCAAATAATTTATTTCAAATACGGCAGCACTGGACCCCGAAAAATTCATGATCTTTTACCTCAATTTACTTTTACGCCAGGATCCAGAAACGATTCACCGGCCCGATTTCAATTTATTGTAGGGTCACTGGCAATTTTTCCTAGATAGAGGGAACTAGAGAAAAAAAATTGAATGTACCAGCTGATCTTCCCGAGCAGGGTATTGGCGAAAATCCGAATCATGACAAAGGTGATCCTAGCCATCCCTATTTCAATTCCCTACCCGCCCGCCATCACGTCAAAAGTGAATTTTGGGTCTAACAGCCTTAGGCTCTGCATACCCTGTTAGGGACAAAGACGTGATGGTGTATTTGTAAGTCTGGTAAAAGCCGTTTTGAAAAGTAATATTTTCATAAAGTAATGTTTAGACAATAATTACCGTGTACAATATCTCGTGTTGCGACGTAAGCGACGATTGAATTTTTATTACAACTTCTACAAGTTTTCGAAAACGTATGAAAATGATTTTCTGATTAGTTACATTTTCAAAACAAAAACCGGGCTACTACACAGTGAACTAAAAAGTTTAAAGAGCTCGTCAAGACGGAACAATTGAGCCCAAACTAGATGGGGTTATGTTGTTTATTACTGAGATGCCGTGGCTGCCGTGTACCAAATAGAAAAAATTTCTTTCTTTCTTCTGGCTTCATCATGATATCAGGTCGTTGATACCATAATATTGCATTGTCATTGTCACTCAACTTAAATAAGTATGTAAAGTTTCAACTCGACCGAATAATGGGAAATGGATCTAATTTAGCTTGCAAGATTTGATTACGGACACACAGACAACGGGCCAGGTAAAACTAAATAAAAGCTTGTAATAAGATAATGAGTACGTTATATTCAATTTAAAAAGTTTAACGATTATAATTATACTCCATAATTCCTGTTTTATTTCATATAAAATTCAATTTGTTTTAAAATCACGATTACTGATTACGGACAGAAACTAACCGGAGCACAATGTTCTGTAGTGAAGTAAACTTTGGTGATATGATAACGCAATGGCACGCCGACACAGAGGCTATCTTAATATGTACTATATATAAAACATTGATGTCATCGTTTCACCCAATTAAAAGCTTAAACGTTCATTAAATTATTTGTATATTATTAATAATATTAACGATACATAATTTTTTTATTGTGAATATTATGTTCCTATTTATTTGAAACAAATAAGAATAGTACACTTAAGTTTCTTTTAAATTCACACCAACTAATCAAGGTAAAAATGTATAAATATTACTAGTTTAGATACTTTCCTACACTCGCTCGATAAAATTACCCGACTACGGTGAACCTAAAAAATAATTTATATAATAATTGTATTAGGTACAAATATAAAATACGTACTTCAGCTCATTTCAAAGATTACCCCTCAACCCCTTACTTGAAGGGTAGAAAGTTTGTATAGGCAAAAATTTCCAATGTAAGTAATGTAACTTACAAAAAGAAATGATATCCCTCCAAAAACATTTTCATGTAAAGTAATGCTAAGACGAGTAGGACATGTTGCTTGTACTGTAAAAATTATAAGATCTCATGGAGCACCAAGCTCCTAACTCTACACGCCCTAACCGAACAACCACTAACTCTCATCGTTGCGTATCTCACATAGAGTTCTGCGTGAATTCTAGTCTTCTCTACAAACCCTACACGCTAATCAAAATGCGTAGCCTGATCGTTTCGTAAGAGTGACATTGACACTTCTATGGGCTTAGGAACCGCAAGTAATACATCACTAGGCGTTAATATTTGCAAATAGGCCCTTCAGTAAAGAAAAGAGAAAAAAAATATTTTTATAGTCTCTCTTCTACAATTTACATAAAGTAGGGATGATATATTTTTTTTTACCACTTGTCGCATTTAATGGTTTTATCATCTCATTTAGTAAATACAACAAGATTTTTGCCATTATTATCTAATAACGGCATTTACAAAAACTTGACCTTTTTTCTTTTCATGGGCCAGATTAGGTCGAGGTTTAGGGCCAAACCACACGACGCGGCGCCGCACCGCAATCCATTTCGCCGCACTGGCAAGCACACGGGCAGTGCGGCGTCGCAACGCTCTAACGGCGGCGCGGCGGCGCCCCGCAGCGGCGACAAAAATACTATTAGGTTGTTGTTTGCACAGTACTTCCCGTTTATGAATTCAAAAAATAAGGTGTCCATGTCAATACTTTGCTCGATGGTACTCATTTTAATAGCTATAAGTGACGTGATCGTAATGCATGCGTTCTTTTCTTCCCTATGCCGCGCAAACAAACAAGTGCAATGCGGTGCCACTCCGGTGCGATTCTGCTTACACCCCTCCCCTCCTCGTCTCGATGCCGATGCGCATGCGGTGCGGCGCCAGAGCGCACCGCACGGCGCCGTGTGGCTACAATACATTTTTGTATGTAGAAAACCGCAGCGGTAACGCTCAGGCGCCGCACCGGAGCCGTACCGCGCTGTGTCGTTTGGCCCTTACTCTACCACAATTCAAGTTTCTTACTCAAGGTAATTTTAAAACCATTCACAACACAAACTGATTATTTTAGTAGAACGTATTACTGAATTAAAAGACAGTATCAAATGTTACGGTAACCTTTGGTACTCTATATCAAATAAGTACGTTTTTATTTGGTACATATCAACTGGCAACAACAAAATTTATCTGTTCATAGCCTCGTGACCTAAAAATTATTTTAATTAAGTAAGCAGATGAGATATTTGTGTTTAAAATAAGTATCTACACATAGTCGTCAATATTATGCTAAAAATTGTTCTCTAATTTTAGGGATAATAATTTCCTCCTCTTGCTTTATGAATAAATAATATACAGGCTGACTTTTTATCCACCCGCTAAATTTTTGGAGCAAGTTCAGTCCATGATACTGAACTACATTCTATAAAAAAAGTTATTAAGAATCAATAAAAAATTTTCGTCCTCCCATACAAATCAGCGCTCAGCCAAACGGATTTTGTATGGGAGGACGAAAATTTTTTATCGATTTTTAATAACTTTTTTTAATAATAACAAGTATCTTTATTTAAAGTTCTATTATAGGAAGAAAAAAAACGATTAGGTAGTGCTGAAAGAGTGAAATCCCAAATTGGTGTAATACAAGTGTGAATTACTAAAACATTGTAGATAATATCAATAATGTTTAAGTGTGTAAGTACATAGGGCCGAGGCCACATTCGGTCATATCCCACTTTACATCTATGAAATAAGAACAGAGTACCTAACCTAATAGCATTATCTTAATGTAAACTGTTGCAGAATTTAAAAGGTTGCAACCTTACGATATCTGGGTCACTCATTACTTGTTTGATATCGTTGACAACTTAAATATATCCTAAACTAGCGGCTTAATAGTAGTATTGTACGTATAAATCTTCCTCTTGAATCACTCTATCTTTTGATGAAAACCATATTAATATCCGTTTCGTAGTTTATAAGATGAAAGATAGTTATACATAATATATATTATAGTTTAAAAGATACTAATTTCAGCGACAGCCCGCTACGCCGCGCTGCGTTACGCAGAGCAGCGAGCTCTCACTCTTTTTGTCTAGTAAAAAAGTTCTTTATTTCTACAAAATGCGCGCTTCGTCGCGTCGCGTCCCGTCTCGGTATGTACTGACCGTTAAACGTACATGCATACAGAGCAAATACAGAGGGACAACTGTCCCTCTGTATATAAGTACGTACAGCACGTATGTGGCGGAAAGCTTGTTTGTTTTATTTATTAAAATCCTCTGAAATTTGGTCAGGTTTTTCATTCATAAAGCTTTTATTGTGAGGGATAAGAACTTATCAACACAAATTTAAAGCCCAAACTCAATGGGGTTGCATTGTTTTATTACAAGGTTCCTATAGCCACATTCTGGCTCTACGAGTATCTTTAGATCAGCTTCTTGTCATAATATTATTGCATTGTCATCTGATTTAGATTAGCGAACAAAATTTCATCTCAATCAGAGACCGGGAAGTGGTTTAAATTGATCTTGCAAGATTTGGTCCAAAAAACAGCAATCAGGCAAGGTACAGACAACAAATTAAATCTCGTAATTACAAAAGATATCCTAAGTATACAAATTTATACAGAAACCGAAATTTAACTAACGTGGTTATTATACGAAGTGAATATATGTACTTTTTAGGGTTCCGTACTCAAAGGGTGCAAACGGGACCCTATTACTGAGACTCCGCTGTCTGTCCGTCTGTCTGTCCATCTGTCACAGGGCTCTATCTCTTGAACCGTAATAGCTAGACACTTGAAATTTTCACCGATTATGTATTACAAATAATAAAAAAAAAAAGTTAAACATTAAAGGGGATCGTCATACAAAAAACGTGTTTTTTCAGCCTTTTTAACTAGATCTTTATAATGTAATTAACTAGAAACTTGAATTTTTTCACAAATTATATTATTATGGCCGCTATAACAACAAATACTAAAAATAAGATAAAGTTAAAAATTAAAGGGGGTCGTCATACAAATAAACCGGCCAAGTGCGAGTTAAACTCGCGTGGAGAGGGTTCCGTACAATTGATTTAATTCTTATAGGTTTTCCTGTAATCTACTCGTACATGCAATGAACTAAATTTTGTATTTTTTATTTTAGACACAGTAGTTTCGGAGATCAGGGGAGGGGAATGGTCAATTTTCGTCTTCTTTCATGAATAAAATCAAAACTATTCATTTTACAGTAATACCAAGAATATATTTGAGATCCTCATAACGAGCCCTTTCATTTGATATATGACACAGTAAGGCTTGCAAAACTTTTTTTTTATTGTACCTAATTTGTCCCCCGAAAATTACCCTTATTTTAAAAAATATTAAAAATATTAAATAATATATATTTTTAGTAATAAATATTTTTTATAAAACACATATGTATTTGGGTCATAGGATTACAACATTCTACCAAATTTCACCTGATTCGGTCCAGTAGATTCGAAACAAATTGGCTGTGACAGACGGACGGATAGACAAACGCACGAGTGATCCTATAAGAGTTCCGTTTTTTAATTGTTTGTACGGTACCCTAAAAACGTGTTTCTTCAGCGTTTTAAAACATTGTACGGAGGTACGGAACCCTTCATGTACGAGTTCGACTCGCACTTGCCCGTTTATTTCATATTTCAATAGAAGTTAATTTAGGAAATTGTTTAGTATTATTGACTGCACTTGCCCTTAAAATATTTGTACAAATTGTACAGAATCTTATAACTATTTTAACGTGGAATAAATAAAGGCGCATTCGTAAGAAAAGAAATGTGTCCGAACGCCCGTATCCGAGCTGGGCGGCTGTGTAGGCGGGCGGGAGGGCGGCGCGGCCGGCGCGGTAGCTGATGGCTCTACGATTCCAGTGAAAAGCGGAAAGAGCCTACGAGCGTGGGTACAAATGGATCAAACTATTTAGAGCAGACTGGTATCAAACATATTAAAATGAATTAGGTCAAAATCAGCTTCCATTGACAAAGCTCCCGAAACGAGGTCGGGACACAAACAGTAGCGTCCTTATCAACAGGAAAGGAAGCCGCTATCGACTGACGTTGGGTACATAACACAATTTTTGCAATTATTGCCGAAATAACTCCCACGATCTCCTATCTGCAGCGTTTTGTGTGGAAATCACAATGACAAATGAATATCACGCTGATTATGAATTATTATATAATTGATGTAAGTATATACGAGTAGGTATTATTTATTACGAGTAGGTAGGTATTGTGCTACCTTTTCTAAATCCTGTATTTGATTTTCTTAGTTTGTGCTCATGTAACTAACCACTAAACTATACAGGCTGACTTTTTATCCACCTGCTAAATTTTTGGTATTAAGTAGTTAGTAATCCTAAAATAGGCTTTTTTATTACACATACCATACATAAGTAGGTGTCAATTTCAAAGAAGACAAAAGCTTATGATAATGTTTATATTTGTTCATAAACACCTACACGTATTTTTCTATTTCGTATCTACACCTATATAGAGGTACATATATATTCAGCTACCTACAGCGACATAAAATCTTCAACAAACAAAAATATCTATATTTTGTAAAATTTTAAGTAGGTGCCTGCCTACTTATATCGAAAATTGGACATGAATTAAAACTAAATTGTTAATGTTTCATAATCCACGTCAGATCCATAGCAAGTCAAAACAGATGTTTACTTTAGAAGAAATAATTTATAGGCGGTACGGCAGTCGTGCACACGCGTTTATGCTTTTTATTCCGGGGTGAGCGAGTGCGCCCTGTCAATGTACGGGCAGCGGGCTCAATTCATGACTATCTTTTATCGTCGTGACTCGTGACGTCTACCACTGGGACCGTTGAACTCAAGAGGAAGTATTCGATATTTCTCAATTTTTACATTATTGTCGATATCACTTCCGCACTACAAAACTTTATTAAATAGCGTGCCTAACAAAATTAACTACATATTCGCAATTTATTTTTCTTAATTACCTAAAAATATTGATATTATTCATTTACTGGCTTTGGTCCTAGACGTTATCTATGTGCCTGGTATAAAACTTAGTAAAGTTAGAACACAAAATTAAATAAATCAATAAAGATGATGAATCAATCAAATCCTTCCTTTATTGGAAGAGGCCTTTAGTCCAGCTGTGGACTAATATAGGCTATAAACAAGAAGTCAAGGTTTTACTTTGGGCTCAGCTTGTAATTATTTCACCTTTTTATTATTAGGCCGTTAAAGTTGAGAAAAAAAAAGTTCTCAATAACTGATAATTTGGTGAACATCCAAAAAGCTGCGCTGCTTTGGTTGCAAGTTGGGATTCGTGGGCACAGCAATGCGTTCATTCGCATCACGGTTACTCATACGTCCATTTTACGACCGCGAACGTTGCACTGAAAGTTATTGCTTACTTCCAGTAAATTGAAATAGGTCAATAGTTTCAGTGCGGTAACAAAAGCCGTCGAATGCGCGGTCATGCTCCCTGTCTATATTTAGCGCGGTCGCTGACAGCCAGTGGTGCCAGTGATTGCAGTTGGGGAAGGTACATCCTTTCTTGCTCTTTGGCAGTTGCAGTGCAACATCTCACCACCCGCACTCGTCCGCGTGTAGTCTACGATGCAGTGCCTCTTTCTGCATTTTTAAACTTTTATATAAGCACCATTTTCCACTTTAGCACAAGAACAAATCGACCAACCCTTCAAACAGAGAGCGTGATCCTATTGTTCGTCAAGTTCGGACCGGATGATAAACCATTTCAAATGTGGGATTCATTCATCTGTTTCATTCATATTAGACATAAAAAAAATCAAAGGTACTATGTACCGAATATACCATTTATACCTACAATGGCGATTGTCTTTTTTTTCTTATATTTAAATATAATAACTCATTACTTGTTTGATTATCATTCAATAAAAAATGCAATCTGATATATAATACCTACCTACGTAATAGTAACTTGACAAATTAATCGATCCATAGGTACTGACTAGTTGAATGTTACACTCGTATCGCAATCGCAGACTTGTGTTACAATTTCTAAGAATATGACTACATACTGACAAGGTGTACGAGTATTAACCAGCAAATCGAGAACGCGTTTACGAGTCGCTCCGGGGTCACCAGATTCCGGCAGAAGCTCGTAAATCCCAACACACCGTCCCATTTTTAAGTTTTGACATAGTTACGTAGCTATAAGAATATGTAGAGCATAATTAATCCTTAACGTAAAATTCATTCGTTTAGATATTAATTTTTGAGCAAGTCTTCAAAGCGCCGTTAAGCATCCTGGACGTACCATATTTCCACCTTTACCAGAAGCAATTAGGCCTAAGGGTATCTTCTTGAAGCCTTTGCCAAAAAACATCAGCTTATATATACCAGTCAGAGCCTGTTACAGACGAGCATTCTTACTTTAACGAATGGGCAAAGGATCATGTACTCAGACGATGTAAATCATAAAATAGCGATACTAAGTAGTGATCTAGAGCTATAAATGACCAAATTTTCTTTCAACTATGTACGCTGCAATTTTATCATAACTGCACTACATATGCAGCACAAAGCGGACTTTGCTGCTCTAGAGCAGAAAAAAATTATGGAAATCCTTTACTGCACTGTTTAGTTTTTTTTTTAAATCGATGTAGTTATTGGTGGAGAGATACATCGATTTAAACAAAAGATGAAACAGAAAAGTGATATTGTCTCTTTCGCTTACTCTAAGAACTAAAAGTGGAAAAGTACCAGGATAGCATCAGTCTGCAGAAGTAAACTCCTGCAGACTTATGCTATCCTGGTACAAGTGCTATGCATACAGCTGGAAGTCAAGCTATATCATAAAACTAGCCTAGATATAGGTACGATGCGTTCAGTTTGTTTTTTGTTTTTCCGTGTGTGTAAGTGACCAACACTGGTGTCAGATTATTCAAACTGCCTAAAAGAATCTGACATACCTTGACGATTGCCATACAATGATGACAGCCGGGACCAACGGCTTTACGTGCCTTCTGAAGCACGGAGGAGCTAGGTACATTTTTGTACCACTTGTGGTCACCCATCCAAGTACGGACCACGCCCGGGGTTGCTTAACTTTTGACCCACCGGGCCACCGAGCTCCTCAAATGCGTTCAGTTGGCCAACCTGACGGTCGTATAGTTATACAGTGTGCGTGTGAAGTGATGTAGGTATGCCTAATAATTTTACTTAAATAAGCTTTTCTTGCAGAAGTTGAAAGAAAAGCAGATCAAGCACTCGTGCTTTTAAGAGCCCTCGCTAGTGCTCGGGCTCCAAATAAGCACTCGGTGCAATAATAACTTTCTTTCTACTCGTTGCAACAATCTACTGTTATACCTACATCTCAAAACCGATTCGAAATTAGATATTTTTCTAAGCAGGAGGATCTAGTTTAATCGAGGGGCGCGAAGGTATAGACAATCGATCCAAATCGAATGTTCTACAATTTTAATAAGTATCACGGTCAACAGTTGATTTTAAGTAACTATTTTGTACAGGAAAGTACGGGCCGGGTTTGTGAAACGCGTGTCGCTGTTTAGTATAAAGAGACAATTATCCATTCATTCGCAACTAATTTTACCATATGACCCACTAAGATAAAAAAATGTCGGCTCGACCATCCTCGGGAATTCTTGATGAAATCGGCAACCATATTAAGTAGGTATACGTTTTCAAGATACCTACTACGCTAAACTGGCAAACACACAATTACCCATTCTAGACTCTTTTTATTTATTTCAACTAAAGGCATTTTAAGGTTAGATGAGACGAGATAATTTTTTACGAACTTTTATGCTATAGTTTGTGTACTCGTAATTAAGCAGGCAATGTAATTTGTTTGTGTCAAATCTTGCAACTGAATTAGTAAAGATCCTTAAATTATGAGCTCCTCCTTCCTTTAAAAAAGCCATCGACACAGAAGAAGCAGTTATTCTCAGTCGATTGAGCTACAATATTTCATGCATATGTAAATAGACTAAACGATTAATAAAGAAGACTACACGATTATGAAGGGATAAGTTAATAAAACAGATAGGCTAAAGCGATTTTTTTTGCTTTACGTCAAAAGCTGGAGACAGAAAGCTCGAGAACTATCTCTATATTATTATCGCTCGAAAAATAATATTAGACCTGTCCTTTTATATGGCAGTGAAGCGTGGCCATTGCTTGAGCGACACAAGCAAGAACTGCCTGTCGCAGAGATGCAAATGTTGCACTTGATATGCGGAGTATCACGGAGAGATCGCGTGAGAAGCACCCGCATACGCGGCAGCCTTCATGTCCGTGACATACGAGTAGCAGACAAACTGCAAGAAAGTCGCCTACGCTTGTATGTTCATGTCTTACGGATATCGGCAAGTTACGTGGGAAACAAATGTATAGCCCAGGGATGTCGCGGATCCCGATTTTTACACATCCGCGGATGCGAATGCGGATGCGGATTTTAAGAGGCTCACATCCGCGGATGCAGATGCGGATGCGGATGTTTCGGATCCTATATAAATATAGTATATAAATGCAGAATTAAAACAATGAAAAAGTATTATAATCATTTTTATTGATGTATTACAAATTTGTATTATATTACTTTTGTATTACAGAAATAATAATTTGTAAATGAAATAATTTTTAAAACAAATTAATTCCCCTATTTCTAACTTCAATCATTTTTTTTTATTGTCCATTGTCCTCAAACTATCAATAACGGGAACCTCGCTGGAAACAGAACGAATATTGTTAAAAAACGATAACCTTTGCCTGCAACAAAACATTTTACCGGTGTAACACTTACCTGGTGATTTTAATTTATTAAGCTGAGCTTATTAAAAAGATTTTTTAAAAAGATTTTTCAATAAACAATTACAGTATCACTGTATCACACTATATATGCACTCAAAATATCTGTGTGTACGATCATCGTACTACGATGAGTAATCCACAGCACAAAAAAACACGTAATGATTTATTTACACGAAACAATTGATGCACCACAATAAACGCGTCGGATCTCGTCACCGTTTTTTTCGCTCCCATTGGTCATTGTAACGCGCGAACGGCACGCGCCATTCACAGGCCCCGCCCCTGTTCTTTCTTGTCGCAACTCTTGTGACATTCGCATCCGCATGAAAATCTGCATTGATTTATTGCGAATGCGAATGCAGATGCAGATGTCCAAATCTTTGCGGAAGCTCCGCATTTGCGGATGCGAATATTCGCAACATCCCTGGTATAGCCATGCCGCCTCCGCCGGGGCCCGGCAGACGTGGTAGACCCAAGAAACGTTAGCTTGACGTCGTCAAGGATATGTGTGCCAATGGTCTTACAACCAAGGATGCTCAAGACCGTGCGAAGGGGAGAAAGAAAAGCCGGAAAGCGGACCCCGGGCTTAGCAGCATTGCAGCTGAGGATGCAACTGGGAATACGCTGAGATGAGAGAGAGAGAGAGAGAGAAAAAGTTTGTGAACTATCTGGAAAAAATACTTGAACAGGCCCAAGCCCATTCGCGACTATAGAGCCTTAGATGATAATATGTACAACATGGGAGACAATCCAATAAAATGATGTCATACCTAGAGCTTATCTAATGCCGGGAGTAATGCAACTACAAAAACCTATATCGTGTTGGGCTTAGTTGATGTCTTGCTTGACTAGTACCTACATTATGATAATAAAAGCTTGTAAACTTATTTATATATTGCAAATAGAAAAAAAACTCATTTTATGTAACTTTAAATTAATCAGTGTATCGAAATAATTAAAGAGTGCAGTTTTGACCTATGAAACATTAACTTTGAATAAAAATATAACTATTTGCATCGTAAAACATTGTGTGGTGCTGTCAAGTGATTACGTACTTAGTCGTACAAGTATATATACACGTGCTGCAGATATCCGAGGGCCCAGGGTGGCGGGGGCCGCGGCGGTCGTTACGGGATGGCGGGATGTGCGAATGGTCGTTATCGGTTGGGACACTGCAATGATTGTTTATCCAGCCCGTTCCTTGAATTGCAACTAATGACTCACTCGTTTTATAATCGCTTACCGCTGCCATACCATATTACTATTATATGGAACATTAACTTACAACTCATAAATCTCGTGCATCAGTTAGCAACACAAATAGATGACCTATAATTTTTACAAATGTATATACTGTCGCGACTTAATGCCCTGTGAGGTAAACAAAGTCAATAAACCTAGAGTCATCGCTAAGCAGGATAGTGGGCATGAGAAACGGGACCCAGAAGGAATGATAGGTTACTATCCCACCTATCTTTTTCTTCTAAATAGGTGACGACTTCCAGGTTAACGCTCATTCCCTTGATTGAAGTTTACCATCTGCACTTTAGGAAAAAAAGCTGGAACATTCTGTTATTTTTCAACTCCTAGACCATGGAAGTAATATTTACAGGCAGTGGCGGCACAAGATCAAAGTTGTATGTGGGCGATATAGTTCTGCATGCACTGCAAGGTACTAAAAAAATAGGTTTCAGACGCGAGGCATCCTAAACAAATAGGCTTTCCGCTTCACATGCGCGGCCCTGCAGACCGCCAGGCGTTGGCGTTGGCCCACGTCGTTAACAGATCGATTCATCCGAGTACTCCACACAGAAACAGGACAAGAAGCCTTGTATCAATTATTAAATTAAAAAAAAAAACAGCCGACTTCAATTTTTTTAAGGAGTTTCTTCCATATCTCCAAAGTTCTTCATCTTATCTTCACCAAATTAAAATGAGACTAATTTGGTAGTAAAGGCTTTCAAATAAAAAAGAATCATCAAAATCGGTTCACAATTGGCGAAGATATCGCGTAACAAACATACATTAAAAAAAAAAACATACAGTCGAATTGATAACCTCCTCCTTTTTTGAAGTCGGTTAAAAAATATTGGTTGTAGGCCACCTAAGCTCTTTCATCCCCATTAGATTTCATTAAACTCAACAACTATGATTTTTTCTAAAACATAAATTCCTAACCTAATCGTGAACTCAACCTTACGAGCTATATTAAACTCAATAGAATATATACCTATTAATTTTATAAATCTGTTCTATCATTGTAGAATTTGCATCTTTTTAGAGACTATTTCAAGAAAACGGTAACTAAAAGTGATATTAAGGTGAATATAGAAGCAAATGGCTTTGAAGTGGCACCCTCATTTGAAATAAATTGTTAACTCGTAAATGAGTGAATTTCTCAAGCGAAAATTTTACGCGTCCTGGCTGAAAACGCGAAGATGCTTTGCAGTTAATATCACGGTTTTTTTTTCTCAAGACTAAAGAAATGTATATCTAAATGAAGTCATATTAATTACCTTTGTTAAATAATTAGTCTTAAAGAAAAAAATCAGTAATTTATGAAATTTAATTTCTGTGCCTTGTCCACAATTACTTTAATGCAATATATTCACTTCTCAGCAAAATAATCTGCAATAAATATAAGAAAAGGTATTTTCATTATATTGAGTATTATATGTTGTACAAGAAAATAATAAAATTTAAATTTTAAGACCCATAGTTAATTAAAATTTATCAAAACTAGTTTTGTCCGAGCGAAACAATCAATTTCTGTGGTCATTTTGTCAATCCTTACTTCCCCTGGTGAGTATACACGATTAGTAAATCCGTCCCCCGCAAGGATCTGCCGTGCCCTTTCGTGCGGAACGAAATTTTGCAATCTTTGTGGCTAGGTTTTGAATGGTTATCTTAGGAATAAAAATTATGATTTTTATACATGTTAATAACCGCTAGATACACTATTAATTTATAAGTAGAAACCTGAAATAACCTTGATACTTTTTTGTAATTTTTAAATAAACCACATATTTCCAATTTCTGTGGGCTAATTTCTGTGGTTTCTGTGGCTGATTTGTGTCCACAGAAATTGTACGAATCAATTTAATATTACTTTTAAAAGGGTTCTTAAAAAAATAACATTTATTCAATATGTTTTTAACACAAATGCCATAAAAATAGGCCTGTCAGCTGACATTGTGCGAAGATCCATGATAAGGAGAAGGTTTTGTGCAGTAAGGCTTTCACCTGGTATGACTGTGCAGTTGGTTACTTTGGTGAGGTGATTAGGTGTTTGAATTTCTTCCTAACGTGTTCACAACGGTAATGTCGGCCGCCTCACACGTTAAGAGGATGTTATCTTCCTCTGGGTTGCAGCCACAGTATCCGCCATAAACAAATTCAGTCTTCTGACACGCCTTACCCATATAACGGTTCAAATCACCAACCATGCCAAAAGTGGCCGTTTTTCGCAAATGTGCGTAGTAAAGCTTAACGTTCTCATTATAAACTGTAAACAGTAGTTCATAAAATACTTTAAAGGGTTATCTAGGACTTGGTAATTGCAAAATTTTAAATAATGTCTCCGTTTTCTTTGAAATGATTTATTTTAAATGGGGGCAGCACTGGACCCCGGAAAATTCAAGTACGGCCTTAAACTGTGAATGCGATCCGGTGAAAATATAGACCATATATCATTAATATTGTGTTTAGTTACGCTACCTTAAAGTACAATACAATACCCTTTATTGCACAAAAGTAAAAAACAGGACATAATTATCTTAAAACCTAGGAAATGTGCAAAAGGCGGCCTTATCGCTAAGCAATTTCTTCCAGGCAACCAAAAGTAAGTAAAAAAAGGTACGTATACTCGTACATAAGGTGAGCTAGTAGCACCATGGAAACATCGCAAACCACACTACATGTAGGTACAAGATATGACGTCGTCGATTGTGGGTCAACAATTAAAATAGTCCGGCCAAAGATATCAACAACAGATGTTATGGTGATTAATAAAGCTTACGTCAATTTTTATTAAAGTAAATGATGATAGCGCTTCCAGATACTATAAAATAATGCCAGGCTAGTAAATCTATTCACTTTTGAACCGACATGAAAAGATGTTTGTCGAGTAGTATCTACGTGTGTACTGTGTACTACTTGACGAACATTTTTTCATGTCGTCGGTTGAAAAGTGAATAGGTTAGGTAGGTACTCTTGTGATTTTTTACACTTATATTATTATAAAATAAATTTTTCAAAAAAAATTTTTTCGTACCAGTTTTTATTATGAGGCATAAACTCGATGTGATTGCGTCGTTTTATTACTGGGTTTCTATAGCCACCTTCCGGCTCCATCATTAGACCTCCTTTCATTATTAAAGCATTCCATCATTAGAGCTTCTTGTTATAGGTAATATTGCATTGTCATCTGATTTACATTAGCAAACAAAATCTTATCTCAATCGGAAACCGGGAACTGGCTCAAATTTAAGAGCCCGTACTACCCTAAAGTTCTTAGAGCGATCTTAAATATTATAAATATTAACGAAATACTCACTTTGAAATAAAAACACAGCAAAGTTCAGGACTAACTCTAAACATAATAAGTTTCGAAAACACGATTGCTTAATATTTTCTCGATAGAAAAACATTGCGAAGTTGCCTCCAAATCACCTCAGAATTATATTAAAACAGAAAGTATTTAAGAAATACATTAAATTAGCACTTGTAACTTTGGATTATAATTGTATTAAACATAAGGCAGTCATCATATGTCTTACTTTTTAAATAACTGTGGGCGCAGATAGCTAAGATTACGTTCTGATACCAAGATATTTTACTAACTACGCTCTTGGTACGAGTCCGGCAATCCCACCGGCAACAAACAAACACCCAAACAACCTACGCAGTCTGCTACCACCCTGTATAAGGTACAGGGAACCTACTAACCTAACTTAACCTAATTATGAGTTGAACTTAATTCTAATTAAGAGTAATTACACTAATTATAAAACTTACCGCGTCCACGCAGTCTTCAGGCAGCCTCGCCTGGCCTTCGCGTCGAGCCTGAGGTCCTCCTCAGGGCTGGCGACGGCCTTAGGTCCCACTATGGGTCCCAAGGTCAGTGGTGAGGAGAATTGGGTCCCTACACTAACCTCCCCATGAGCTCATGTATGTCGCCCCAAACGAATACGTCGTATTTATAACACCACTTCAAAACCGCACAATAAGTTTCTTGTTCTTCTTATGACACTTCAAGATTATTCACATAACCTAACAGCGGAACGTAACATGGAACGTCCCTCGCTCCGATTCAAGCACTTATCACTGTTTATAGATTTGTGGGCATTCACGCCACCAAAATTAGTTCCTTTTATAGTCAATTTACAAAAACTTCCGTATCACACGGGAAATAGACAAAACCAATTTACAAGGCCGCATGGCACGCGTTTTACATTTGACACAAATCACTGTTCTTTACGTAATACAAATAATTTCGGCTCCACGCCGTTCCAAACAAATTGGGCACAAAACAATTAACGACAATTCTCCACGAAACATTCGCTATATATATCAAAATTACAAGATTAATGCCGCCATGGCACGCGACAGGACCACACCCAAGGTCTTTTTTACTAAAGTCCTCTCTCGCAACTTGACATTCCCAATGTCAGTTGAGACTTTGACGTAAAGACAATGATTATTTTTCTGGTCGGGCAAAGACAATCCGCGCAGGGCGGGATATCGATGAATCGATAATCTTGCCCGTGTTTGTGGAGATCACACGCAGATGGCGCTAGTCTTCTAACAAAGCACTTTTATTCAAAACAATAACTCTTAAATATTCTTTGTAAAACGAAAAAATCCTCAAAACCAGAACCAGCCTCATTGACCCACCGCGATTCCCGACGCCCCCCCCCCCCCCCCCCCCGCATGGCTCGCTGTCTCGCTTCGGCTAGAGTAAATTTGTGTGGAAGCGGGAGCAAAATTTAGATTATTGACATCAGGCGCCCCCTTAACTTGCAAGATTTTACCCAAACAAATAAACAACAATTAAGGCAAGCTAAATAAATGAAAGCTCCCTGCGGCGTCTTTCCGTTCTATACAAGGCCAGAATGCAGCCATAGTAAACTGATCGAGTATATTTTGTAATGTAATTTTCAAATCTGTGATCACAAAGTATACACGAATTTTGCGTATTGCTAGTGTATAATTCGTAACGTGAATACGTGCGTCTCGGTTCCGGACTATACTACATCACTTACGTTACGCTTGACAAGAAGAAGTGCAAGTTACAAAAACACAAAAATTAAAAGAGTTTATCTTTTAATTTTTTATAGTTTAGTGAAATATGTAATTAATGAATGATAATAGGTTTAAATAAATGAAGGTGCCTATTAAAAATACTGGAAGGAAAGATAAAAGGTAGAAGAGGTCCAGGACGACCAAGAAAGAGCTATGTAGACCAACTGAAAGAAAAAACAGGGGTCATGTCGTATCAAGCACTAAAGAGTAAAGCAGAGAACCGAGAAGTTATACTCCACCGACAAGAGCCACTAAGCTTTTAAATAAGAAGAAAGAAAATTAAATTATATTTTTATTTAATAAAATGTAATTGCACAGAGAGAACAAAATACTGCTTATATGGCTTATAATAAGTAATAATGTAAGTTAGCGGGCATTATTGATATTTTGAGAAACATTAAATGCTAGGTCGTGTTTTCTTTTTCTATTCTTTTTTGCAGTTGTAAGCTGCCGAAGCTGAGGGTCGGCCTGCTTGTATTCTATAGTACCCTTATTTATGTTTCTTCTTGCTACAGATGTTGGCTGTACGTTTATCTTACGAGTCAGTGCTTTTTTAAAGTTGTTGAATATTAAATTTTGAGCTTGTTGGTTTGTAGCCACATTTTTTAAGAGAATCGTTAAACATATACCTAATGCTTTTATATTTGACGATGATGGATGGTTTTCAAAAATTCTTGTTAATTTGTTGAAACTTTCTTTAATTGCAGCAAGTGCGCAGTTTCTTCTTCTTCTTCTTATCGAGTCGAAATGGTTACACTGTATCTTCAACTTCAAATCATCTTTGACCAGTATGTAGCCGCGCAACTGCTCGCGTATAATTCGGAATCTAAAATTTTATGCGCTTACTCCGATCTATACACGATTAGTATGCGTATGCGTACTGGCACTGTATATAATGGAGCAAGCTAATGAGTTAGGTCACTACGAAGTATACGCGAGTATTTGCGTACTAGCCTTGTAAAGATTGGAAGGCATTAGTAAAAAAGTGAATTCCGATCTATACTCGATTATAGTTTCAACCGCCTGCGTTCTGGCCTTGTATAGAACGGAAAGACGCCTCCCTGCGTATCTATCGATTTTAGATATGTAATATCTGATATTACTGGGATGAGTTTTGATGCAGTTTTTACTAACATGTAAAGCATTTATTAGTATAAAAGTTTTCATTTACATAGTGCAAAGCCGTTTTTTAGGGTTCCGTACCCAAAGGGTGCAAACGGGACCCTATTACTGAGACTCCGCTGTCTGTCCATCTGTCCGTCTGTCACAGGGCTCTATCTCTTGAACCGTAATAGCTAGACAGCTAGACACTTGAAATTTTCACCGTTTATGTATTACTGTGGCCGCTATAACAAATGGCAACAAATACTAAAAATAAAAAATAGTGAAAAATTAAAGGGGGTCGTCATACAAGAAACGTGTTTTTTTCAGCGTTTTTAACTTGATCTTTATAATGGCAATAACTAGATACTTGAAATTTTCACCAATTATGTATTACTATGACCACAATAATAAAAAATACTAAAAATAAAATAAAGTTTAAAATTAAAGGGGGTCGTCATACAAGAAACGTGTTTCTTCAGCGTTTTAAAACATTGTACGGTGGTACGGAACCCTTCATGTACGAGTCCGACTCGCACTTGCCCGTTTATTTTTATTATCTATATATACTACATTATTTATTTGTTGAAATATCTAGGTACCTACGTTTTATTTGACTATACGAGGAAGTGTGAAAATAAATGTGCAATTGGGTATTTTAGTGGGTCAAAATAAATTATTTGGTACTGTTAATAGAATAAAACGTCCCAAAATAATACCACTTGTCATTGATCACATCCACTTTGAACGTGATTTTAGATTGATGCAGAAAAACGGATATTAAGAGCGCTATTTGACTCCAAGGAACTATGACGTCATAGTCCGATATTTCATACAAATCCCAAAGAAAAAAGTGTCTGATTTGACTTGTTGTAAACTAGCGTATTGTGACTTTCTTTACCGAAGCTTTATAACGATTAATTCTTTGCAAACAATAATAGCTTTGACCTTAAGTATGTACTTCCATTGTATAGAACTGTTGGACAATAAACTAAATAGACAGGTAATTTAAAAGTCGTATACGTTATAGATAGAGCAATGTATGTTATGTTCGTTCATTGTTAGCATCAAATTGCATTGCGTGGTCATGCAAATTTAGCTATGCAGTCAACTGCAATAGGTACGTTTCAAGTACGTTTCGAATGGCGTCTTAATAAGCGAAGATGGTCTCACATAGCCTGCTCCTAATTCCATTCCAAGTATCGAGTTACAAGTACGGCACGTTTGATAATGATATGCAAAGATACCTAAATTCAACTAAATTGTATGATGTTTTCTTTATTGGTGGAAATGCCTACACAAGAAGCGTAAAAGCGAACCAACGAAACAAAACGAAATAAAGATACCTAAATTCAACTAAGTTGTATGATGTTTTCTTTATTGGTGGAAATGCCTACACAAGAAGCGTAAAAGCGAACCAACGAAACAAAACGAAATAAAGATACCTAAATTCAACTAAGTTGTATGATGTTTTCTTTATTGGTGGAAATGCCTACACAAGAAGCGTAAAAGCGAACCAACGAAACAAAACTAAATAAAGATACCTAAATTCAACTAAGTTGTATGATGTTTTCTTTATTGGTGGAAATGCCTACACAAGAAGCGTAAAAGCGAACCAACGAAACAAAACGAAATAAAGATACCTAAATTCAACTAAGTTGTATGATGTTTTCTTTATTGGTGGAAATGCCTACACAAGAAGCGTAAAAGCGAACCAACGAAACAAAACTAAATAAAGATACCTAAATTCAACTAAGTTGTATGATGTTTTCTTTATTGGTGGAAATGCCTACACAAGAAGCGTAAAAGCGAACCCACCTCGAATAATAGTTATCCTCGTCATCAGGTCTTTTTAGTCACCACTGCAGATCCTCTCTATGCTACCTACCAGTGCTAATTATTACCTCATTTGTTTAGCTTGTGTTTCCTATATCGCCTTCTACGACATTCACGGTAAGACTTGGAGTGGTACTTACTATTCTACTCTGCCGGGAACCACACGCACGGCTAAATAATTATCTATCACTAGCTGTGCCCGCGACTTCGTTCGCGTGGTTGTCGGAGCGTAATGTTATATAGCCTAAAGCCTTCCTCTATAAACGGACTACCCAACAAAAAAAGAATTTTTCAAATCGGACCATTAGTTCCTGAGATTAGCGCGTTCAAACAAACAAACAAACAAACAAACAAACAAACAAACAAACAAACTCTTCCGCTTTATAATATTATTATAGATAAGTTTTTTTTAGTGACCGAGCGAGTGAAGCGAGTGAAGCTTCTCAGTTTCGAGATTGGCCAAAAATGTTTTTGTCCGTCAGTTTGTCTGCTCAGTTTGTAAGGCCCCGTCAGTTCAGAACCAAGAATACTATGAGTGTTTTTGGAAAATCACTGTTACTAAACTACTACAGTTTATTACTCAAAAAAATATATAGGTATTTTAAGGCTTTTCTACAAACACAATATCCAAAACACGATTGAGCATTTTTGGTTCAATAGAAAATTAACCGGCCAAGTGCGAGTTAAACTGGCGTGGAGAGGCTTCCGTATAATTAAATGAATTCTTATAGGTTTTCCTGTAATCTACAAGCAAATAACTATAATTTGTATTTTTTTCAATATTTTAGGCTCAGTACTTTCGGAGATCAGGGGGGGGGGGGATGGTCAATTTTCGTCTTCTTTCTTGAATATAATCAAAACTTTTTATTTTACAATAACAACAAAAATATATTTGAGATCCTTATAACAAGCCCTTTCATTTGATATATAACATAGTAAGTTTAGCAACTTTTTTTTTATTTCCTAATTTTTCCCCCAAAAATTACCCTTATTTGAAAATAATATTTATTTTCTTTGCACATATGTATTTTATTTTTTTTAAGGACAAATCACACTGATTGAGCTAGCCCCAAAGTAATTTTTTTTTAAACTTGTGTTTTGGGATACTAACTCAACGATACAATATTTTATAATAAATACATATATAGATAAACACCCAAGACCCAGGACAATTTGAAAAAGGCCATTTTCCAACTTGCCCTGGCTGGGGATCGAACCCAGAACCTCCGGATTGGCGGACTAGCGTGTTGACCATTACACCACGGAGGTCGGCGAATGTATTTGGGTCATAGGATTACACCATCCTTCCAAATTTCACCAGAATCGGTCCAGTAGATTCGGAGAAAATTGGCTGTGACAGACAAACGCAGGAGTGATCTTATAAGGGTTCCGTTTTTTATTTTTTGTACGGAACCCTAATTCCGTTTTTTCATTTTTTGTACGGAACCCTAAAAATCACAAACATACCTCTAAATTTGCCTAAATTTACCTTTAAAATATTTTATAACCCTATAATTATTTTATATTTATGAAAAGTATACCAAAAAATGTATAGCGTAATCGACTACAAAAAATATTATAAATATAATAAAAAAAAACAGCGAAATATCGTCGTGCGCGGGTCCGAGCCTTTGATCGCTCTCGACGAATATTTCACTGGTTTTTTTTTTACTTCTAAAATCCCACGGGTGTCGAAAGAGCCGACTAAGGGAGGTACAAGTACTCGTAATAGAGTAGGGCAACAGCGTCCTCTGTGCAACAACTTCATACCATCTACTGCGATCACCAACCCGCCTGCCCAGCGTGGTGATTATGGGCAAATCCGTCCTTCATTGGGAGAGACCTTTAGTGCAACAGTGGACTAATACAGGCTGTAAAGAAGTGATAACATACAATATACAATACAATATAAAAATCCTTATTGCACCAAATAACATTTACAATTACAAAATTTATAAATATGATATACCTAATATGTTATCACTTCTTTCCAGCTTTTAAGCCTGTATCTTGTTAGCTTGTAAGTTTCTACAGATATCTGAAATAAAGCTTACAGAAGTCTCACTCAGCAAAGAAATTCAAAGAAATATCTACTCAATGTGGCTAGCGATATGGTTTAATTTAGCTCACGTCAGAACTCGGCACCTATTCGTAAAGATACCTAGACATCCATTGCAAGCCAATTTCATTCTTATTACTCTAGACAAACGATTCGTATAACTAAATTTACCACCCGGAGGGGCCGCCTGCGCGCATAGTAATAATGTAGGTACATTTTCGATATCTAAACGGGGAGTGACACAGGCCTGCCTACAGTAACAATCTGGACGCTGAGGTCATTGCTTCAAAGAAAAATGAGACAATCAACACTGCGAAATCGATTAGATACCTATCGATAGATGTTACTATAGACTAATGAACTTGTAGCACAGTCACAGTTTGGTGTCGTAATCTTATTAGTGCTCATGACGACAGAACTACTAGCGCCGCAGTGGCAAAAAACTGAACTTAATTTGATTCATTAAATTTGGGTAGATCTCAGGGGTAGATGCTGTGGATAGTAGACTGGGACAAAAATAAATAATTTGGCATTGACAAGAGAATAAAACGTAACAAAATAGTGTGGAGTTTTTGGCGGGAAGTTACGGGGTTCGGTTGGGGTTTGCTTTAAATTATTTTACAAATTGATTTTAGTGGGCTTTATAATATGAAATTGGTGTTATAAATGCTAATGACATGAACAATGTGTGAAATAGTTAAAGTGGACAGGCATAGTACGGCTGTAGTAATATTTATTATGTCTTTGGGCGTCGTTCGCCAGTCAATCGTCTATGTAAACCAGTGGACTCGTATAGATTTGTCGCCAGAAGCTCCCTTGCAGCAGTCAAAGGCCTACAACATCCTTTGATTGTCTTGTTAGGATTAGGAATAAAGAACAAAATTAAAGATGATTTATATCCAGAGCCGTAAAATTATTTAATAAAAAAAAAAAACAAAATAGTGTCACTTGTCATTGATCATATCCATTTTCAACATGATTTTAGATTTATTAATGCTAAAAAACTGATTTAAGAGTGCTAAGACTCGAAAAAAGTATGACGTCACGATTTTGTTTTTCATACAATTCTAATAGAAAATTTTTGTTTTGACGTTTAGTAAAAAGTGTCTGATTTGACTTTTTGTCATCTAGCGGATTGGCTGAGTCGTGGTCAGTCATCTTCAAAGGGCTGCCTTTCAATACGCCAAGTTGAAAGAAAGAAAATTTTTACTCGGCAAGCAATCTATGCAATATTACTTACATACTACCTCTAGACCTAATGAATGCCGAAGAGGCGGCCAGCTGAGCTCCTTGCTGTGGTGTAGGAACCTCAGCGCTGATTTTCCGCTGGTACTAAAAATAGAGGTTTGATGTACCATACAAAATCCGTTTAGATGACAATTTTTTTTTTTTTTGATTTTTAATAACTTTTTTTGTAGAAAGTTGTTCAGTATCATGGACTGAACTTGCTCCAAAAATTTTGCAGGTGGGTAAAAAGTCAGCCTGTATAAGTCAATGGTGCAAGTACTATATTTTGTAAGAGAGTACTTATTGTCGAAGTTTTTATAATATTTGATTTATCAACTGATTGTTTTTAAAGCCATCAAACCTCTAGTCACCCTGTATATTACTAGACTTGTACAAAATTTTACCGGGCTAGTCAATAAAATATAAATATACACAAAATAAAAGTCTTCAAACTTATCTCAGAACTTGAAAACTAAAACTTAATTATTTAAATAAAATAAACTACAATTTGAGGAATAATTTAGAAGGAATTAATGGTAGTACCATCAATATGCCGCGATAAGATTAATTCTTTAATATTTTCACGGAAACAGAAGAGAGATTACGAAGTGGTGGGGGCAAATTATTCCAAATTTTACTTGCGGCGTACTATTTGAAATAACCCTTAAAAGAAGTTAATTTGTGACATTGAACGATTAGAAACCGAGCCGAGATCGGGAAGACCATACTAATTTATCGAATAAGTAAGGAGGTTTGCGATGTTTTATAATTCCAAAAAGTAATGTGGCTAGATGAACGTAACGATGCGAGGACATGTTCAGTAAATTTGCGGAATTAATAAAGGATGAAATGTGGCTTCTCGGTGGTATCTTTAAACAGTAACGGTGATTCTAGTTCAATTAAACTCGGCCTAGGCGTCCAATTAGATGCCGGTTTTAAATGACCGGGCTAGGCGTCCAATTAGCTGGCTAGTTTAACCAGATGGCTGCTCATCCAGGACTTCAGGTTGTTTGTTAATTTTCCTAAAATCCTAACAATTTATTATTAAAAGCATACAATTTCTAATGATACGAAAGAGACGTATAATTACTACTTTCTGAATAAAACTGTGAATCAAACTTAATGATTTGATTGATTTACTGTCCCTACCTTCCTAAGTTAGTTCACAATATACAGGCTGTTCTCCAAAAGGTAAGGGTCTCGTAAACTGACTTGTAAAAGTATGTCACATGCCTATAGGCACCTATGTAAATATCTGATACAAGTATTGGCTACTAATACGTAATTAATAAGGAAGAAAAAGAAAGATTGTAAATAACTGTTGCATTTGTCAAAGTCCTTATTAATAGGTGGGTAATGGAAATTTATTGTTATGCTCTACAATGAAGTAGGAAGTGCAACGAACGGTCTTACACTTGTTCAGCTTAGTATTTGTGTCAAAGGTTCAGACGATAAGGCACGTTCATTGTGTAACCTATAAATAAGTACCTACTCGCTTAAATGTCGTCAATTAAACACACATATTAGAATAAAATCTAAAAAAAGCGCCCGATTTTACATACACCACACATTGTAAAAATTGAGATTAGAATCCAAAACTTCCGAGTGCAAAAGAAAACTGAAAGCGTTAACCAGATAACTGAATTCGTAACTAAAGTTTTTAACCTATTTCAGCACTTTACTTTAATACCGATATTTATTACAGGTGGTGTGTAACCAAACAGTATGCGACTGCCAAGGAATAAAGGGAAGGCGCGGAGATCCCGGCCCCTACGGCATGATCGGGCCTCAAGGCGACTACGGAGATGACGGGCCGGAGGGACGCATGGGACCGCTTGGGGATACCGGGGACTTGGGCGATGAAGGCAGCTTCGGAGACAAAGGAGAAAGAGTAAGGTTTCAAATTAAAAATAGAACATCTAGATGATACCAGTTCATGCTTCCGTATAAATTAATAACTGGCTAAGTCCGCGTGAGGCCACGCTCCGAGTAGAATTCTGAAGTTACACGTTACAACATGGTTACAACATAATTTTACGTTTACTGCTTTTTTGAACAAGTAACAACTTCATCTTAGTAATTATTTTCAACGGATTATGTATTCTGTTCGAAAAATATCAAATAGCCGTAATAGTTTTCTGCTATCACGATTTTTTTAAATGATTTTTCAAAGTAACAGTTTAGCTTTTACAGGGGATATGCTTTCTAACAATATTTAGTTTTATATTTCGCAAACGGGTCACTAAATCGAAAAATGGTCATTGTAAAACTTCAATGTTTTGAAGAACCTATCCAACAATACCCCGCACTATGTACCTACACGCGAAAAAAGATAACCATCCCCACTTTATATATAGTCGTACCATAAAAAAAAAACATAATTTTATTGTACCACCTTGTCAGCATACGTGGTATATTTTTCAATGCCACCCTCGAAAGTAGTAATTTGCCATTCATAGGTATATTAAAAAACTAACTTAGTAGCTGATTTAACTTCAATTCAGTCAGTAGCTACTAACTGTAACAGCTTTAAGAGTAAGTACAATAGAAGCAGAAGCTATAAAAATATTTACATTTGCATTTCTTCGTATGCAAAAAAAAAATACCTAGGTACCTACCATTTTCTCTAAACATGACCTTTTTTTTATAGAAATAATTAACTACGCTTTTGTTCTACAGGGTTTCGAAGGTTCCTACGGTCCTCCAGGATTCCCCGGACAGCAGGTAATTTATACTACAGATCTCGTTGTAATTTATCATCATTTTATTACAACAACAAAGCAATACACTTACGTCTATCAAAAAAATACTCATATAGTTATTTATAAAAAAAAAGTTTTTTTTTTTTTTCTTTTTATTATCACATGAAAGATCTTACAAAACAATCAGTTAACTTAGCATAGAAAAACCACAAAGGTTTGAGATTATACTAAGAATTAAGTTTACGCCAATACAAATCTTATATAAGACACAAACAATAAAAATATACGTATATAGTTAGTTCCGGTTTCAGAAGGAGAAAGCTTTAATTTGTCAGCCAATCAATCATTCGACGCGATTCGCAGATAAATCCTACTGGAAATCGATCTCATCTGACAAACCGATGTGCGACGAAAGTTAGTAAATTAATCTATTTATTTTAGGGCCCACAAGGATTACCAGGACCTATTGGACAGTCTGGCTTAGATGGATGCAGCGGCATTGATGGCCGACCGGGATTCCCTGGTATATTGGGGCCTCCTGGTGACAGGGGGCTGACAGGAACATACGGAGACAAAGGCTTCAAAGGAGACAGTGGCGAGGGAGGTGCCAATTCACGGGGCGTAGTTGGCGATAAAGGAGATCAGGGTTGGCTCGGCACCCCAGGAACACAAGGCCCCATGGGGCGACCGGGGAATAGTGGAGAACGTGGTGACGAAGGTGATCAGGTACACAACTATCTTTAGCTCAACATAAAATTGAAAAACAATTAATGCCCTTGTGGCTATATTATTCATGAGTAAAATTAATATCACAAATGTGTGTATATTTTTATAGGGTCTCACGGGTTCTAAAGGCGAGTCAGGGTACAGGGGTGATCTTGGAGAGGACAATTTAGGACCAAAAGGAGACAAAGGAGAAATAGGAGAAGCAGGCGAGCCAGGCCGCCCTTATACCAGACAACCTCTGCCGTTTATAGAAAATCGCACCATAGTTGCGAAAGGTCCCATCGGTGCAAAAGGATACAGAGGTTCGAAAGGCGAAAAAGGAGAAAAAGGATTTTCCGGTGCTCCGGGTCAGCCAGTAAGTTGTGTGATAGAATATTTTTTACAGTATCCTACGCGACTCTCAGGAAAGTCAGGAAAAATATATTATTACAAGATTTCGAAATCTTGTCTTTCTTCACCGTCTTTTCTTACGGTTTATAATAATGATCCGGGAAGACAGCTAAGTATATATATATGTATAATAAGGAATTAATAATTAAACAATAAAGGCCTGTTACACTATATTTTTTGTTCACTTTGTGGGACCTCGACCTGTTCCGGCGCTCTAGGCGAGTTCCCACATAGAAGATAGTAGAAGAGGTAGAGAATAGAGACTCGATAAAAGATGAATTATATGAAATTTATTATCTGCTACTGACAACTGTTATATACTCGTATAAAAGAATAATATTTAATTTATGAAGGAAGATTAACAAATGAATTAAAAAAAAGGAGGAAAAAACTAACTAAAACTATTTAATTAAAACTATTTCATTAAAACTACTTATTAATAAAAAAGACCAGGCAAATCGCTGCCCCGTGGTAATGTGCCCAAAAGGCTGGCAGCATTGCCACGTTGTATGGCAATGCTAATCTTTTGAGCCAGATAGAGGCCAGCCCTCTGGTCAAGTGTGACGTCTGTCAATTTTCGGGCGACAGTATTAAATATTTTGTGTGCTGATGGTCCCCACGGCCCTAAAGTTTCAACCCCAAACGGCTCAAATAAGTAATTATTGCCGAGGCTACTATATTTGCGCCGTTTGAGGGTTTCTGCAGCAGCTGCGGCTGTCCCTGCTTTAGACCCTGTGACTGAGAGATGAGACGGTGCCAGAGTGTCGACACAGGTAGCGTCCCACACAAGGGGCCGTCTCAACCTCCAAGGCACAAGGGTCATCCCATCCGGTCTCTTGCCATCATCCCTAACCAGGCCGCTAGGTTATTTATTTATCTGAATGAAATGCATCCATATTAATAAAAAATATTAGAAAAAAATTATGAAGGTACAGTAGATAGGATCAAGCAAGTGATCACCATAAAAGATGATGGTGGAATGAGTCAAAAGGGGTCAGTAAATGATTTGAAAATGGAATGAAAGGAAATTTTAAATGAAATGAAGAATGAATAAACGTGCAAGTGCGAGTCGGACTCGTACATGAAGGGTTCCGTACCTCCGTGCAATGTTTTAAAATGCTGAAGAAACACGTTTCTTGTATGACGACCCCCTTTAATTTTTACCTTTATCTTATTTTTAGTATTTGTTGTTATAGTGGCCATAGTAATACATAATCGGTGAAAATTTCAAGTGTCTAGGTAATTCCATTGTAAAGATCTAGTTAAAAACGCTCAAAAAAACACGTTTCTTGTATGACGACCCCCTTTAATTTTTAACTTTTTTTATTTTTAGTATTTGTTGTTATAGCGGCCACAGTAATACATAATCGGTGAAAATTTAAAGTGTCTAGCTATTACGGTTCAAGAGATAGAGCCCTGTGACAGACGGACAGACAGACAGACAGACGGACAGACAGCGGAGTCTCAGTAATAGGGTCCCGTTTGCACCCTTTGGGTACGGAACCCTAAAAACGGACATAATGAGATGAAGAAAGGAGGTTGGAACAGGATGCATACAGCATCATTACAACTTTACCTACCGACAGGTATATTCACTAAAAAATGTTACACATTCATGTCGTATTCATAAAAATATATCTATACTATAATATCTGTGTAAACTGACAAAGCCCTTCTGGCGCGTAGGCGACCAATACTGAGTAAATGAGTTTCTTTCGGTGTTTCTTCTCAGCAGTGGTCGTTACGAAACGTAGTATTGGTAGCTTTTGAACAAAAAACGAATAATTTAAATATAAATATAAATAAACATTACACGCCTTACACGTAATGTACTCGTACTTACACTATAATTATTGACGTGTAAAAGTGCCTGCAAAGGCCTAATTACTGAATAAATATTTGATTTGATTTGATATAAGCTCACTTGGCTGGTAAATAATGGGAAGCGTGAGATCAAAATATTTTTCCTATCCCATTATACAAGTTTGTACTTGGAGCTAACTGATTATTATCTATTTATTTAATTTTGTAATTAGGGATCAGACGGTACTGCTGGACAGGACGGGACAAAAGGAGAACAAGGAGAAATCGGTCCACGCGGGAAACCTGGACATAAAGGAGCATTAGGTCCTCCAGGACTGAAAGGATTAAAGGGAGCACCAGGTTTTGCGGGCACAGATGGAATACCCGGAACACCCGGGTTACTTGGCGAAGATGGCATCGATGGAAATCCAGGCCCTCAAGGACTACCTGGCGAAGTGGGATTATATGACGAGACATTAAATGTTCCGCCTTTACCTGGTGTAATGGGCGAACAAGGACCTGTCGGTTTTAAAGGCCCTAAAGGTGATGCCGGCCGGAATGGAGCACGCGGTCCCTCAGGATTTAGAGGACCACCAGGGCCTCCAGGAGTAAAGGGAGTTCAAGGGAAAATTGGTAATCCTGGAATTTCACCAAAAGGCGAACCGGGTAATGAAGGATATAGAGGGCAGCCAGGCCCGCGAGGCACTATAGGCTTCCCAGGACCACAAGGGGTAATGGGTCCGAAAGGACAAAAAGGTTATACAATTTTTGGTCCAAAAGGTGACAATGGAGAAGACGGCTCTAACGGAGTCCCTGGCACACGGGGTGCCCGCGGAAATCCAGGCTTGATGGGCCCCCCAGGTGTTCCCGGAACCGGAGTGGACATAACTGGTCCGCAGGGTGAGACAGGTAGACCTGGGCCTCCTGGCGATATTGGTGATGCGGGACTTTCTGGCCGTCCTGGTAGTTTTGGCCCCAAAGGTGACCACGGTGCTAACTGTCCATATTGTCCCTCAGGTAAATAAAGATTTAGTAGTTTAATTTTGGTGTCTCGCGCTTTGTTAGACTTCCCATACCTATTGAAAACAGTACACTTCAATATACTGATGAAAAATATTGTCACGGGAGAGGTACAGAAGTTACAAGTCATTAAGGTACAGGTACATTATCACGTCTTTATCCCTTAAAGGTTAGACAGAGCCCAGGGCCGCACGAAGGCTACGTTGAACGTGATGATGGGCGTTAAAATGAAAAAAAAAAGTTTTTAGTGAGAACATTATAGTAGGGAGACTAAGTTACAAAAAGTCGTCAAATAACGATTTTCGTAGACTGGACTAGTAGTATTATACCAACGAGGTATCATTGGACTCAGTGATATTGCCTGAGTAGGAAAAGTGACGTTGTCGCTTTCTAAATTGGTGGAGTGACGTAATATGACGTCATAAAGATGGCGACTTCTAGTCTCAAGTTTGGTCGATTTACTCAATAACTACTTAACCTATTAGGACGTATGAGGTGTCTTAAGAAATGTATTAAAATACTTAACAAAACCTGTCTTACAGTCTTGAGTAGTGTGGAGTAATACAAAAGATACAGCAGAAAAAGCGAAAAAAAATCGAACTGAATTGAAAAACTAAAACATTTTTTTTTTATTCAAAATAATGCAATATTGGTGGTAGTTACACTAAAATGTTAAACAATGATTGCCTTGCTACACTTCTTGTCTATACTATATACTTTGATTTTTTAAATCTGTTAATAAATGACTACACAATTGACTACACAACATCTACTCGTATCTTACTAGACGCATAACGCGTGCGCAAAAAATTTTTTTGTATGGCATTTGAGTTTTTTTTTTAAATCCAGCCGTGTGGGGTATCAAATGAAAGGTCTTTATGAGCTGGTTCTAGAAATATACTACATCAGTCACCTACATTTCAGTCACCTATTTTCTGAAAAAACAAAAAAACATTTCCAAAACATACCAAGTTTGGGCTCCTGCAAGTAGAAAACGGCTACATGAATTTTTATAAAACATACGCCAAATAAGTTACAAAACAGGTGACTGAAATGTAATGTTGTAGTATATTTCTAGAAGCAGCTCATACAGCCCTTTCATTTGATACCCCACACGACTGGATTTAGAAAATAGAATTCAAATGCGATACAAAATCTTTATGATAGATAGATAGATAGATAAGGTGTTTATTTGTAGCTTTAGTCACACACATACAGAAAATATACAACATAAGAACATATTAAAAAACACAAGAAAGACGGAAACATATAACAATATATTCGTATCTGTGTGCTACAGCAACCCAAAAAGGTCATAGCTCAGTGCTTAGTGCTGCTCAGAGAGCAGCTCACTGATTTTCAGCTACGGCCTGTCAAGTGCGAGTGCGCATCCAAAAATCTTATGATGTCATATTACGTCACTCCACCAATTTAGAAAGTGACAACGTCACTTTACCTACTCAGGAAACTTCACTGAATCCAATGATACCACTTGTTGGTATAATACTACTCAGTTTAACGAAAATATATTTTTTAATTCTTAGCCACCCTACTTTTAAGCTTTTCTACGCATTTTTGCGGAAAACGGCCACTTTTGGCAAAAATACGTAGAAAAGCTTAACGTTCTCACTTTAAACTGTAAACAGTAGTTCATAAAATAGTTTGAAGGGTTATTTCCAGCTTCCCAAAGTCAAAACTTTAAGTGATATCTCCGTTTCGTTTGAAATTATTTATTTCAAATGGGGACTGCACTGGACCCCGGAAAATTCATGTATGGCCTTAAGTATTCAGGCCAATATTCAGTATTCGGCTATGCGGGCTCCTTTTGGGCTGCTTCAATACCTGATTTATGGCCTCTTAATACTTAATCCTGTGCAATGTACCTAATATTTTTATTTCAGGAACGCCGGGTAGTCCAGGAAAGAAGGGCGATATTGGTTTTCCAGGACAAAAAGGATTTCCAGGTTTGGCCGGATTACCTGGGCAGCGCGGTCTCCGCGGGTACCCCGGTAGAAATGGAACTAAAGGGCAGCGAGGCCTAAAGGGCTTCAGAGGATTACAAGGATCCGCTGGCCAAGAAGGATTACCAGGAAGACCAGGATCACTAAGAAAACCACCGTTACCCCAAATTGCTAAAGAAAAAGGCTCAATGGGTGACAGAGGTAGATACATTACTATTACTAATTTGTTGTCAAGTCGTGCAAATAATAGGATTGATTGTGCAGAAAATAACGCACGCAATGGTTATCTTAGCACTGTTAAGGAAGAATAACCAATTAACCATGTTGCAGTATGTATCGGCCTCGGCACATGGCAAATCTGCCTGCTTTGCCATGAGAAGCTCGGTAGCACCGCGGTGCACTCACTTTGATAAGCATGGCAAGCAACGTTGGGTAGCACAAATGGACAGTCGTTCTATTTTATCTTGAGCTTTTCTGTACTCTGCTCCAAATTGTTATTCTTCGCTGTTATTTGCTACATATCGCCGGATTAGGATTTGCTGCAGCGGATAGTTAGCCTAACCAATTTGCCTTAAAAACGTAACCAAATTAATTAACGTTTAACACAAAAACTGATTGGACAGTGCGGCCTGCATGTCTGCAAATAGTTGATTGATACATCTTCTTCTTCGTCTAAGCGCGTTCCCAGTTGCATCCTCAGCTGTGCTGCTTCGGAGCCCGGGGTGCGCTTTCCTGCTTTTTCTTCACCAAATATAACATGCATGTCAATGGTCACCCAAGGATGCCAAAGACCTTGCAAAATGGAGAAGAAATAGCCGGAACAGTTTAAATGATTTGGCTATAGTTTTACGACCGGCCGCCTGCCTGACGTCAACCCACTTTAGGAATGTACTTATGCGAAAGGTTTTACAACCGGCCGCCGCCCGACGTTAACCCTTCTTGGGAATGCAATTGTAGCACGAGATGTTTGTGCTAAGTTATTTAGTCGCCTCTTACGACATCCACAGGAAGAGATGGAGTGGTCCTATTCTTCTCTGCCGGGAACCACACGGCATTCCGTTTCAGTTGATTGATGCATGTATCCCATTATTCCCAGTGCTAATTAGTGCATCATTGTTACAGGTCCGCCTGGCAGACCGGGTGTCCCCGGAAACGAAGGATTACGCGGAAACTGGGGTAGCATGGGTCTTCAAGGAGTCAAAGGTAGCCGCGGTGTAGATGGGGGACCCGGGTGGATGGGGAAAGACGGGTTGCCGGGCCGAGATGGCATTCCAGGCATACCTGGCCGGGACGCCACTACGCCAATCCAATTTCTTTACGGTCAAGCAGGAGATCGTGGCCCTACGTAATTATTTTTATTTAATAGCTGACGTAAATTTATAGGACATAGTAAATTCATGTTTTATCACAATATTTTAAATTCTGATCATCAGTTTTTTTTGTTACTGCAGGAGCACGACCCTCTTTATACTAACAGAGCCACGTATCAGCCAAAGTAGTCAGTGGATTTGGCATACACTACATTTTAAATTCAATATCAGTCAAATATAGATTATGCTTGTGCCAGAGCTAGTATCTGTAATTCGTGCTCGGATACAAATTTACCTACTAGCTGGTGCCCGCGACTTCGTTAGCGCGTAGGTAAAAATGGCGACAACTTTGTTCGCTGATATGATATCAGATTTCAATGAAACAATGCCGAAATGTTGCTACAAACTAAGCTATTTGTATAAATAGCGAAGAAACCCGTTTAGTAGTTTTGGAGATTAGGATTACATACAGACAGTCAATTTTTTTTTTAATCTTACTGGATTACCCCGTGGACCCACTGGTGGGTGAACGGGTCGCGGCTCCACTTTTCGTATCGCCCACACTCATTTTTAGGGTTCCGTACCCAAAGGGTGCAAACGGGACCCTATTACTGTGACTCCGCTGTCTGTCCGCCTGTCTGTCCGTCTGTCCGTCTGTCTGTCCGTCTGTCTGTCCGTCTGTCTGTCCGTCTGTCTGTCCGTCTGTCTGTCCGCCTGTCTGTCCGTCTGTCTGTCCGTCTGTCTGTCTGTCCCTCTGTCACAGGGCTCTATCTTTTGAACCGTAATAGCTAGACACTTGAAATTTTCACCGATTATGTATTACTGTGGCCGCTTTAACAACAAATACTAAAAACTAAAAAATAGTTAAAAATTAAAGGGGGTCGTCATACAAGAAACGTGGTTTTTTCAGCGTTTTTAACTTGATCTTTATAATGGCATTAACTAGATACTTGAAATTTTCATCAATTATGTATTACTATGACCACAATAACAACAAATTCTAAAAATAAAATAAAGTTAAAAATTAAAGCGGGTCGTCATACAAGAAACGTGCTTCTTCAGCGTTTTAAAACATAGTACGGTGGTACGGAATCCTTCATGTACGAGTCCGACTCGCACTTGTTTTTTAATAAATTTATTTAATGTTTCTACACGCGGTTTCTACTGCTTTATTAGTATAATATGATGATAATTTTATGAATAAAATATGTACTTATAAAATATTTTTTTGTTATTTATAACATTGCCTATTTATTTATTATTTTAAAGTTATAATTTCTTATAATTTATTAAACAAATAAATATAAAATATGTTCTAACTACCTACTACTACTCATTTACCTTATCGGTTCCTATGAATAATTGGTAATTGCAATGTAATTTTTTTTGCAGCGGAGACTTGGGTGATCGGGGTGATCCAGGAAGAAAAGGAGATCCTGGCGAGTCGTCAGACCTCGCAATCAACTTGAAAGGAGACAAAGGAGTGCGTGGACCTATGGGCCCAAGAGGTTCATTTCACTTTTCATATATTTTTCGGTTTTTCTCACAATATTGATTGAGATATATTATATTCGTACAAATTGCAAAATAGAACGGCTCCTAAATTTCATTCAACAAGCAACATTTAGCAATCGCTTCAATCCGAGATCAAAGAACTGGACCATTGTCCATGACGGCTAGTAAGGCAGTAGAATTTAGAGTTGTCACTTGTCAAAATAAAAGCTTGAAGTAGTTATGATGCTTACAACCTAACCAGATTGTTCAGAAGGCCAAAAAAACTTTACAAAAACTTTCAAATAATAAATTCACTTAAAACTTTCAGGTTATCGAGGAAGAAAGGGATTCCCAGGTGACCAGGGTGACGAAGGTTTTCCGGGTATAGATGGGGATATAGGTGAACCCGGTTTTTCACAACCAGGAGCAATAGGTGAAAAAGGGCAGCTTGGCGAGAGAGGTGACCCAGGTCTTTATGGAGAACCCGGAAGTCCTGGTTCACAGGGGTACCCAGGATTTCCTGCGCCCAAAGGCCAGAAGGGTTTTCGAGGTGCTCCAGGTCCAGCAATCATAGCAGGCGACAGAGGTGAACAAGGTCGGCCTGGGCCCCCTGGAACTCCAGGATTGCAAGGATACCCTGGAATGCCAGGACAACCTGGTACTTACGGAACTAAGGGAGATACGGGACCATCTGGTGATATGGGACCACAAGGAGATTATGGCCCTACGGTAAGTTTGTTTGAACAGTGTCATAATGTCTAGAATTAAAAAATTACCAATAAATATAAATGTTCGCACAAGTCACCGCATAGGTACGTAGTACATTATACCGCGTCGGATCGCCTTGACGGATTTTCTACGATAATATGACTATATACTTAGTCATCAAAAAAGTATAGACAATACGGCGACATTATAATAGACACAGAGATGGGCCACATTGCATTGACGAATCCGCTTTTCCGCAAAGCGATATTGCCATAATCTTGAGTGTCACTAGGTAGGCGTCATAATTACTTTTTACAGAGAACTTACCTTTACTCATTGTGATATTATTTTGTAACTCAAATTTCTAAAAATACTTAAATCATTTTTATGGCACCTATTTTCCACCATTAGATCCCATAGATTTTTTTACTTGATGATTGATTTCTTTATAAGCATGGCCAAGTATGACTGGTAGTAGGTACAGAGAGGGTCGTGCTCCTGCAGTGGAGACTGAAAAAGACCTTATGAGCAATGAGGGTTGATTTTTTTATTGAATGAGTTTCGACGGACTGTCGTCGATTTTATATTTTGATAAAATATTTCCTTTTATGATTATTACGCAAAAAATATGAATTACTCTGCTTATTTACAGGGACGAAAAGGGTACACAGGTATTGAAAGGCCAGGCCCACCGGGGCTGCCTGGTATGCCCGGGACACCCGGCCGAACGGGCATGTTTGGAGAACGCGGCCCAGATGGAGCGCCAGGTTTTCCTGGAGACATCGGTTCAAAGGGATGGCCAGGAGAGGTCGGTTCGACAGGACCACGTGGTCAAGCAGGAATGCCTGGGATGGATGGATATCGTGGTCTCCCTGGATTATTAGGTAGACCCGGTCCAGACGGAGAACAAGGCGATCAGGGAGACCAAGGTCGACCAGGCTACGACGGCCCTCCTGGAAGACCTGGCGGTCCAGGACGACCAGGGCAGAAGGGTATCAAAGGCGATATTGGTATAATTGGTGCTCAAGGATACGATGGTGCTACGGGGAACAAAGGAATTAAAGGAGACCGAGGCGAATATGGTGCTCAGGGCGAGAAAGGGGAGGATGCGACGCGAGGTAGCAGAGGACAGGATGGAGATGCAGGCTACGACGGCATGCCGGGCTTACCGGGGATCAATGGCACCAAAGGCATAAAAGGTGACGCAGGCGCTCAAGGAATATCACTAAGAGGTGATCAAGGCGTCAAAGGTGAAACGGGCTTAAACGGATATCCAGGAAGAGCAGGATTAAAAGGTCTTCAAGGAGATAGTGGTGATGCTGGTTATCCAGGTGTAAAAGGCATTCAAGGCGATAAAGGATACTCTGGCACACAAGGGCTTCCAGGAAGAAAAGGGTTAGATGGAAGACCAGGTAGACCAGGAGCTATAGGTCTACCTGGAAAAACCGGTGAGAAAGGAGATCAAGGTGACGAAGGTCTACCAGGGCGGATGGGTATACCAGGAATGCCAGGTGATAGAGGAATAGTTGGCCCCCAAGGACCTCAAGGAGACATGGGTTTGAGAGGACCTCAAGGATCACCTAGCTTTAGCTTCCCAGCTCCAAGAGGAGAACGTGGGAATACTGGAATTTATGGTGAGTCTGGGTTTAAAGGTGATATAGGAGAACCTGGCTATCCAGGCCCTAAAGGTAGTCGTGGTTATAAAGGTGATCAAGGACAATCAGGATATCCAGGTCCAATTGGATTTCCGGGACCAAAAGGTTTAACAGGTGACCAAGGACCTCCAGGAATGCCTGGTATGAATGCTGTAAGAAACAAAGGACAACCTGGACAACCTGGCATAGATGGTTTACCAGGATGGCCTGGTCCCATAGGCCAAAAGGGAGCTCCTGGTTTATATGGACGCGACGGTCCCAAAGGCATAAAAGGTAACCCTGGAGTCAGTCTTCGAGGACCTAGAGGCCCAAAGGGCATGGATGGAAGTCCAGGGCCACAAGGCTTTTCAGGAGCTGTAGGATTACCTGGTATGGAAGGTGCCCCAGGAACACCAGGTTGGAAGGGAGATATAGGCGAACCAGGTTTTGTGATTAGTCCCAAGGGACAAAGAGGTGCAACTGGTTTTAAGGGAGCAGAAGGTCGCAAAGGAGACCAAGGTGAAAGGGGTGAATTTGGTTACACTGGTTTTATGGGAGAACAAGGACCGGTCGGATTACCTGGACTTTCCGGTGAGGCTGGTGAGATGGGCCCTGTGGGGCTTCATGGCATCAAGGGCCTAAAAGGCGACAAGGGTGATGTTGTTAATCCAGAGCTTGTTCCTAAAGGAGAAAAAGGTGAAATGGGACCACAAGGATATCCCGGACAAAGAGGACGAGATGGCACTCCTAGCCGAGCGTTTGAAAACGGAATGAAAGGCAAAAAGGGAATTAAAGGCGACCGTGGTTCTGAAGGTGCAATGGGATTCGATGGGCTTCCAGGTCCAACGGGCAGACCAGGAGTTATGGGTCTTAGAGGATTTGAAGGTCTTCAAGGACGCAGAGGACTTCCAGGAATACCAGCAATTCAAGCAGTTCCAAAATCCAGAGGTTTCTATTACGCTCTACATTCTCAGTCACTGATGATTCCACAGTGCCCTCAGGGTACCTCCCCAATGTGGACTGGATTCTCACTCATACACATTGTCGCAAATGCTCAAGCACATGGCCAAGATTTAGGTAAGTAAAAATTCTAATTTTAAAATTAATTTGGTAATTAAGTATGAAAAATTGGTACCTAACTCTCACCTGACCCTAGAATATCAACCTCATTACCTTACCACGACAACCCATGTCCGTGGTCAGACCAACCGTTTTCAGATAGTAACTACATAGGAAGACCTTACCTATACCACAGAATACATAACTTACCTAATAAAAATATTTTATATAATAATAATCATAAATTAATGACAATTAAAGAAAATGTGTAGTCTTTTTAACCGACTTCAAAAAAAGAGGAGGTTATCAATTCGACTGTATGTTTTTATTTTTTTTATGTATGTTTGTTACGCGATATCTTCGCCAATTGTGAACCCATTTTAATGATTCTTTTATTATTTAAAAGCCTTTACTTGCAAATTAGTCCCATTTTAATTTGGTGAAGATATGATGAAGAACTTTGGAGAAATGGAAGATACTCCTAAAAAAATTGAAGTCAGTTTTTTTTTTTTTGATTAAATGTAATTATTTTTATTTAATGTGTATTTTGCATTCAATAACATTTAATTATGATTAACAGCGATCACATTTCAAAAATCTAAAACTTTGATAAAAATGCATGAAGTCAAATACAAGTACTTGGAGAAAAAAATACATGGTAATAAATACTTACTACTGGGTGGCGCAAAAGTAAAGACCCTATTTGGTTCAGCTATAACATTTTTTCTAAATTAGAAAACTAGATTTAGGTTTTTTTAAATGTATATTTGTGCCATTAAATTTCGTACCATTAGGATTTAAAGATGATGTCTTTTAAATGGTGACCTCCAGAGTTGATACACATTTGAGCCCTATTTATGACATTTTGCATAACTTGCCGTAACACTTCCTGCGATATGTTCGTTATTTCTTGACGAATGTTTTCTTTTAGAGCTGCGAGAGTCTGTGGCTTGTTCACATACACCCGAGATTTCAAAAAACCCCAAAGAAAGAAGTCTGGACTGGTCAGATCGGGTGATCTTGCAGGCCAAGGCAAATCGCCAAAACGAGAGATAACTCGGCCTGGAAAAGCGTCCCTCACTAAGTCCATAGTGTCGCGCGCTGTGTGTGCCGTAGCGCCGTCTTGTTGAAACCAGATGTGCTCCAGCCCCAATTCGTCCAAACTGGGTATCAAAAACTCTCGTAACATGGTTCTGTAGCGTTCTCCAGTGACAGTTATCGCATTGCCTCCAGCGTCTTCGAAAAAATAGGGTCCGATCACTCTGTCAACACAGATGCCACACCATACAGTAACTTTTAGTGGGTGTAGAGGTGTTTCTTGAATAATGCGCGGATTATCAGTGCCCCAGAACCGAGTATTCTGCTTATTGACATGCCCTGAGAGATGGAAATGCGCTTCGTCACTCATAACCAATTTTGAAGGAAAATCATCCTCTTCAAGGTTGAGGTTTATGACGCGCTGGCAGTAATCTAGACGAGCTCGGTGGTCAGCAGGCAGCAGCTGATGAGTCATTTGAGTTTTATACGGGAACATCTTTAAGTCTTTCACCAAAATACGCTGCAGGGTCCGTCTGGAAATGCCCAATTGCGTGGCACGTCGCCTCGTTGATGTTTCTGGACACTCTTCCACATCTTCGCGCACAGCATCGATATTTTCAGCTGAACGGCCTGTTCTTGGTCTCCCAGACTTAGGTCTATCCAATGTTGAGCCAGTTGCTTCAAGGCGTGTGGCAAAGCGTCGAATTGTGCGACCAATCGGTGCCCGACGGTGGTGAAATCGTCGACGAAATTCACGTTGTGTTCTTATCACTGATGAATTATTCCGTAAGAACATTGACACAATTATTCCACGTTCTTGGGGAGTAAAACGGTCCATGTTTATTTTCAGTGTATTTTACATTTGTTCACTACACAATTTTCAACAACAGAATGACAGAAAATGTCATATAAAAAAAATAAAAGTATTTTCTTTAGTGCCAGTACTTTTGCGCCACCCAGTACATTAAAATTCATAAACAACTGATTAACCCGTATTGACCTGATTTTTAATAGACTTAAACGCCTTCAAATCATGCTCCAACCTAATATCTACCAATACCCAATACCTTCCTCCTATATCTTGGTAATATTATTCTCATAAATTTAAACATATTTTTATTTGCAACAAATATGGATGTACAGAGGAAAGTTAAGATACCTGTGCCACCTCACTTAGTGCGCTACGCGCGCAGTGGCATGGGTATCTGATTAACCGTCTGTCATTACCTACAATATACATAGGTGGTAGTTACAATAATAATGTCAATAATGTCAATATTATAAGTGTCACACATGCATTTTTTTTTCCTATTAAACATGTACGAGTTAACTCAACAGGTGCACCTGGAAGTTGCTTAAGGAGGTTCTCAACAATGCCCTATATGTTCTGCAACCTGAATAATGTGTGCGACTTTGCCCAAAGAGAAGATTACAGTTTTTGGCTGTCGACTGATGCCCCTATGCCTATGGCCATGACTCCAATAGAAGCTCAACAAGTTGGACAATACATATCTCGGTAAGAACAAAATATGACAAATGAATATTTAGAGAAACGTAATTTTTTTAATGTTAATTCGAAAGCGTAGTAGTAGTTTAATTTCATTTACACCATTCCCTCTCTAAAAAGTTTATTTAAGAGGGCGCCTGATGCTGATAATCTAAATATTGCTCCCGCTTCCACGCACACATATTACTCTAGCCGAAGCGAGACAACGAGCCATTCGGGGAGGGAAGAAACGCGGCGAGTCAATGAGGCTGGTTTACGCGTTTCTAGTTTTTTAGTTTTTTTCGTTTTACAAAGTATATCTGTATTTCCTGTTTCAGATGCCAAGTATGTGAGTCGCCAACTCGAATGATAGCCATACATAGTCAAAGTAATGAAATACCAAGCTGTCCTGAAGAATGGGATCAATTGTGGATTGGATACAGCTTTTTGATGGTGTGTACTTACCTACCTACCTAGGTACATACAAACGTGACTCTTAGTTTGGCTAGACAGCCGACTAGCCTACTAATCGGTTACAAAAGACCAACACTACTTCTGAATCAAACTTGATCATGGAATTACCTTCTTTTATGCGTTATGCGAGTGTCCTCTGACTAACGTAGTACGAGTATCCTCATACTACGTTAGTCAGAGGACACTTCGGGAACTCCAGTCTTATCATAAAACGCGGACTAACTTTAACTGCTAGGTTTAAACCAATTACCCACCCAAATGAAGTTGATAATGACGTAAAGATGTCATTGCACGAGGGCTTCTTCTTTTGAGCGGATCTAATCCAGTAAGATGTTCCCGGACTTTCATATTTTTGTTATTTTCACAGCACATGGCCGGATCGGACGCCGTTGGGCAGAGCCTAGTGTCACCTGGATCGTGTTTGCAAGACTTCCGCACAAAGCCGTTCATTGAATGTAACGGACTAGGAAGATGTAATTATTTCGCCACTGCGATCTCATACTGGCTTTCCACAATAGAAGACAACAAAATGTTCAGCAAACCTGAGCAACAGACACTAAAACAGGATCATGTCAATAAGATTAGCAGGTATTAAACAATAAAAGGGCAACTAAGTAGTACATATTTGCAAACATAATGTGAGTACCTATGTAAGGAAAAATATTACCCTGTTAAGATGCTGCATGTCCAGTGCTGCCATCATTTGAAAAAAATATTTAAAAGGAAACGGAGTTATCTATGGTTTACTAATATGAAATTTTAAATGATATCTCCATTTCCTTACAAATATTTCTTTAAATGGGGGCAGCACTGGACCTCGTATCTTAAATAAAGTAAGTAATTGTATAGATAGAAAAATTGTGCTGAGTTATAGGCTGATCAGAGTCAGTGATTCGTTTATGGATATACATTTCATTTTCATAGTAAATTGTCAGAGCCTTGATATGCCAGACAGAAAATTCAAAGCTTATACATATACAGGCTGACTTTTTATCCACCTGCTAAATTTTTGGAGCAAGTTCAGTCCATGATACTGAACTACTTTATATAAAAAAAGTTATTAAAAATCGATAAAAATTTTTCGTCCTTCCATACAAATCAGCGCTCAGCCAAAGACGACGACCAAGGACGACAATTTTTATCGATTTTTAATAACATTTTTATAGAAAGTAGTTCAGTATCATGGACTGAACTTGCTCCAAAAATTTTGCAGGTGGATAAAAAGTCAACCTGTATAAAAGAAAGAACCTACTTTGTGAAAAGGCTTATTATAAAGGACTACCATAAAACACAAAAGTTTTAAGGTAGGCTCGAGCATGGCGCGGGTGCCTATTTCAAGATTAGTACACTCATAAAATGTCATAATACTTGTACGTTTATTTTATTGTGCAATAAAGATTAAATAAAACATATTTATGGGAGGTTACCAAATTTACAAATTAACATTATTTTCAATTTCATTAATAGTTCATAATTCTTAATTTAATTTAAATCATGACATAACAATGTATTCTCAGTACACGTAATCTAATTTGAATAGGTATCAATTTAGTTGCAAGTTTGGTTGACGTCTTTGAAGAAAATGTTGAAGTGCACTTTGTTGCTTCTTATGCACTTGCGCCTAAACTTTTTTGTAGGTAAGTAAACGATCTGACGTCAACAATTATGACATCGATAACAAAATCGACAATTATGAAGTGATGAAAATATCCAAAGATAAATAATTTGGCTTCATCGGAGACACTTGAAACGATCTGCTTACGAGTGTAGGCCGTAATTAAAATAACAGTAATTCATTAAAATTTGAAGGGTAATCTAGGGCTTCACAAAGACAACATTTTAAATAATATCTCCGTTTCCTTTGAAATGATTTATTTCGAATAGCACTGGACCCCGGAAAATTCATGTATGGCCTTAACAAAGTGTTAGTAATTTATTGAAAATTTTATCATTTGTACAGATGCGCAGTATGCATGAGGAGGCCTCCAGCACGGAATAGTGGTCAGTACCAGCCCGAGAGCCCGTCGGTGACGTCGGTGCCCACCGCATACATCCGCAACAACAACCCGCGCCGCTACCGGCCCAGACCTCGACCGTACCGCCCCGGCCGACACATTAGAAGACAACTACCATAATTTAATTTATATCTAACACATTGTGATATAATATTTTTAATGCCGGTTTTTGTTCCCATACAAAACATTACCCCACTGCCATCGTATTTTAATTATTTAGTGCCATTGTAATTGAATGAATTTAGTTAGGCTTTAGAATTAAGAATAATAAAATATCATCACTATTTATGCCGAGCAAAAAACCTAAAACTAATTTTAGACACCAGTTGTAATGTTTACTAATTAAATATAAAAGCGACTTTATCTATTAACTACTACCAGTAAATTACCATGTTGTGTACTTACTTCTTGAAAGTTACATACTTTTTATTTTTAAATTCATGGGTTACAAATACATTTGACACAAAAAGGAAAAAATACCTTTATCTAGATACAACTTGAAAATTACATTAAAATATTTTGTTCGGCATATAAAGCCACGAAAATTTGTAAATCCTGTCAATAAAAATGTTTATCTAAGAAACGACGCCGACCGACGACTTATTTAATCGAGAAGAAACATCTAGTCGCTACTTACTTAATGAAAATGTAGAGTCAACTATGTAACGGAATTAAGCAATCTTGTAAATAATATTTACATGCTGTTATTATTGTATGTAGGTCGTAAATATAAAGTAATAAATTACATGGAAAACTTCCAATTCCGTTTTATTATGTTCATCCGAGTGATTAGTTCCGTTTTCCTTTTTTAAATGCAACAAATAGGTACTTACATATATCACTTCCGACTGGACAACTCTCTCCGCTGTAGTATGCGTTTCCATGGCAGAAAAATACCGAATTTGATAGACTGACTGACTATAGATATTTTGCCGTAACGTCCTGTAAATGTCCGTCAAAGTGCAAAATTTGTCCCACCATTAGTGGCCAAAAACCAAAAGCATTTTCTGCTGTTGTCAGCAAAAAGTTGTGATAATCAAGAAATTAATTAACACAATAATTTGCCCCTGGTGTAAGGTAAATGACCATGATTGAATGGAATTTGTTCCTCATAAGACTCCGTAGATATTCAAAATTCTGCTGTAGTAAGGTAACGTTTGGCCGTTTGCTGGATCTCCTAAACGGTACGCCGCCGTATAGTCATGATTTTTTCACTAATAAGGAATTGTACTTATTCATTTCTTGATATATTACAACTTTCTGCTATATTTAGGCCAATAACTCAAAAAATACGGGGGGACCAATTTTAGACTTTGACGGACATTTACAGGGCGTTTAGGACAAAATATATCAGACTATCTGCCAGGGCCAGGGCAAAGATAATATAAGTACTAAGTCAGGGGAACGCATACCTCTCCGGTCTGTGATTTTCATTGTCATCGGGTAAAACTGTTGTTGTAAATACTACAAACTGAGACTACAATAAAACAGAAATATGGAACAGATCTATTTACCTGAGCGTAGAACGCTCAGGTAAATAGATCTGTTCCATATTTCTGTTTAATGTCTACCAGCTATTTCGTCCACGTATGTGTAAACCCCCATCTTTATTTATAGCTCAACAAGCGCATGCAGGGGTGATTTACGTAAACAGCGACGAGAACGTTGTGTGTTTCGGCACGGTAATGATATATAACTGTGGTTTCGGCCTAGAAGGCTTAATTAGTTGTCTTTACCTTAACCGGAAAGCAAGTAGCGTACCTAAATACTTGGATCGCACATTTAGGTATTATATTATATATTTAGGTAAATAATTCTGCTATCTAGACATAATACTTTATTCTTCTACTACAAAGAGTACAGACCTAATCTACTAGGTACAAAGAGCAATGCAAAATGCCATCTACCTTAGAGAATTCCCGTCTACTAAGTACATCTACAGAGATATTAGATACTAGTAGTTCGCCGCGAACTTAGACCCCGCGATTTTTTTTTATATTTCAAAAACTACTGAACCGATTTTGATGCCTAACGAACTTGAAAAAATTCTATTGATATTTCCTACATGCTTACCAAATTTCATCAAAATAGGACCATCGGTTCGGCAGTTATCGCGGAACAAACATACATACAAACAATGTGTTTTCGCCCCAACTTGAATTATAGCCCTCGCTCGCTCGGTCAATTACAACTTACGCTATGCCCGCCGCCCTGTCTACCCGGTGGACGTAAGCCGGCGACCAGGAGCACGTGGTCTAAACAGCAGTTTAGAGACAGAAATCTCTGAAAAATAAAAAGCCAAACCTTCAGCTAGTTACGGTCACACTTAATGATGTGCCGTTCCCGGGAACGTTCCCAAATTCCCCGGGAACGTGCCCAAATTCCCGGGAATTTGGGAACGATCCTAGGGAACGTTCCCGTATTTCAAGGGAATGTTACGGAATATTGGATATACTTGTGTATTTGTATTATAACCATATCAAGAATTTATGTTAGTAAAATATATTTACAGTGATAAAAAAATATGTCTGATAAATAAAATTACAACTTTCCCTGACATTTCCATTTTTTGAGAACATTCCCGGAAACGATACCGGATATCTGGGAAACGGGAACGGCACATCACTAGTCACACTTCAGCTTTAGCTCGAACCGTGCGACAGAGAGAGGTGACGCATAACGAACGTCACAAGATTAGGGAACGTGATAACTTCTTCCATGCTGATTTGGGAGAATATTAAAAAGGTGAAATACCAGCTGCTTCTCTTCCCGCACAGATCGTTATAGCCAATCAAGGGGGTAGGTGAGAATTTTAATCATGTTAATAAGCGACGCGGCTAGCGATACCCAACACTATTCTGTACCCCTACCGGGAGTTTTGGCTCACCGTAGACGTCTGTAGGAAATTATTTCTATGGAATTCTGTACAGCGCCCCTAGCGGATAGTGTGGGCCCTAAAATACGTATCACGAGTATCATTCGTGAACTATTTATTCTATTCGCGTACTTGTGTTTCACCTCGCTCACGAATTCGTTTAAGGTGAAGTGGTAGCATAAGTGGCGCCCTCATTTGAAATAAATTGTTTAAAACTAAATATGGTGATATCTAAAAATTTGATTTGTATCAACGCCAAAAGTGGCCACTTTTGGCGAAAACTCGTTTTAAAACTAGACGGATTACCAATATTACTTTCAAAGGTTATTCATAAAATAGTTCAAAGGTCTTTTCAGACATTGATACAAATAAAATTTTTAAATATCACCATATTTAGTTTTAAACAATTTATTTCAAATGAGGGCGCCACTTATGTTACCTTTTCACCTTAATATGAAATTTAGATTTATGACCAAAGGTTCTACCTCGTTAGGTATAAGAAAGTGTAATTCAATTGGAGCAATCAGAAAAAAAATAAAAGGAGAAATGTTATTCTCTGGACATCAATAAGTCCATTATCTTGTATTCGATTTCCAGCGAAGGCAAATTGTACTCATTTTTATTTAAAAATCTGCGATTTTTGGTCTATATCTGTGTTCATCAGACAAACGTTACTACTAGCTTAGTAGTGACGGTTCAGTACTTATTGTCCACTTATTTACTTCATTCCAATTCCAACAATGACGAACTTATAATAATATTAAAAAAAAAAAACAAATATTTAAATAATTATTATTTTATTTTAAGAATTAAGTATAAAAAGACCGCAAGACTAGTCTACAGTTTTGGAAACAGAGTCCAAATTTTTCAACTTGTGATCGTCCAGATTGGGCCTAGATTCATAGGTACAGATAGTAACGCCGTGCCTGTGTCCTGGTGTCCATTCACCTTTCAAGCCAATGTAGTAAATAGTTGTATTCTCTGCTCCAAAGTTACTGGGGAAGTGCATAGTCAGGTGTGTCACTGATGAAAATGTTACAATCCTGAAAATGATAAAATGTCGAAATATACATATAATATATTCTTTGGCTCTTTTTTGTGTCGTGTTTGTTAAGTGGTTAACACTGGTTTTAGATTTTTCATGCTGCCTAAAGGCACGACTACCATCATGTAATGACAGCCGAGACCAAAGGTTTGGCTATAGCACATGCTATAGTTTCACGACCGGCCGCCTGCATGACGTCAACCTTCTTTGGAAATACATTTGTGCGAAAAGTTTTACATACTGCCAGTTCAACTGCATTCCCAATGTCGGGCGGGGCGGCCGCACTGCATTTTTGTGCTAATTACTTTAGTCACCTCTTACGACATCCACAGGAAGAGACGGAGTGGTCCTATTCTAGGCGGGCATCATCATTATTGATGATTGGTGCCGTGTGGAATCCACACGGCACCAATCATCAATAATGATGGTATTCTCTACGAAAAAAGATACTTACTTTGGATTATATTCAAGAAGCCCTTGACTATCTTTCTGCAATTCAAAAACTTGATCTGGTTCCATAGATGCATCATCAAAGGTCATATTTGGTTTATTTTTGAAGCTACAACATAAAAAATATATACTTATTATTGTGTCAAATATTTCTTTAATAAAATAGAAACTGTGCCACGAACTTTTCATATTTTTTTTAAATGATAGCTCTAGTTCTAAGGCGATTGTTTGCAATAGAAAAACATTAGTTTTCAAAAGCACAATTTGGGCAAACCACTAGTTTTTGATATTTCAGCAACATATCATGTATTAAAGAGGTCTGTCAGGATCGTAGCAAGTGGAGGTCCATAGTCTCTGCCTACCCTTGTGAGAAACAGGCGTGATAGTATGTATGTATCAATGTATCAAATGCATTGACATGGTATAATAAGAAGACACATTTTTAACTGTTGCATTGCAAATACATGGAAAAAAGCATGAGCTTAAAGCGTTTACACAGATGCTACAGCGGCGACGGCATCGCGCACTTAAATTTTGTATCGACCTTTACACACACCCACCGCTCGCTCGCCGTTTCGCCACTGCCGTGGCGGCACCTGTGTTAACGCCTGTAGCATGGCACCGTAGATAAGCTATGGATAAAATTTATTTATTTATAAAACTTTATTGTTACCTATGGACTCAACAACTAAAAACATTCTCTCCCAGTCAACCATAGAGATAAACACATAAATACCTATATCTTGTTTCAGTGCAAAATATTTAGATACAAGATAAAAGTATTGTGTGTGCATATCTGTATACTTACTTAACACAATAAAATATAATACAATATATAATATACAAATAAATAAAAACAAGCCTCCCTCATTATTATTACATAACATAGCTACAGTTGATAAACGTTGTCACCAGTGTCATGCTATAAATATGTCACGAATCATGATGTAAGCCAGGGCTGGAAGATTATGAGATTGCAACAGGATTTAAACTTACAGTCTCAACTTCTTAGGATGTGAATCTGTGTCTTCTGATATAATTCTTATGCCTTTTAGTTTAACATTTCCAGTAAAGGGGATGTTGAATAACAATTCTTCGTCAGCATCACTTTGAACATACTGAAAATGAAGGTGAAATAAAGTTATATATAAAAATGAAGGTGTCTCATCATCTCATCATCATTTCAGTCCCTCTTCCGCCCACTGCTGAGCATATGCCCCTTTTTGACACCACCCATCTCAGTCCTCTGCTGCTGTCATCCAGGTGCAACCCGGAACTTTCTCTATGTCGTCAACCCATCTCATTGCTGCACGTCCGACGCTTCTTTCACCTGTTCTAGGCGACCATTTGTTTATCTTGCTCCACTTGCCTTTACTCTGTCGAGCCAGATGCACTAAATTTTTTAAATTATTAGTTTGTTTCTAGTGAATAAATAAATAATAAATACGAAGAGAGATACCAATCCAAATAGGCAAAAAAATTAAATAACTATATATCTTCTTTTATATAATCTTCTTATAATAGTTATAATATAATAATTATTATAAAGAAAAAATCTCAACAATTAATGAATAGCAAATATGAAATATTTGGTAACATAAATAAGGATCTATTAGGAAAACGCAAATCAGGGAACCGTACAAGATATAACTTACCTCAGTCTTATCAAATCTTTGTTCCCAAGATTTAAATACGGTTTTTCCTGATCCCTCCAAAGTTTCATTTAAACATTGAACATTTTCCTTATCTATTTTCTCAAACAGATTGTAATGAATTCCGACGTCGTCTGAGTGATCATGATCGTGGTCATGGTGGTCATGACAATGGCCATGAGGCATTTTCTGCAAAAAAGGTAACTGTACATTAAAACAATGTTGGGATAATTAACTACTATAAAATTAAAAATATACTCTATACAGATCTTTCTGACTTTCTGGTGACACTAACATCAAAGGTTCTTTTTATTCTTTCTTCTTTAAACCTACTTCGACTTCAGAAAAACGCACCATGTGTAATTCGCAAAAAACAGGTGTGTTTTTCTACAGTCAAAATGAACAAATCCCTACGTTAATGTTGTTGTTCTCGATCCTTTTTAGCCAAAGTCCATGTTTCACTACCATATAATGCTGGAAGGGACATACCCGTAATAAATCAAACCACGGGCTATACTAGATCACTATAGTATAATGAAATTAAAATAACAGCCAAAAAACAAAAAAAAAATTAGCGTTTCCATACAAATCGTCTGGCTGGCCACACACTTTTCTATGGAAATGAGCAAAAATTCTTTTGTTATTTGGCTGTTATTTTAATTTCATTATAATATAGTGATCTAGTATAGCCTGTGGTTCGATTTATTACGGGTATGTCCCTTCCACGCTTTATATTATACAGTCAATCTTTCATTTAGTGCTTTTTAGTCAAGCAAATAGTATCATCTAACCAGCAGTGGAGGTTCTAAGGTCCTAAGGGTCTATTTATCTGCTCTGGCCACTTCTACATTTTTCTTTATCTTAGCGCATTCCCCGTTGCTTTCTCAGCTGTTCTGCTTGGGAGCCCGCCGTGCGCTTTCGCGCTTTTTCTTCTCCTAATATCATCATTTTTGATCATTTCAGCTGCATAACGTCCACTGCTGGACATAGGCCTCTTCCAGGGATTTCCAAAATGACTGATCTGGAGCGGCTTGCGTTCAGCGCTTTCCAGCGATCTTAGTCAGATCATCTGACCACCTTGTGGGTGGGTCTCCAACGCTTCCTTGCCAGTACGTGGTCACCATTCGAGAACCTTTCTGCCCCATCGGCCATCGGTTCGTCGCGCTATGTGTCCCGCCCACTGCCACTTCAACGAGTTAATCCGCCGGGCTATATCAGTGGCTTTTGTTCTCCTACGAATTTCCTCATTTCTGATTCGATCACGTAGAGAAACACTGAGCATAGCCCTCTCCATAGCGCGTAATTCCTGTAATATAATATGCTTCAATGGTCCCCAACCAAAGGATGCCGAAGACCTTGCGAAGTGGATAAAAAAAAGTTTTAGTGATTTGGCTTTAGTTTTACAACCAGATGCCTACATGATGTCAACTCTCTTTGCCAGTGCATTTATGCGAAAAGTTTTACTGGCCGCCGACTGACGCAAATCCTTCTTGGGAATGCAGTTGTAGCATGAGATAATTGTGCTTGCACATTCTGTTAGTCCCCTCTTATGAAATCTATTAAGTACTGTTTAAGTTTTCTTGCAATGTTAAGGTTTACTTGATAAATATTTGTAAGTGCACTTTATCACTGCGAGAGAGAGGTCCTATTCTAGGCTGGAAACCACACGGCCAACCGGCGGCTACCATGTTACTGGCTAGGTAATTTGAATGTCTTCTATTTTTTTTTTTATTTAATTTTTTGCACTATAAAATAAATGTACAATAGGTATAATCTATTCAAGCCATTGAGTAAATTTGCAATGGTACAGTATCTTCCTGCGCTTTTAGTGTAATCAATCAAGATTATCAAGGCAAGATTATGTTGTGCACTGACACAGAATTAATTTATGTACTACTAGCGGCCCGCCCTGGCTTCGCACGGGGCGGGCATAAAAATATAAACATATACATGTAAACCTTCCTCATGAATCAGTCTATCTAGAAACCGCATCAAAATCCGTTGCGTAGTTTTAAAGATCTAAGCATACAGACAGACAGCGGGAAGCGACTTTGTTTTATACTATGTAGTGAAGACAATTAGTGTAGACTATAAAAAGCACTATTGACTATATTAGGACTTACCCGAAGCAAAGAAATTACACGTTTAGTTAATTATGAAGATTTTTATTAGAAATTATGTTCAAACAAAACAAAAACACAAACAACACAGTGTGTATGAGAAGAGAGAGAGAACACCTCTGACACTGACACTTCACCCTTCACCACAAACAAACAATTAAATAACCCTGAAATGACCCGTGTATGATGCATGCCTATGAAACTTAGAACACTGCAGAATTTTAATAAAAAAATTCAATAAAACGCCATCTAGTCACGACTTCTGACCTAACTCCTAATGCGTGTTATAGAATAGGAATATCAAATGGTGGAGAAATTCGCCATACGAGGTAAAACACGTGATATCTCAGTTGATTAGAGCATGCTCAAAATAAGAGCAACGTTGCTAGTTCAAGTCCCAGTCACGCAGAATATTTATTACACCATTTTTTTATTTCATAGGAATATTAAATGATGGATAAATTCGACATCAGAATAATCATCACATAATAGCTCAGTTGATTAGACTTCAAAACATAGTCGTATATGAACCGAGATCGCTAGTTCAAGTCCCAGCTCACGGAATAATTTTTTACCATTTTATTTCATCTTTTAGTCCTTTGTGTTGCGAAAGCTTGCTACCTGATGGCGCCACTGGTATGATCTAATGTTAAAGCTGCAGTTTCTTATCTATTTCAGTATATACAATAATATTCTATGAAATGACCCATATGACAAGACAAAATGACAAAACCAAAGAATTTATAATACTATCTAGAATAACTACAAATAATCTCACAAAAACGACATTCAAAATTAAACTTAATGCCAAGGAAATAAAGCTCATATTTTCATAATGCTTATATTTAAATACCTAACGTTCCCAAAAAATGTACCTAAAGTTACAGGCGTCCCTTTCAAGCAAACTGTCAGTGCAATAAAATAGAAGGGGAGAGCTATAACTTTAGGTTAATTTTTGGGAACGGCTTTGCCAATTCGTGCGCATTCTAGATTTGTATACAATTTCTTTGGACAAAACAAATAACCTACCCTTATCTCAGCAAATAACCTCTGAGTACTGAAACATATGGAGCCGCCATATTGTTCTATACGAACCATAAACATCACAGAGCAATAATGTATAGAGGAAACTTAAAAAATGAACGGAAATCACTATAGCCTTTTCTTTTTTACAAATAAGAAATGTTATAAGAGTGACAGAGTTCGATATACTGCAACACTTACTACTTAAAACCCTCATGTCGCCATTTGTGCTATACGATGTATACTATAAGTGATGGGCAGATCAGGGATGATGGGATTGCAATTTATCGATAATGACAATTAATGGCAGACAATACTCTTCTCTCACTCGCGAAGTTTGTGTTTGTTATGGGAAACCCAAAGGAAATGGGTCCTAGTTGTTAAAAAAACATCTCGAATTTCTCATACTTGTATTTATTGCCAAAAATGTTTTTTACAAACACCAACTTCGCGAGTGAGAGAAGAGTATTTATTAAAACTATTACACGCTACTATTTTCTAATACGTACTAAATGCACTTTAAATCAAAATTAAAGTTTCGTAAGTAGTTATGATCTGAAAAAAATAGTCAGAATCTTAATTAAATACGGCGATGAAGATTAATATGTTACCACAGCAGTGTTATCTTACATCCGACGTTTTTATCTGTCACATATAAGACGAAAAAAATATATAAAAACAGAATATAACAAAAAGACGTTCATAAAAGTATAAAAACACATAGAAGTAATTATGTAAATATGTATATCACTGTAAACTTTGTTTGAACGGTCACGCAGAGTAGTCGGGTTTCTTATGAATCATCGGGTAAGTCGGTTGTCATTGTACATATCGTCAGCATGAACTCCAATCGACTCACAAAGCAGCTGTCACGTGACTTCGTTCACAATTTAATCTAATCCAAATAACAAAGGAATGTTTAAATGGTTAAGTAATAATGCCTGCCTATGAAAAAGATCTAAATGTGCGACATATGCATATGAATGTAACAGTTTTTGATCTGATCCTCCACGATAGCAAGTGCAAAATGCAGTGAACACAATCTTGAATATTTAGAAGGAGTCCATTCTCCACGTCTGATATTCCTGACCCATTTTTCTTTCAAAATTTTATCCTTTGGGAATCTGCAATAAAAACAAAATACAATATACCTAATGTGGTACACCTAAAATAGAATACTTATGTATTATAAAATAGTTATACCGTTCATTAAATTAGTCACAGAATGGGGAAATAAGTACCTATAAACTTATCGATAGCAACCTATTTAGGTGCAGCACTACGATTAAATTTCAAGGGTATTTCAGTTGTCAAAAATGGTACAGTCAATGAATACAAACATAAAAATGAGTTCATTTTACTAATAATGAATTCGAAACTTTGTTACGCCAATTACCAACGAATACAACTACAAGTCAACATGCTGTTTTACTCGAATTAAGCCTTAATATCATTTTCTTCCTCGAATGTATTTAATACGACTTACCGATGGAAGGATATTTTTTGTCCTGTTCCGCTCAAAATACCTTGTTGGCTGAAACAATCGAGAGCAGAACACAGGATAGGCATCTCAGCACTTGTTTCCACACAAACAGCAACGATAAAACAACTTGATTTATAAATTTTTGTTAAAAACACAATTGACTCGCATACGTCCAGCTGGCAACGTGAGTACTTCAACCGGTCGGCTGACGGCGCGCGGCATTTCAAGATGGCGATGCACTCTAGCGCTATCTCGCTTCGTTCATATGAGCCGGACAAATTAGTGCGAGTAGAGCAGATATAGTTATTCTGCTGCTATTTTTTATGAAGCGTCTAGAGATACTATGTTTATGATAAACATAGTATTGCTCTGAGATACGAACAATCAATTATACAAATATGATGTACATCGACATTGAACTCATAAACATTTAGCCATCTCAGTTTAACTTACCTACCATCCTCCATGTAAAAAGAGACAACAATATATTTAACTGAACTATTTCCAGAAAAATTCAAAAGTGACGTCACAGAAATGCCTAGTTGAGGCCGTTTTCCCGTTTTGCCATTTTGGTTTCTCGCAAGTACAATGGTTGTCAGTGCCAGTTGTTTTTGCAGTGTTTATTTTATTTTGTGCTTTAATTTGTGACTTAATCTTGTTTATAGTGCTATACAAAGATAAATAAAACAACAAGGAACATGCCTAACTGCAGTGTTGTAAGTTGCGGTATCAAAAAGAGCAACAATCGACTAATTATCATTACACCGGTACGTATTATAATTCTGCAAAAATATCAAACAATACGGTATATCTTGTATGTCTTTGCTTTTTAATAAATTCTTTATGGATTATTCATACTAAATTTAGCTTGTACTACGTTTTTGTAGGATTTATTAGTGTATTTTTCTAAAGTTTACAAAATAAAAATAAACAGTTCTTTTGTCGATAGAGTTGCCCCTCAAGACATTTTTTCATATTGACCTATCGATGTTTTCACGTATGATTTAATACCTTTCTTTCGTTCTAGGTTACCTAAAACTGATCGAAAAAAGAAAATGTGGCTGGATGCAATAGGTGTGGAAATTTAAAGTCATATAAGAAGTCCATTTTCGTTTGCTCCCTGCATTTTGAGGAATCTTGTTTTAATTTTCTCATTCCAAATTTCATTTAAACATATGTTGTATATATTTTTGTAATCCTTGAATAAAATCCTTTAATTTGATACCCCACTCAACAGGTTTTGAAGAAAAAAGATTTTTCATGCCGCGCAATTAGGCGCCAAAAATCCTTCATTTTGATTTCCAATAATTTTTATAAAGCCTATGACTTCGTCTTAATCATTAGTGAGTGGTTAAGAGTTAAGACGAATCTAACAACGTATAATTTATTAAAATCGGTTAGTAGTTACGTTGAGGGATCATAGGTAAACTCCACCGGACATACATATATTTCGAAAAATTTTCAAATTTGTCAAAACTTTTTTGTTACTGTTATTAACACGCAACTTTTTTGTCTAAACAACTTTTTTATCCAATAAACTTCAACGGATGAGGGTGAGTTGCGAGGTTTACAGCTCACAGATACACTGGTAAGTATTAGGCTAAGCATAGACATTTTTACACAATAATCTTTTGTTATGAAATAAATTAAAATGAAAGGTCAGTCAAATACATAACCCCCCTTTTGGGCTTTGCCGCAGCCGGGTAAAAAAAAATCAGTTTTCTTAAAATGCTCGCAAAGTTATCGATAATATATCGATATCTTAACATAAAACAGTGGAGCAGCACTACGTATAGGCGCCATTTTTGTTTCTCAGCAAGTTTAGGTATACACGCTATTTTTGTAGGTATGCCGCCTCCATATGTTTCAGTACTCAGAGCAAATAACAATGACCACTGAACTGACTGCTGACAAGAATGTTAGCCACCTCTATGCAGGGCTTGTTATCAATACCAAATTCACACTAAAAGTAACGTTAAATAACGTTATTTTCATACAGGTTTAGTGGTAACGTTATAAGGGACCGATAATACAAGCTAAAACGTTATAATAACGTTATCAATAACGATACTTTTTTCAATACTTGTAAAATATTATACAAGTATATTACATCGTGCTGAGAATCAAACCCGAGGTAGCACAGACTATCACGACATCCGTGTAGCTCTTGTAGCCTACTAGACAAACTATCATCAATTTATTCTGTCAAATATCGAAAAGAAATACAGTGTTAATAATACCTTTTACCGTTAATATCATTGGTAACGTTATCTGATTTATCTGTAAATGGTTGGAAAAATACCGTTACCCAGCATAACGTTATCTTTGCTGAAAACGTTTACGCCGTTTGAGTCAAACGGTTTGACAGAATTAACAATACCAGATTTTTAACGGTATTCCACTCAGAACAATGACGTATAAAAGAGTGGACTCGGCATATTGTTCTATACATACCGTCAGTTATACAAATATCATACATTTTGATACAGAAATAGTAAAAACAATGTTGTCACTTTCTAACTAATGTCTTTTCCTATATGTAAAAAAAGATAACAATACGTCAGTTTGTGCTGCTATGGCAAAATTTTTCATTTTGACGTACGTTTGAATATCTACTGTGGCCGGTCCGCCATGTTTAGTTCGGCTTTTCTACGGTACAAGAAATGTCAAAGCCTTGAGGAAATTTAATAAATCAGTGATTAAACAGAAATTTCGAACAACATTCGTGGTAAAAAGTGTATAATTAGTTAAGGACAAGAAAGGACATAATGCCTAACTGCAGTATTGTTGGATGTGGAACGAAAAAACAAGGAAAACCAGAAGCGGTTGTTGTTGCATCGGTAAGTTTACATTTCAACTAAAATATTTGTTAGTATTAGATGATCTACTTCTTTTTGGTGTGTTTTTAATAATTATCCACCCAAATAATACGATTAGTGATAAATTGGAATAGAATAAGTCTTTATTTTCGATATTAAAATAAAGTTATTTTGACGGCTAGTGATGTGTTTAGTATGTTACGATATTCTTATCGTAACATACTAAACACATCACCTAACATAACATTTCTTCGCCAGCCGATTACCAAATCGGCCATTGCAGAACATCTACTCGAAGCGGCGCTAATCACTGGATTGAATTTCGTCGTACGCAAGTCCTCGCTGGCGATTGCCACTATCGCACTAGGATGGTACGTGAGGCGATTGAAATTAAGAAACATCCTAACAATTTCAACCGAGAAGATGGCCTTGAATTGTCAGCAGTGTGGAATCCAGTGATTAACAAAACACAACCCCGGTTTGGTGCACAATCGGTTAACCACCAGAATACGGTTGCGTTACGGAATAGGGACACTGTGAGTGTAGTGTGTGACGGTACTTGGAGAATGAACAATATGACGGTGGACGAAGATCACACCGGGCAGGGGGAGGCGTAGGCGTCATCGCTGCTTCAGTCAAGCTGGGACCACGTTCGGTGAAACCCGAACGAAACGTCAGCAAAATAAATAAAAAAAGGTACGTTTCGCGTTAATTCCCGTATGCATTAATTTAATAAGTATAAATAGTATATCTAAATTATTTTAAAGTTTTCTTATGTTTTTAGATTAAGCATTTAATTTTTTTTTTTTTAATGTTTTTTTTTTACTATTAATATATTATTAATGATACGCAATTATATATTTTACTGATAAATACATGTAAATTATAATGATTGTTGTTTCATTTAACATTAGTGTTAGCCCCCGATTTTACATCTAATAACAAATAATAACCGTGATTTCGCATTTATAATATTTGTAGGATAGGTACTTATCAATCAAAGAATAATCTTATAGCGTAATCTAAAAACGACTATATCAACTAATTTTCTACTTTGTCTTAATTTTCTACTTTAGAGAATGCCTTAAGAACATTATGTTCGCCATTTGTACGAAAGATTCCCTCTTTGCAACGAATTTTAATTATCTAAATGAATAATTATGAACATTTATTATGTACTATGTAATACATAGGTCGACCTCCGTAGCGTAATGGTTAACACGCTAGACCGCTAATCCAGAGGTTCAGGGTTCGATCCCCAGCCAGGGCAAGTTGGGAAATGGCCTTTTTCAAATTGTCCTGGGTCTTGGGTGTTTAGGTATATGTATTTATAATAAAATATAGTATCGTTGAGTTAGTATCCCATAACACAAGTTTAAAACTTACTTTGGGGCTAGCTTAATCAGTGTGATTTGTCCCTATATATTTATTTATTATTTATTACAGGTACATTAATTTCTTTGGTAGAATATTTGTTCAGATTTTCTAATATTATTTCACCTAAGCATATCTTATGGAATGTCAACTTTATTTGGGTCATGGCTTAACGAAGTCCTAAAAGTTAGTCTGTGTTTTATAATAAGATAAGACGGGTATAGACTGTGGAAACGTCCGTCAACATCGACTGACATCACCCGTTGACAACCATGTAGCCTATCCTTAGATCCGTGTATAGTTTTTGCGTGTAGCCACCGCATTAAACTTCACGGATAACTCAACTTAAAAATTAAAAATTACTGTAAATTTTATTTATCGATATCGATAGAATGACAAACTTGTCTTTCTAGGAAGCACTACAGTCCGCCATTTTTAGTTCGTCTCAATATGGCGTCGGCCACCCTTTTTTTAGGTATGTCACTTCCATATGATTCCTTATTCATTGACTCAAAACAATAAAACCAATCCTTAAATCCCATATCTCTGGTATTCCAAGCCCTGCCCAGTGCAGCCTAGCCTCTTATCGCTAACTGTTTCATTGCATTGCATATTGCAATACACAAGAATGAGACTTCGCTGAACGTCAAACAAAATATTTAATGTTGACTAGACTTTAAGCTGGAGACCGAAACGTCACGTCGAGATTTCACTCAGTCCTTCCTTCCTATAATGTTCTGAGGTCCCTCCCTCGTTGAAAAATAGTGTCTACCAAAGAAATTGTATACAATCTAGAATGCTTACGAAGTGGCAAAGCCGTTCCCAAAACATATACCTAAAGTTGTAGCTCTCCCCTTCTACTTTATTGTACTGACAGTTTGCGGTAAAGGGACGCCTACCACTTTAGGTATATTTTTTGGGAACGTTAGGTATTTAAACATAATCATTATGAAAATATGAGCTTTATTTATATGTGCGTGGGTGGCATGAAGTCTTTATACGTCTGTGCTTGAAGTTTAATTTTCAATGTTGTTTTTTTGAGATTATTACCTACTCGTAGTCATTGATTGTAGATTAGTAGATTGTATTATAAATTATTTGGTTTCTACCTAAGTTGTTTGTTGCTGTTATTGTTGTCAATAAACCTAAGAACAATTTCGACCTCGACAGTCGATCAACAGCATTCAACACAACACAGATTGCCGACCATTGTAATGGCAATATTAACAACCCTCGCTGTCGTTGTCAATGCTGTCACTCACAGTCACATCACAGTCATTCTACCTACTTCTTGCTCTATGGTATGGTAATAATTTTGTCTGTTTCTTTGATCAACTCGTCACAGGCGAATTTGTTTGTTCTGCATAAAATTTAGTATTTAATTTTGATCGATTATCTTGTATAATTTAGTTTAGTGCTCATCGAAAAATAGGGTCCGTTTTCAATTCAATAGTATAGGTGTCTTTAAAACTCATTTCATGATGACATTTTCTTCTAATTTTGGTCTGTCATTAGGTATTAGCGTATTATTTATTACGTGTTTCATATTATCTGCCGATATTTGTGTGCAAGCTAGCGAAAATGACGCAGAAAGTATTACTAAAATTGGGCAAGGCGTAGGTCACATCATGAATATTTATTATTGGTAAGTTCTTATCAGGGTGGTTGAGCCGTCAGGTTACCTGATATCTACTGATATTAATTGAGGCACTTCACGAATCTATTTATCATTTTTCAGTTACTCTTGTGGATATAGAAAAGTATTTGAAGACTATGCAGGAATCATACAACAGAAATATCCTAGCATCTCTGTGATAGGAGCTAATTATGATCCACCGGGACTAAATATGTATCTTTCGAGAATGATCGTAAGTTTTATATTTCTTAAAATTATACAAGTAACTAATACTTGCTGTAATGTAACAACTTCATAGCTAGCATATAGCTTTAGGGTTAGTTCAGACGGAGAGGAAAAATGCTCCCCGAATTTATTAGTTCCATTAAAATATCAACCGTATTACCATTGGTTAAAGTATAAAATTGTATGAATATCGGTTGAGACTTCAAGCGTGGTCTGGCGCATGCTCGCGACTTGGTCGCGCGCGTCCTCGCGCCCGCCTGGGAGGCCTCGAGCACACCTGAATCCGCTCAAGCAAGTTCTACGTGCTCGCAGATGGCCACCTGCGCTTTCAATGTAGTTTGCGTGTATCCCCGCGTCGGCTGGCATTGGCGCGCGCGTTCTCGCGCGGTCTTGAGCATTCTTTCGATGATGCACTATCTTGAAATGCATTTTTGCTCTCGGTGTGAATTGCAGAGAAAAATTGCTAGAGGAAGCTCGAGCCCACGCAAGCATTTTTCCTCTGTCTGAACTGACCCTTAGATATTTAACTTTAGCTGTGCTGATCTTCATTGGTAAAGCTGGACCAAACAATTGTGAAATTCTTAAAATGTTGTTATATTAAAACCAGAAGCCATTGACTCTACTGCTGTAACTTTCACACTAATGACCACACAGGTGATAGCCATGTTTATTTGATTGAAACATGTTTTAAAGAACAAAAAGTAAAACTGCAAATGTGTTATTTTAACCCTTATTTATCAAAATTAACAAACATTTGCTAAACCCATTTTAGTTATTTGTAGTCCTTATCACTCTTCAATATTTGACATTGACAGTATGAGACATACCTTACAGATTTTAACAGAAGATATTTGAATACAACAGTATAAATATGTTTTTGTTTTTAGGGCCTTGGCAAGATGATTCTAATAATGTGCATTTTGAGCGGAGTGAATATATTTGCTTGGTTGAACAAACCTCAGCCTTCCTGGTGGTCCTGGTGCTTGGAAAACAAACTTTATGCTTGCATGATGATGTTCTTCTTGGCAAACATGATAGAGGGCCAGCTGGTGTCTTCTGGAGCATTTGAAATATCACTCAACAACATTCCACTTTGGTCAAAATTGGAGACTGGCAGAATTCCTCAACCACCAGAATTATTCCAAATTATTGATAATACTTTGCAATTTTCTAAAGTTGATATGCCTAACAATAATTTTATACAATAGTATGTTTTCATTTATTTATTTTCTTGTACCTACTCAATAGCAGTTGATAAAGTGGATGGGTTGTGGTTTCAATTTGGTGGACGTAATAAGAAAATTACCATGTTTAATGAGTAATGAGATATTGTGTAGTAATTAAAGATAGATATTAAGTAAAGAAGTTTCTTTATTTTAAACATATAAAGGCGGACATAAACAAATAGGACGGAACATTAGTCTCATAATTATTTTTGTACTAAATAGATTTTTTTTGTATACTTGCATAAAACTACACTACACCTGCATTTATTTAATACATACATTTTCGATACAATTTTTAAAGTATAAAATTGTCTAGTCACATTATATTACAAAATTTCTTTGACAATATCTGGGATTTTTAATTTAATTAGTGAAACCCCTCAGTAATAAAGATTTAGTCTACTATAATTTGGGTTTTATTTTCGACATCTCTATGAACAATTAATTGAAATAATTTGGATTTATCAATATTATTGTTATTAAAATGTGACACTGTGACAGGCACCCTCAAGGTTTTATTTGGTCTGAGCCTCAAGGCACAGCTCAAGGTTAACCTTTGCCCACGCGGGTAACTGCTAGATCATAGTTTAATCAATATCAAGTAGTGTTTTATTGATGTTTTCTTTCTCTAAAAATGTTATACTGATCTTAATGAAAATAGACTACTGCTAGATCATGGTTTAATCAATATCAAGTAGTGTTTTATTGATGTTTTCTTTCTTTAAAAATGTTATACTGATCTTAATGAAAATAGACTAATCTTTAGCCCTCTAATTCATGCTGAACTCCCACATTCGATCCCACGTAGAAGGGGGTGCCTGAAAAACAGCGTTATCTCGGTCCCTTGATCGAGAATTCGAGATAACACAAGTTGAGGCCACAGAAGAAAGAGTATTTCATACACAATGGAATTTAAGGTCCCGCGCAATATGCGTACCCGTTCCGGATTATTCCGAGTAGTCCCCTCTAGCACCGTCCCCCGGGGTGACAACTGAATTTTATTCCCAGTTGTTACTGGGATGACAAATTTTCCCACCTTTTCCCTTCCGAGCTGAACCAGAGGGGACAACTGGTATTATTTTTTCTTAATTGTCACCTGTAACACCGGGAGGGGTGACAAAAGCTACGATTCCTTTCCAGTTGTCCACTCTCACCAATTGAGATCAAGGGTCTTATCTTTTTCTAAGACACAATATAACTTAGTTTTAGTTTATGTTAATAACAAGTGGTCCCTTGATCTTAATTGGTGAGAGTGGAAAACTGGGAAGGAATCTTAGCTTTTGTCACCCCTCCCTGTGTCACGGGTGACAATTAAGAAAAATTTTATACCAGTTGTCCCCTCTGGTTCAGATCGGAAGGGAACAAGTGGGAAAATTTGTCATCCCGGTAACAACTGGGAAGAAAATTCACATTTGTCACCCCGGGGACAGTGCTAGAGGGGACTATTGGGAATAATCCCCCGTTCCCGCACCTCTCCCCCGTTCTCACCTTGTCTCAGGGTGAGAGCGGGTGGCACAATAACGGGGGAGAGGTGCGAGGACGCATGTTGCGCTTACCTTAGGAGATTCCGTTCTGAATGTAATACTCTGTCTTCTGTGCTCAGGCCAGGGCTTGGAATACCATTAAAAATCTGGTAACGTCAAACGGCGTTAACGTTATCAGCAAATATAACGTTAGGCTGGGTAACGGTATTTTTACAACCATTTACCGATTAATCAGATAACGTTACCAATGATATTGACGGTAAAAAATATTGTTAAGACTGTATTTCTTTTCGATATTTGACTGAATAAATTGATGAGAGTTGTAGGCTACTAGAGCTACACGGATGTGATAGTCTGTGGTACCTCGGGTCATAGATTAATATTGTATATACTGAAATAGATAAGAAACTACAGCTTTAACATTAGATCAAACCAGTGGCGCCATCTGGTAACATGCTTTCGCAACACCAAAGGACTAAAAGATGAAATAAAACGGTGAAAAAAATACTCCGCGAGCTGGGACTTGAACTCGCGTTCTCGTGATATTCCTATTCTATAACACGCATTAGGAGTTAGATCGTGACTAGATGGCGTTTTATTGATTTTTTTTATCAAAATTCTGCAATGTTCTAAGTTTCATAGGCATGCCTCGGTTTCGATCCCCAGCGCGATGTAATACACTTTTATAATATTTATATAATATTTTACAGTATTGAAAAAAGTATCGTTACTTGATAACGTTTTATAACTGTATTATCGATACCCCTTATAACGTTACCAGTAATACCTGTATGAAAATAACGTTACTTTTAGTGTGAATTTGGTATCGTTAACAAGCTCTGGCTCAGGCACTCCTTAGCCTTAGGTGCTATAAGATGTAATTGTCATGTATATATTTTGTGTATCATGCATGTACTTAAATGGCATTAAATAATGATTTTTTAAGTATAAGAGTGCGAGATTTAATCTAACTGCGCGTGGCACATGGGGCAGGTGTGTCGCAGCACGAGCTCGTGGTGCTGCGCGGCGGCGCCGCACGTGGCGCACGTCCGGGCGGCGAGCGGCGACACGAGCGCGCGCGCCGACACCGCGCAGCCCGGGAACGCGCGCCCACAGCCCCCGCACGTCGTGCTCCTATAAACAACGATCATACCGAACACTTATACACTGCTACTGGGCTTAAAGAAATGTCTTTAGGTTCTTATTTCATTTTGGGAGTGCCAAAACGAAATAAGAATCCTTTACAGCCTGTATCAGACTCCCTGCGAGTTCGTCGAAACATCTGCACTTCATAGATAAGCCCTGAGTACACTACGCCAGTACTTTAGTCGAGTGGCGATTATTTTCGTTTTTAGTCGTTTCAAGTACAAAGGCGCAAAAGTTTGAAAGGCATTTTGAGAATTGGACATTATGAACTTAAACGTTAATATTTTTAAGGCGAAGGCTCTACTTTGAATCCCGAGGGAAACGAAGGTTTACACAGAATCCCTCGCTGCGCTCGTTATTCTATCTACGGGGTAATATTTTAAGGCGAACTAACCCTTTCACCGCGAGACTTTATATCAGTTGTCGTGCTCCCACCGCGAAGAATTGTGAATATCCTTAGTTTTTGGTCGGATAAATCCGACGCTCGCGAAATGGGCACGAAAATGTTTGTCGGATTAATCCAACGTTCGCGGTTAAAGGGTTAAGTCTTTACTTTGAATCCAGAGGGAAACGAAGGTTTACACATAAGAATCCCTCGCTGCGCTCGTGATTCTACGGTTGAATCCTGAGTGAAGCGAAGGATTTATGTATATCGCTCGAAGTAAAAAATTACCGTACACCAAGTAGCAAACTCTACTTTTCATTTTCATCTAAGGGAACAATAGTAAATATATATAAAGTAGCATACCTACATATACCTAATCAAAGGCAGTAACTAACCTTTATTTGGTGTCGTTTTTCTTTTTGCGGAAAACGGCCACACTGGCAAAAATGCTAAGAAAAGCTTAAGAGGATTGTGTAGCTAGAAATTTTCATACAAAAAGCGATAAACGTTTCTCCCCCCTTAAACATAGTCTAATTTTGATATTTTTTTAGCTTTAACTTTATAAGAGTACTTATTTGAAACTTTTGACAAATTGCATATCAATTTACATAAATATATTCATTAATTTTTTTACATGTTTTTTATATATTGGATAGGTATGGCCGTACCTACGTTTACATTTGAAAGAAATATTGCTTATAACAAAAGTTATTAGCATCTCAATATCCATATTTTTTACTATAAAATTACCTCAAGCGTTTTAATTTATTTAAACTAAACTGAATTACTAAAATAGGAAACTGTACAGCCCTAGATAAGGTGTACTGAATACGCTATATTACGCAACTTTAAACGCAACATACTTTTTTCTTAACGTCAAAAAACAACATTTTCTATGGGATTTGTATGAAATATCGATTTATAATGTCATAAATAGCGCTCTTAATATCCGTTAATCTGCATTAATAAATCTAAAATCACGTTCAAAGTGGATGTGATCAATGACAAGTGGCATTATTTTGTGACATTTTATTGTATTAACAGTACCAAATAATTTATTTTTGACCCACCGTAATGCCCAATTGAATGACACTAAAATTGCCTTATTTTGTAAAGGTTTAGGGGGGTGGAAACGTTTCAGAAGGAAAAAGTAGGCAATCGCCTCTAAGAATTTCACTCTATCGCACGACACGAGTCAGAAGCAGAGCGGCGTGGAATAGAACGGATAGAATTTTGCAAATACCTGCTCGAGATGCGTATTGGCACTACACAATCGTCTTAACGATCTTACTTTAAACTGTAAACAATAGTTCATAAAATAGTTTGAAGGGTTATTTAGGGCTTTACAAAGACAAAATTTTAAATGATATCTCCATTTCCCTTCAAAAAATTTATAGCAAATGGGGGCAGCACTTGACACCAGAAAATTCATGTAGCCCCTTAAGGTAGGTGCATATAGGTAAACATGGTATATACTCACCATTCCGGTATACCAACTTGACAATCAGGGCAATCTATTTTATTTCCCTTGGCATCTTTGGGTTTGCACCTTGTGAAAATCTCGATTGCCAAATTTTCAAATGTATTGGGCTAAAACAAAATCACAGTCGAATATTATTACTAGGTATATTAATCGTTTTTTTTTAATACCATCGAAATGGGCGTAAGATGTCTGATTAGGCCGCTATTAAATCTGTATTCATTCGGTGTCTGTTTTCATATCTTACATTGTGCATGCGTATTTTGTAAAGATGACATTCACCTTGTTTATTTCAAAACAGGCATTGCACTAGAATCGAATTGTAATGTAACAGTGATTAAATAGTAAGAACGTTAACCAGATGGAGATTTAAAAGACTCCTGGTTTTCATTAGTATCTATATACACTTACCTATCTTATAGAGGTTGATTTTGAAACACTGAGCTATATTGAAATCTTGGAATCAGAATCACTAATACGAAGGCCACACCGAAAAGATCGGGAATAGAAAAAAGTACAAAGATAATATTATGTTTACTTTTATTGTTTTCGAAGTATTGTGTGACCGTGACAGTCAATGCACTTTTGCATTCGATCAAACCAATTATTGAAACAGTAATTTCAGTCTGAAGTGGATACAGTCAAAACAGCTGATTTGTAAGCTTCGACCGCCTCTTCTGGGCCGTGAAACCGTTGACCAGATAACATATCTTTAATTCTTGGGAAAGTAAAATAATCATTGGGGCTCAGGTCAGGGCAGGGCTATACGGAGGATGGTCCATCAACTCCACGTTTTCCAGATTTAAAAACGCGCTTGTTTTGCGTGCGGTATGTAAGCTTGCATTATCGTCGTGAAGGATTATACGACGATTCGGATTAATTTTACGAAGTTCTCTTATGACTTCCGGCAAACAAACTGTTGTGTACCAATCAGCAGTAACCGTCCTTCGTTCTTGTAAAGGAATCGTAGCCACATGACCAGTTTTCGATACAAACAAAGCGACCATTTTTTTCGACACGCTGCGTGAGCGAATAACTTTTGTTGGCTTGACCTCACCCTCGAAGACCCAAACTGCCGATTGATGTTTTCTTTCGGGCTCATATGAATAAATCCACGATTCATCCCCAGAGACGATATTGTAATACATTTGAGCTCCCTCTATTGAACCGTTGCAGAGCAGACCAACACCAATTAACACGAGCCTACTTTTGTTCCTCGGTCAAACGGTGGGGCACCCAGCGTGAAATTAACTTCTTGACACCCAGTTCATCATGTAAAATGGTCTGAATGGCTGTCATACCAATGCTGAGAGAAACCCGAACCTGCAAAATTATTGCATGAAAATGTTTCCGCGTAAGCTCCATTATTCTCACCGACTTGTCAAATTCAAATGGTCAATACTCTTTTTTTTTACTTTATTTAAAATTCAAAAATGGAATTGTGTTCGAAATAATACTACATTTCAAACACCAAAAAGGTTTTACTCTAATTTATTCCTAAGTATTCTATTCCCGATCTTTTCGGTGTGGCCCTCGTAGAACACCAAATAGCAAGAAAAAGATTAAACTTTTTTCTACGAATAATAATCCCTAGAAGCGTTACTAATCCCGAAAAATCTAAGACCTTTTCGAAGCAAAAGAAACAAATAATTTTGACCTATAGTCATCCATGTAAAACGTGTTGTATTCCCATTTTAAAAAATTATGACGCTGTTTCATCGAAATATAATTATCTAGAAGCCTAACTAATCCCGAAAATTAATCCACGCGATAAGTACCGCGGCAGGCGGGGCTTAAAATATGAACCGCGCGGCGCGACAGTTCGCTGTGACACTCGAGTCGTGCGGTTGCGTCGCGTTTCCTTTGAGAATATTGCTGTGTTTTTGCGATAATTGATTCATTAAAAATTCATTTTTTCGTTTCATTCATGTGCCGTGAAGTAGTTTAGAAGCCATACAGACATGAAAAACACAGCACTCACCTTTCGTAAACATTTTAATAATCCATACTTGACATCTGTGGAAAGTGTTATGTAAAATGTACCTAAGCCACTCGTTGTACCTCACCGCTCGTTGCGGTGACCGCCCCCCACCCAACGACGAAACGTGACCTTGTCGCGACCAATCGCATGCATATTTGTCTATGCGTGTGTTTGAGTGTTGCGTTATTATTACTGTTAGTTTGTTTGCGTAAATGGAATCAGAATCGAAGCGGTGAATGTAGGAGCGTTACAATTCTAGAGAATTTATTAATCGTAGACTTTTTTTACTATTTTTATTAGGAAAAATCATCACATTTGCAAAACATGGCTAACGTATTATTATTAGTGTCAATGATCTCGCTGTCACTCGATTTTTCCGTATGACCGCACCCTTCCCGCCGGCGGCGCTCGGGGCGAGCGATCATATGGCGGTCGGTATCACTGCGATTGGGAATTTGCCGTACAACTATGAGGGCTTTTATTTTTGGTTTTTATTATGAAACAAGGTAATTGTAAGAGAACATGTAGGTATATTTTATTCAGTGCATAGAGTACTTTCCTTGAATATAGCTCAGAGGGTCAAAATCATCCTGTATAACTAAATCTTACGAAACCTAGATCAATCCTACCTAGTGATTACCTACTTATGTTTTGTTTCGACGCACTAGTTGGGTTTAATTATTATACTCACATCTAAGGCTTCAAGTTTGATAAATGCCTTTGAACATAACTCGAATGCCCTCGCTTGAATTGCTATAGCTGCAATCGTACACCAAACCTGAGAAAATACAATGTACGGGTTACATAATATCCAAGGCCGTAGGTACCTTTTTAAAATGGTGTTATAAATGCTCATGCTCATGAAAAATAAGTTAAATAGTTAAAGTGGACGGTCATAGTATTCCTACTGCTGTAGTGTAATATATAAAACTAGCTGTGCCCGCGACTTCGTTCGCGTGGTTGTCGGAACGTAATGTTATATAGCCTAAAGCCTTCCTCAATAAATGGACTACCCAACAAAAAAAGATTTTTTCAAATCGGACCATTAGTTCCTGAGATTAGCGCGTTTAAACAAACAAACAAACAAACAAACAAACAAACTCTTCCGCTTTATAATATTAGTATAGATATGTGTTTAGCCGACTGTAGTAGGCGTCTTTAGGCCCCGTCCGCCACGCCACTCAATCGGCTATGAAAAAGAGTGAACTCGTATTGATTTGTCGCTAAAAGCTCCCTTGAAGCAATCAAAAACCATAACTCGCGGGAGCCAATAACGATTACCGGGATTCAGTACGGGTATCGGCTCCTATTAATGAATCGGCTCATTTAAATATTCGAATCCGGAGTTACCCATGTCTAATAGTAATACATAATTGGTGAAAATTTCAAGTATCTAGTTAATGCCATTATGAAGATCAAGTTAAAAACGCTGAAAAAAACACGTTTCTTGTATGACGACCCCTTTCATTTTGACTATTTTTTAATTTTAGTATTTGTTGTTATATCCGCCACAGTAATACATAATCGGTGAAAATTTCAAGTGTCTAGCTATTACGGTTCAAGAGATAGAGTCCTGTGACTGACGGACAGACAGACAGACAGACGGACAGACAACGGAGTCTCAGTAATAGGGTCCCGTTTGCACCCTTTGGGTTCCGTAGAACCCTAAAAAAGTGTACCTGCAGTTGCTGGTCGGGATGTAGATCGGCGGCCACGTGCCGCAGCCGTGCGGCAAAGCGCAGCGCCGCGTCGGGGCGGGCGGCGGCGGCGGCAGGGGCAGGCGCCGCGCGCCGCGCTGCTGCCGCCAGCCAGTGCTGCGCGGCGCCCAACCGGTAGCTACGGATCGCTTCGCGACTTTTCGCCCCATCTGCACAGAAGTACGACACTAGTTCACCGCGTGCTGTGAACTGAGTTTTTGGCGGGAAGTCAAGGGGTTCGGTTGGGGTTTGCTTTAAATTTTGCAAATTTATTTTAGTGGGCTTTATAATGCAAAATTGGTGTTGTTTGGTGTTATAAATGCTCATGAACAATATGTGAAATAGTTAAAGTGGACAGTCATAGTACAGCTGTAGTGATATTTATTTTGCGAACTGTGTCGTCTTCAGGCGTCGTCCGCCAATCAATCTGCTATGAAAACCAGTGGACTAGTACAAATTTAGCGCCAGAAGCTCCCTTGAAGCGATCAAAGGCCTACACCACCCATTGGTTGTAACTTGTTAGGAATAAAGCAACAAAACTAAAGATAGGCTCTTAAGGTCTTGTGTCCAGAGCCGTAAAATTATTCTCAAAAAATAAACGTACTGTGAACCAGGGCTTGGAATACCGTTAAAAATCTGGTTACGTTAATTTTGTCAAACGGCGTTAACGTTATCAGTAAAGATAACTTATGCTGGGTAACGGTATTTTTTTCAACCATTTACCGATAAATCAGATAACGTTGCCAATGATATTAACGGTAAAAGGTATATATTGTTAACACTGTATTTTTCTTCGATATTTGACAGAATAAATTGATGAGAGTTTGTCTAGTAGGGTACTAGAGCTACATGGATGTCGTGATAGTCTGTGCTACCTTGGGTTCGATTCCCAGCGCGATGCAATACACTTGTATAATATTTATACAATATTTTACAGGTATTGAAAAAAGTATCGTTACTTATATCGTTAATTGAAAACGTTATTATAACGTTTTATAAATGTATTATAGATACCCCTTATACCGTTACCACTAATACCTATATGAAAATAACGTTATTTAACGTTACCGTGTGAATTTGGTATCTTTAACAAGCCCTGCTGTGAACTCGCGACCCCGCATGGCCGAAACCAGGGTTGTTTTATTGATGTGTTGTTGATACAACATCTTACTGTATCAGCGGATGCTGATTTTTTTCAGATCAATATCTACGGATGCTGATATTCATAACAACCCTGCGGCCGAAACTTCATTAATAATAAGCGAGGCTGTGCGCTGTGCTCATGGAAGACGGTAGCAGGGTGCAAGGAGGTGCACTTGCACCTCCCTGTCAGAAGAGAAAACACAGAAATCTTTGTTTTTTGATTTTATTTAGTTACTGTTTCAATAAAAACTGAAGACGTCTAGGTTGCTGTCTAAATTTTTTCATTACTTTGTCAAAAAATAATTATTAAAATTAGGCTCTCGAATCTGGATACACATAATTTGAGCCTCATAAAAATGGTGACACCGTTTATGCGTTCCGAATCCTTGTAATTGACGGTGGTCTCCTTGGAGATGAATTTATTTTTATTAATGGAACGCTATAGACGCTGTTCACCATTTTTATGGCGATACAAACAAGTTTTGACTACTGTATGATGGCTCAAAAGGATTCGTATCCAGGGCCGTAAAAAAAGAATTAATTATCTGTGACACTATGATTTATTATGGCGCCTCATTCATATGTTTTCAAGTAAAAAATATTTGGCTTCTCCTTGAATATGTCGCAATGAGATTAGATAAGGCGGTAAGGTCAGCGCCCCTTCTCGCGCTGACGTATGAGAAGCTTCGTTGTGAGACCACATCACAGCTTAAACTAACTTTCTAACCAGCACAGTTATCCTGTGCCCACAGGGCTTACCGTCCAGGTGAAGTAGACTATCATTATAACGAATCGGCTATGCGGTCTGCATTCCTTATACCTAATAATCTTTTAATAAATGAGTCTTAGCTATGACTAGCCTAGTGACAGCTACATAACTACGAATAAAAATACGAAATGTGCACCGTGCGGCCGCCCAAACCCGACTGGGCTCTAATCGACCGTACGACCCTTTTATAAGCCATACACAACAAGGCAATAGTGGGGATTAACGAGTTTTGTTATTAAAACTGCCCACGTGGCGCCTCACGTGGCTTTTGTTTTGTTGTAAAAATGTCTAATATTAATGAATATAAAGAAAATAGGATTTCACCCGAGATTTTAGATTCGGCGATGGAAAAACCAGCAATGTCGAGAAAACTATATGATACCTAAATGCTATCAGGACTTGTCATTGAAAATGTCTACTTCCAGGAATTGTCTGAGAAGTTCAAGTGTTCCTCATTATGACCGAAGATATTAATAAATATTATAAGCAAAAAACTACTTCTCTCTCTTTCAACTTTGATCTTTTATTTAATAGCTTGAATTCTAGTTTATGCGATTAGATAAAGTAGTGTATGACACTGCACATAACTCGGTGTTATCACACTCGTGTGATACTACTAAAAACCCACACCTCAATATGTAATACCCCTCATTATGTGACAGTGTCATAAACTACTATTTTCTCAAACCGATGCGACCCTTGAACAAACATGACGCCGACACAAAGGTATATGTAGTAATAACTTACCAACTGAATTCTGACTGTACAGATGTCCGGCCAGGATATACAATTTCTTGATTCTTACTGGTGACGCTTTCGATGCTGCTTCGCTGTTGGCTAACTGAAATAGTGAACTTTTTAAGTATTATTGTTATTTTTCATTTTTCGTGAATAAATGTCTTATCTAAGTATCTATCTAATTTTATTAAATATCATTTCGTCTGCGAGCAAAGAAAAACTTAGAACTTAGCTGCATCTCCTCGTGTGAAGATCATCAAAGCCGAAAAAAAAGGGAATAGCGAATATCCGAGGAATCATGGCAGTAGCGATGCCGCTAGCAACCCCTTATACTAGTTTGATCCCTTTTTCCACATCCTTGCCTTAGCCACAGAATACATAAGAGTCAAACAGAATGGAATCTCACAGTGTCCCCCGCAAATTGGCGTCCCCGCACCTCTCCCCCGCACTTTGTGAGCCTTTGACAGCTCCAAACCAGGGTCACAGAATACAGTAAGAGTAAACAGAAGGGACTCTTCTAAGGTACGCGCAATATACGTCCCCGTTCCCCGCACCCGCACCTCTCCCCCGGTTCTTGACGGCCAACGTGAGAAATCGAGGCGAAAACGGGGGAGAGGTGCGGGGACGGGGAACGGGGACGCCTGGGTGACGCATATTGCGCGTACCTTAGGAGTGTCCGGCCTGTGCCAGGGTTTAGTTACTAGCCGCACGCAATTCGCGACATGTCTTGTCTTGAGAACTGTCAATCAATAGTAACCATCATGGTGAGAAGATGCGCATATAATAATTGTTTATCCACAGATTACAACAAAGAACACATATTTCATAGATTTCCAAATGATGAAAACAGGTAGCGAAGCAACAATATAATTTCACGTTATTACCCAGCAACCATCTTGATATATATATCCTTCTCGCTCTCACACATTGGCGGGAGATACACAAGAGCGAGAGGGATTATCAATCGACAGCAGTTTAACCAAGAAAAATACATAGGTTCCTGTATGTGATTAACTGTGAGAGTTAATCACATACACGTTTACTTGGCATCTGCCAAGTAGATTTCCGCGGGTTATAGTGTAGTGCTATAATGTCATTGTTGACAATGACAACTTGACAAGCCGGGCGTAGAAGCGTAATAAGATAAACATTTGTTTATTTTTATTGAATTTATTCAAATAATTACCGTATAGTTTTGCGCCGAATATGCAAATTACTATATTACAATAGTGAATTAGTGTATTTAGTGCGTTACATTATAAATGACTCAATAATAATCAGTAAAGTGAACTAATGGTGAAATGGACAATGGACATAATAAAAAATATTTGTGAAGTGATATTATGTGGCTTTTTCCGACTTTTCTGTAACATTTAATACATTTAAAACAGAATATTTTTTACATCATAGTGTACGCAAATCTCCCGGTATAGAAATATATAATCGTAAATATGTCGAACTCGTTAGTAGGTAAGTATTAAATCAATTCTGCGGTTCGACCCTAAGTAAAAAACACACATCTACGTGTGTACAGATAAATTGTTTCGTTTGTAGTAGTAGTAGGTATATATGTTACTCTGAATCAATGGAGTCATACCAGTGCCTTAGCTTTATTGGCCCTAAGCTCTATCTGCACCTTAGGCAAAAAAGACGTGTATGTGGTAAAATAAAATCTGTGTCTACATACCACGGAATGTACTGCGGCCTAGAATATAATTTGTAATTGTGTTATTTAATAAATTAGGCTAGAACCAGATAAATGAAGCACAGTTTACTTGCTCAAAATAAACTGTAGGGTTACTCCATAAGCGGTACGCAAGGCGTACGATACTGCGTATCCGCGTTTCAGTGTCATCAACATTGACCCTCAATACACTATGATAAAGTCTAAATTTTTGGTTTGACTTATGAATAGGACGTGACTGTCGCACGTTTGCCGTATTATTTTATGGAGTAAGGGCTCAAATTTTTTTTAAAGGTTTCTCAAAATAACACAAACCTGGAAGGCCATGGCAGCGGCCTGTAGCATCCTGCCCGTCTCTTTGAGCTGTATTATCCCTTGGATGGACGGCGCCTCAATGGTGATTGTATCGCCTACATCTCCCAAATTGTGCTTCAGTGGTCCATCCTGAAAACAAAAGTAAATATACACTATTACACTTTATCCCCAAACGGGGTATACGGAGCCTTAGGCCGTTAGATTTAAAGGCCTGGTTTATGATGGAAATAAACATGGCCTTTTAATTGATGATATACTTAATGAAAAGTAGTTAATGCATGCAGCCTAGCTGCCATTGTATGTCGTTGATTTTAATAGAAGAACTGGTATTATATTTAATTTCTGTTAACTGCCAGCACTTGTAGTGCGAAATAAATTATAGTATTACAGTTCGTTATAATACATACATACATACTTGTACTATCACATCTTTATTCTACAAACTGCGCGAGAAGAGAAGCAACTGCTACATACTAAGTTTTTTCTTTTCTTCCAGACCAGCATGGAAGAATATTCGTTATAAGTAAATGAAAATATACAAAAAATTCAGAGCTAGGATAATCGAGCAATAAGCACTTCACACACCTTCGACGGTTTGGATGATCCAGTGTACAACTTTGACAATGATTCGTTGTCTTCCAGTGCCATGTAACATTTCTTTAGTCCCTCCGTGTTATTTGACATCGTATAATATTCTACAGCCCCCGTCCTACGCAAAAGAAAAAAAGTTATAATTACCTATCGTGATAGCAAAGATACTATTAACTAAGTAGTTATAGAAAATAATATTTTTAATATTGGCTACTTCTTAGCCAATAATATTCAGTGTACCTACTTACATCAAACTTTGTGTCTTAACTTACATCCACATCATATGAAGTAAGTACAAAACGTGTATAAACACACAACTAGGAACTAAATATAATAATGTAAGTTACATGATTATACACAACTAGGAACTAAATATAATAAAGTAAGTTACATGATTATACACAACTAAGAACTAAATATAATAATGTAAGTTACATGATTATAGACAACTAGGAACTATATATAATAAAGTAAGTTACATGATTATACACAACTAGGGACTAAATATAATCATGTAACTTTAGTTCCTAGTTGTGTGTATTTCATACACGTTTTGTAATTAATTTGATATGATATCATGATGTAAGTAATCAATAAGTCGATACAAAATAAAGGTTAAGAATTCGGTGCTGGATGAGCTCCTCTCCTTACATGATATATGGGATACATGTAGAAATGTATCAGTGTCATTGTTACAGGATCGAGCTCTTGTGTCCGTAAAAATTCATATGAATCTCTGTACCCACATGATTCCATCTCGTTTTACTTACAAAGGTGGCAAAAGTATGCTCTATTCTGGGGTATTAGGAGTCAATTTTAAATAATACACAAAGGCAATTGGGTCACATTATCTACTAAATGATGTGAATACATGCCAATTCTGCCTGTCGATGTAGTAGTCTCCGATGTTGCTGTACACCTGCTTGACCTGCGCGTCGGTGGTACTGGCCGACATTTTTAGCAGTTCCACGACTCTGAACCAGTGACCCAAGCGCTTGCGCAATGCTATTGCCAAATCCCTGCAAGATAATGTTTTTTTTTTCTTTATTTAGGGTTCCGAACAAAAAATGAAAAAACGGAACCCTTATAGGATCACTCGTGCGTCTGTCTGTCCATCCGTCCTGTCACAGCCAATTTGCTCCGAATCTACTGGACCGAATCAGGTCAAATTTGGTAGAATGTTGCAATCCTATGACCCAAACACATATGTGCAAAGTATATAAATATATTTTTAAAATAAGGGTCATTTTTTGGGACAAATTAGGAAATCAAAAAAAAAAGTTTTGCAAACCTTACTGTGTCATATATCAAATGAAAGGGCTCGTTATGAGGATCTCAAATATATTTTTATTATATATATTTATATTTTATTATATATATATATATATATTTTTTTGTTATATTGTAAAATGAATAGTTTTGATTTTATTCATGAAAGAAGACGAAAATTGACCATTCCCCCCCCCCCCCCAGATCTCCGAAACTAGCCTAAAATTTTGAAAAAAATACAATATATAGTTCATCGCTTGTAGATTACAGAAAAACCTATAAGAATTCAATCAATTGCACGGAACCCTCTCCACGCGAGCGAGACCTATTTCGTCCCACTGCAAACATCCATGTGCTTCCAGCTCTCTGTATTTTTATTAATAAAAAATTTAAAATGTATTTGGCTATAGGTACTTAGTTCAGAATTAAAAATTCGAACTTGTTTTCCCACTGTCAGCTGAAATTCTACAATCTAAAAACAACGTTTATGATAAACTCCATAGATAAACTCATGTTTCACTATAAAGTTACGAAATGTACAGTTACATGAAATCAACTCTGTCTAAAGGTAGACTGTCAGGCTCAAAACTTCTGAGAATCCAAAAACTGACAAAATACAGTTACTATTAGAAATCATATTTATTTTGTTGTTTATAGACATGAAGTGTTAGCGTCAATTTAAATCCTGTTTCTAAATATTAAAGCCACCTTCGCCGACCGCGTTAAGCGAGACCTTGAATTCCCTGTATAAAAGATCCTACGTAATGCACACAAAAAATACACGTCAATAATACTTTAGTTACTTACCTACTAAATTAACATACACCTTAGGTCAAGGTTCAACCCAATATATGGTCAAGGTGAGTTCGTCTGAAACAACTGCCATATGTTTTCTTTTTCATTTCTATGTGTAATATTATGTACATCATAAATAAATAAATATACATGTTAAATATAAATAAATATATAGGGATTTGTCCCTATATACATATTTATTTAACATGATGTAAGTAAGCTTTACACTTGTGTTATGGGATTTTAACTCAACGATAGATTATATATTTTATTATAAATACATACAACGTGGAAGGGACATACCCGTAATAAATCGAACCACGGGCTATACCAGATCAATATAGGATAATGAAATTAAAATAAGTCAAAAAGACAAAAAGAAATTACAAATCGCCCAGGCGGCTGTACACTTTTGTATAGAAATGACATTTTTTTTTGTTTTTTAGCTGTTATTTTAATTTCATTATACTATAATGATCTAGTATAGACCGTGGTTCGATTTATTACGAGTATGTCACTTCCACGTTGTATATAGACAAACACCCAGGACCTTTTGAAAAAGGCCATTTTCCAACTTGTCTGGCTGGGGATCGAACCCAGAACCTCTGGAGTAGCGGACTAGCGTGTTAACCATTACGCCACGTAGGTCGTCGTTACAAAATAACAAACATACCGCCTGTCTTCATTGTGATATATCTTCTCAGCGCCATCAAAATCTTTGAAGTAGGCCAGGATTTCGGCCTTCTTAAGCGCGGTGGAGTGCAGCGCGTTCAGCCGCGCCACGAACCTGACGCCGGCGTAGTCGTTGCGGCGCACGAACGCCGCCTCCGCCGTCTCCAGTGCAGACTCCGTCTCCAATTTTTTTAACGCAGCCTCTGCTAACAATAACCTAACAAGGACGAGCCAGTGTTAGAAAATCAAAGAATACAAAATTAACTTTATTGCACCATAATAAAATAACAGATAAAAAATAACAAGGCCAAAGAAAATATAGGCACAAAGGCGAACTTATCGCTTAATGCGATCTCTTCCAGTCAACCTTAGGGAAGAGGAAAATTTGTAGTACGGAACAAGGTAAAAAGAAATAAACGGGCAAGTGCAAGTCGGACTCGTACATGAAGGGTTCCGTACTACCGTACAATGTTTTAAAACGCTGGAGAAACACGTTTCTTGTATGACGACCCCCTTAAATTATTAACTTTATCTTATTTTTAGTATTTGTTGTTATAGTGGTCATAGTAATACATAATCGGTGAAAATTTCAGGTGTCTAGCTATTACGGTTCAAGAGATAGAGGCCTGTGACAGACGGACAGACAGTAGTCTTAATAATAGGGTCCCGTTTGCACCCTTTGGGTACGGAACCCTAAAAAGGTAAAAGGGAAAGAATGAAATATTTATTCAGTAATTAAGCCTTTGCAGGCGCTTTAACACGTCAATAATTTTAAGATATTAAGTCTAATACAATGATAACACAATATAACATGTAAAGCTTGTACCAGACAAAAGTTTTATAACATTTTTGAATATTTTTCGAAATGGATGTAATGATATTTTTCATATTTGCAAACCTAATTTCCGCCGGTGTAAAATTTCGAAAAACTGTCTCGAGAAGAAAATTCTGCATAAACATCGAACCTGCACACAAAATTTCACTGAATCGGTTGAGAAACGCAGCCTGTAGGCGAAAACAACCGGAAAACTGGAATTGGAACAATTTTTGCCGAAGCTAAAACGAAGACCTTCGTTCGCTTTGCTCACTCGGTCAATAAAGTACCTATACAATTATAATCTGCGCAGGAAGAGAAGCAGCTGGGACAAAGTTTTTCATATTCTCTCAGACTAGAAGTTTAGTCAATTCGGGTCTTCAAAAATAATACTTAATTGAAAAAGATTTTCTAAGTAACGCTTTTAATGAGATTGCCTGACTATCAATTTTTGACTTGTTTTAGTGAATCAACAACATTTCAGTTTAACCAGTACGAGAAATAGAGGGCGAGGAAAAGCACACTGATGAACAGTTGTATATAGTATGTAATGCAACAGTTGTATAAGAGTGTTCCAAATTCTTATATTATTGCACATAAACACAGTACACATTGTAACTACCCGTGTGACTAAAGGACTAAGGACTTAGCACAAACATCTCGTGCTACAATTGAAGCCCAAGGAGGGTTAACGTCTGGCGGTGGCCGGTTGTAAAACTTTTCGCACAAACACATTTCCAAAGAGGGTTGACGTCAGGCAAGCGGCCGGTCGTAAAACTATAGCCAAATCATTTAAACTGGTCTTTGGCATCCTTGGGGGACCATTGACATGCAGTTATACTTATTTGGAGAACAAAAAGCGGGAAAGCTCACCCCGGGCTTCGAAGCAGCGCGGCGGGGGATGCAGCCGGGACTTAGATCATTTAATACAGGATAAGTTACGCAGACAAATCTTCTTGCAAAACTTTCTGCCGTTTTTGGTGCGGGGGGAGGGTACTACTACAGTACTACTACATCTAAAAAACACACACAGTCACAAAAATAATTTGTGTCGTTATAAACGCACACTTACGTAAAATTGACACACTAGTTTATTTTCTGCACACTAGCAAGACTCACACTAAAACAAATGTGTATGTAAACGTAATAATACACCCTAGTGCAAAAGGATTGAACAACAAAAAAAAATATCGACATAGATATTTCGGAAAAAAAAATTTGCGTTCGTTTTAACTCTGGAATGTTTTTATATAATTATGTCGGAAATTCGGGATAAAAGTTAATACGTCACGTGAGGCGCCACGTGAGCAGTTTAAATAATAGTATTGTTGTAATAACTTGTTTAGTATCTATTTAGTTTTACAAGTTTTATTATTTATACTGCCCACGTGGCGCTTCACGAATACTATAAAACTTGTTAATTAGTTTAACAAGTTTTATTATTTAAACTGCCTACGTGGCGCTTCAAGCATACTACAATATAATACAAGGTTTTTAGTATTTAAACTTGTATTATGGGATACTAACTCAACGATTGTATATTTTATAATAAATACATATATAGATGGGGTTATGGGGTTATGTCGTTTAATAACGGAGTTCCTATGGCCACCTTTCAGCTCCATCATCAGACCCTGGATACCATCTAAAGACAAAAAACCTGTCAAGATGAATCATACGAGCCCAAACTCGATGGCTTATGTCGTTTAATCACGGAATTCCAATGGCCACCTTTCAGCTCTATCATCAGACCCTGGATACCATCTAAAGACAAAATACTCGTCAAGACAAATCATGCGAGCCCAAACTGGATGGGGTTATGTCGTTTAATCACGGAGTTCCTATGGCCACCTTGCAGCTCCATCATCAGATCAGATCCATGTTGTCATAATATTGCATTGTCACGCGACATACGTATGCGTGCAAAATTTCAGCTCAATCGGAAACCAGGAAGTGGGTCAAATTTAACTTGCAAGATTTGATTACAGACAGACAGACAACGGGACAGGTAATACAAAATAAAAGCTTGTAAAAAAATTAAAATATTTCGATATTAAAATTATATCACAAATAAAACTATATCAAGGAAATGTAATTTTTATCGACATCGATAATAATGCGATGTCTCGTCACTCAAAAAGTAGCAAAAATTTACTTGGACAGTTGAGTGGTTAATCTATATTCAAATCTAATGACCAGAGAATAAAGACGAAGTTTGTAAATCATAAAAAGACAAGCCTCGTGGGGAGTGCGCATCAAAATCTGGTAGTCTCGTGGGGAGTGCGCTTACGTCATCAACTCATCGTTTTTTAAATTTGAATCTTATTACCGAACCTTATGAATGTAATTGATATATTTAAAATGAGAAAGTCTCGTGTCGAAGGATAGTAAAAAAATAATAACATTGAAAATGAAGTATGTTCACATTGTGATAAGTGATTATAGATCTTTTTGGTATGGTTATGGCAGTAAATAAGATAAAAAATCGCTTGGGATGGCAGGAATTCAGTTGCAAACTTGAGTCGATTATTTTTTCCGTAATCTATACTGAAAGATATTATATCGATTTTTAAGTAATAACATTTAAATAGAAATCAATGTTAATAAAATAAACAAAATACTTACAAATGAAAGGTTATTCCATCTTTACTAAGATTAGAAGTATTTGACCTCTTTTTACATGCGTTAACTGCACAATTTGGCATTTTTAATCGAGCACTTGTAGACGTCCTTTCGATACTTTACCGATGCATATAATGATCATAATCGATTACGCAACTAGTTTTTATGAACGTATTAGAGCATGCGATCTTATACTTCGGCAGAGGGGAACGCGCAGGTAAGGCTTATCCTGTATTAAATGATCTAAGAGCCGGGAACACGCCTAGACGAAGGAGAGTATAGAGTTTTGTGAAATCATACTATCTCTGTTCTTATATTATTGTTCGTGGCCAAGTAAAAGACAGATAAAAGTACACGAGTAGAAAAAATATTTAACGTAATCGAAAGTGTTTATTGTATTTGAAATAATACGTACCACAGCTGTGGATGAGGATTATCCTTTATGAAGTTTTCCGCTTCTTTTAAGCCGACCTTCTCGATTAGTTGACGAGTGTCTCTCAAGGATTTCACTTCGACTCGCACAATGTGTTGGGGCGTACACTTGTCAGTAATGTTGTCTAGTAAAGCCGTGGTAATCTCCAACTCCTGAAAGCCAAAACTTTTTATTCTCAAAAAGGGTTGACGTCACGCAGCCGGCGGTTTCGGATATTTTTTCCACTTTGCAAGGTCTTTGACATCCTACCATCCTTGGTTGACCATTGTCATGCATATTATATTTGGAGAAGAAAAAGCGGGAAAGCGTACCTCGGGCTCCGAAGCAGCACAGCTAAGGATGCAACCGGAAACGCGCTGAGATAAATAGAATCCCCAACTCCTGAAAGGTATATATTCGGTAAAAATATTCAAATCCGATAAAATTTCTTCACATCTTTGAGCGTTCCCGAATGCATCCTTAGATGTGCTGCTTCGAAGCTCGGGGTAATATTCACCCAGGGATACCATGGATCATACAAATGAAGAATCAGAGCCGTGGTTTAACGACCCGTTTGCTTGAAGTTAACCCTCCTTTCGATTGTTTCGGCTCACAGACATCGCAAACTCCTAGAGATCACTAAAATGGGGCGTGTAAGCAGGTAAGTACTTAACAAAAATTGATTTTTTGATCTCTGAGATGTAAGGACAATGTGAGCTCTTTGAAACAAAACATTTCAATTCCAAATTTCACTAAGATTCGTCATTAATACTGATAACATTGGTAGTGATGTGCCGCTCCTGGGAACGTTCCCGTATTTCTAGGGAATGTTTCGGAATATTGGATATATGTATTTGTATTATAACCATATCAAGTGATGCATTTACGTTAGTAAAATATATTAACAGTGATAAAAAATATGTCTGATAAATAAAATTACAACTTTCCCTGACATTTCCATTTTTTGGGAACATTCCCGGTAATGTTACCGAAAATCTGGAGAATGGGAACGGCACATCACTAAACATTGGTATCATTTTATTAAAACTAACGTGAGATAAATCCACAATTGATTAATTTAAAACGGTTGACTCACGTTAAGCTAGGACACGTTCGCAGGCAATGCCAAAATCTAGGTCTACTTCCACTAGATAGCAAGTACTGGTGGTCTACAGAAATCGCCGAGTTGCGCATGCAGTGTGTAGCGGCAAGACGACGGTACATGCGCCAAAGAAGGAGGCGCCAAGGAAACACAGGAGACTCAGAGGAAGAGCGGCTCCACGCATCCTATCGGGTGTTAAAAAAGCAGCTGGCGGAGTTAATTGGCAGGTCAAAGGCTAGATCAAGGAAAGAGATGTTGGAGACCTTAAACCGCGATCCGTGGGGGAGACCCTATAAAATAGCGCGAGGAAAACTCCGCCGGTGGGTTCCACCACTAACACTAACACAGAGCGTCCAGCCCGAGTTCGTGGAGCAAGTTGTATCCCAACTCTTCCCCTCACTGCAGTTTCGTGCACCCCCGCAGATGGCATCGGGTCTTCCTCTGCCTAGCGAGGATGTGCCGTGTGTCAGCGACGATGAGATGAGGATGGCTGTCCAGCGGCTCCGAACAAAAAACAGGGCTCCGGGTCCCGATGAGACTCCTGAAAAGCTCTAGCTAGAGAACTCGGGTGGTACATCAACAAGAAGTATTGACACAGTCAGCTCAGTACACACAAGTGCTTTAGTTACACCAGACGGAGAAAGCTGCGAAGATACACCGCATATAAGATTGAGAACCTCGCCGGTATCGGCGGAACTACCAGCAGTCATCGTTTCGAGTTGAGCACAGCAAGCGGAGGCGCGGGCGGTGACGCGCGAGGCAGCCCTCAGTGTGTGTGTCGCCGCTGACACTCGCCCTGAAGATGATCGTCTAAATCGATCGAAACCTGGTCGGCCTTTTCCGACTATATCACATGAGTCAACCGTTTTAAATTAATTAACATTAGTATCAATGACAGAACTTATCATTCTGTAAAATACGAAAAAAAAGCAACGACTTCCCAATTCCCATGTAAAAGGTCGATCAGCTTGTCAAACAAAAGTATGGAAAATATATTTTTCTTTTTTATATAGGTTTTATGGAGAACATTAGGTAGACTTGCTGTAAAAAACTGCTCCCCGAAAAAAATTCTCCTGAACTAACTTTGAATTTACACAAATATCCTTGCATAGTGAGTGGCTCTTCGGGCTCAGTATCGCGCAGCACATAGAGGCGCGCTTTCTCCGCAACAGCCAACATCTGCGGGTTGTCTGTCGCCCACAGCGCGCTCCACACGTCCTTCCGCAGCGCTTGCCCAATGCTTATGTTGTTGGCCATGTCAGTGTCCAGGAGATACAAGGCGCCAGGTTGGTCTATCACGTAGAATTTACTGAAAGTATGTAATTGGTAAATATAATTATATTTTTATAGCGAGAGGCTTTAGCATTCTAATAAATTACTCAAATGACAAAGTACTCTTAATATGGTTACGAATACCCCTAGCTATATTAAAATCAATCATTAATAGAACACAAAACGGTAAGGAAAGAATTATTTTTAATTACTTTTTCTCCCACATTTCTAATAAATGGATATCTACTGATTTTACTTCGTTCGCCACGATTCCGGTAGCGGGCGGTGACATATGCGTAGTATGCATTTGTCGGCTGATATCTTTGGTTTTTATTATAAAACAGCAAGAGCAGAATTTCTATTTTTTATTTCGCTTTAAAAGTAGTTTTCTTGACTAAACTACAAGGTCACTTTCTATAATTTCCCTACCTTCCTGAAGGTATAAATTACCTCGTCATCTTAGAGCAAATAAATAAATAGCAACCTGGAATTTGAATTCAGTCCCATTTTGTACGGTTTGGAATTCATATTAATTGATGTGATCTTTTTGAAGTTGACAAGTGAGAACAGCAATATGGTGCCGGAGTCTCGCCCCAACAGCAGGTGACTGTCGGAACATGTCACGCAACATATAGTATCCTCTTGGTACCCGATGTCCCCGGACGACATCAGCGACCCATCGGCATGATACAGCTGTTCTGTGCTCCCTGAAAAGTAAACAGTGTTCTAATCAACAATAAAAAAAAATACCTTAAGATTTTACTTATTACTTCGTTTATCCCAAAGCCAACAGCAACGAGTAGCATATATAACACGATTCCTACCTATGAGTTAAATTGAGTAAACGGAATTTTGATAAATAAATATATAATAAATAATCTATAATCATTACATTGAAGACCTCCGTGGCGTAATGGTTAACACGCTTGTTTGCCACTTCGGAGGTTCTGGGTTCGATCCTCAGCCAGTTCAATTTGGAAAATGGCCTTTTTCAAATTTTCCTGGGTCTTGGTGTTTAAATGGTATCCCATAACACAAGTTTTAACTTACTTTGGGACTAACTCAATTATTTGTCCCTGTATATTTATTATTATTTATTACTAGACTCCACCGGATCATGATCGTATTATTATGGCTTTCCTAATCGTGCTACAAGATGCTACGTTACTGTAGTTAAACCCCATAAACACGTGCAAAATATTAACTATAAGTTTAAAACAACTTGGTAGGTACTCCATGTATCATCATACATGATGTTTTTAAATGTCCTTGTATACTGTTCCTAATAAAGATATATATATTTTTTATTTATTTACTCAGATGTAAAGAAAACGCTCTTACTTACTTGGTCTCGAAGGAGTGGAGAATTTCCATATCAGAAACGATTCTTTGGAAGCTGCTATAACAACCGCCTTGCTGTTGATTCCCACGTACACGACTGGTATGGACACGGCCTTAGCTAAAATCATACATAAATAAATACAAAGTAAATTTTTACGTATTTATAGTGTTTGATAAAATATAAAAATCTTTTGACAATCATGTATCAAAATAGATATTTATTTATTAGGTAATAAGTCTCACCGTCACATTGGATTCCTTGTTCATTGGATATTATAAGGGTATTCAATGTAGCGATAACGCAGTACTCGCCTACACCGCACATGTCCACTACGTTAGGTATATGGTTGATCCAAGACTAAAAAATAAGTTGATATTAGGTATCAGAAATACCTTTTTTTACACTGTAACCTGAATATAATATAATAAAGTCGATTTTAGATTTCTGAAATTTTTTGATTATAGACTTGTATAAGTTATATCTTTTGTGTCAAATATTTACCAATGTTATTTTATTTCTTTTATTATTTACCTGATGTGTAACAGTATCCCAAAAGGTCACTGTTTCAGTTCCAGACACAAAAGCCAAAGTGTTTCCATAGAAGGCGTACTTGTGGTCCGGTTTCACATTCGCAAAGTATATGAAGGAGTCTATGGCCATAGCCAACCGGAGTGACCTCTTTTCCCAAGATAGTGCTCGCAGTGAACCGCCGGGAACACGCAAAGTGCGGACGTGCTGGTAATAAAAACAAAAGCTCACGTTTACTAAAGATACAGAATGATACATACACAGAAGTAGTAGGTACCACAAGCCAGTGACTTGACTTGATTTATTATACTATGGCCGCTGGATGGGTCAGAGGGCCGCTACCGCCACTATCTACCACTACTTGTCCATCGCGTTCGGTCTACATCAAAGAATCAAATATTTACACGCACTTTTACACGTCAACAATTTTGGTGTACATTTATACGTGTAATGTTTATTTATATTTATTAAATAAAATTAAATAAACGGGCAAGTGCGAGTCGGATTCGTACATGAAGGGTTCCGTAACACCGTACAATGTTTTAAAACGCTAAAGAAATACGTTTCTTGTATGACGAACCCCTTTAATTTTTAACTTTTATTTTATTTTTAGTATTTGTTGTTATAGTGGCCATAGTAATACATAATCTGTGAAAATTTCAAGTATCTAGTAGCCGTAGTAGCCATTATAGAGATCTAGTTAAAAACGCTGAAAAATACACGTTTTTGTATGACGACCCCCTTTAAGTTTCAACTTTTTTTATTTTTAGTAGTTGTTGTTATAGCGGCCACAGTAATACATAATCTGAGAAAATCTCAGGTGTATAGCTATTACGGTTCAAGAGATAGAGCCCTGTGACAGACGGACAGACGGACAGACAGCGGAGTCTCAGTAATAGGGTCCCGTTTGCACCCTTCGGGTACGGAGCCCTAAAAAGCTACCGATACTAGCTACGTTTCGCAACGAACACTGGCACATCGCCGCTCCGGAATGTGAATGGAATCCCTGAGTGGATGGCCGATCATGTCCATAATTACTTCCCTCGAGGACCCTTTTTCGCAATTTGGTCCATTGCGCTGAACCCGTTTTGTGTATGGAGCTGGCGCCGTTGTCAGTTCTCAAACCACCCCAGCTCCTGCAGGAAGGCAAGGATGCACTCCGGCGCCCTGACCGCCTCCTCCACGGTTCCCTGATGTTCCAGGAACCCTCTTCTAAAATTATGTCCATTTGCGGCGAGCTATTTGGTGATTGATCGGCGTCTGTCCACCACAGAGCTATCACAGACGTATTTTAGATATATGTGACGTTCCACGGGTAAAGGTACCTTATGGACGCTGGCACTTACGACATTGTGTTTATTCAAGCTAAGTTAATTTTACGAATTGTTTTTCTAAACGTCCTAAGCGCCACCGTCCATAAGGTACCTTTACCCGTGGAACGTCACATATTTTCATATTACGAGCAGTACCAGCTAATAACAGCAACACAAAACAGAAAAGAATAGACTTATTATAAAAACAGGACTAACTTTGTTACTAGGTTTAAACCATCCGCCCAAATTAAGTTGACATTGACAAGTGACGTAGTGTGATATTACTAGATGTCAACTTAATTTGGGCGGGTAATGGTTTAAACCTAATAACAAAGTTAGTCCTGTTTTTATAATAAAAAGGAATGTGTTTAAGTGGCAGCACTGATGTCAGATTTTTCAAGCAGCCTAAAGGCATTTGACATAGCTTGACGACTGCCATACAATTATGCCAACCGGGATCAACGGCTTAACGTGCTTGCCACAGAGGAACTCTTATATTTTTTGCCACCCATCCAAGTTGGGACCACGCCCAGTGTCACTTAACTTGGAAAAACGCTAATAACGCATATTCCCAAAGGGCCACCGAGCTCCTCTGTCATACTAAAACTGCAAGTAGTTCACAATAAATGTAACGTGTACCTCTCCATAAGCGCTGAAGCACTGTACAACATTCGTTTGATCAGCGGTACAGCCGGCCGCCGCCAGGATGGTTCCGTTGTGGTTCCAGTGACAATCCACAGCCTGCATGCTGGTCTCAACCACCACACTATCTGGAAAAAAAGTGTTACTATTATTTTTTCCATATCAATGCAATGTTATAATATAAACAACGTGCAGTACGCATTTTTTTGGCAAGTATACAGGGTTATTTTTAATTAACCGACAACCTTTTTGGAGCAAGTTCAGTCCGTGATACTGAACTACTTTCCATAAAAACAAATATTGAAAAACGAAAAAAAAAATTGGACTTTCCATACTAATCGGCGCTCAACCAAATGGATTTTGTATGGGAGGACGAAATTTTGTTTTCGTTTTTCGATAATTATTTTTATTGAAAGTAATAGTAGTATCACGGACTGAACTTGCTCCAAAAAGGTTGTCGGTTAATAAAAAATAACCCTGTATAGTTATATTACATATTTGCGAAAAAAAATTGAATGTGTAAATAAATAAGTTTCCATTCGTAAATAACCAGATTTCATTGTTTGAAAATTAAATACCAATATTTGAGATAGTCAGAGGATAGGCCAAATCCACTGACTGGTCTGGCTAATATATGGCTGGTAGTACAGATGGTCGTGCTCCTGCAGTGGAGACTAAAAAAGACCTGATGATGATGATGATGTTTGAGATAGCAGGTCTATATATTCTAAGTCAATGGACAAAAATGAGACAGACCCATAAGACATTTATAGGGGTTTCGTTTTAAGACCCGTACCAGCTCTCCCATGTAGATCGGAGAAAGCAAGGAGGTGACGCAAAGTTTTTTGGTCTTGAGCAGTTGAGACTAGAATGTGAACTATCTTTTTCAGGTTTAACCGAAAGAGATAAAGATTACCTTCCTCTATACAGTTCTTCATCAGAAGTATCAATCCATTTCTGTAACATATTGCTAGAACTGGTCTGTTAGTGGGCGCAACACCGGCGTACCAGTCCATTGAGATAACGTCCATAGATCCGGATACACCATTGACAGCAACCGGCATCTGTTAGAAAAACATTTATCATGAAACTTCACACAAGTCCTTAAGGGTCGGCACCATGTAAACTGGGTTTGCGCGGGCAACAAGTTTGTACAGAAAGCGTTTGATTTAAGTCAAATAATGTATACACATAGATAGAGGAAGAGTTGGGACAGTAGACGAAAAAAAGGATTTTTTAAAATATTTTGTAGTTTTCCTAAAAACAAGCATTGAATTTACCCAAAAACATGCAAAACGCACTTTGCGCGGGCAATAGTTATGGCTTAAGTAGAAAAGACCACTAAGAAAATTACATACCTAGTTATAGGTGAATAGACTAGCCAGTAGACGAAAACCGTATTTTTTTAATTTTCATTCAGAAAAAGTAAGATAATTGTAAAGAAACCTGAAAGAAATATTTTAGAAAATCTTGCTACAAACTGGCTTGTTTTTCTGCGTAACGAAATATTCTAACAAGGGATTGCATATATTTTATAAAAATAAAGGCTATTTTGAAACATTATTCTTAATATTTGCTTACAATGCTATCACGCAATAATAAAAAAAAAATTAAAAATTGGATGTTTTGCAACGTTTTTGACAGAAATCTCTGAAATGGCGGCCATGATTCTTCCATACAAATTCAGTTGCCCGCCGGGCGTTCAGGAAGGAGGCCGTGTCGAATTTTTCAAAAAATCAATTTTCAAATTACGTAAAATTGCATTACAGTCTAAAATATTTCAATAAAAAACTATGTACAAACTGCCAAATTATGTCATACTTTTGCTACACTATGGTACAGTTTTGACATTTTGTTGACGTTCAAGTAAAGATGTAATGCTATCGCAGATACGGCATCGCACATTTTTTTTTTCAATGAAAAAAATAATTTGGTTTGATTTATTACCTATATTTTTTAATTGGCGATTACGGTAAAAATCGGATTGGAACTTTCTCGGGTCGCGGAATCATATTAACTGTTTTTGTAATAAATGGTGCTGTTTAATTAGGGTTTTACAATTATTTTGAGGGGTAATTCAGTCTGAAATTTTGAACAACTTTTCCCCATGAATGTATATCAAAATACGAATTGACATTATGCGTAATATATCGAACCACAGGCTATACTAGATCTATACTTGGCTTGGCAGGCAGGCTATAGTAGTCTATTTATCTACACTAATATTATAAAGAGAAAAGATTTGGTTGTTTGTTTGTTTGCATTACATGGCTCCGAAACTACTGGACCGATTTAAAAAAAACTTTCACCGTTGGAAAGGTACACTATCCCCGAGTGACATAGGCTTTGTGTGTACCAAGGGCGAAGCCGGGGTGGACTGCTAGTATAGTATAATGATATTAAAACAACATTCAAAAAACCAAAAAAAACTGCATTTTTATACAAAAGTGTGCAGCCGCCCGGGAAATTTGTATAGGAACCGATTTTTTCGGTGTTTTTACTGTTTTTAGGGTTTCGCTTGTCTATCTGTCCGTAAGCCACAGCTAATTTGCTACGAAACTATTAGAATGATTTAGTTGAGATTTAGTACCTACACTTATGTAACTTAGTGACCTAAAGATAGACGTATAATGTAAATAAATGAAATTTAAAAAGGGGGCCACTTATTGTGGGTAAATTAGACATTAAAAAAAAGTTTTGATAACAAAATCGTGTGACATATCAAATGAAAGAACTTTGTATGACAATTTTAAATATATTTATTTTTTATTATTTCTTAGATCGGTATTTTTAAGTTATTTAAGAAAATGGGCGAAAATTTACCCCCCCCCCCCCCCTACTAAACTACTGGACCGATTCAGTTGAAATGTGGTGCACATAATGTAAATTTGTGACCCAAAGACGGAAGTAAAATGTAGGTAAATGAATAAATAAATAAAAAATGGGGCCACTTTATGGGAGATAAATGAGACATTAAAAAAAGGGTTTTGTGAACTATATCGCGTAAAATATCAAATGAAAGAGCATTTTATGATAATATTAAATATATTTTTCTATATTTTTTATGTTGGTGTTTTTGAAGTTATTTTTGAAAATAAATATTAAAAATACACTTATCTCCGAAACCACTAAACCCAATCTTTTGAAAAATATACAGTTAATAGTTCTTTACCTATAGATTACAGGAAAACCTATTAGAAGATAAAAAATAAAAGGGTGCAATAATGCTAATTACTGCTTCATTAATCAATCAATTTTTTTAGCTGTTTTCAGGAAAAGATTTCTTTTTAGTGCTCTTTGTTGATTCGTTAAAAATATTGTACAAAATCAAACAGTCAAGTCATTGATTGAGCACGTACAGCTGCTACGCCAAGACTGTTGATCTGTTCAACGTGCAATCCTTTTTTACCCTCCGTACTTACATAATAAGGTGAATAGAAGTGAAAGGTGTTACGATTGCAGATGGTCGCTAAACGTATTGTTTCACAAAGAAAATTCAAATGTGTACATTTTCTGTCAGTGGAACACAAAACGTGTAGTTTTCCAAGTCACCGCTCGCGTAAAATACTATTTGATTGTATTTTTGAGAACGTCATGTCAGCGATAAGTAATATTGATTTACACAGAAATATCATAAATTTGTCTATGGTTCCCTAAAATTTCAACTTAACCAAAATAAACCGGCCACGTGCCGTGACGGGCCACGTGCAGTGTTGGGTTCCGTAGTCAGTACCTACTTGTTTTATGTAACTTACAACTGCCTAACTTTAGGTCTGAATTCAATTCATGATACTGAACAACTTTCACCAAGGAACAAACGAAATACAAAAATTATTTTTGATCTCTTACACACAAGATTTGGCAAAATGTAATATTTATGTAATATATGTATGGAATATGTAAGGACAAATCACACTAATTAAGCTTGCCCCAAAGTAAGTTTTAAACTTGTATTATGGGATACTAACTCAATGATACTATATTTTATGATAAATACATACATAGATAAACACCCAAGACCCAGAACAATTTGAAAAAGACCATTTTCTAACTTGCCCTGGCTGGGGCTCGAACCCAGAACCACCGGATTAGCGGTCTAGTGTGTTAACAATTATGCCACGGAGGTCGAATGGAAAGCAAACATTTTCTTTTCATATTTAATTATGTGTTCCTTAGGAAAAGTTGTTCAGTATCATGAACTAAATCCACCTTAAATTAGTTTTAGTACAGGGAGACGTTATATACTACTGTCATGAATTTTTTTAAGTGTCTATTCACAACCGTTTAACTGACAGAGAGGGGAGACATGATTCTAACAAAAATTTGCAATCTAAAACCAAATATTTCACAAACGGATTGCTAAAACGAAAAAGGGTGTTCATAATCTTACAATATTTTTGAAAGACCTATTAAACGACGTCTCACACCACACATTTTTTTTTACCACAAGTTTTTATTACCACATATCCATGCCCATGCCCAATTACAGCTTTCTAGTACTAATAGTCTATGAGTAAAACTGGGGACAGACAGACAGACAGACATGACGAAACTATAAGGGTTTCTTGTTTACTACGGAACCCTAAAAAGCTGCGTGAAACGAAACAGATTCTCTATTCTAAGGGTTCTCTGTCATTTGCGCTTTAACAAATTTCAAAATACGAGTAATCAAAACCACTTGTGCAAATATTTTGCTCCACTTCGCATACGATAAATTCAAAAATTGATGGATGAATGACCGTGCTTTTACAGGTTAAGCAACTTCTAGCTTGGGCACAGTTAGGATGGGTGACCGTGCTTTCAATCTTAATTTTGTCTAAGTCAAATGTTGAGATTCTTATGAATAAATTTCAGGTTTCTCTACCTACATAACTTGGCAGCTATTTAAATTTCAATTGTTTTGTCGGAATTTGAACTTGGCATTTTTACATTTATGTTTTTGATGGGATAAAATAAACACCCAAGAACCAGGACAAAAAAGGCCATTTACCAACTTGCCCTGGCTGGGAATCGAACCCAGAAACTCCGAGTGACGGACTAGCGTGTTAAGGAATCGCCACGGAGGTCGACTAATAAATTGAAAAAGTAATAAATTTTACGCAAGATTCGAATAACTATAACTTGGATTTTTTAGAAAGTGCTATATGAATTTTACATATATTTAAACTCGCTTTTTAAATAAATGTCTTGCATTCACGCACACTACTGTATTTTCGACTTTAGCCTTTTTCTACTGATAGCCTGTCTACTAAAGTGTTAAGTACATTATAATGACGTCTGCCAAGGCCTTAATTCAGAAATAATAATTCAAACAAAATAATTCTTTGATTTGATTGATTTGAAAATTTTAATAAGTATCGCGGACTGGAAGTCTTGACGAAAAGAAACAAGTAAGCTTCTAGGTTACAATTTATGATTACCTACATCTATTGTCCCGTTTACACATTATTAACTCTATGTAACTTCATCTTGACATTTTTATCCCCCTAGCGGGAAAATTTTGCATATTTCAGAGCCAAATCCGACCACGTGGCTATGTGCATACAGTCCTTAAGTAAAATAATAAACCGGGCAAGTGCGAGTCGGACTCGTACATGAAGGGTTCCGTACCTCCATTCAACCGTTTTGTTATAGCGGCCATAGTAATACTTAATCAGTAAAAATTTCAAGTATCTTTTAATATAAATTAAAAGATACTTGAAATTTTTACTGATTAATAATAACGTTTCTTGCACAGACCATATACAGATCTGTCGGTTTCTTGTATGAAGACCCCTTTAATTTTTAACTTTCTTATTTTTAGTATTTGTTGTTATAGCGGCCACAGTAATACATAATCGTCGTTTTGTCGTAATCGTAAAAAAATTAAGTGTCTAGCTATTACGGTTCAAGAGATAATGCCCTGTGACAGACGGTCAGTCACCTAAGTCTCAGTAAAAGAGAGGTTCCCGTCAAATTATGAAATTGTTGCAGGCATGGCGGCGGGTTACACACAGTCGTAAATAAAATAAAGCTAAACAGGACTTACAGTAAAATTGCCTTGATCATCGTACAGATGCAGTTCTCCATTAGTTAAAGCAAATAGAAGCAGCGAGTTATCTGGCGACCATTGCACTGCTGCCAGACCAGGCCCTTTGATGTCCTTGCCCCAAACACGGGAGCCATCCACCGAGCCCACAATCACGGCACCTATACAATAAATACCATCAAATGCTGTGCTCGGCGAGTATCTTTTCTATAAAAGATATCTTCTTCCGTGCTGGTCTTAGAAGAATAACCCCTGCAACCCTTCACAATAATTCTCTTTTCCACTAACGTTACTCTACGAGTACTACGAGTACTCTCTCGTACCTACATCACATGCCTGAAAAGTGGCCTTTGGATCTTATGGTTCTAGGCCCTTCTTCTTATTGAGTGTATGAGTAGCTAAAACTGATGTCAGTTTTTTTTTAGAGCTGCCTAATGGCTTCTAACTCAATGACTGTCATCTAGTGACAATAAATCATTATTACACACTAGCAAAGAAATTAATAAGAGTATTTCAAACAGAATGGAATCTCCTAAGTCCTCTCTCATCTCATGCTACAATTGCATTCCCAAGGAGGGTTAACGTCGGGCGGCGGCCGGTTGCAAAACTTTTCGACAAATTCATTCCCAAAGAGAGTTGACGTCAGGCAGGCGGCACATGCACGAATCTTCTAAGGTCCCGCGCACCTCGCCCCCGTTCTCGCCTTGTCGAGGGGCGAGAGCAGGAGAACACATACGTGACATTAGTGAAGCCTTAGTAATTTAAGTAACTTATGTATTACGTGATTGTTAGTTTTATAGAAAATTATTAAATCAGATATATCTTCATAATTAAAAATATAATATTAAATTAGGTAAGTATTTTAGCTTCGTGCTAACGTGAGCTTCACGGCTCGGTTGGACAGGGTTTTTTTGATACATATTGTATTGTAACAAATACCCTGTCCATCCGAGCCGTGAAGGCCATGTTGGGTAGCTTGTGTAGGTTCCATTCAGAGATGGGCAAAATTTAATTACAATGTACATTATTAATCCAATTACAAATTAGATAAAAAAGTAATTCAATTTCTTAGTAGTTAATTACATTGTAATCATAATTACTTCAAACATATAATGTATTTAGTTACAAAGTAATCCGATTATCGAGTAATCTAATTACAATGTAATTCTGTTATTGTTTAATCTATTTATTTACATGAAGCAATTATTCAAGTTAAATCCATAAAGCCGTTTAGGCTTCAGAGCGTACGTAAGAAATATACATACACTAAAAATCATTACCAAGGACTGAAGCAGTCGAGTAAAAATAATATAAATAATTAAATTTTGAACAAAAAAAAACAACCGACTTCAATTTTTTTATAGAGTTTCTTCCATATCTCCAAAGTTCTTCGTCATATCTTCACCAAATCAAAATGGGACCAACTTGGTAGTAAAGGCTTTCAAATAAAAAAAGAATCACCAAAATCGGTTCACAATTGGCGAAGATATCGCGTAACAAACATACATAAAAAAATAAAAAATAACATACAGTCGAATTAATAACCTCCTCCTTTTTTGAAGTCGGTTAAAAAGTATTTTTTTGGAAATGGAATCCATGACGACGAAACAAAGACTACACGGTTCACTAGGCTAAAGAATCTTTTTACAAGGGAAATAATTACATTCGATTACTAAATTATTATCAATACATCAGTAAAGATAAATAAAATTAAGTGTATGTTTGTATATCAAAATAACAGTATTTTCTTAATAAATATGATAGTCTACATCGGGACTGAAACAACAATACAAGTTACAATTTTTTTGTCTATCTGTCTGTTTGTTCCAGGTAATCTCCGAAACGGCTGGACTGATTTTAATGGGACTTTTACTGTCAGATAGCTAAAATCATGATACTAGTTAGCATGTATGTACTTAATTTATTTATTAGGAAATTCTGATAATCAAGGCAGCAAGTTATAAAAATAACTTTCCCTGTTTTGAGAATATTGTGCTTTTATACCACTATTACGGGATAGTAAATAGGATTAATTGATCTTTTTTTCTTTTTTTATGTTATAGGGCGGCGACCACTGTCCATGGAAAACTGCAACACCAGGCGTGTAACAAGAGCGTTACCGGCCTTTCAGGAAGATATAGACTCGTTTTTTGAAGGTTTCAATGTCGTATCGGTTCGGGAATACCGCTGCAGGAAGTTGATTCCACAGTTCAGTCGTACGTGGCAGGAAGTTCCTTTTAAAACGTACGGTGGTTGATTGCCAACTATCCAACTGATCAACTGATCTCATATAAGTATCCGCTCCGATAGACTGTTTTAATACCTAAGTCGGCATAAACAAATTCACTCTTAGCCATTTAGATTTCATTGCTAGGTGCTACACCCATTTGGCCCTATGATCGAGAGCGAAGAAAGGCCAAGAGCCGTGCTCGACGATATTTCGCAGTGTTTTATTTATTCTTCTTCGTCTAAGCGCGTTTCCGGTTGCATCCTCAGCTGTGCTGCTTCGGAGCCCGGGGTGTGCTTTCCTACTTTTTCTTCTCCAAATATAACATGCATGTCAATGGACACCCAAGGATGCCAAAGACCTTGCAAAATGGAGAAGAAATAGCCGGAACAGTTCAAATGATTTGGCTATAGTTTTACGACCGGCCGCCTGCCTGACGTCAACCTTCTTTGGGAATGTATTTGTGCGAAAACTTTTACAACCGGCCGCCGCCCGACGTTATCCCTTCTTGGGAATGCAATTATAGCACGAGATGTTTGTGCTTAGTCCTTTAGTCGCCTCTTACTACATCTACAGGATGAGATGGAATGGTCCTATATTCTAACCCGAAACCAGTGTTTTATTTATTTTTTGGTAGCCAAACCGGATAGATATTTAGATAATACATTGTTTGGTATAATTTTAATATAAAAAGGTGATTGTATAAAATAGTAATACGTATTATAGAGGCAAATTTAGAGGTATTTTTGTGATTTTTTTCTATCGAGTCAAAAATGCTTAATCGTCTTTTGGCTATTGTTTAAAATTTACATAAAAATCTTAAGGATTTTCTACAGATACCCTGTAGAAAATCCTTAAGATTTTTATGTAAATTTTTTGAGGAATAAACTGTAGTAGTTTAATAACAGTGATTTTTCAAAAACACGCACAGTATTGCGAATTGTGAACCCAAATCGCCTTAAAATGGTGTTGTTGCATTCTTTGAATTTTCCCGATTTTAGGGAAATAATGTAAATTTTTGATATTTTAGAAATCAGATAACTACTCATTTTTATTACTATTTTCGTTTTCATATATTTTTTTAAACTTTTTATTTATGTACTTATATGCCCTTCTCCGGTCGGACAGGGTTTTATTTACATTTTGTATATGTATGATATAAATAATATTCAGTTTATTATTTTACCATCCTCATATGCTATACATATTTTTTGTCCATCTGAACCCCACGCCATACTTGTTACAGTTGACTTGTTTCTGTTGTTTATCATTTCCTCATACCAAGATCCCTGAAAAAGTAGTAATAAAAATATGACAGTATACATATACAGTACACATAGTTAATTAACCCTTCAAACTATTTTATGAACTACTGTTTACAGTTTAAAGTAAGAACGTTAAGCTTTTCTTAGCATTTTTAGTCTTCTTAGCAATTTATTTCAAATGGACCCTGAAAAATTCATGTATTTAAGAAAAACAACTTAAGACATTAGCATATTGTATACCATGCATATACATACAGTCAATTTACACAATGTACTGAATTCATTAAATAGGTAAATTGGTAAAAATAATGACATCAAAGCGTTATCCAAAATTAGTACCAACCTTGTATAACATCCACACTATAATAACTCCATGTTCATCACTAGTGGTCAGTTTTTGAAAAACTTCATTCCATATGGCAACACACAGCTGACCAGTGTGGCCTTCCAGACTTAGATTCATTGAGAGATTACCACCTCCACCTTTACATAACATGAAATATTTCATTAAATAAACAAATAAATATATAGGGACAAATTACACTGATTAAGCTAGCCCCAAAGTAAGTTTTTTTAAACTTGTGTTATGGGATACTAACTCAACGATACTATATTTTACTTAGATCATTTTATGATAAATACATATATAGATAAACACCCTGCATAAATACTTGACAAAAAAGACCCAGGACAATTTGAAAAAGGCCATTTTCCAACTTGCCCTGGCTGGGGATCGAACCCAGAATCTCTGGATTAGCGGTCTAGCGTGTTAACCGTTAAGTAGAGTAATTAAGTTTAGATAAAACATTTTTAGTAATGTAGTGACAGCAGAGTAGAATATGAGTGACTAAGGGAGGTATAGGTAGAGATGGGTAACCACCCGGGTTAAAACCCAGTCGTGGGTTAAAACCCAATTATCACCCATTTCAATCCACCCAAACTTAATATTAATAATTGTTTTAATAGATATCACAAGTGATTAAATTACGTAGGAACTGAGGTATTTACCTACATAATTTAAAAATTACGAATGTACTAAATATGCAATGACAAATAGTCCAGTCAATAAGTGGTCCTAGATGGAAAAGTCGAAAGCTTGACTTTTCCATCTAGGACCACTTTAGAACTTTGTTTGGACTGGTTAAGGGCATACTTGAATTTTCCGGGTCCAGTGCTGCCCCCATTTTAAATAAATCATTTCAAAGAAAACGGAGACATCATTTAAAATTTTGCTACTACCAAGTCCTAGATTCACAAAGAAAGTCCCATTTTTCCTTACATCTTGAAAACGATACGTCATAGAAAATTTTATTGTACTACATAATTAAAGCTAGAAAAAAAAGCCGACTTAAACATATATCAAATTGAATTTTCTTTAAGAATATGTTTATACGAACTGTTTCGGCAAAATTTACTAAATGGAAGTATTTGGAAAGCTGTAAAATACTATTTACTGTGAGATTTTCTCGTAAAAATTAACCGTAATAAATCCTTAGCATAAGCTGTTTCCACCTGACAATTTGGGTGATAATGGGTTAAAACTGGGTTATAACCCAAATCGCCTGTTATAACGCGGGTGGATTGAAATGGGATAGGCAGCAGCATCCTCTGGGCAAAGACTTTATACTATTTACTGTAATCACCAAGCCCTGTGACTATGGTGATATGGGCAAATATGTAGCATCCTTTAGTTCAATAGTAGACTGATATAGTGTAGACAAATAAAAACTAATGTAGTAAGTACCTGGGTAGGTTTTGAAAATCTTACCAGATTCTAGCTTTAAAACTTTGAGCATGCCATCTTCACCACCTACTGCAATGTATCCAGAAGAGTGGTTCCATGCCAAACAAGTGACATTTGATTGCTTGGGTATAGCTATCTGAAATTCACATTACCTATCAAATTAGTTAAAATTCCTTGTTAACATTTTGTGCGGATTTCAAAACAGTTTTAAACTGTACCTACCATTTCTAAATTTATTGATATGGGCAATGATTAAAATATTCAATGCTAGTGCATAAATGAAATGGAAAAAGTAAAGGGTCACATATCAGGGAGATAACAAGCTTTTTTTAAATAACTAGCGGCCCGCCCTGTCTTTGCACGGGTGAGTATTATACACATGTGAGTGGCATCTTCCCGAAAAAATGAAAATTGGCCCAGTAATTTCAGAGCTTAACAAGTACCGACAGACATAGGTACATAAGAGACGTGGGACTTCATTTTATAATAAATAGGTATTGGTTGATATACAAATTATATTAATATATATTTTACAAATAAAATAAAATAAAAATATTATTGAAAGTGCAAATGCAGTTTTAAAATTACCTTTTTACTCATGTAAATAAACATTTTGAATAGATAACCACTGTACACTTTAGAATGACAAGTAAATGCAAAAATTGCTTACTGCGAAATATTAATTAAATAATTATTTAGTTACAGTTACAACGTTATTAAATTATAAATATTTTTTTGTTTGTACCTATATTTCTTTTGTAGCGCGTGCGTTGCTATGGATACAGATTACATTACAGCGGCACCATAGATTATTTAATATTGTATGTATATACTGAAATAGATAAGAAATTATAGCTTTAACATTAAATCAAACCAGTGGCGCCATCTGGTAACAAGCTTTCGCAACACCAAAATTCTGCAATGTTCTAAGTTTCATTGGCATGAGCGGCATCACAGATTAGAAACTAGGTAGTTATTAAAACGTAGTAATTATATTATCTTTGCTAGTTATGAGCTAGTTATAGAACAAGTAGAAAAATTTAAGTACTTAGGAAGCATATTAACAGATGACTCTAGATGTACTGCAGATATTAAAACCAGAATTGCCATGGCCAAAGGAGCATACAATAGTAAAAAGAAACTTTTCACAGCAAATATATCCAGAAAGCAAACGCCTTATAAAAACGTATATCTGGAGCATAGCACTTAATGGATGCGAAACGTGGATATTGAATAAAAAAGATAGTGACAGGCTGGCAGCTTTCGAGATGTGGTGCTGGAGGAGAATGGAAAAGATCAGTTGGATGGAAAGAAAAACCAATGAGGTAGTATTAGAAATAGAAGGAGAGAAAAGAAGACTGCTGGGCGAAATAGAAAATAGGAGATGGAAAATGATTGGTCACTTAATACGACATGACTCCTTATTTAAAAACATACTAGAAGGAAAGATAAAAGAAGAGTAGAAGAGGTCCAGGACGACCAAGAAAGAGCTATGTAGACCAACTGAAAGAAAAAGCAGGGGTCATGTCGTATCAAGCACTAAAAAGTAAGGCAGAGAACCGAGAAGTTTGGCACATACCCCTCCGACAAGAGCCACTAAGCTCTTAAATAAGAAGAAGAAGAAGTCATGAGCGGCACACAAAGAGCTTTTGCCAAACATCCTTTCTTTCTTGCTCTTTGGCTATTGCAGCGGCATAACAGTGACAGCTATTGTCACGTGGTTGTCAATTGACGGATTTCTTTTTTTTGCCACAGATGAAGAAGACAAAACAGTCAAAAGAACAGAACTTTGTGGTGTGATGTGACAAATACCTATACGTCATTGCTCCATAGATTAATATTGTATATACTGAAATAATATAAATACTACATAAATATATACAGAAACTGAAGCTTTAACATTAGATCAAACCAGTGGCGCCATCTAGTAGCAAGGTTTCACAACACCAAAGGAATAAAATGGTAAAAAAAATACTCCGTGAGCACGACTTGAACTCGCGATCTCGGTTCAAATACGATACGACCATGTTCCAAACAACTGAACTATCACGTGTTCTACATCGCATTGCGAATTTCTCTACCAATTGATATTCTTATTCTATAACACGCATTAGGAGTTAGGACAGAACTCGTTGGCTAGATGGCGTTTTCATAAATTTTTTTATTAAAATTCTGCAATGTTTTAAGTTTCATAGACATGCATTGCTCTTTGTGCTGTGAAGCTGTGATGTGATCAGGGCTTGTTAACGATACCAAATTCACACTAAAAGTAACATTAAATAACGTTATTTTCATACGGGTAGTAGTGGTAACGTTATAAAGCATAAACATAGTATCTCTAGACGCTTCATAAAAATAGCAGCAGAATAACTATATCTGCTCTACTCGCATTAATTTGTCCGGCTCATATAAACGAAGCGAGATAGCGCTAGAGTGCATCGCCATCTTGAAATGCCGCGCGCCGTCAGCCGACCGGTTGAAGTACTCACGTTGCCAGCTGGACGTATGCGAGTCAATTGTGTTTTTAACAAAAATTTATAAATCAAGTTGTTTTATCGTTACTGTTTGTGTGGAAACAAGTGCTAAGATGCCTATCCTGTGTTCTGCTCTCGGTTGTTTCAGCCAACAAGGTATTTTGAGCGGAACAGGACAAAAAATATCCTTCCATCGGTAAGTCGTATTAAATACATTCGAGGAAGAAAATGATACTATCGATAAATTTATAGGTACTTATTTCCCCATTCTGTGACTAATTTAATGAACGATATAACTATTTTATAATACATAAGTATTCTATTTTAGGTGTACCACATTAGGTATATTATATTTTGTTTTTATTGCAGATTCCCAAAGGATAAAATTTTGAAAGAAAAATGGGTCAGGAATATCAGACGTGGAGAATGGTCTCCTTCTAAATATTCAAGATTGTGTTCACTGCATTTTGAACTTACTTGCTATCGTGAAGGATCAGATCAAAAACTGTTACATTCATATGCATATGTCGCACATTTAGATCTTTTTCATAGGCAGGCATTATTACTTAACCATTTAAATATTCCTTTGTTATTTGGATTAGATTAAATTGTGAACGAAGTCACGTGACAGCTGCTTTGTGAGTCGATTGGAGTTTATGCTGACGATATGTACAATGACAACCGACTTACCCGATGATTCATAAGAAACCCGACTACTCTGCGTGACCGTTCAAATTTAATCGCAATTCAAAGTTTACAGTGATATACATATTTACATAATTACTTCTATGTGTTTTTATACTTTTATGAACGTCTTTTTGTTATATTCTGTTTTTATATATTTTTTTCGTCTTATATGTGACAGATAAAAACGTCGGATGTAAGATAACACTGCTGTGGTGACATATTAATCTTCATCGCCGTATTTAATTAAGATTCTATTTTTTTCAGATCATAACTACTTACGAAACTTTAATTTTGATTTAAAGTGCATTTAGTAAGTATTAGAAAATAGTAGCGTGTAATAGTTTTAATAAATACTCTTCTCTCACTCGCGAAGTTGGTGTTTGTAAAAAACATTTTTGGCAATAAATACAAGTATGAGAAATTCGAGATGTTTTTTAACAACTAGGACCCATTTCCTTTGGGTTTCCCATAACAAACACCAACTTCGCGAGTGAGAGAAGAGTATTGTCTGCCATTAATTGTCATTATCGATAAATTGCAAATCCCATCATCCCTGCTCTGCCCATCACTAATAGTATACATTAATACTGGGTGGCGCAAAAGTAAAGACCCTATTTGGTTCAGCTATAACATTTTTTCTAAATTAGAAAACTAGATTTAGGTTTTTTTAAATGTATATTTGTGCCATTAAATTTCGTACCATTAGGATTTAAAGATGATGTCTTTTAAATGGTGACCTCCAGAGTTGATACACATTTGAGCCCTATTTATGACATTTTGCATAACTTGCCGTAGCACTTCCTGCGATATGTTCGTTATTTCTTGACGAATGTTTTCTTTTAGAGCTGCGAGAGTCTGTGGCTTGTTCACATACACCCGAGATTTCAAAAAACCCCAAAGAAAGAAGTCTGGACTGGTCAGATCGGGTGATCTTGCAGGCCAAGGCAAATCGCCAAAACGAGAGATAACTCGGCCTGGAAAAGCGTCCCTCACTAAGTCCATAGTGTCGCGCGCTGTGTGTGCCGTAGCGCCGTCTTGTTGAAACCAGATGTGCTCCAGCCCCAATTCGTCCAAACTGGGTATCAAAAACTCTCGTAACATGGTTCTGTAGCGTTCTCCAGTGACAGTTATCGCATTGCCTCCAGCGTCTTCGAAAAAATAGGGTCCGATCACTCTGTCAACACAGATGCCACACCATACAGTAACTTTTAGTGGGTGTAGAGGTGTTTCTTGAATAATGCGCGGATTATCAGTGCCCCAGAACCGAGTATTCTGCTTATTGACATGCCCTGAGAGATGGAAATGACGGACGGTGGTGAAATCGTCGACGAAATTCACGTTGTGTTCTTATCACTGATGAATTATTCCGTAAGAACATTGACACAATTATTCCACGTTCTTGGGGAGTAAAACGGTCCATGTTTATTTTCAGTGTATTTTACATTTGTTCACTACACAATTTTCAACAACAGAATGACAGAAAATGTCATATAAAAAAAATAAAAGTATTTTCTTTAGTGCCAGTACTTTTGCGCCACCCGGTATAAACAAATTTGTATAGCACAAATGGCGACATGAGGGTTTTAAGTAGTAAGTGTTGCAGTATATCGAACTCTGTCACTCTTATAACATTTCTTATTTGTAAAAAAGAAAAGGCTATAGTGTTTTCCGTTCATTTTTTTAAGTTTCCTCTATACATTATTGCTCTGTGTTATAAAGGGTATCGATAATACAGTTTATAACGTTATCAATTAACGATATAAGTAACGATACTTTTTTCAATACTTGTAAAATATTATATAAATAGCTCTAGTAGCCTACTAGACAAACTCTCATCAATTTGTTCTGTCAAATATCGAAAAGAAATACAGTGTTAACAATACATACCTTTTACCGTTAATATCATTATAAATACTGGGAAAATACCGTTACGTTACCCAGCATAAGTTATCTTTGCTGATAACGTTAACGCCGTTTGACAGAATTAACGTTACCAGATTTTTATCGGTATTCCTGAATTTGCCCTGAATAGGAGTATTGTTCCAGTCTCAGGTTCCAGTATTGTTCTGTCAGTTCTGTGGTTCAAGACGTAATCTCCGCCCAGGTCAAGTTAGTAGGTACGGGCCTTCGAAAACTACCTACGAGGGATAAAAACAGTGTGTCTGTACACAAGTTATACTTACTACTAATGCAGTAGGAAAAACAAATATTGTAGTAACTTTTCTTCATGATTACTGGCAACACTACCCAATGTTAAACCAAAATGGCTATTTTTTCACAATGAACCGGAGTTTCGGACTTTGTCGTGTTTTTTTCGTCGAGTTGAGTTTTTGTTCCATTAAGAAATTACTCTAACTTTAAATTTGCTATGTTGCGTTGCGAACTGTGCTGATGAGATATTAATTATCTTGTCAAAGAACTTTGTTGAACAGCTGTTCCTCCGTTTTTTGGAAGTTCCGAGAAAAAATACTCCTGTGAGCTTGTTTTTGACTGTGAAGCTTAGTTAATGACAAAAGACTCGTAATTAGCGCCGTAAATAATTACAGATAAAGAAAACAGGCAGAAATGTTTTAAGAGCGGCTATAGAAGATGGCATTAAAGTTCATCAAACTGTTCCGTGTTTTGCAGCTGGGAAAAAGGAACCTCTATTGTCGCCGGTCATGTTATGATTAGTCTACAGTGTTTTAAATTATTAATACATTTTATTAATAAATCCATGTCAGTAATTCTTATTTGTTTTATTTCTTATGTTAGGTACCTACATATATAATAATAAATTAACCTAGTACCACGGAATATATACGTATAGAACCTACCTACTACGACGACAAAAGTGCCGTTCTCATTGGTTTATTTAATTCTTGGGAGCCAATCCCGAAGCGTGGGATAATTTACCGACCCATGAAATATAAAAAAATAAAAATGTCATCTGCATTTTGTCTACACTTTCATTGTATACATGCGATGCGGTTGTTATTGTTCTACGAATAGGAGTGAATTTGTTCTGTGCTGTGCGTGATTCATATACATATAATCATTTGAATGAAAGTGAAATAGAAAATTACTGAGAAATGTGGAAAATTGTTATAAAATGAAATAGCCAAATTAAATTGCCTAACTGACGATAACTCCTAGCGAGAAAATACTGAAATAGTTTCTGTTTTCTGCATGTGCTGCTGCCATAGGCTGCTGCGACTTGTATTTACCTGGTATTTACGCTGCAAATAATTAATTTAACATATTATAGTTAACCGTAAAATGCAATCAACTGTTCAGAATGCTTACAAAAGTTTCATTGAGATCGCGCAGATATTCTCGCAATATTCACTTTAAATTTCTGTGTTATTTGTATCGATTTTCTTTCAAAAATTATCTTCAAACGTATAAAAATGTTAGGGCGAAAACAGAGCTTGAAGGGAGAACCGGTCCTTGCGGATTATGGTCCAGAAGAGTCATTAAATGAAAGTGCTGACATTGAATGGGTGAACAAGGTATGTTATGGATATTTTTATTTTGTTTACAATTGAATACACATCATCATGACCCTAGAGTTACAAACATCTATCAAAAAAAATATATTCCTAGGGATATCTAGGATATGTGGATAATCATTAGTATACAACTAATGTTTTCAGAATTTTCAGCAGCTGCGGCTGCGTCAATTAACTGATGTTTTTTTTCTAGTAATATCAATTTTCTTTTTACAGCTATGGGTTAGACGAATCCTACGATCATGTGCTCTGTTAAGTTTGATGTCTGTTTCGTTAAACACACCCAAGTCCTTTGAGAAATATCCTCAACTTCAAACAGTTACTTTTGCAGTAGATTGCTGTGTTACCTTGTTATTTACCGCTGAAATGATTGCAAAAATGCACATAAGGGGCATATTAAAGGTAAATGAATAATAATTTATTAATATTTAATATCTTGGGGGCTTGCCCTGCTGCCAGCAGCCAACTAGTTAGGTTTTTGTAATGTGTTATATTATAAATATTATTTGTTTATAAATCCTTAAATATTTTTAAACAAACTTACTTCCCCTGTCTGTCTCTGTATGTATGTATCATGCTTAAATCTTAAACTACGCAATGGATTTCAGGAGAGGTATTCAAGAGGAAGGTTTATACATATGCAGTATTTTAGTTACCAGAGCGAAGCTGGGGTGGGCTATTAGTAATAAATCCTTACTTCCTTACTAATATTATAAATGCGAAAGTAACTCTGTCTGTCTGTTACTCTTTCACGCCTAAACGGCTGAACGGATTTTGATGAAATTTGGTATGGTGATAGATGATAACCTAGAAATGGACATAGGCTATAAAACAAAACTCAGTATTCCACGCGGACGAAGTCGCGGGTACAGCTAGTAAGCTATAACTTAAGAATAAAATAAACAAAGAGATTCAAGATCTATGCCCTAGATTAGTACTTTATTTTTAATACACTTTCAGGGTGACGTTGCATACCTTAAAGATCATTGGTGTCAGTTTGATGCTTCCATGGTGTTTTTCCTGTGGATATCGGTTTTGTTACAAATGTTTGAACTGACTGGAATTGTGCCAAGATACAGTTATTTAAGTATACTGAGAGCTCCACGTCCCTTGATCATGATTAGATTCCTAAGGGTGTTCCTGAAATTCTCTATGCCAAAGTCCAGGATCAATCAAATATTTAAGTAAGTCATGATAATTCAAAATAATAATTCTTTCACGCTGTCTTCCAATGTGATTTAAAAACAAACATCAAACATATTTCTGTTAAAAAAAACATTTTATATCTAATGATTTTAAGCATTTCAGATTACATTCATAATAACAGTAGATTTAGTTTAGTAAGTATTATTAATAACAAAAAATTATCTTTCTTTCAGTAATTGTTTCCTTATATAATAAAAAATATATCTAAATATGAATGCCTCTAATTTGCATTTTGAATTTGCAGGAGATCAAGTCAGCAAATATACAATGTGACTCTATTCTTCCTGTTCTTCATGTCATTGTATAGTTTACTGGCTGTCCAGTTCTTTGGCGATCTAACATCCCATTGCGTCAAGAATGACACAGATCCAGCGTAAGTTGACTTAGTAAATACAGTGTAAACTCCATGTAATGTCTGATTTGACGCCAACTCCTAAACATAGTGAAATTACTTGATTCTGGTTGGTGTAAGTGACTTGTTTTCCATACAATGATAACACTATGTTGTGGTTCCCCGTGTGGTTCCGGGTTAGAATAGGACCACTCTATCTCTTCCTGTGGATGTTGTAAAAGGCGACTAAAGGAAAAATAGCACTAAAAGCTCGTGCTACAATAACATTCCCAAGGAGGGTTGGCGTCAGACAGGCGGCCTGTCGTAAAATAAAGCGGAATCATTTTCATGGAACGTCAAAAAAGGATCAGGAATAGGGATAGGGCGCCACCGCAAAATGGCGCGTAGGAGCTTCGCCCGACTCCTGTGACAAGTGGGCCAGGGCTACCGTGTCAGTGGTGGACACGGCCAAAGACGCACGCCCCAACCCAGAAACTCCGCTTCGCAACATGGAACATTGGCACGCTGACTAGACGCGCGAGGGAGCTGGCCGATGTGCTTTCCAGGTGAAAAGAGGCCGTAGCGTTCCTGCAGGAGACTCGGTGGAAAGGCAGCAGATCCCGGTCCATTGGGAATGGTTACAAGCTGATCTACACTGGTGTACCTGGTGGTGAGGATGGGCCACCCCGTAGTGCTGTCTGGGGGGCTTCAGGATAGCGTCTTGGAGGTAAAACGCTTCAGTAGCCGGCTTATGGTCGTGGTGGTGCTTATCGAGGGGGTCATGACTCATCCGATAAGTGTCTACGCGCCACAGGCTGGCTGCAGCGACGCCGAAAAGACGCGATTTTGGGACCTACTCGGCGAGGTGCTGCGTGGCATCCCGTTGTCGCAAGCGATGGTTTTGGGTGGCGACTTAAACGGTCATGTTGGTGAGGCGTGTGAGGAGTTTGAGCGTGTTTATGGTGGCTACGGATACGGTAGCCACTAGTCACTAAGATGACAGACTATACCATGGATAAGACTGAACATAAATAAACGGGCAAGTACGAGTCGGACTCGTACATGAAGGGTTCCGTACCTCCGTACAATGTTTAAAAACGCTGAAAAAAACACGTGTTTCTTGTATGACGACCCCCTTTAATTTTTAACTTTCTCTTATTTTTAGTATTTGTTGTTATAGCGGCCATATAGTATTACATAATTTGTGAAAATTTCAAGTATCTAGTTAATGCCATTATAAACATCTAGTTAAAAACGCTGAAAAACACGTTTTTTGTATGACGATCCCCTTCAATTTTTAACTTTTTTTTATTTTTAGTATTTGTTATAGCGGCTACAGTAATACGTAATCAGTGAAAATTTCAAGTGTTATACTATTACGGTTCAAGAGATAGAGCCCTGTGACAGACGAACAGACAGCGGAGTCCCAGTAATAGGGTTCCGTTTGCACCCTTTGGGTACGGACCCTAAAAAAGACTTTTTCGTACGTCGATAGACTATGCGTTGTTATTAATAGTTTATTTTTCTACTCTCTATATAACGACAACTCTTCATCGCCACAAAGGTGCAGTCCCTTTAATGTCGTAGTAGTAGATAGTATACATATAGAGTTTACATTGTACTTACTTAAACTTAAACATATTACATGTATAAAAATATATTAATAATTAATTTCAGTTCATCAGTCAGTGAGATGCTTTGTTTTAATAAGTACATAACTACTTGTACTTAACTTACAATTTGTTTCAGGGAGGTAACAATAAACTCACTCGCCATACCAGACACCTACTGCTCTCCAGACACTGGCTCTGGCTACCAGTGTCCTGCTGGCATGAAATGCTTGAAGTTGAAATTGTCCAAGTACATCATGGGGTTCAATGGATTTAGTGAATTTGGTAGGAAGAGTTAGGGTTGGATCTCATTTATCAGGACGGAACAGCACTTTCCTATGCTGCTATCCTTTTCTGTCGCTCAGAAGCGTCATTTGCTAGAGCGACAGAGAGCGACGGAACGCTTCACCACCGGCCGTGCTGAAGCGTTCCGTCGCTCTCTCTCGCTCTAGCTTATTTCTGTTCTGAGCTACAGAAAAGGATAGCAGCATAGGAAAGTGCTGTTCCGTGCTGATAGATGAGATCCAACCCATAGAATTTTATCACACTAAGAACCATGTCACATTGATTTTGTTAAAGAAATGCATAATAAAATGCACCCACATATTTATTTGAAAAGCTAAGACAGTCAGATATTTTTGGCATGGGATTAAAAAGAAAAGATCAATTAGGTTTTTATCAATATGAGATTTTATCAACAAATAGTGAAACTTACTTTACAGCCACAAGTTTATTCACTGTCTACCAAGCATCATCACAGGAAGGTTGGGTATTCATAATGTACCGTGCCATTGATTCTTTGCCTACATGGAGATCTGCCCTCTACTTTAGGTGAGCCATTCTTTTCTTTGACTGTGCAGCACAATATAAAACGGTACCTACCTACCTAAAAAAAATATATGATAAATTTCAGCACAATGATTTTCTTCCTGGCTTGGCTGGTGAAGAATGTGTTCATAGCCGTGATAACTGAGACGTTCAACGAAATCAGAGTCCAGTTTCAGCAGATGTGGGGAGTCAGGAATCCTATCACTAAAGGAAGTACCACACAATTCTTCACGGGCGATGACAATGGCTGGAAACTTGTCACCATTGATGAAAACAAGCATTCTGGTAAATTGATTTTTCTTACTCATAATCATACAATATATTTATATTATTTAACAGCTAACTTGTGTAAGATTTTCCAGGCATCAGTCATGGTTAAACTGTCATCTATCAATTCTAATAAAAGGTGGTCCCGGTTGGCACATAAATCCACCATGCCACTAATAGACACACCTGTCCAAAGTTTCAGTAGGGTTACTCCAAAAGCGGTACACAAGACGTACTGCGTATCCGCGCGTTCCAATGCCAAGCAACATTGAACGTTAATACGTAATGATAACGTCTAATTTGGTTTAACATAGAAATAGGACGTCACTATCGGACGACTATCGTATTATTTTATGGAGTAACCCCCCTGATGCTTATCATGTTTGTAAGTCGTACAACTCAAGTTAAAATGTAATGCTTGACTCTCTCTTGTGACACATGTACATAAATGTTAATAAGTATATATTGCATATTTTAGGTAGCGCACCAGAGATATTACACAAGATGTTGCGATCAGCATATTTCCGCCTGCTGGTGATGGGTGTAGTTCTGGCTAACGGCATTATAACCGCCACAATGAACTTCAAGCACGACGGTCACCCCAGAGAATTCTTCTATGAAAAATATTACTACATTGAAGTAAGTATTTCAAGCAGTAGATACTTTTATACGTTCTGATTACAAAGCAAAGAGGACGTGATTTTAAATTATAGTAGTGTTAAGCTAGGTACAATCACTTTCGCATACTAAGCGGCGTCGGCAGCCATTCAATAGAATACTAAATTGTGGGAATATGGTTTATGGTTTCACCGGCGTATTGCGCATGTGTGTATTTTGTATGCGTAATTGGGTATTTTGGTGGGTCAAAAATAAATTATTTGGTACTGTTAATAGAATAAAACGTCACAAAATAATGCCACTTGTCATTGATCACATCCATTTTGAACGTGATTTTAAATTAATAATGCAGAAAAACGGATATTAAGAGCGCTATTTGACTCCAAGGAACTATGACATCATAAATCGATATTTCATACAAATCCCATACCTAAAAAATGTTTGTTTTCGACGTTAAGAAAAAAGTATCTGATTTGACTTGTTGCAAAATAGCGTATTTGTGCGTTTATATACGCACGCACACACAAATACAGCTGCTCAATTTAAAAATTTATTTTTATAAAGAACTAACTTCTCCATCCTTTTGAATCACGACTAAGTATTACTGTAAGATTTTGTATACGAGTAGAATGTTGAAAGTGTGGAAACTGTCAAATGTTTCCTGCAACTGTGGAGGGTCTGGCGTTATACAAGCTCTGCTTAGTTCAGATACCAGTCTCTCACAAAAATAAAAAAGGCCATCCGCTTTACGCGCGAAGACCTATAAACCGCGAGGCCGATTGCGCGGGGCCCGCGCAGCGGCGTAGCCAAGAGTAGTGGAGTATACTAGGCGGTGTAGGCGACGTGAGCCACCACCGTACACGTTTTCGTGATCACGATGGGCGATGCATCGTCTTTAGAGTAGATCTTTACATTTACGCCCATTCTTTTGGTCAATTGTTATAATATGGATTTCTTCTTACAGATCGCATTCACAATCTTCTTAGACCTAGAAGCACTCATAAAGATTTGGTGTCTGGGATTAAAAGGCTACTTCAAACACTCTGTTCATAAGCTCGAGTTACTTCTAGCTATTGGCACTACCATCCATATCATTCCTCAGCTCTACATGTCTGTGTTTACATATTTTCAGGTAATTCATAATAATGCTAGAAGTTTAATCAAAGACACATGTATATGTGCGTAAAAAAGACCCAACTAAATACCTAGTTTCTTAATAAATATTAGATTTATATCTTGTATATAATAGGACACCTTGATTTATGTGTATGAAATCAAATGCATGCAAAATCTAGAAATGCCGGTGTTTTAGATTTTACAATAGAAACACTCTTAATTTAATATAATGATGTATATATTTTTCAGGTTTTGCGTATTGTCAGATTGATAAAAGCCTCTCCTTTGCTAGAAGGATTCGTGTACAAGATTTTCGGGCCCGGCAAGAAGCTCGGCAGCCTCATAATCTTCACCATGTGCTTGCTGATCATCAGCTCTTCGATTTCAATGCAGCTGTTTTGTTTTCTTTGTGAGTTCACAAAGTTCGAAACTTTCCCTGAGGTAAGTTTGGTTGACTTTGAGAAGTCTTCACGTGATTTCCACCAGAGCGGCGATTGAATGCAACCTCTTCCTTGAGGACAGACTTCTTATAGATACTTGTATATATTACTGCAAAAGAAACACCTCGCCTGCCTCGCAAATAGAGAAAACACGTTTTACATTTTATTAAGATATCTCTTTAAAAAATAAATATTAATGCCGTTGAAACGGTCGTGAACATAACTTTGAGTGACACTGACGAAGCGCGAACGAGTCGGAGCGGTTGTTACCACTTGCTTAAAGATCTAAAACACTGCATGGAAACCAACGAATTCGCAGACCTGAAAGTAAAACACTTTATTTAGTTTTCTTTGACGGGGAAATGACAGTATAGTATACAGTATCCGATTTGACAGTTAAGTTTTATTGAAAATATTTTAAATATGATGATGTCATCCTTTCCGTAGACACCATTTTCAAACATGTTCGGATCTATTATATCAATGCTGAATTTTAAAAAGGAAATGTTAATAGTGACACTAGTAAAATATGTTTTTTAGTTCGTTAAGTTTTCATAAGGGGTCTTTCAGATCCGCAAGCAGGCGGTATTGCCCATTCTGTATTGGTCGCTTTGCGTGTGCCTTTCAATTAATGTGACATTCCGCTCCGTTTTCGACGGTGTGTGTGTCACCATCACCACACTTAATTTTTAATTCCAGGCATTCATGTCTATGTTTCAAATATTGACACAAGAAGCATGGGTTGAAGTTATGGACGAGACCATGTATCGAACCAGCAAAACGCTTACGCCTCTTGTTGCCATTTATTTTATCCTGTATCACCTTTTCGTCACATTGGTAAGATGTTATTCTAAGCACCAGTTGACCAAAATAACTAAAGCACATTAACTTATCCTGCTCCTATTGACTATACCGTACATTTGTAGTGCTTCTGTTCTACATTTATATTGAAGTAAATAATGAACGCTTGAGAATGCCGTGTGGTTTCCGGCAGAGTAGAATATGATCACTCCAAGTCTTCCCGTGGATGTCGTTAGTCTAAACAAAGCTTATAAACATCAATGAGACTATTGAGACCTTTCCAACCCGTCTGGCCAGCATGGAGAGTGTAGGCCAAATCCTTTGACTGCTCTGGCCAAGGATGGTTCTGGTAGCACAGAGAGGGTCGTGCTCCTGCACTGGAGACTTAAAAAGACCTGATGATTGATAAAGTCCAGACCACCAAGACTAAAAGTTGAGCAACAGAACCGAAAGATTCTCGAATGGAAGCCAACATACCATACAATCGTATTGTGTTGTAACTGTAAGTAATAACTCGTACTGTATTTTCTCGCGGGTACAATTTTATAAACATTGTTTTGCAGATTGTGTTGTCGCTTTTCGTAGCCGTGATTTTGGATAATTTAGAGCTGGACGAAGACATTAAAAAGTTGAAACAGTTGAGGTACCGCCAGCAGAGTGCGGAGATAAAAGAAAGTCTGCCCTTTCGCTTGAGGATATTTGAAAAATTTCCCGATAGCCCACAGATGACCAAATTGCATAAAGTTCCCGGTGACTTCAATTTACCCAAGGTAAGTTGTCATTGACGAAATAAATTGTAAAATATTAAAATATGACATAAAATATTAGAATGACATAAAAAATATACTTACTAACGTACTTATGTTTTTACCGAAATTTAGAGCTGCATGTATGTACTGTTTAAGTATAAGTTTTAAAAATATTGACCTGTAATAAAATTGAATAAACAAAAACACATAGTTATGGCGATTCTCCTTTGGAGTTGGGCAGTTAGTTTACAGATTGCTGATATTAGTCAGTACCTAGTGAACCTTTGAATTTACATAACGTGTCATCTTTCATGACAATGTATCATCATTTGACCCAGGTGCGCGAGTCATTCATGCGTCAGTTCGTATGCGAGGACGGGGAAGAGGAACTAGGGGTAGCGGCGGGGATGGTGGGCGCGGCCGCGAGCTCGGCCGCGGCGCGCGCGCCGCCGGCCGAACGGCGCGCCATCGAGTACATCAGCCAGGCGAAAATAGCCTTTCCCTACCGAAAGCGCTGCCTTGTGAAGACACTGGTGGTGGCTCCGCCCTCGCTGAGACCGAGTTCGGCGCTGCGGAGACACGTCGTGAGCTCTATCATCGAGTAAGCCTGTCCCTTAAAGACGAAATATCAGAGTTATTTTTTGTCTTCTCGTTTAGGTATTTATTTGACCCTTACTTATTTTTTGCAGGTATGATATGTTATGTGGCTGAAATCCTTCGATGTTAAGGTTTTATTTATTTACCCTTCTTTATTTTTTATTTAATTATATATATATTTTTTTAAAGATTTACATATATTGTTTAATCAAATAATAACCTTTAATTGAATTTTGATCTACTTTATATTGCCTACTTTTTATGTGAAATCCTAGGCATATACTATAATTTGTAAATGTTCTAGGGATTCAAATAACCATCGTCCCTTGCTGGGAGACTCTGCCATGCTAGCGACCGGCGGAAAATCCGGCCTGAAGCCACAAGGCACCATCTCCAGCGCAAAGCAACTACGGGTAGACCAAAAGAAGTAAGTGAACTTATTAGGTACTATGTTCTTTTTTCTTTGAGAGTATCCTGAAATATATAATTATATTCGTCTCAAAAGTTAAATATTAATCAAAACAGGAATTATTGAATACTTATATTCCAGATTCGGTTCACGATCCATAAGGCGTTCTGTACGCAGTGGATCCATTAAGCTGAAGCAAACGTATGAGCATTTGTTGGAAAACGGCGACATCGGCGCGGCGTCGCGTGTCGTGCCTTCGTCCCGTGCGCGCCCGCCCTACCTCGACATCCGTCTGCTGCAGGCCAAACGACAACAAGCCGAGATGAGAAGGTCAGAGCTATTACACATTAAGCCGCCGCCCGCTGCGGCGCCGCGCGCTTGAATTGTGTTGGTATTAAGTAAGGGTTAGAACAAATCCATACAAAATATATGTGCAAACGCTTTAATGTATTCTTTGTTTTTCTGGAAACAGAAAGACGTAAAAAGAAAAGAGTTGTCATTGTGATCTGTCACTATTTCCAATTGTGTGATGTGCAATGGTGATTTGTCCTTATAAAAAAGAATCTATAGTATGGAGCTAACGAGAACTATCTACCATAGGGGTAGAACGGTTGCAAAAGTGCCCAGCTGTAAGCTATAAATAACAGTTCCATTTCGTCGCGCTAGAGTCGCAAGTGAATGTGAAATTATTTAGCAGTTGACGTACGACAGAGTGAAGTGCTCTCAATGTGAGACAACGTGGAGAGTGATAAAACTTTTGTGATCTTTTACTAACATTTATGGGTAAATTCATGCTATAAAAATGTTGTCCTAGTGGGCGTGCAGTGAAAATAAAAACTAGTCTTTTTTGACGCTTGGTGGAAACCATATTGATAAATGTTAGGCACTAGATAGCCCTTTAAATTATTTTATGAACCACCGTTAAAAGTATTACATTAGTCCGTCTAGATGTAAAACCCGCTTCCGGGAAGCGGGTTTTAAAGCTAAACGGATTACCAATAATAGTTTTAACGGCAGTTTATAAAACAATTTAAAGGGCTATTTAATGCCTAACACTTAGCAATATGGAAATTTTCAACGTATTTACGAGTAAAATTTTTTTTTCAAATGAGGGTGCCACATAATCTAGGTATTCACCTTAACGGACACTTTTGGATACACATAGAAGGTGCTCCTTACCTCTACCCTCCATAATCTATAGATTTTGCTAAGCATAGTCTGGTGTCCTGCGACCCTCTGCTCTGCCTACCACTAGCATATTTTGCAATTTAACTGCAACTACAGACGATGTTCTGTGACGATTTCGCTATTTTAATGATCAACATAGAAACTTTAATAAATAGTATATCGTAGGAATCAACGTGAAGAGGATCTGCGAGAGAACCACCCATTATTCGACACTCCGTTGCTGATAGTGCCGCGAGAGTCACGCTTCCGCAAGATTTGTCGCGCCATCGTCGACGCGCGGTACGACGCTCGTCTTAGGGATCCTGTCACGGGCAACGAACGAAAAGTACACTACAAGAGCTTCCAGTAAGTATCATTCATTAAAGCGAAACTTTTGATTACCTATTTTATTATAATAATAGTGTGATAATTAATGATAGTGTGTTAATTACTTAACATTGGTATCAGATTTTTCAAGCTGCCTAAAGGCATCGGACATAGCTCGATGACTGGCATGTAGTAACAATAGTCATTATTACACACTAGTGAACTAGTGTGCTGGTTTCCTCACGATACGTCAATAATTGGAGAAAATAAACGCATAAAAAAATTGGCTTGAAAGCGAATTCTTACGGCACATTGCGTCGACCTAGCGCTGTCGCTGCGTTGTTTTACATACAAATACTGTTACTCAACGGGAATATGCTGTATTCCCGTCAAGTAACATTTAGACACAGTGTTATTTGACGGGAATACGGCGTGTTCTAAAAGTGTCATTAACAGACACACTGGTACTCATCGGGAAAAGCGTTAGTGGCAATGAGTAACACTGGAACTCATCGGGAAGTTTTTTCCCCTTGAGTAACAGTGTTCCTCATCAAGGTGTTACTCATCGGGAACAAGCGAAATAACCATAGTGTACACACGATGCGCTCCGTCGACGAACGCACACACGTCTGACTGCAGCCCTCGAGACGAAGCGGGAGGGGTGTACCTCATTGCGACTACGCTGTAGCAACGATGCGATGGCGCAGCGCCTGTGTGGCCGGCAATGCATCATTTTTTTTGCATTGCGACGATTCATCATCCGTGTGGACCCGCTCTTTCCTGAGTTCTTGTTTGCCTTATTACGGCCTACCTACCTTTTATTTACTATTTCAATGTATAACGGCATTAACTTAAAAAATATCTATTACAGCAATTTTTTGGGCCTAGTCACATACATGGACTGGGTAATGATCATGGTGACCACGCTGTCATGCTTGTCCATGATGTTCGAAACACCCACCTATCGAGTTATGGAGAACTTCGTTTTACAGGTAACTAAATTAATTTAATGTGAGACAAATTGCCGTCAATACGTCAAGCGTGCGTCAGAGACGGTTTATCCACTATACGGTTATGTATTTAGTCTGTCTTTATCACACGCCTGGTGTGTGTCTTCTTGTGTACTTTAAAACTATTATTTTTTCATAGCTTATAGTATTTTTATTTGTAGATTCGTTTATAATTGTTTTCTGATGGATTTCAGATCGCAGAATATGCTTTCGTTATATTTATGAGTCTAGAACTGGCTCTGAAAATATTATCTGACGGACTTTTCTTCACTCCCAAAGCGTATTTAAAAGATGCTGCTGCTGTACTCGACGTGTTTATTTACATTGTAAGTGCCAACACTTATGCATTATTTGCTTGCAATCCTTTTTGATTTATTTGTAAATATGTTAGAAAATAGTTCCCAGATTTATACATATAAAAAATGTTACCACCACATAGTTCAATGCGACCTTAAGTTTCTCGCACTCAGAAACTCGTAAGTTAAGGTTTCGCTCGTACTAAAGAGCCAGCACGATGTCCCCACAACGCTCCGACTTTTCTTCATACCAATATTTGAAATGCTACCTACTGCTTCATTAAATGGTCTGGATGCGTTACGTGCGTCGTTGATTTTTTGTAAACAAGTAAATTAGTCGCGATTCGTGCGTTTCCAAAAATTTAAAAAAAGTGCCTTCATCTTAACCCCTTTTTTAGAAAAAGATTTATTTTTGTCTTATTTGTTGTTTCGTATAAATATTCTCCACAAACAAACACAATCCAATTTATCCCCTCCCCAAAGCATAGAATGACCTGTAGACTATTTGGCAGGTATCGTTGACGTTCCTGTGCTGGATGCCGAGGCGAGTGCCGCCCGGCTCCGCCGCGCAAATGCTGATGATATTGCGCTGCGTGCGGCCGCTGCGGATCTTCACGCTCGTGCCGCACATGCGCAAGGTCGTGTACGAGCTGTGCCGCGGTTTCAAGGAGATATTGTTGGTAAGAGTTTCTATCCTTTGGCCATTTACGAGCTGTGCCGCGGCTTCAAGGAGATATTGTTGGTAAGAGTTTCTAACCTTTGGGAATTTACGAGCTGAGCCGCGGCTTCAAGAAGATATTGTTGGTAAGAGTTTCTAATCTTTGGGCATTTACGAGCTGTGCCGCGGCTTCAAGGGGTATTGTTGGTAAGAGTTTCTAACCTTTGGGCATTTACGAGCTGAGCCGCGACTTCAAGAAGATATTGTTGGTAAGAGTTTCTAACCTTTGGGCATTTACGAGCTGTGCCGCGGCTTCAAGGGGTATTGTTGGTAAGAGTTTCTAACCTTTGGGCATTTACGAGCTGTGCCGCGGCTTCAAGGAGATATTGTTGGTAAGAGTTTCTAACCTTTGGGCATTTACGAGCTGTGCCGCGGCTTCAAGAAGATATTCTTGGCAAGAGTTTCTAACCTTTGGGCATTTACATACCGAAATAGGGAATGGAACTTCAACAAAGCCGACTACACTAAAATTATTGATACACTCTCCAATGAAACCTGGGAAAATGTACTAACTGCGAATGATGTGACTGCTGCCGCTACTAACTTCTACAATATTATTTATAACATATTTGATCAAACTATACCTAAAAAAATCAGAAGTAGTAAATGTAATAATTGTTATCCAACCTGGTTCACGGCAGATATAATAAAAGATTTAAAAAAGAAATTAAAACTACACAGAGATTGGAAACGTAATAAATCTGATGAATCACACATATTGTTCATAAACTTAAGAACAGATCTTAAAAAACGCATCTCTGCAGCATACAAGTTTTATGTTTACAGTATCGAAAATAAAATAAAATATAAACCCAAGCTATTTTGGCAGCATATTTCAAATCTGAAGTCTCAGCGTTCTTTGAATCCAAATGTATCTTTCAATGGCAAAACTTACACTGGTGTAGATGCAGCAGAAGCCTTTGCAAAATATTTTTCTAGCGTATTTTTACCAAAGGCACCAAATTTAGATCCACACAAATCAGAACATAGTCTAACCAGCAATTTAGATTCTTGCCAAATAGATATTTCCGAATGTAGTGTAAAAGATATTAAATCAGCAATTAATAAATTAAAATTTGAATGCTCTACAGGACCCGATAATATTCCCTCTCAGCTTTTAAAAATATGCCAAGATTTTATAATTTTACCTTTACAACATATCTTTAATACAGCAATTCATACCGGTAAGTATCCTGATCAATGGAAAATATCTCGTGTCACTCCTATACCTAAATCAAACGATAATCTATCAGTAGATAACCACCGACCCATTGCTATACCATCAATGCCAGCAAAAGTGTGTGAACGAGTACTTCACAATAAAATTTACAACCAATTGCGCTCTTTTCTATCTGATGAACAACATGGCTTCAGAGTAGGACGATCAGTGGATACCAATCTTTTAATAATAGTTAACTACATTTCTGAAGGTATGGATAATGGTAATGAAGTAGACGTATTATATTTTGATTATCAAAAAGCTTTTGATAGGGTGGATAACGATATTTTATTATCACATTTACAATCCATGGGTTTTACACCAAAACTAGTGACATTATTTTCAAACTATCTTCGAGATCGCCAGCAATTTGTGAAATATGGTTGTTACAACTCTGAACCTTATCACACACGTTCAGGAGTTAGTCAAGGGTCCATATTAGGTCCACTATTGTTCCTTATAATGATAAATAATTTAGCTAAAGTTGTCAAACATGCAAAATGTTTGTTATATGCTGACGATCTGAAGCTAGCCTTAGAAATTAAGAATGATACAGACCGTCTACTATTGCAACAAGATATAGATGCTGTTCAAAAATGGAGTGAACAAAATAAAATGTCATTTAATGTAAGCAAATGTTGTGTAATGACATTTGGACGAAAACAATCCAAAACACATCATGAATATGTTTTAAACAAAAACATTATTAACCGTGTCGAATCATATAAAGATCTTGGTGTAAAATTTGATTCAAAATTAACTTTTAACGATCACATTTTATCTTTAGTTAAAGAGAGTTTCAAACGTCTTGGATTCGTTTTACGAAACTCAAGAGACTTTAATAATCCGTATGCAATCAAACTTTTATACTATGCATTGGTTCGCAGCAAACTAGAATCCAGTAGCTCCATATGGAACCCTCATGAAGCGACGTACACGCTGATGCTAGAAAAAGTTCAGAAGGCATTTCTAAGATACCTCTATAAACGTATCTACGGATATTATCCCTATCTCTATCCTACGTTGTTTCTTTTACGGTCTCTTGGGTTAAACTAACTTAGAACCCGTAGAGATGTAAAAAAAAAAAAAAAAAGATGCTGGGCAATTGGTAATCTGTTTGAAAATTTTACGTAATTTTATCGACGTCCCCGAGCTTCATAATCAACTTTGTCGCCTAAATGCACCAAATAGACCTTTGGTGCAACGCTCATGTCAGCCGCGAAAACTGTTTGCCCCACCGGTCACACGCACGGTATCACATGAGCAATCTCCTCTATGTCGCATGCTTACGGACCTTAACACATTCCTGAATCAGCAACCTGAGTGTGATGTGTTTGTTGATGGAACGAATATGGTTGTAAGGAACCTATTGGTATATTGCGAGAATGACAAAAATGTTTTTAAAATGAAATGACTAGAATGAAAAAAAAGTTTTTACTGTACATTATTAGTGGTGGCGCCCGTCGTACCAGCTGTGTAAATTTTTTAATTACATTTAGCTATAAGTTCTTTCTATATGCTGTAATTGGTGAAAGCCGTTGTATTTAGTTTTTACAATAAATAAATAAATTTACGAGCTGTGCCGCGGCTTCAAGGAGATATTGTTGGTAAGAGTTTCTAACCTTTGGGCATTTACGAGCTGTGCCGCGGCTTCAAGGAGATATTGTTGGTAAGAGTTTCTAACCTTTGGGCATTTACGAGCTGTGCCGCGGCTTCAAGGAGATATTGTTGGTAAGAGTTTCTAACCTTTGGGCATTTACGAGCTGTGCCGCGGCTTCAAGGATATATTGTTGGTAAGAGTTTCTAACCTTTGGGCATTTATGAGCTGTGCCGCGGCTTCAAGAAGATATGGTTGGTAAGTTACTAGCCTTTGAGTATTTACGGAACGGAAAAAAGTTTTTCCTTTTATTATCTTTTATGAAAATAATTAGGTTCCTTCGCTCCTTCGTTGCTCCAAGGCAAGGCCTCCAGATTTCCAAATCCGGCCCTGCCTGCGATTATTTCCTGTTTCCAAACCTGAAGAAATAGCTGGGTGGAATGAAGAAGTCATCACGGAAACAAAAATTGCATTTGAATTAAGAAAACCTATTTTACGGAAAGAATTAAAAAAAATAAAAATTCTAGATAGAATATATCGAGTAAACAGGAGATTATCTTGAGAAATATAAAAAAAAAAATTAGTTTAGAAATCACTGCCTTATTAAACTATCCTCGTAAGTGTCTTTACACTCACTATCAAGTCTGCTTATTTGACAGTCAAACGTCACTCTTAAGTTTAAATAAATTTAAAAATTCAAAATGTCTTTATTATCATAGGATATATATAATATCTCTTAATAATAGTCACTTTGTTTTGTTTTGCACAAATGTTGACGTCAAATCGTTACTTAAAGCTAAGTTTACGCCGCTTCCTAGGCGCAAGTGCAGAAGAAGCGGCAACAAACTGCACTGCACGTTTTCTCCAAAGACGTCAACTAACAAACTAAAAACTTAAAATTAGTTATATAGATGGACAGAGATTACATTGTTTATTATGTCATAATTAAATTGAATTATAAGAATTACGAAATTTAAAATAATGTCAATTTGTAAATTTAGTTCCTAAATTATGACATGTCTAAGTATACTTATATAAATGTAACTCTATCCTTGTTTTCAGGTATCGACACTATTGATACTGCTTATGTTCGTGTTTGCAAGCTATGGGCTACAACTATACGGCGGAAGGTAAAGTAAAAATATCAAATAAAGATAAGAAATCTGACAGTTACGGCTTTACAATATCGTACATCATTCGCTTTATCAAAAATATTTTTGTTGAAGGTTGGCACGATGTAATGACCCTACTATAAAGCGACGCGAGGACTGCGTGGGAGTGTTCATGAGGCGGGTGTTCGTCAGCAAGATGAAGCTACGACAAGGGCTCAAAGAGTCCTACCCCTCCATGCTAGTGCCTAGAGTGTGGTATGTACGCTGAACCAAAAATACTGAAATATAATGTAGTAACGAAAGAAATGCAAATAGAGCGCACACGCAGGCTATGTTTAAAAATAAACTAAGGATCAGATCACACCGAGACGCGACGCGACGATGAACGATTCGATTTTCGCTCAATACTAATAAGCGTGGAGCAGGCGGCCTCTCACTGAAATTAGTATCTTTTTGCGTAGTAAACAAGTTCTATATTACTAAGTGCGCGTCACGTCGCGTCGCATCGCGTCTCGGTGTAAACTTACCCAAAATTTTATTTCAGGGCAAATCCCAAACGATTCAATTTCGACAACATTGGCGACGCATTGTTAACACTATTCGAAGTCCTTTCTTTCAAGGGTTGGCTGGATGTACGTGATGTCCTTATAAAAGCATTGGGACCTGTAAGTGATATTTAATCTGTTTTGTTTTTTAAAGTTGAACAAATAAAATACTAAGGTGCAGCGCAGATGACAGACTGACCGTGACGCACGTTTTAGTCTGTAAAAATAGAACCTATGCAATTAAATGGAGTAACGCATACAACGCTCAAAAAGTCTAGCGTACAAAAAATCCGTTAAGCAGACCCTCTGGTCTGGGTAGACCGCAACGCGCCACACAAAAAGTGCGCCAAAAAAATAGAACGTTTGTTTCAACGCGCGCTAACTCAAACGGTGCACATTTTAGTCTGCAATTTGCACTCGTTAGTGGTGGACATAACGTACGCGGTATAATTCCATGGCGCTAAAGATCGATGTATCGATGTTAATACAAGAAATTCAAAACAGACACACAAATAATTATCTATTTCGTCTTCTTTTTCTGTACTTCAAGTATAAAATAATACTTACATAGCAATCTCTGCATTTCGATAGCGTGTACGTCTCTACAGTTCTGCTGACAGAATGTTTGAAGATATGCGTCGTGTGCTTTAATTCTGTTATAAATGCGCCGCAGAAATGATCGCACAAAAAGTGTGTCGTTTGCGCTGCACCCTAATCATTCAAATAGGAATAGAACTGCAAACCGATATTTTGTTATCGTTATCCATTTGTGTGTATAACATGTAAAAAATGATACTGAAACAATTTTCAAGGTGAATTCAGGAATTCAGTTCATGATACTGATAACTTTCCTCAAGGAACTTCTTCGTCTAAGCGCTTTCTCGCTTTTTCTTATCCAAATATGACATTGACATGCGTCAATGGTCACCAAGAGATGCCAAAGACCTTGCGAAGTGGAGAAGAAATAGCCGAAACAGTTGGCGACCGGCCACCTGAATGACGTCAAACCTCTTTGGGAATGCATTTATGCGAAAAGTTTTACTAACGGCAGCCGCCCGACGTTTATCCTCATTGGGAATGAAGTTGTAGAACTAGGTAATTTTGTGCTTAATCATTTAGTCGCCTCTTACGACAACCACTGGAAGAGATGGAGAGGTGCTATTCTAGGCTAGAATGGGGATTGTTAATACTTTTAACCCCTAATTTTATTATTTTATATCAAAATATAGCGTATTTCAAGAAACTAATTTGAATATTTTGTCATATTATGGCTAAGTTAAATTTTTATAAATTATTATAAAAATCATGTCAAAGACTCGTGGCTGAACAAAACAAACGGCCAAGCCCAATACATACTTAAAAAATAAAATCACGCTAGTGTCATTCAGTTAATTCAGTTGCCCATGATTGGCGGAAAGTTCTTTTCTTAGTTATGATTGGCGCAAACGGTGACATTTAAGGTCATTGTCAGTGACAGATAAATACCATAAAGGCGACTCGTGTTTTCTATGAAAGGACTCAAAGCTTAAACTACAGCCGCGGAGTAAGGTCAAACAAAGGTCATACGTTTGTTTGTAGAAATATCCAAAACCATTGATTATTTGGGCAAAAAAATGACCCACAACTGTTACTGTTCATTAACTCTGTATCTCGAAACGAATTTCGAACTAACGCTTTCCAAAAAAAAATTAACAGTGCCCATTGTATATTCATATATTTCAGGTACACGCGGTATACATACACGTATACATATTCTTGGGTTGCATGATTGGCTTAACCTTATTCGTTGGCGTGGTGATAGCCAACTACTCGGAGAACAAAGGCACAGCTCTTCTAACCGTCGACCAGAGAAGATGGTGAGCAGAACTATATTATTTTGTACATACACAACGCGTTTTTTCTTTCAATTTAAATAATGACACCATCCTTTTCTTAGAGATAAGAAAAAGCGGAGTGTCCTGGCACAAGCATATTCTTTGCTTAAGGGTTAACTGGAGGGACGAAATCCCATACAAACGTACTTTCGTTTTAATTTCGAAACCATAAAACTCATCGTATTCAAATTTTTTACAAGCATTAAGATGATAAATATCTAGATCTGTAATTAGTTTTGGTTCGAAAATAATAAACAAAAAAAAAGTTATAGCAACTTAAAATTTGCCTTTTTTATCGACGAAATCGAGTAATATTTAGACGCCTATTACACTTATAATTATATTTTCGATCCTTATGGAAACTAATTATACGACTAGAGTGAAGACTCTAAATTCCAAATAATTTAGTTTTATTTGGGTATGTATCGTATTTATCGAAATTAACGAAAACTACGAAACCCTTTCGATTCATGGCCTATAACGGCCCGTTTCGCTGGCGTTCAGTGCACTCTCTTTGTCGTACGCGGGGGTGTAGCTCTCACATGCGGGGGTCGGGACGGAGCTACATTTTTTAGCGCCCTTTCTCTTTCTCGACGAAATAGCAACACGACGAAGCGCGTCGGTAGGCAACTCGCTGTGGAGTTCGCCCGCGCCTCCAGTACCACCTTAAACGGAGGCTCCAGCAACAAAACATTGTGATTTAAGTAGTAACCAAATAAACAATTTTTAGGGTTCCGTACCCAAAGGGTTCCAACGGGACCCTTAAACTGAGACTCCGCTGTCCGTCCGTCTTCACAGGGCTCTATCTCTTGAACCGTAATACTAGATACTTAAAATTTTCGTCAATTATGTATTACTCGACGACCTCCGTGGCGTAATGGTTAACACGCTAGACCGCTAATCCGGAGGTTCTGGGTTCGATCCCCAGCCAGGGCAAATTGGAAAATGGCCTTTTTCGAATTGTCCTGGGTCTTGGATATTTATCTATATACCTTTGTATTTATCATAAAATATAGTATCGTTGAGTTAGTATCCCATAACACAAGTTTTAAAAAAAACTTACTTTGGGGCTAGTTTAATCAGTGTGATTTGTCCCTATATATTTATATTTTATATACTGTGAGTGGCCGCTATAACAACAAATACTGAAAATAAAAGTTAAAAATTAAAGGCGGTCGTCATACAAGAAATGTGTTTTTTCAGCGATTTTAACTCGATTTAAAATGGCATTAACTATACAGGCTGACTGGTAAATCACGTTACATATTTAAAGGACTCAGTACTTGATTCTCGTTCCAAATATATATGAAAATAGGTGCTTATAAGTTGACCAAATTATCCAATAAAAACAAGAAGTGTGGACACCCGCGCTACTCGCGATGATAGGTTTATTATCATAAATCTTGAAACCGTATCATCATATCTGATGATACGGTTTCTTTGGTACCCTTTGACGCGTGCCGAAAACCGGAAAGCCGCGCGCACCTGTCCCCTTGTTCCCGGTAAACCAGTCAGCCTGTAGATACTTGAAATTTTCACAGAATATTATATTGCTATAGCCGTAATTGTACGAAGGTACGGAACCCTTCATGTACAGTCCGCCTCGCACTTGACCGGTTTTTTTTCAATTCATGTAAGAAATGTCGCTGGGTGCATCTATTAGCCGCACTAAACTTGTTAAGGCTGGTTTTACAGTGACGCTTACCGCCTGCGTAAAAGCGCGCCCCAAAAGCATACAAAAAAAAATCTGCGGTTTACTATGTAACGATCCAAGACACTCAAAGTCCGTGGCCTGCAGCGCTGACCATCCGCGCGTGCGAAAGCGGCTCTGTAAAACCACACTAAACTATTACTAATTCAAGCAAGCAAGAAATTGCCACCAATACATACGAGCAAATTAGAAGAAACACGTAGCCTAACTACGTGTGTCTTGTCTATTATCTCTTTCTCTACGATAATATTTTTCTCAGGTGTGACCTGAAAAAGCGACTGAAAATCGCTCAGCCGCTACACCTGCCTCCGCGGCCAAATAAGCGAAAAGTGCGAGCGTTTGCGTATGACGTCACGCAGAACCTGAGCTTCAAGCGCGTCATCGCCATCGTGGTGCTCATCAACAGCGCGCTGCTCGCCGTCACGGTGAGAAATTTGGCGTCATATATTACTAAACAAGCGGGGCCCGGCAGACTGGTAGACCCAAGAACCGTTGGCTTGGCGTCGTCAAGGATGATATGCGTGCCAATGGTCTTACAACCAAGGATACTAAAGACCGTGCGAAGTGGAGAAGGAAAAGCCGGCAAGCGGACCCCGGGCTTCACAGCATTGCAGCTAAGGATGCAACTGGGAATAGGTACGCTGAGATGAGAGAGATTTCTTACCGCTTGTTTAGTAATATCTCTATATTACTAAACAAGCGGTAAGAAATCGCTCAGCCCAAGACTGGGGTCCATATGAGTTAACCCAAACAACAGTATTCCTTTTTGTTTCGTTTCTATTGTCTTTTCGAGACTATAATGCTCGCGTCGCACTATGTTGCCAAAGAAATTAAGGCTTATGTTCTTTTTTGCAGTGGTCTCGCCACTGGCCTTACACTGAACAACTGGCACTGACATCTGCACTTCTGACGCTGGTGTTCGTGGTGGAAGTGCTGCTGAAGACGATCGCGTTCACGCCGCGCGGCTACTGGCAGAGCCGCCGCAACAGATACGACCTGCTCGTCACCGTCGCCGGCTGCATCTGGATATTCATGCACTTCATTCTGAAGGTATCAATTATAGTTTATTCAAGGCTCATTATTGACCCGACGATGCTTTTTTATATGGCTTGACACTCGACGATGCTTAACGGATTCACTCAGGCCACAGCAGTTAGGGTTGCTACACACTTATTAATCGGCATAGCCGGGCGGTAAAATCGAATATATGTAGATGAATGGCGATATAATTGATTCGGGTCGGCTTTGTTGTTCGGCAAAACTGCCGAACCGACAATGCCGGCTCGAATAAGTGTGTAGGAACCCTGAGGAATTGGGACGTTCGACAGGTTAAATGAAATTGAGAACTATTGAGAGCTTAGAGTTTAAATTCCACTGACGAGCCGATCACGCGTCTCCTCAGAGGGTCGCGAACAAATAAAGAACAAGGTGTTTCTCAAGGTGTTTCTGAACAAGTGCCTCCTAAATGGAACGTTCGACGGGAGAAGACACCTCGGTAGACTTAAAGACAAATGGCTTGAACGAGACCTTACAGAGCACTCTATCTTGAGAAAAAAATCCAGGCTTTAGTGATTTACATGACAAGGCTAAAGGCCACCCGAGGCTGTCATTCCTAACACTGTGATGAAGGCTCCCAATTAAGATCTTCTATCTTTACGTTTGCCCAAAGTACATAGCAAAGAGCGAAATAAAAAAATTAAAAATTCCGCCATAATGTTTCGACTGGGCAATTACCACAATAGATGGCTCATAGTAACAATATTTTCTTTCAGAACGACCTGACATACTTCGTTGGGTTCATGGTGGTGATCCTGCGTTTCTTCACGATCACGGGCAAACACACGACGCTCAAGATGCTGATGCTGACGGTCGGCGTGAGCGTGTGCAAGAGCTTCTTCATCATCTTTGGCATGTTCCTGCTGGTGTTCTTCTACGCACTCGCCGGCACCATCGTGTTCGGGAATGTCAAGTATGGCGAGGGCATCGGCAGGTCAGTGACCTTTCAAACTTGTGTACTTACGCCAAGATTGGCGCGGATCTACTATAGTGGTCAAGATAGGCATGCCCTCAAGCCTAACTGACTCATGACGTCACTCTTTCACGGTCTATTGAATTTCGATATGCTAACTAGACATGGGTAATCTTGACTCCGAGGAGTGTTTCGGCTCACTGAATCTTACTCCGCATCCGGTACCGACTCATCGGCGTGTTTTCAGCAGTGAATGTGTTAATGATTCCTACACCCTTATCGGCTCCAGGTCCGAGGTCCGCTAAGTTTCGCTATTGAATCTACAGAATACAGACGTCCTTTCTGGTACCGGTTTCAATACAGAATAATATTGACTCCCAACTCCCGATTCTTCCTGAGACGCGGTGGAGCCGAAACGCGGCTCGCGGCTCGCGACCTGACAGGCTTGATACCTGTGCCGGTGTCTGTCCGTAGGCGTGCGAACTTCAACTCGCCGATCCACAGCGTGGCGATGCTGTTCCGCATCGTGACGGGCGAGGACTGGAACAAGATCATGCACGACTGCATGGTGGCGCCGCCCTACTGCACGCCCGCCGACAACTACTGGGAGACCGACTGCGGCAACTTCACCGCCTCTCTCGCCTACTTCTGCACTTTCTACGTCATCATCACCTACATCGTGCTCAACTTGCTAGTGGGTGTGTACTGTGTATCCACTCATCATTATAATTAATCATCACTGATGATTCATCAGGAGTGCTATTTTTCATTTAGGGACTCAGCGAAACACAAAACGTGTAGTTTTCTAACTCATCACTCGCGTTCCGAGTCATTGCATTGCATCGTATTTTTGAAACCGTTGTGTCAGCGATAACTAATATTGTGTTAGGCAGAAAATATTATAAATTTGTCAGTGATTTTCTAAACATTTCAACAAAAATAAAAAAAGCAGCGTGAAACGGAACTGATCCTCCATGGAACGTTTCTTTCACATTTGTACGCTACAAATGTCAAAATTACGAGTGATCAAGACCACTCGTTGCAAATCCTTCCCATACGATCAATTCAATAATGCGCCTGTTCGAAAACACTCGTGCAAATCATTCGTAATGAACTCCCTGGATTAAAAATAGCGCTCCAGGTCTTTAAGTCTCCAAATATTAGTAATCTAATATCGTACATTAATAATGAGGCGTTTTCTTTAAAAAAATATTAGTACAGCAACTTAGGATAGATTGCGCAGCAATAAGTTAAATCGTTCTGTCAATGTCAAATTCATTTAAATTTTTCATGGTGTGTTTGTTTTTGGAATTGACAGAACGATTTCAATCTTTTTGAGAACGTTTAACGCCATCTATTGAGGATGCTTTTAATCTCTATTTTTTTTTATCGGAAAACGCCTCTTTGTGATACAACAAAAGGATATACCAGCACGCAGCTGTTAATTAAAAAAAATACTATGCGTAATCATTAAGTTATATCTATTGATATACAATAGATATAACCAGGCCTGTGTCACTCCCCGTTTAGGTATCGAAAATGTACCTAAATTGTTACTATGCGCGCATGCTGCCCCTCCGGGTGGTAAATTCAGTTATACGAATCGTTTGTCCAGAGTAATAAGAATGAAATTGGCTTGCAATGGATGTCTACGTATCTATACGAAAAGGTGCTGAGTTCTGACGTGAGCTAAATTAAACCATATCGTTAATCCTAAATTAGCCACATTGAGTTGATATTTCTTTGAATTTCTTTGCTGAGTGAGACTTCTGTACGTTAGTATTATTTATTCTGTCATATAACTTAATGACCGATATAACTTAATAATGATATAATAATAAGATATAATATAATGATATAATATAAGGTTGGCTGTCAGATAATGCTTTTAGCATTAAGTCCGCCTATTGTGCTATACAAATTGTATTTTGTACAATAAAGTTTAAATAAAATAAAATAAATAATAATATTATTACTCTGTGATATCTAGTAAAAAAAATGTATTTCTTTTGTTACTTGTTACAGCTATTATAATGGAGAACTTTTCTTTATTTTACTCAAACGAAGAGGATGCTCTGCTATCGTACGCTGATATACGAAACTTTCAGAACACTTGGAATGTCGTCGATGTTCACCAGAAAGGAGTAATACCAGTGAGAAAGGTGAGTTTAATCCATTAACCGCCTATAAGAAGTAAACCTCGCGCAATATGTCACCTTCTTTTTTGTCATTGTCAATGTCATTTGGCTGAACGACAGCCTCCGAGGTCCAGTGGTCAAGGTGTTTACCTTGTTTTGAATCCCACTAGGAAGCACACTTTGTGGAAAGTTGTTTTCAGTCTGGTTTATGATATTGCAGGCTTGAATCACCTGATTATTCAAAAGTAAATATGATTCCGTGCCTCGGAAGGCACGTAAAGCATGGGTCCCGAACGCCATCTAGCGTATGGTAAAACCTATCCTAGGATTGGTTCTGGTCTACCCTTTGCGGAGGTCAGACGGCAGTCGCTCTGTGTAAAACCAGTAGCCTTGGGTGAATAGTTCTTTCTTACCGAGTATGTTGAAGCCATCTGACGTAGCTCAATGACTGCCATCTAGTGACAAAAGTCATTATTACGCACTTGTGAACTATTGTTTGTGGTTTGAATACTAATTTGAAAGTTTATAGAGCCATTTACCACGGGACAGAATATATCGCAGCAAACACAATGTTTCTTTTATTGAGCCTTCCCTTTCATTTCAATAAAGACGACGTAACGTCCTAATTGATCATCATCTCAGACTTCGCCCAATTTTTAGGTCACTCGTTGATGCCGTCAATCTCTTTCTTCTGCTACAATACATTTTCTTTTTTCACTTAAGGTCAAATTCATCCTGCGCCTATTGAAAGGTCGTCTAGAATGTGACACACATAAAGAGCGGCTGTTGTTCAAGTACATGTGCTACGAGCTAGAGCGGCTGCACAACGGCGAGGATGTTACCTTCCATGACGTTATAAAGTAAGATTTGCACTGAGCAGTCTCTGCCTGTAAACAGAATCCGAACGTTTTATGAAGAGATTTGTAAGCTTATATGTGAATTTGTATAACATTTATTAAAGAAATATATATTTCCGTCTTCGTTTTCAAGAAAATAAATTTATATTGTCGCGAACTAAATAGACGTAGAAAGTTCGCGAGCAGAAGTCCAAATAAATATGCCAGATAGTACAGTAAAACTAGGCCTTATGTTTTACGGTATAAAGTTGAGATTTGTTTTGACTATTTTCACGGGACTCGAAGTTTCCGTTATCGAAACACATTCAACTTCTATGGAGAATTTTTGAGAATCCATACCGACGCATATAAAATGCCAGTTAGCTAACCTCACTTAGTTAAGGTGAATATATAAGCAAATGGCCTTGAAGTGTGAAATAAATTGTTAACTCGTAAATATGGTGATATATATATTTCCATATTGCTCTTCTTCATGCACTAGATAGCCCTTTAAATTATTTTATGAACCACCGTTGAAAGTATTTACATTAGTCCGTCTAGCTTTAAAACTTGCCTCCGCCAAAAGTGGCCACGGCAAGTTTTAAAGCTAGACGGATCACCAATAGTTTTAACAGCAGTTCATAAAATAATTTAAAAGGATATCTAGTAGTGATGTAACGAATGTCTTTTTTTTTAGCATTCACGAATGCGAATATATGTTACCGACATTCGCGAATGCGAATATTCAGTCTTTGTTCATATTTGGCGCCAATTTGTCTATGGCTTGGTGGCAGTCGCGTTCGGATAAGGTTCGTTACGTTCGACAGAATATTCAAAAGAAAAACGCGTGGCAAAAGACGTCGACCCTTTAACTTGGTGGAAAGTGAACAAGGAAAAATACGGTCTTCTGTTTTCTGTAGTTCGGAATTATTTGGTTACACCACCAACGAATGTACCAAGCGAGCGCATGTTTAGTGGCGCTGGACTTATTTACACACCACATCGAAACAGACTTGACGGAGACAAGGCGTCAAAGCTTTTATTTTTAAAATTTAATATTCCTTTACTAAAGTTTAATTATTAACTTAAAAAAATTGTTATTTAAAAAAAAAGGAAGTTATATAAAGACTGATAAAAGTTTCAAAGAAGAATTTGCTTTTGTTTGTTTCATTCCATCACATTTCTTCTTTTATATTTTTTGAATTTTATTTTTAAGCTTTATCAAAGTAAAACAAATAATTTTGTGTTTTTTGTTAAGTATTTGTAATGTTACATATATGGTTTATTGTAGAAGAATAATGTTTTTCTTTAATCATAACTTTTAGTTTTGTTCAGGTTGTTGATAATAATTTACAACTCAGTTCCTAACCAAGTGAAAAATTAAGACTGAAATGTGAATACGTTAAGAAGTTAAGATACTTTTTCTCTAAATAAATAAATTTAAATGAATGGATTCTGATTTTATTAACCTAATGTTACCTTCAATTTGTTTTTGTTTTCTGATATTCATAATAATTCATATTCGCAAAACATTCGCAATTAAATAACATTTGCAAATAATAAAAAAATTGCGAATGCGAATATAAAAAAATGTGCGAATATGAATGCGAATATTCGTTACATCACTAATATATAGTGCATGACGAAGAGCAATATGGAAATTATCACCATATTTACGAGTTCACAATTTATTTCACACTTCAAAGCCATTTGTTTATATATTTACCTTAACCTCACTTAGGTGAGGTTCCAGTGAGATAACTTCGAAGTGAATTAACAAGTGACATCGGCGAGTAGGTAACTTATATATCTTCGGTCGGCGACGAGTTTTGGACTAACAGCTCTTGACGACTTGGACATCGGACGTTTGGAAGAACATTATTGTGTGTCAATCTTGGGTTCCGTAGTGAAACAATTCCCTAAGAAGAGTGTTGGCGTTTAATCTCCAACCCGAGTTTTTTAACAATATCAAATGGTTGCCACTGACTTTCGTGTAGCATCTTATGAATTTTTTTTAACGAAACAAAGCATTGATCTAGAAACGATACGATTCCAGCATGCTGTCATACCGCACCGTGGACATCCGCAAGTCCCTGCAGATGGAGGAGCTGCTCGCCCGGGAGGAGTTCGAGTTCCTGATCGAGGAGGAGGTGGCCAAGCAGACCATCCGCACCTGGCTGGAGGGCTGCTTGAAGAAGATACGGGCCAACAGCAGCGTAATTACTTAGCCTATTGCCGAGTTCTCGATATAATATACACGAGATTTTTTTCTTTTACACACGACATGTCGCCAGGGCATGTCGGTAGGATGCACAGCGAAAAATTACCCCATTTTTCGAATACTACCCAGAATTCGGGGTCAAAAATAAATTATTTTGTAATGATAACAGAATAAAACGTCACAAAATAATTTCACTTGTCATTAATATATACATTTTGAACGTGAGATTTATTTAATGCAAATCAACTGATATTAAGAGTGCTATTTGACTCCTATGATGTCACGACAGGGTATTACATACAATAAATCCCGTAGAAAATGTTTGTTTTGACGTAGTTGGAAATTAGCGGATTGCGACTGATGGTTACCGTCGCCCGGATAGGCCAAAAAGCGAGCCTATGTTACTCGCTGTTAATATAGCTTTTTACAGTTGAAACAATTTTTAAAATCGGTAGTTTTTAAGTTAATCCTTATAAAAAGACACAAACCTACAAACAATCAAATATTTCTCGTGATGATATAAGTCTAGATTGATCGTATTACAGAAGCAGCAGACGAGCCTTATCGCAGGGTTGAGGAAGACCAACGAACAAGCAGTCGATATGAGCAACGAAAAATCAGACAAAGAGAAAATGGAGGCCGAAGAACAGGTAATTTTTACATCATCTTAACCTTAGCCACGAGAAGTCCACTTCTGGATAGGCTCCCCACCCCCCATGGATTTTTAACAATATCACTTTTTCCTATTTAAAAACCTAATTTTTTTAAAACAAAAATATTCAAATTTTCAGCAAGCTATCGCGAATATAGGTCGAGCGGAAATCACAGAATCGACATCTCAGCCCGTTATCTCTAGTAAGTAACAATGTACCCACAAAAAAACCGATAAAATATTTTTGCAATTAAAGTTTAAAAATTTAGTTTTTATTTATTATTTTGTATCGAAGTGATAAATTGCCCTTTATTTTCAGGCATAGCATCTTTCGATGCTCAAACCAAAAGGTCATCTACCAAAGGGCCGTTCAAGAGACCGGGATTGCCAAGCGTCACAATACCAAGGTAAGTTTGATAAAACCCACTGGATCGATTTTTAATCCAAACACTATTATCTCGGAAATTACAATTTTGATCTGAAGTTTTCATATAATACACGTCATGCCCGGGCATAGCCAAGGCGTATAGCTAAAAAATAACTTTTTATTATTTTATCAACATCGTGCATTTGTATTTCAGGCCAGAGAGCCCTGTAAAAAAATATCTGCAACCAACTCTGAGCGACCCACATCCTGCTCTCAACAAAAAATCATCACGTAAGTAATTTATTCTCATTTATTCCTTTCGTAAACTCCAGTTGTCTTATTTATGTTGATTGATCAGTAACATAATAAAATTTTTGGCCGTTGGTACTTGATTGCATGTGGTTTCGTTCTGCCACGATGGTTTTAAATTCAAGATTTTCTTAACCATAGATATAAAGGTACAAGATATACGTAGCGTAATGAAAGATGTGACTAGATGTGACTTTAAAAGAGTTGCATGCGAACAACCTGTCTGTAATGCAGCACGATACAATCTTTCTAAGTTAAGATAAATCATAACAATAACACAGTTTACAATTTAAAAAATAAAATTTTCGTGTGACGATTGTTTGTGCCCGACAGACAACGGACGGCCACGTCTTGTACCAAGACTTATCACATGTCACTTTGTTCGCCATCTCTTTTGCTCTTGTTAGGGTGACGGTTATCGTATTGTTTGTCGCACTCGGGTATGGTGGTCTTCTTACACAGTAAAAAAATATAGGTCTATGTTCTTAACTTACCTAAATGTATCTATTAGCCTTTGAAGTTGATTTTCTTCCTTTCTCATTCTCCCTATAAGATGCCTCTGAGATAAGCGTGCCTCCTGGAAAAGGCCTTCTCTAACCTTTCCACATTCTTCTCGTCAATTTGAGTTCAACCCCACATCTTGTAAATTGTCTTCCTTGACATGTTTAATCTTTTGCTGTCTCTGGGATACCATTGTGGTACAAGTTTACACCAGTTTTCTTATCTTTTTTTAAATAGATAAGCTTTTAATGTTGCATACTATTTCATCTTTTTCTGAATGGAATAAAGTTGATATTTATTTACCACTTCAAAAAGGCTCGAGCATTTTTCCGCCTGATGTGAATTAGTAATCACATAAATTAATAAGAGTATTTTATACAGAATGGAATCTCCTAAGGTCCCGCGCAATATGCGTTCCCGTTCCCAGTCCCCGCACCTCTCCCCCGTTCTCGCCTTGCCGAGGGGCGAGAGCGGGTCAACACACACGCATTGACGTGTGCACGGATGTATTGTTTCGTTTGTAGTAGTGTAGGCATAAATAATACTCCGCTTGTATGATGTCATACCTGTGCCGTAACTGTTAGCAGCTGTGATAAAGAGCAACCGCGCGGGCAACAACAGCGCGGCGCTGGGCGCGGGCTCGGCGGGCGCGGGCTCGGCGGCGCGCGAGCCCGCGCTGCGCGACCTGCACACCTGGTGGGGCTCGCAGCTCGCGCACCACGTGCTCTTCGACTGCGACTGAGCTGCACCGCCTGCTGTCACCCTCACTGCCAATATAATTAATGTTCAAATATCCAACGCACTTTAGCAGATACATTGTGTACTTATAAATTGAGCTATAAGAGCGTTTACACATAATCGCCGCGGCGTCGCGCGATTGGATTTTAATAGCATTTGTTACGTCGCCGCGGCGGCGGTTTTCGCCGCCGCCTCGACGGCGCCGCGACCTCTGCATGGGCGCGGTGGTAAGGGTCAGAACAAATGCATACAAAACCTATGCGCACGGCGCCGCAGAGGCGAAAATCGCTACTGCGCCAGCGTAATGTGTTAATACTTTAATTGTTTATTATTCCATTGGCTCGCACACAATTTTAGTACCGTTTTGGTTGTTAAATTTTTGTGTAGAACTATGTGTATCATTGAATAGAGAATCCTACTTTGCCGATCGCTATTTATCATATGTATGGTTTAAATGAAACATTTTGTCGACATAATTTTAATCGCAGTGTAATTTTGATAAGTCCATGAATGAATATTCAGGCGTAAACTGCGTCAACCGGGATTCGACCACGCGACTAGTCTGTCTCTTGTCACAAACTACGTGCGAAAGAGATAGAATACGTCGCGTTGTCCCGCTTGACGCAGTTTACACCCTTAAATTTAGTTACAGGTAGTATATATAATATACTAGTACTATAAATGCGTAAATAATTATGAATTAGTAACAATGTAGACGTAGTTATAAGCCAATTATATTGGACTAGTGTTTGGTATTATTTGTGTTGACTATAATGTAGTACCAAAGGTTATATGTACTTAAATGAATAAATACGATATTATAGAAAATAATTTTTTATTCGACTTATTCATTATTGATTTGAACTTATTAAAATTAAGAATATAAATTAATATAAATATAATCATTGCAAATAATGGCACATGCCAAGGGAGAATAGAACGATGATGGTGAAAGTAATGATGAGGCAGAGGTACCGGCCGGCGACGGGGTAGTGGAAGAGCTTGGCGCGCAGCTTGAGGGAGGACGCGTACATGAGCACGGAGCTGATGTCCTCGTGCGAGGTGTCCTGGTGCAGGAACGGCCGCACGCACAGCTCGTGGCCCACGGATTGTGTCCGCCGACATTCCTTCGATAGCCGCGCTGCCTGAAATTTATATTAATCCTTTAGACATTGAAGTCCAAAATCAAGGTTTGTCAGAGAGCAAAGTGTGCTAGGAGTTAAAAGGGTAGATAGAATCCATGATAGAATCCCAAACCTTACTATTCGCTCCAAAACATGAATCATTGATGTGGGGCATAAAACTGCCATACTAAAATGGAATTGGGCCCATGTTGGTAGGATGCGCAGCGAAATTAGGGCTAGAATTGCGCAACGGAGTGTTGCCAAGATGGTTACCAGGTTGGGTAGGCAAAAAAAAAACGTTCGCGAGACGATCTCGACGCATTCCAAAAAAGATGGTCAGGACTTACACGGGAAAGAGACAAGTGGAAGAAGATGGGAGAGACCTTTGCCCTGGGAAATAGGTTAACAAAAGAGACATTACAGGTTACCTTGATATTTACCGTCACCGTGTGAAATTGTAGTGCCGTTGCAATTTTTTCAGATCAAAAACTAAAAAAAAAACTAAAAATTGCAACCCTATCTTCATGTTTCTTATAAAGAGACATGATTCAAACTGTTTTTATCAGCTTTGGCAAAAGTTTCTCAAAAGGTCATAAATAAAATAAATATTAAAGTTAGTACATCACATGATCAAGGAAATATAGATCTTTGGGAATAGTAAAAGGGTTGAAATTCGCCGGTTTGGTGATGAGAAGAAATAAGTACCTGTACAAATGGAACGATGACAGCGGACACCCACAGTAGCTCGTTGAGCACGCTGATGCCGAGCAGCGGCTCGGTCTCCGTGTCCACCTTGTCCAGGTCCAGCAGCCACAGCAGGCCCGACGTGGCCCACGACACGTTCACGATGGTGAACATGCACACCGCGGGGGCCAGGTCGTCGTTCAAATATTTTAGTAATTTTCTAAATTCTGCTATTTCCTGAAAATGTAAAGAAAGACAGGTGGAAACTAAAATATATACTTTTTACTAAGAACCGTAGTCCCAAAAAAATCGGCATCCTTAACCACTGCTGCTGCCCATTCAAACTATTTTATGAACTACTGTTTACAGTGAGAACGTGAAGCTTTTCGCACATTTGCGAAAAACGGTCACTTGGCAAACATGCGAAGAAAAGCTTCACGTTCTCACTTTTAACTGTAAGCAGTAGTTCATAAAATAAAGGTTATCTAGGGCTTAATAGAGACAACATTTTGAATGATATCTCCGTTTCCTTTCAATTAATCAATTTCAAATGGGGGCAGCACTGGACCCCGGTAAATTCATGTAGCCCCTTAAATAAGTTATTTACCAATTTAAGGAGTGCAGACTTTAATGAATTTGACAGAAAAATCAAAATCAAATATTTATTCAGTAATTAGGCACGTCAATAAATTTTAGTGTACATTACGTGTAATGTTTATTTATATCTAAATTATTATTTTCTTTGTTTAAAAGCTACCGCTACAGCAGTGGTCGTTTCGCAACGACCACTGCTGAGAAGAAACGCCGAAAGAAACTCATTTTCACAGTATTGGTCGCCTACGCACCAGTCGTAGGGCTTTGTCAGTTTACAAATATATTTTGCCTAATATAATGTTATCACAACATAATATGTAAAGCTTGCGAACGAGTGCCAAATCCAATTTACAGAAATAAGTTATACTGAGAAGTCTTAAAAAAACGGAGCCGAGCTGACCAGTCCCTACTGGCGGCACCCGTTAACGAGTTGACGCGTGGATCAGCCATCGCTGAACTCAACCATATTAGAGGGAATCAAGCGACCCGACCCACGACGCCACCACCAGTCTGGACATTTTAGTGAGCATGCCAAGCTCAATCAGCGTTCCTAAAATCGGTAGCATTGCACTATAAGGCGGTTCAACTCTTTAACACTTAAGGCACCTTCGTTATTCGGATTTGTGTTCATGCCCGCTATGAACTTTCAGACTCGACTCTTTTAAGTGTACTGTATAATGGTTTGTAAGCTTGTTTCCCGTGACCTTTACAAAATCTCCTAATCAGCAACACACCCTCATCCAGTTGAGAGGCGTTATGGTGCGGTTGAGGAGGCGCTCCTTGAGGAACATGAGGTGCGCCTGCAGCAGCTGCGCTTGCAGGCAGTAGCTGGTGATGATGGTCGCTTGCACCATATCGTGGATCAGCGTGCACACGATCAGTAACACCTTCAAGGCGAGCCGCACTTCGTTTGAACTATAATCATCAAAACAGTCAATTTTATTTATTTATTTATCACACTTTATTGTTTCAGAGTAAAGAGAATTTTCTCCTAGTCAACCATAGGAATAAGCAGAGAAAACTGTGTGGCGCAAAAAATTTAACTACTTATTTAACAGGCTGAGTTTTATCCACCTGCATAATTTTTGGAGCAAGTTCAGTCAATGACACTGAACTAGGTACTTTCTATAGGTATAGCTTTCCATAGCCTTATACAACGTGGAAGGGACATACCCGTAATACATCGAACTACGGGCTATACTAGATCACTAAAGTACTTTTAATGAAATTAAAATAACAGTCAAGAAACCAAAATAAATTTCGACTTTCCCATACAAATCGCCCAGGCGGCTGCACACTTGTATGGAAATGCCGATTTTTTAAAAAGTTTTTTGGCTGTTATTTTAATTTCATTATACTACTTATAATGATCTAGTATAGACCGTGGTTTAATTTATTACGGGTATGTTTCTTCCACATTGTATATAGATAGATATAGATTTATAGAAAAGCGCACCCACGGCTCCGAAGCAGCACAGCTAAGGATGCAACTGGAAATTTGGGTATTTACTGGGTCAAAAAAAATATATTTGGTACTGTTAATAGAATAAAATGTCACAAAATAATGCAACTTTTCATTGATCACATCCACTTTGCACGTAATTTTAGATTTATTATTGCAGAAAAACGGATGTTAAGAGCGCTTTTTGACTCCAAGGAACTATGACGTCATAGTCTTATTATGTCATACAAATCCCATAGAAAATGTTTCTTTTTGACGAAGTATCTGATTTGACTTGTTGTAAATTGGCGTATTTTAAATGCTGGACACATCGAATAAGGTTGGCCCATGCCTGTTTGCCGTGCGTAAGCGCTACGCTGCTGTAGCGAAAGTTTGAGTGGTATCGTATCTATTTTATTGGTACTTCTAGAAATAAATTTAAGGGCTTAAAAAATTTTAAAAAATAATGTCACTATGACTCCGAGAAGCTGACGTTATTTATCATATCTTATCTTATCTTATCTTTCACTAGACTCCTTGTAAACTTGTTAGAGACCAGAAAAAAGCTTAAAATCACCTGTTCTCTAGCCACCGGAACATGATGGTGCCGTTAGCCATCATGAGGTTGACGGAGCACAGTGACAGGCACATCCACAACACGCTCAGGACAATGAAGAACCACAGCATGCGTAGCAGCTTGCGGGGTTTTGCAGTCGGCATGCCTTGTGGAGCGTACGACGATAACAGAAACACCTACAACAGAAATACTATTATGATGATAGTGTACAGTAGAGCCAGGCTCTTGAGAGAGGGAGGGAGAAATTACCAGCTCTAGAATTAAATTAAAATATTGTTTGGAAAAGTAAGAGTGCCTTCTTTTAAATAATGCGCATGTAAGTATTATTTTTCTAATATTCAGAAAATTAATTGTGCATTTACTAACTTTCGAAAACTTTTGTTGTATTAATTATGATAACAATGATTTGAATGTTTTGTATCTCTCAACAATGAGGAGGTACTACCTCTCTCAATTGCTTTTCTATCACAAATTGCCTTAAGGCCATACCTAAATTTTCCGGGGTCCAGTGCTGCCCCCATTTGGAATAAATCATTTCAAAGAAAATGGAGACATTATTTAAAATTTTGTTACTATCAAATCCTAGATAACCCTTCAAAGTATTTTATGAACTACTGTTTACAGTTTATAATGAGAACGTTAAGCTTTACTACGCACATTTGCGAAAAACGGCCACTTTTGGGGGCAGCACTGGACCCCGGAAAATTCAGGTACGGCCTTAAGCATAAAGGATAGGAACGAATGGAACATTGCCGAAACGATAGACCCCCAATTTGTATGCAGGCGTCTACAGTTAAGAGGCCTACCACCCTGGTGGAACGACATCACGGTTAGTTTTAGGGTCAACGACTAGATGTCGCCACTTCAAAACACGGATATTTTAGAACTCGCTATGGTTATTTTTTCGCTACGAACGACACCCGCAGGCGGATCTCAACAAAGCATACTTACCTGGCATAGGGGATACCGTGATCAAGAAGGCGGTTCCCCCAGGGCGAGGCCTGTCCATTGCACTGCGGACGGGTTGACCCCTGCGATTATCCCTAATGTGGATAACTCGGATGCGTAATTTTTGGTAGTGGGGACTGCGTACGCGCTGTCCCCCCCATATTAAACACATAAACTAGAGTAGAACAGTGAAGGTAAGGTATAGGCAAATGGCCTTGAAGTGGCGCCCTCATTTGAAATAAATTGTTAACTCGTAAATATGGAGATAATTTTCATATTGCTCTACGTCATGCACTAGATAGCCCTTTAAATTCTTTTATAAACCACCGTTGAAAGTATTTACATTAGTCCGTCTAGCTTTAAAACTTGCCGTGGCCACTTTTGGCGGAGGCAAGTTTTAAAGCTAGACGGATCACCAATAATAGTTTCAACGGCAGTTCATAAAATTATTTAAAGGGCTATCTAGTGCATGACGAAGAGCAATATGGAAATTATCACCATATTTACTAGTTAACAATTTATTTCACACTTCAAGGCCATTTGCCTATATCTTCACCTTAAGGCCGTACCTGAATTTTCCGGGGTCCAGTGCTGCCCCCATTTAAAATAAATCATTTTAAAGAAAACGGAGACATCATTTAAAATTTTGCTACTACCAAGTCCTAGATAACATTTCAAACTATTTTATGAACTACTGTTTACGGTTTAAAGTGAGAACGTTAAGCTTTACTACGCACATTTGCGAAAAACGGCCACTTTTGGCAAATGTGCGTCGTTCTCACTTTAAACTGTAAACAGTAGTTCATAAAATACTTTGAAGGGTTATCTAGGACTTGGTAGTCGCAAAATTTTGAATGATGTCTCCGTTTTCTTTGAAATGATTTATTTTAAATGGGGGCAGCACTGGACCCCGGAAAATTCAGGTACGGCCTTAAGCATAAAGGATAGGAACGAATGGAACATTGCCGAAACGATAGACCCCCAATTTGTATGCAGGCGTCTACAGTTAAGAGGCCTACCACCCTGGTGGAACGACATCACGGTTAGTTTTAGGGTCAACGACTAGATGTCGCCACTTCAAAACACGGATATTTTAGAACTCGCTATGGTTATTTTTTCGCTACGAACGACACCCGCAGGCGGATCTCAACAAAGCATACTTACCTGGCATAGGGGATACCGTGATCAAGAAGGCGGTTCCCCCAGGGCGAGGCCTGTCCATTGCACTGCGGACGGGTTGACCCCTGCGATTATCCCTAATGTGGATAACTCGGATGCGTAATTTTTGGTAGTGGGGACTGCGTACGCGCTGTCCCCCCATATTAAACACATAAACTAGAGTAGAACAGTTATGGTGAAGGTAAGGTATAGGCAAATGGCCTTGAAGTGGCGCCCTCATTTGAAATAAATTGTTAACTCGTAAATATGGAGATAATTTTCATATTGCTCTACGTCATGCACTAGATAGCCCTTTAAATTATTTTATTAACAGTAGTTCATAAAATACTTTGAAGGGTTATCTAGGACTTGGTAGTCGCAAAATTTTAAATGATGTCTCCGTTTTCTTTGAAATGATTCATTTTAAATTGGGGCAGCACTGGACCCCGGAAAATTCAGGTACGGCCTTAAGGTGAAGATATAGGCAAATGGCCTTGAAGTGTGAAATAAATTGTTAACTAGTAAATATGGTGATAATTTCCATATTGCTCTTCGTCATGCACTAGATAGCCCTTTAAATTATTTTATGAACTGCCGTTGAAACTATTATTGGTGATCCGTCTAGCTTTAAAACCTGCCGTGGCCACTTTTGGCGGAGGCAAGTTTTAAAGCTAGACGGACTAATGTAAATACTTTCAACGGTGGTTTATGAAATAATTTAAAGGGCTATCTAGTGCATGACGTAGAGCAATATGAAAATTATCTCCATATCTACGAGTTAACAATTTATTTCAAATGAGGGCGCCACTTCAAGGCCATTTGCCTATACCTTACCTTCACCATAACTGTTCTACTCTAGTTTATGTGTAATTATTAGTCCCCATTAGATACAGTGCGTTCGTTCATCATTAGCTAGCAGTGAGTGAACGAACTGAATAGGTACCTGTATTGTGAATTAATTATGAATAATCGGTATTTAAATCATCAAAATAAAAAAAACGTTTATTTATCTATGCCAAAGATAATATAATTACTTACGTAACCTGTTTCTTAACTAGATCCCGAGTAAGTCCCTACGCAAGCAAACTACATTGTTTGCAGTTTTGGGTGTAGTTATATTAAAAGTAGATACCTACTATATTTTAATTCACTGTACTCTGTTATTTATTAAATTGTGTTTAAGTTGAGTGTTATCCACAAACTTACCCTCTCCATCAAATTTTGAAGCTGTTCGTTGTCAGAAACTCTAAACAAATACAGCGCATACAAAAAGCCCAGGAAGTGGAGTATGCTGGGCCCGATGTACGTGAACGTCACGTTCCCGTAGCAAACTTGCTTGTATGTCTCGTACTCCAGCGAAGACGTTAATGCTAAGGGCACTAACTTGTAACAAAAACCTCGGTCACGCCTGAAAAAAAAACAAAGGTTTATGCTCTTACATACACACATACTTACATATTATCATGCTCGTTTCCCACAGGGGTAGGTAGACAGAGGCTCAAGAAAAATGGGGTGAGGACGGTTAAGGCCCTTTCGCTTTTAGGCCCGCCAATAAAAACTTCGGCAATTCGCAATAAGTCCCGTTTGTAAAAAACAACGGTGGGTGAAAATGGGCAATATTTTTTAAAATTATTTTATTACTATACAGGATCTAACAAAATTCTTGTAAGGGTGGATTCAGTCCATGATACTGAACAACATTCCCCAAGGAACATATATCATAATATGAAAAATATTTTTTGGCCTCCAAGTTCCCTACAAGTTGACCTATCAGCTGATCCGAGTCTGTTATATAGGTACATATAAAGTCAAAAATTATTTTTCATATTTCGACATATGTTCCTTGGGGAAAGTTTTTCAGTAAGTATCATGGATTCACAAACAAAATATACTGAAACTATTTAAAGAGTAGATCCCTTTAAATAGTTTCAGTACCTATATTTTGTTAAACGATATATAAAAAACCAGATAAAAATTACGAACCTAAAGCAAGCCATGTACTGAAGAAAATATCCAACGAGCATAAACAGTGCCACTTGTGCGGAATGAAAATGTGAAAGGCAAATGGTACATTTCGACGAATTCGATACATCTACCACTGGGCGGAGACCCATGATCGTCAGGAGTTTCAAATATGGCAGCAAAATCTGAAAAAGACATTAACATTCGCGCACATACAGACAGGCTGACTTTTTATCCACCTGCTAAATTTTTGGAGCAAGTTCAGTCCATGATACTCAACTATTTTCTAAAAAGAAGTTATTAAAAATCGATAAAAAAATTTCGTCCCATACAAATCAGCGCTCAGCCAAACGGATTATGTATGGGAGGCCGAAAAATTTTTATCGATTTTTAATAACTTTTTTTTAAAGTTATCCTGTATATAAAACGTAAACTTTCCCGGAGAAATGCTCTATACTTGTTAGTGAAAACCGCATCAATATCGGCCCAGTGGTTTCAGACCATAGTTTGAGTACGGAATAGTATACCTACGCGCCTGGTGACTTCATTTTATAAAGTTTATATATGGGTTCAATGATGCGTTCCGGCTGCACTTCCGGGTTCGCTGCTATTATAGTGACACTTTATCTTGAGTCTTACCGTGCTTCGGAAAGCACGTTAAGCCGAAAGCTGTCCCCTTGTCGTTATGAAAGTTACATTACATTTGTGCTAAATTTTGCCTAGGTATTCCTAGACTCCGGGCTAAGTCGTGATTCCGAGTTTGTTTCTGGTGAAAGTTTTTAATGTTATTAAAAGCGTAATAACTACTTACCTAAATTGTATTGTGTTGTGCGACAGAACAATAAACTTTTTGATCGAAAGTGACTTTGTTTATATCAGCCCCACTATAACTAAAGGTGGAAGCTCTAAACAAAGTATCTTACCTTTGATTTACAATAATGTAAAATTGCAGACGTACTCATGTATTCGGTATCCGGTGATTCTGTAATTTCTCCAATCTGAAAATCAAAATTACTTGACTGAACTAACATATTCACAATAACACAAACCAACAGTCTTCTTAGCCGACCCCGATGTTTAATTATATCTACAAGAAACGTGTCCAAAACACTCTGTCCATGTATGAAAAAGCAGTAAGTATTTTAAACAAAGCCACATTCTAGAAAGAAAAATCTTTATTCTGCAAACAAAAATTCACAGAAATATAACCAAGTAGGTATACTTACATACTAGACTTGTCTATCTACATATAGAATGCCGAAAAGGCGGCCAGTTCAGCTTTATGCTGCGGTGTGGTGTAGGAACCACAGCGCTGAAGCTCAGCTTTGTGCTGCGGTGTAAGAACCACAGTGCTGAAGCTCAGCTTTGTGCTGCGGTGTAAGAACCACAGCGCTGATTTGCAGCTGGTACCAAGTAAATAGAGGTTAGATAGCTAAATTTAATTGATCTCACTGTTGCCGTAATAACATAACTCTTACTTACTCCTACCATTAGTGATTTTTTGTTACTATAGTTATATATTTTAGTAATTAGTATTTATAGCTATATATGTTAGCAATATACTCGTAACTGTAGTCATCACAACAAGATGAAATATAAAAATAAAGATTGTGACACTCACATCGACGCTGTTCCCGTCGAGACTCGACCTGGCGGACCTCGCCATCGCAGGCTCGTCCAGCTTCTCGTTGCCCAGTACATGGCTGTCCAGTAGATCACTAGCTACGCAATCATTTAAAAAATTCACATTACCCAGTTTATTACTCATATCTACGCTTTAATTGCTTATGACCACATTATGAAGACGATAAATAATATAATGTATACTTTTTTAACTATACTGGGGCGCAAATGGAACAAAACAATGAAATACCGAATGAAGTAAAGAGACGGTATTCTAAAAATAAATTGATTCTCACTCACCGCTACCATACGAACCATTGTCATTATTCATTTCTAATATTACTGAATATTGTCCTAAGTGTAGCGTACAAACATCTAATCAATTTATACTCATATGTTAAACACTGAAATCTATTGTAAGCAAGCTCCATGTATACAATCTCACTGTCACTTATCAAAGAGCACTCAAGTTGTAACTATGTAGTAGGTATGTAACGGTTGCAGTATATTTTTATTATTGATAGGTCAGTGGCGGACTGCATCTTATATCCAGCGGTAAACAACATTTCTGTTTAAAAAATGTTTCATTTATCACAGTTACACATTTATTTATGCCACATGCCATTACGTGCTAAATAGAGATAATACTTATCTCATTACTTCCATATGCTGGTCTGAAAGAAAACTTAGAATGTACCAGCTGTTTCTCTTCCTGCGCAGATCGTAGAAACCGATCGAAGGAATGGGCGGAAATAGCGGCTACAGGCCTCTCACTATTTTGATTGCTTTTCTACCTTTTCGCTCCCCATCACGTTAAAAGTAGCCTTTGAGTCTTGCGGCTCTGCATGCGTGCTCTGTCTGCTTAGAGCCGCAAGATCCTGTAAGCTGTGTCTACCCCATTAGAGTTAAAGACTAAAAGTAATAGTATGTTCTTTTAAAAATAATTGCATTGGTTTGTTCACTGCACATAACTCAATAGTACGGGAGCCCAAGAGGGGGATTTTTGGATTTACTCAAGCGCGTCAGATAAACATGCAGTCGTGTCATGTCAAGATGACAGTACAATATAACGATATCATATTGGTATACTGATGGTGGAGCCGGGAGGTAGCCATAGGAACTCAGTAATGAAACGATGAAAACCTATCGTGTTTGGGCTCATTTGATTTGTCTTGACTAGCACTTTGGTCTCACAATCAAAGATTTCAAAAAAGAAAAAAAAATCCGTCAGATTAAGAAAATTTAAGAAAATATTATTGTTTTTTGTAAAATCTTTTATTGTGAGACCAAATTGCTAGTCAAGACAAATCAAATGAGATTCATTACTGAGTTCCTATGGCTACCTTCCGGCTCCACCATCAGTTTACCAATATGATATCGTTATATTGTAATGTCATCCTGACGTGAGACGACTGCATGTTTATCTGACGCGCTTGAGTAAATCCAAAAATCCCCCTCTTGGGCTCCCCTACTACAATGTTTTGTATTGATTACCATTTCCCAAGCACCTCATCAGACAAAGAGTACTGTACACTGACCGCCGCCCACCACGAGCCCAGTAACGCAGGTGGTACATTTTATTGGGAGATTTTTGGTATGCATTTTTCGGCTGATATATGACATAATATGTATTTTTATTAATTCCTTGAATATAATAATCCTACGAGGTTCAGAATCACCTTGTATGGAATAAGATATACCCATGGGATATACCTTTCTTTTTGATGTTTATATTTACATCAAAACTTGAAAGAAGGAAACATTTTAACCACATGCCAAATGTTTATATTACGCTTGCACTGCGATAACCTCTGGATGTGACGCTGTATAAAAAGTGTTTTGTTTTGTCTTCAAAATAAAAACAGGGGGCATATTATGATTACCAATTATATTTGCTGTTAGGTGATAAACCTTGTAACAATTTAATATAAATACGTATGACACATTCTAGCATGATAACTATTTGAATTTCTTTTTCGCTAGAAATCCTGTTTTTCTCACTATTTGTTTTCTTTCTTGATGATGTTTCTTCATCTTCTTTTGTTTTTCAGATTCCGACTTCTTGCCTCTCATTGCGAACTTCATCTCTCTATTACCTCCCGTCCCAGTCACAATAGCAGACAAGCCTTCTTTAGCGAGGCGGTCGCCCAAGCTAGCTTTACTAACTCGGGTGATACTCCTAATATTTGTGGACATTTTAGGCGCTTTACTAAATTCGTACATGGTCTCCTTGCTCTTGTGATCAGAGTCCTCTTCGTTATTCTCTTGCTGCTGGTTCCGTATGATTCTGTGCTGTTTCTTGACCTCTTTCACCCACGAGCGGTCCTCGTCTGAACTTTCATCGCTAGATTGATAAAGATCCTCATCCGAATCCTTATCTTCTTGTTCTTCAACCTGTAGAAAAAATAAAGTTTAACACGGTTGTTTATAAATTCCTACTTGAGCTTGTTTTACGAAAATTGGATACTATTGCGGCACATTAGGCACATTTTAATACATGAAATTCTCATTCCTCCCTATTTTTTGCAGGCACTATTTCTAGTATATTCGTTCAATTGGATGGGATGCTGTCGGCACTTCAAAGGCGTCATCGGCTTTTCAAATACGCGGCCTTAGTGGCGCGCCGACGGCATGCACATCAATTTAGCAAATGAACTATGAAATGCAATAGTCAATAGATACATAAATGACTGATATAATTGATTTTATTGATAAAATCTATAAGATATGCGCAGTAATGAACTGAAAGTAATGATGACGAGAAGATCGAGTATAGAATCAGAATGATATTTTACTTTTATTTATTTTATTGATATTCATATAATATACCTGCATAGATTCCACTTCAAGTGCTTTGCCCTTGTCTTTAGGTTTGTCAAGTCTCGATAGAACAGGATTGAGTAGTCGGTATTCTTCTGCTTGCCTGTCAACTTCAAAGTCTGGATTTTCAAAGAGGGCCTGCGAACATGACATGAAATATTTGGATTATAACAATATAGGTTTCAGAAAAGTTGGAAAAAAAAATGTTAATATGTCAAAACGCTGTTACCTTAAACCGGTCATCCTTAAGCAGGTTACCAGTAGCTTTCTTCTTTCGACCATCGACGTCCAAGAGACGCGAAGCCAGTTCCCGGTTCACTTTGGGAAGGTTATCATCCACTTTGAGGCGCGACGGTCGCTCTTGTTCAATCTTCTCCCTTATTTTACGTTTCTTGTACGCCTCAAATGCAAACGGATCTGCTATGGATTTAGCTCTCTTATACAGTCTTACGTCGACGAAATAACTAAAATTAAAAACAGCACTATAAGTTAAAAAAATAATAATAATTAAGATAATGATTGGGCTCAACTTAAGTGATTTTTTAAAACTCTACTATATATATAAAATTGTCTCGACAAAATGAACTTCCACGGAATATGCGGGAGTTCCCGCAAAGTTTCTCTCTTCGTTCTAATTTTTACTAAGTATAAAATTATTGAAGTCATTCTTTTGTAAATTTCTTAAAATTCGCCTCGATTCCTAAGCAATGTAAATTGAGCCTTGTTCAAAATATAGAGGATATAATTTCCCAAATCGCGGGAATAAGAAACGCATTGTACGCAAACTAGTATTGTTAGCTTTTTTTTTAAATAACAATAAATTATTAATTTCAATACATATTTATGAACATTACACGTTATGTAAAACTAACTTATTGACGTGTAAAAGTGCCCACAAAGGCCTAATTACTGAATAAACATTTGATTATTTGAAGGGATTTGAAGTATGTGATTTTCTTACCAAATATTAGGTATACACAATCTTATGTCTTTCCATGGGCAGGAAGTGGAAGGGTTTTATGGGCAAGCTTTCATTACTCGCCAATTTTTCAAAGCATTATTTTTTAATTATAAAAAATGTTTGCATATTGAATATAGCTGACTTACCCATGCATATATGCTCTCAAAAGATTTGTGCCAAGAAGGTGATCCAAGCCAAGTGATTCCAGCTCTTGTTTTGTAATAAACTTATAGTCGTCATAAACTGTTTGTGATGCAGAGCTCTCCATTTCTTCCGTTAAGTTGTCCAAGAATGCACACCATTTAGGAGCAGGACCTATATGATAACATAAGCATTACTGACATATTATAATAATATTAATGACAATATTGACAATAGATAGTCTTATGTGTGACACCTGCCCAGGTGGCACAGGGCGAGCTTCACAAGTACGCAGGTATTACAAAACACACAACACTCTACTGAGAACCTGAGGTTTCATCTGTGTGAAAATAAGTTACGTCTGATCGTTCTGGGATCTTACTCTAATATATGACTGATACATGACCACTGGTATGACTCTCCATTGATTCGGAGTAACATATATACCTACTACTACTACAAACGAAACAATTTATCTGTACACACGTCGATGTGTGAGTTTTATACTTAGGGTCGCACCGCAGAATTATTTTAATACTTACCTACTAACGAGTTCGACATATTTACGATTATATTTTTCCATACCGGAAGATTTGCGAACACTATGACGTAAACATATTCTGTTTTATATGTATTAAATGTTACAGAAAAGTCGGAAACAGCTACGTTATATACCACTTCACAAATATTTTTCATTATGTCCATTGTCCATTTCACCTATAGTTCACTTTACTGATTATTATTGAGTCATTTATATTGTAACGCACTAATTTCACTAATTCACTATTGTAATATAGTAATTTGCATATTCGGCGCAAAACTATACGGTAAAAATAAACAAATGTTTATCACAATTCACGCTTACACACAGCATGTCAAGTTGTCATTGTCAACAACGGCATTTAGCACTATAACCCGCGGAAATCCAGTTGGCATCTGCGTGTATGTGATTACCTGTGAGCGAGGAGCCTCTGTAACATTACCGGATTGCTTATTAGCAATCCGGTAACGTTACAATCTCGCTCTTGTGTATCTCCCGCCAATGCGAGAGAGCGAGAAGGGTATATATATCAAGATGGTTGCTGGGTAATAACGTGAAATTATATTGTTGCTTTGCTTACCTGTTTTCATCATTTGGAAATGTATGAAATATACGTTCTTTAGAGTATTGGGTGGATAAACAATTATTATACGCGCACCTTCTCACCATGATAGTTACTATTGGTTGACAGTTCTCAAGACAAAACACGTCGCGTATTGCGTGCGGCTAGTAATTAAACCCTGGTTTGGAGCCGTCAAAGCTCACAAAGTGCGGGGGAGAGGTGCGGGGACGCCAATTTGCGGGAGACGCTGTGAGATACCATTCTGTTTGACTCTTATGTATTCTGTGACATGACTATAATTTGACAAATACATACATACAATTTGACTGTAATTTTACACATACATACCAATCACGCCTGTTTCCTACAGGAGTAGACAGAGACTATGGACCGCCTTCAATTTGACAAACAGACAAAATTTATTTATTTATATAGAATATTGTACGTACTGATTTAATAAAATTGTAATACTTACCTAATGACGGAATATAATATATTTGCATTTTCTGATCTTCAACTGCCATCATACTAAGCCCAGTATTTGGTACAACGCATAAATCATTGAAGTCAACTGATGATTCAATGCTTGTGTATTGTTTACCCTAAAATAAAAAAATGTTTGCAGATACAAATATATGAAAGTTTAAAATTAAGCCCTGAGTTTTTATTAAAGTTGAAAAATAATCCATAGTCCATAAAGTATAATGTGCTTCTGATTTTGACGGTGTGCAATCACAGATTTAGTATGTCTCAGATACATTATATGTATAGTGTGTTCAGCAGAGATGGTGGGTGACCAGTGGCAGATCCAGCCAGTCTCTGTTGCATGCATTATTTGAGACGCCGCATTACACACCTCGCGGGACGCGTGATCCCAATGCAAATCGATAATTAAAATTAACAAATTCAAAACATATTTTACCGTATTTTTATCCCAAATTTTAACAATTGTAGAATCCATAGAGTAAACATAATCAAGTTGTTTGTGAAATTCAATTTTTTTGATAGGAATTTCATTCATGTGATCTTTTACTAAAAGGGGTTTGCTTGATCTTATATCATATAGCAGAACATGTCCAGTGGATGTTCCAACACCCATCCTAAGGGCACCGTCGAACTTTAGAGCGGTAATAGCAGGTAAGCTTTCATTTCTGAAATAAAACACCCATAATATAATGTTAAATAAAACCGGCCAAGTGCGAGTTAAACTCGCGTGGAGTGGGTACCGTACAATTGATTGACTTCTTATAGGTTTTCCTGTAATCTACAAGCAATGAACTATATTTTAGGCTCAGTAGTTTCGGAGATCAGGGAGGGGATGGTCAATTTTCGTCTTCTTTCATGAATAAAATCAAAACTATTTATTTTATAATTATAACAAAAATATATTTGAGGTCCTCATAACGAGCCCTTTCATTTGATATATGACACAGTAAGGTTTGCAAAACTTTTTTTTTTAATTTCCTTATTTATCTCCCAAAAATGACCCTTATTTTAAAAATATATTTATTTACTGTGCTCATATGTGTTTGGGTCATAGGATTACACCATCCTACTAAATTTCACCTGATTCGGTCCAGTAGATTCGGAGAAAATTGGCTGTGACAGACGGACGGACAGCCAAACGCACGAGTGATCCTATAAGAGTTCCGTTTTTTATTTTTTTGTATGGAACCCTAAAAATTAGAAATATTAAGAATACTAATATCTTTGTGTAACTGTAATAACAGATTGTGTTTTGTACATGAATATTTAATTTATGTCATCATCATATCAGCCACAGGAACTACTGAGCAGGCCTTTAAAATCATTGGGCATTTTAAAAATGACCGACTGAGCAGAATGAATAATATAAAGAAACAAATTATTATTTAACCTTCTTATAAGAATTCCTGCTCACTCCACCGACTTTTACTCTCGGTCTTTCTCTGTTCGAGCCGTACGAGCGCTAGCCAGCTTCAAATCCCAAGTAAAATCTCATTTTCTATGCTTATGAAAGGTTATCTCCTTCCCTTGTTTCCACTTAGTTTCTTCATTTTGTCCTGTTATGTTTTCTTTGTGTAAGTTGTATGTATTTAGGTATTAGGTGTATGTATGCTTATTATAATTATAGTATTTATGTAGTTTATTATATTGACCACCCAACACTACCTAATTTCCCATCACTTTTTCTATTTGAGAGAGGTTGCCTGGAAGAAATTGCTTAGCGATAAGGCCGCCTTTCGCACATTTCCTACTTTTTAAGATAATTATGTCCTGTATTTTTCTTTTGTGCATTAAATTAAAGGGTATTGTATTGTGTATTGTAACTTACTTATATTCGGAATCTGTACAGTGTAGGGCACAATCTAGTATTCCTTGTCTCATTTTTGTTCTAGGGTCCCAAGCTTCTACATGTCCACTCACTGTTCCCAAAATGAGTAGACCATGCTCATCATTAACGCCACAGCAGTTTATTTCTGTTGCTTTTGTAGTAAATGGTGCTAAGAACTGCCCTAACTCTAAATTCAATCTATAAACTTCCTGAAATTCACAAGTAGAACAATATTATTAACATAATTTTTTCATCGAGTTTGCACTTTATATCAAAGGCATAAGGATCAATTTAATGTGGGAACTATTGTACCATTGCCATATTTTATAGGTTAATACATTATATTTTACTATAGTCAATATTATTACATGAAAATTAACATACAGAAGATGCGCCAACAACAAACAAGTCACAAGAAGGTCTGTGGTATGCAATATCTCTTCCAAAGCGAGGTACTCTCAGCCTATAGTGTCGCCCATGCCCAACATGAAATTCTACATAACGATCACATTGCAAAAACACTATCTGAAACAAGAAATAACGAGTTTTAAAGAATGTTTAAAATTTCTAAACTTTATTGTAACTAAACCTTTCATTCTGTATTTATGTATTACATTGTAAGTATACTATTTTTATATGTCTGTTTGTATATTACAATAGGCATGATGACTGAAAAACCATTTTTGGCCCATCGGTTAGATTATTAAAAAATAATGTACACATTTTTTCTTTTCTCTGAGAAACAATAAATAACGAAGATGCAGCGCATTTAAATTTTGCATGACGTCACGCTTTCGTACGATTTTTACACATCGGTGACGTCACAAACCCCCACTCTGGAACTTAGATACTCTGTATCTTTGTGAATTTTTACTTTTTTGATGAACTGAAAAATATGGGTACATTATTTTCTGATAATCTAAATAAAGGGACTTTTCCGACCCAGTCATCATCCCTATTCAAAACATACTGCAAGACCAATGAAAAAAAACAGGTTTCTTATATGGGAATCATCTTTCACTTTAAATTACATTTTTATTAGCTGTTATTACAGCAGCAATGAAAATACACACTGAAAGTATTTTGTCTATGTTATTGTCTACGAACAATAATTCTCTAGAATCGTAAATAATCCCGAAAAATCATTCCACGCGAAATGTACCGCGGCGGGCGGGGCTTCAAATATGAACAGCGCGGCGCGACAGTTCACCGTGACACTCGAGTTGTGCGGTTGCGTCGCAAGAAGTTTCCTTTGAGAATATTGCTGTGTTTTTGCGATAATCGATTCATTAAAAATGCCGTCATGTGCCGTGAAGTGGTGTAGAAGTCATACAGACATGAAAATTTGTTATTAAAAAGTAACACGTAAACAAGGTTATTTATTTTACGTTATCGTACCTACTGCATAATAGGTACGTCCGCGCGTTGTATCTCACCGCTCATTGCGTTGACTGCCCCACCCGACCGACGACGACGCATGACCTTGTCGCGACCAATCGCATGCATCTTTGTCTATGTGTGCATTCAAGTGTTTTGTTGTAATTACTGTTCGTTTGTTTGCGTAAATGGAATCAGAATTGAATCGGTGAATGTAGGAGCGTTAGGTTTCTAGATAATTATGTTTCGACGGTTATTGATCATAAATTACAGTACAGCCTACTGACTATCAAATGAATGGGCAGCATGAGATAAGTAATGGAGTAGGGTGTGGGGCCCAAGAACAATATGGATTTAAACTATAATAGTTTACCTTTGTATAATCATCACTAAGTATTTCAAAGGTAACAACTTCTGAGTCTAAGCACCTTTCAAACTTTAAAGAAAGATTGTTGACATCGAAACACTTTATCCTTGGTTTGTAAATACCAGTGGCCATTATGTATTGCCCATCTTTAGATACTCGAAGGGAAGTGCTGACACCAGGCATGTCAAACTCTTGTATAAGTTCAATCCTTCTTCGGAGGTCAACATTCTTTTTCAAAAGTGCCCTTTTCTTTCGCTCCGACAGCCACTGAAATTTAGATTTTTTTAAAAAATATTATTCTCAGTTCATAATTATTATGAGGTTCAAAAATGTGTATTTCTACAATCAAAAAATAAAATGAAATAATTAAAAACTATAATGTATATACCTTTTGTCTATATTAAAAAAAGGCCAAGTGCGAGTCAGACTCGCTGATGAAGTTCCGTAGCAGCAAGTAACATAATATAAAAGTTCTAAAGGTAAATTGCTGTTTACGATTTATGACGTATTAAAAAAAAACTACTTACTAGATCTCGTTCAAACCAATTTTCGGTGGAAGTTAGCATGGTAATGTTCAACATATATTTTTTTTAGTTTTATCATTCTCTTATTTTAGAAGTTACCCCCGTAACTTCTAGAGCACACATTTTACCACTTTGGAAGTGTCTCTCGCGCAAACTATTTACTTTAGAAAAAAATAATAGTAGAAATCTCAATATCATTTTTGAAGACCTATCTATAGATGCCCCACACGTATGGGTTTGATGAAAAAAATTTTTTGAGTTTTTCTATTTTTGTGTGAAAATCTTAATGCGGTTCACAGAATACATCTACTTACCAAGTTTCGGAAAAAAGTGGCTGTGACATACAAACGGACGGACGGACAGACAGACACAGACAGACAGACATGGCGAATCCTTAAGGGTTCCGTTTTTGCAATTTGGCTACGGAACCCTAAAAAGATGTAAGTACCTGTATTTTAAGATACACAACATTAAGGTATCATAAATTTATACATATTTCATCCATACTTTCGGGTGCTTTCGGCTAATAAACGTATTTATATATTTTTTTATATCAACATGTTAACAAGTTCGTTTTGTTTTAGTACACGTTGTACTTACATCGGGCAAAGATTTTCCAGCACTAAGATTATAGATCTTCACGTTGTCTATTTCAAATACTTGCATTTTTATGAGTTTATTTTATTCTATTTAAATATTATAACAATGTAATCAAACCAATAACCAAAACATTGCATGGCAGTTGAAATTTATAGGTTATGTTAGTTATGTCAAACTATTAATTTTATAGCAAAGGCAAGCAAAGGAAGCGACAACATTTCATAGTACGTACAGCCAAGTGCATAAGTGACTGTGGATAAATATGGCAACATTATCATGGCAATGTAATGTCATGTCCATTATTGTCAATGTCAGTCAGTGTTAGTATTCGTATCGTATCGTAAATAAAGCGTGAATAAAGAATGTGCTTCATTTAAAATCTAATTTATAATATGTTACATACATACTTAAAACAACCTATTATTCAATTAATTTTGATAGAAAAAGTTGACCGTGTTTTAAGTAGTTTACAGTTTCTGTTCATTACACGAGACAAAATAAATCATGGCAAATTCCAATAAAAAGAAACCGCAATTACCAAAATCCGTTTTGGAAATGAAGTTTATGCGAAAAACTAAGGAGCGCATAGAAAAAGAGCTAGAAAACACACAGGACCATGATAGTTTGTATTCAAATATTATTACAAATGAAATGAGGCACGCATCTGGCAATTTTATTTCGGAGTCAAGTTTTATTTTCTGCGAAGATTTATTAGAGGGCCGATTATCATTTAAAGGCATGAATCCGGAAATTGAACGGCTTATGGAACTAGAAAGCGGGGATAATGAAACAAATGGGGAAATGGAAAAAGATATATCTGATGAAATCCTAGCAAAGAAAATGGCAGCATTCAATAAAAGGAAAAGACAGTCCACCGACACTCCTAGTAAATACTCTGTAGTTAAGAAGAAAAAGTGAAAAAACTTAACCTTCAATTCCGCTTTAAAAGTGTTATATTATGCTATCAGAATTATTGAGGATGATGGTGAAGTGTACATTACTCTTATAGTCTAACAAAACAGATATGCAGCGGAATGTGACAAGTGCATGGAGCATGCAGGCTAGCAGCAAAGTAACCAACTTGTTCTGTTCCAGTCTCAGTGAATCATACAACACATGCTCTTATGCTACTAGATTATTCTGAATTTCCTTTTTATTCTTTTCTTATACGTATTAGCTTTGCATACATTATGTGTTTATCTTACTCTGATGTTTTGTTTTTAGTGTAAGTAGCCTACCTGGTTATTTATCACAATTTTTATTTTAGTTTTATGTGGATGTTTATTGTTATTAGGTACCTATGTAACTTGATACAATAAATAAAGAACCTAGCCATGGTTCTGTATTATTAGAATTTTGTTTTAATTTACTTAACCATGATCCATTAGTTTTTTGTCCTTGTTTTTATCTTAGTACCTAGGTACTTATATTAATTCTGTGTTCTAGCTACATATTATGTTCTTGTATGTTTATCTGTAGACTATTGTTAGCCGTTAGGTTGTTTTGGCAGGCAACAAAAAACATCACGAAGATAACAGACTACCATGGATTTACGAAAGACTTTTTTTTATATGTCGATGGACTACAGCAATATGTTTTGTTATTAATAGTAATATAAATGTTTGCAGGTTCTAAACTTTATACTTAATTAGTAAAAACATATAATAATACCACAGAATAATACTAAAATTATATAGATTTTTTCTTCACTCCATATTACAACAACTCTCTATAACGTCTTAAAAATGTGCAGTCCCTACAGTGACGCTATATAGTTTACAGTTACAGTTTAGAGATATATATCACACAAAGCAACACATATCGAAATATTAAAAATATTTTTTGGCTTTCCATACAAACTCGGATTAGCTGATCGGCCAACTTATATGGGAGTCCAAAAATTATTTTTGAACTTTCGATATACAACATGGAAAGGACATACCCGTAATAAATCGAACCACGGTCTATACTAGATCATTATAGTTTAATGAAATTAAAATAACAGCCAAAGAACAAAAAAAATTTCAGCATTACCATACAGTGTGCGCTTCCGATCGGTCGTTTTGGAAATCCTTGGGGGAGGCCTATGTCCAGCAATGGACTTCCTGTGGCTGATATGATAATGATACAGTGTGCAGCCGCTCCGGCAATTTGTATAGGAATAGCAAACCTTTTTGGTCTTTCGACTGTTATTCCAATTTTATTATAATGATCTAGTATAGCCTGTGGTTCGATGTATTACGGGTATGTCCCTATGGGGAAAGTTGTTCAGTATCATGGACTGAATCCACCCATAAAACAGTAACAGTATATTTTGTTAGACCTGTATACATATAGAGGTGGAAATAACTTTTGCTGTTATTTCTTTATTTTTAATGTTCCTGCGTAAGAAGTATACTGCTTGGGCCACACATTACCAAAAATGTTTTGAAGAATTTATATTCACCTCTAATATAGTTTCTTATTTAAATCAAATTATATTGTTTTACATACATATAATCACTCCATGAAATTTACTCTAGTGGAATAGATGTAGTAGTAGTAATTTTTTTAAAGGAATAATAATAAAGAACAGATTTTTAATAAAACTTTTATGATTTAAATATTGCATAAATTATTTATTTATTTGACATTGATTTTCCATGTAAGAATAATTAGTCAGTCAGTAAACATAAAACAAATAAGTATGTATAAATTGGAAAGCACTAAAACTATATTGAGTACCATACCATATATGAAGGGAAATTGAATTGCTGTAATTAGTTTTGTACATTTGTAAAGAGATCCTTAAATCAATAATGTATTTAAAATATTAAGGCAGTAATACAAACTCATAATTATTGTTAGTTTTGTTTAAATATGTTTTGAAGCTGTTCATACTATTTACAGTAGTAGACCTGTTAGAAATGTTAACAATATTTCCAAACATATTTTAAGATGCAAGATATGTTTCAACTTGCATTGTAGCCAACTAGACCTGGCATTATTAAATGTTTCCGTAAACTAAACTACCACAGCTAATAGTTAAAACTGCTACAAAATCCTTTTAATTATTATTTTTCAAATACATAGTTACCTAGACACATATATACATCATAGGCTTTTATTTAATTTATTAGATTTAGGTAATATTTATTGATGGCTCCCGAAGTAGTATTTATTTTTTAAATTAGATGTCTTATGACTAAAATATAAACTCGATTAGAAGTACAAAATTTTACTGATGTCATTAAAACAGATAAGAAATATAGTTTGGAGATAATTTGACAATAAATTACAAACTGCATATTATAGGTATTAAAATTTAAAATAATAACATTAACATGCCGTACTGTTGTAGCACTGACTACCATCAGCCACAAGACAGGACTATGTCAATTATTTACCAAATGCACTTTAGTTTGACAGTACCAGTACTACTTACTTAGTTTTACTCCAAAGACCATTGAAATTTGAATATTTCATTACTAGTTTTTTTTCTAGTTCTATTTCCAACACTGGTACATGTTAAAATCAGTTGTCAGTCAAGTCCTTGTTGCATAAGAGTGTGGAGATCACGGAATGCTGCTCCAAGTCTCCCCTGGAGTGTTTGTCGCTTGAGCAGGAAAGCGCGCACGTCCAGCAGCAGCCTGTGTATCTGCACGCATTTAGCGTACCGCTCTTCGCGCGGGATGTCGACGCCGAGCGTGCGCACTGGGGCACTCACGTTTGCACGAACCACAGAGGAAAAATTACGCACTATCAGTCTTAACGCATTGCATCCACATTGCATGTATCTAAAAAATACAAAATATGCGTACGTCAGTATACTCGTTTATTCCATTTAAACACAAAGAAAAAATAATTTAATACTTACGATTCATATTTACTTTGTAACAAATCATAAATTTTAGGCAGCATTAACAAACAAATGTCTAGATTCCACAGTGATCTGAAAGAAGAAAAAAATCCCTTGTTAAATGTAGTAGACTGTGTGAAAAAAATAAAATAAATACAATTTGTAATCAACCCACAGAAATACCACTGTTTGTTAAGTAAGTATTTGAAAAAAGATATGGAGGATCCCGGAGGTTTAATGAGCCGTGTGGCTTCTGGCCTAGAAAAGGACCACTCCATCTCTTCCTGTGGATGTCATAAGAGACGACTAAAGGACTAAGCAAAATGTGCTAGGTACATATGCATTCTTTGGGAATGCGGTTAACATCATTGGGCAGCCGGTTGTAAAACTTCTCGCAGAAATGCATTCCCAAAAAGGTTGACGTGAGGCAGGCGGCCGGTTATAAAACTATAGCCAAATCATTCAAACTTTCGGCTATTTCTTCTTCACTTCGTAAGGTCACTTGGAAGACCAGACCATTGACAATTAGACATGCATTTTATATATGGAGAAGAATAAGCGGGCAATCGCACCCTGGGCTCCGAAACGGCGCAGATGAGGATGAAACAAGGAATGCGTTAAGATGAAGAAGAAGAGGAGGGAGGTTTTATTTAATCTTCTACTATAATGATCAGTTAAAAAAATATATATTAAAGTATGGATAACTTACGGTTTATGCGCCATTACGTTGAGGATATCCAATATTACAGAAGTGTCTTCTAAGGCGATTACTGATTCTAGTGCAGATTTCAAAGATTTGTTTATCCGTACCGAATGAAATATCTGTGGAGGCGAGAGAACGAAATGTTATTTTATCTAATCTCATATCGTAAAATTCTTTTCAACACCCTTGCTCGTAAAATAGATCTAATTCCACCGGTTTTAGATATATAAAGCAGCCCGTAAAACACGCGTGTGTTAGAAACACAAATAATTAAGTTATATTTCTATAACTCACGATTTGCTATTGCGAAAGAAAGGGACAGAATTAATGGTAAATCCAGTATGAATGAGAGAGTAAGAAAGTTTGACAGTGGTGTGTGAGCGAGACAGTTAGATAACATATTTCTCGCAAGTATGTTAAAAACGTTGTACGATATACGTGCGTATATTGGTTAAACACACTCAGCTCCTTACGCCCTCGCCTTCGGTTAGGGCTGGAATTCCGCTTCGTGTGTTATAACCACCATAACGTACTTATATCGTAATGTACTATACTTCTACGGATTTTATATTGACATACCTACTATATGAACAAAACTCCTTTGCTCCCTATTTAATTATTAATACCTATACAGGTTGATTTTGAAACATTGAGTTTTTTATTTTTTTATTAACAGAATTACTAATAGAACACAAAACCGCAAGAAAAATAATACTTTTCATTTACAATTTTTTCATTAGGAAAAATCCCGACATTTGCAATACATGGCTAACATAGTATTATTCGTGTCAATGACCTCGCTGCCGCTCGATTCCTCCGTATGACCGGCCCACGGGTTTCAAGCCGCGGCGGCGCGCAGGAAGAGCGATCTTATGATAGCTCTCCCCCGGTCTGTATCACTGTGATTGGGAATTTGCCGTACAACTTTGAACGCTTTAATCTTTGGTTTTTATTATGAAACAAGGTAACTGAAGGAGAATATGAATATTTTATTTAGCGCATAGATTACTTTCCGTCAATATAGGTCAGAGGGTCAAAATTATCCTGTATAATTTTACAAATTTATTGCGACTTAGATGCACTTGTCATTGTTCCATCATTTGTTTACGGTCTGCGCTAATGCTGCACTCTGGCGGCAGAACATTGCAGTAATATCTCGTATTATATCAGTTATAACTGTGTAGGTACCTGCAGCGCGCGCTGCCTGGCGGTAAGCACGGTCATCATAGAGTCGTGGCCGCGCATCATGACGCCCAGCACCTCCTGCTCGCTGGGCTCGGCGCCGCCGCCGCGGGCGCCGCGCCGCCCCAAGCCCAGCGCCGCGCCGCGCTACCACACAATGGATAACGTTACTTTAAAACAGAGTTTCAACTTCAAATACATATATTTATAATTTCGGCGAACTTAGGCCAACAACGCTGATGCAGTGGTGTGTGTGGAATATTAGATTATACACAGAGGGAGGACGGTGAAAGTCAGTAATTAGCTACCAGTGTCGAAGCCGAACGTAACAAACATGTGATCTGCGACCGAGAGGACGTTATCTAGTTTGAGATGGGTAAAGTCCTATCTGCGGAACACTATATCTAAGACTCAAATATAATTACTAAGTTAAATCCTAGTGTTAGTCTTGACTAGGACCAATACACCCTGAAGAAATGTCATACATGTGCCGAACGACACTGCACTACTTACATCTATCCATGCAATGAATTTTCCTGGGTCCAATGCTGCCCCCCATATAAAATAAATCATTTCAAAAATAACTGAGACATTATTTAAAATTTTGCTACTACCAAGCCCTAGATAACCCTTCAAAGTATTTTATGAACTACTGTTTACAGTTTATAATGAGAACGTTAAGCTTTACTATGCACATTTGCCAAAAGTGACCGTTTTTCGCAAATGTGCCTGTTACCTTAAATAGTTATTCCGAATGAATTGGTCATATGAGCAAACTGTCACAACTTGCACTGCTTTCATATTTTACATTGGTGACAGGAGTGCACTCACGGGTAGGAATTCGTCGAGGTCGAGGCCGACGGGCCTGTCCGTCGCGAACGGCACGAACTCCGGCTCGGGCTCTCGTTCCGGCTCACGCGAAATACTCTCCACTCTTCTTCTGCAATATAAGAAAGAAGATTATTTATGTTGTCACTTCCAACTTAATGGCGTCTTTGATTCATTTTATTTTTTTAAGGCACAGACTGATGAACAATCATAATATTAGAACATTCTTATTAATTGATAAAATATTTTTAAAAACTGATAGTTCGCAAATTGGATTATTTGATATTTCAAATATCAGATTCCAAAAATGCCTTATGCTACACATGCAAAACAAGCGAAAACTTGATGTTGTTGGTCCCCAAACAACGTCTCTACGTCTTGTTACGACAAACTGTTACAAGTAATTTTAATGATTCTGACATCCTGCGCCTATTACATTATTAGCAATTTTACCGGGTATCACTGTACTACTAACTTACCTTGCACTCTCACTTGGTGGTCTTGTAAACGATAAAGACCTGGGCCCTAGGGATGGCAGGCCCAGAGACATTTCGCTACTACTTTGACGTAGACTTGTATTTGCTGAAATATAAATCACTGTATTAATTCATCTGAAGTTAAAACTAATAAACAATATGACATTGTAATCAAACTTACTGAGATCATTAGAGCATTTGGTTTCTTTATATGAGTTATGGCGGTTAAGCGTGGTGGTCGAAAGCGGACTGCTTACGTAATCCCTGACTGCTGGCGTCGCCGTAAAAGCATTATCCTCCTTGGCGTTGTCCATCACCCCTGAGTTAGGTAAGCATTGCAATATTATATTTAATTAGTTTGAAAATTATGAATTAATTAAATTTTTATTGCGACTGTTGAATCGTTGCTCGGTAACAAAACACAAATCCTACGTGCGATAGAGATAGCTAAAACCGTCGTGGATCACGTGTCTCTGTCGCACGAAGAGTTTGTGACAGAGACAGACTGAACCCGTCACGGATTTCCGCTTAACGCAATTTCAAGCCTTAGTTAAACTTTATTTTAAATGGCGACCCTAATTTCCTTATTACATGAGAAATGTCTTGCCTACTAAAAATCATGGTATGGAGACATTGAAATCAACATTGTGATTCATATAAAAATCTTTTCTAAATACAGGGTGTTAGTGTAAACAGTCTTGTCCTTGGAACCAGTGGTTCAGTATCATGAGTAGAGTCGAAAACCAGTGAAAAAAATAATAATATTATTTTTTACTAATAAAAAAAAAACCTACAAAATCATTAGCGCAATACACCCTACACGCTCATACGTACGATCGGTGAGGTCAAAGTGCAAGGGGTGCGGGGCGGGGCGCCCGGGCGCTGGCCGGCCAGCTGACGCCAGTCCGTCTCAGACGTGCTGCAGTGCACGACACAGTTACAGCGCGTTCCGTGCGAATCCCGATTATCGCACCTAAATTGTGTAATTAGATACCTTCTTAGCTTAGATCTACGTACTTGAGTGAAGTCGATAACCCTTTTGTGCTTTCGCAAGTGAGTAATAACCTCAGAAAACGCGCAGGAGCTTGCGTGGCTCTTTAAAAGTGATCAACCTCTCCAGCCTAGGTTAAGACGAAATAGAGGGGCCGTTTTTCCATACAAACGTACTCCCCTGTTTCCTCCCTAGATAATGCCGGTAGAGTTATATTTTTTTTCCTGAATATCTATAGCCTCTATTAGCATGTCCATATGATTTCTTTTTTTTCATAAATTATTTATTAAAAGAGATATGAACGTTCAAAAACCTAAAAAGGGCAAGATTTTTCGCTGTGTTCAAACATCCAGAAAACAAATTTGAGTAGATTATATAAAAAAATTTAAACATAGGAACACCGATCAAGTCTTTGTTAATTCGTAATGAAAAAAGTACTTATATTGGTTAAGTTTTGGAGAAGAAATCAGGCGACTACGAATGGTTGATTTTCTGTTCTTTTAATAGGTATTTTTAGTCCAAGCTGCAGTATGTCTCTATCGCACTTGCTCGGTTGTAGTTCGGGCACAGCGCGACCGCAATAGATTTTTAAAATACCTATTTTTCATTTCTCTAACCCTTGAGGTTTCCTCATAATGACCTTGCCAAGGATCCAAAAAATTTTGTGTCTATGTAATAAAGTTGAGATTTGTCGTGTTTTCGAGCGGCCCCTATCGGGCTCCGCTCGGGCCTGAGAGGTAGGTACCTAAATGATTTGTAAACAATTTTTTATCGAACTGTACATAAGCTTGATTGATAATGAACTTTTTAAAAGTACGCCAAAAATACCTAATCAACATCGATACTTACTTTTGTAATGTGTTTAGGTAGTTTCAACAATTTTACTTGTCTCGCAAATCGGAAAGTACTAGACAGGTAGATTAGGTAGCTATTTTGCCTGTCCTACCTAAGTAATCCAGGAAAAGTGTGAAGGGATAATTTTATCACATGTTATGTTTATGTGTTTTGTTTGTTACTTTGTGCGAAAGCCGCGCGCCGGCCGCGCGGGCCAAACGTACCTGCCGTGGGCACCGCGGCCAGCGACGTATGTATTTAGGTGCCTACTTGACTAGGGTGTCCATGAAATCACGTACGAAATCGGAAACTTTAATTATGAAAATCCATTAAAACTATAAGCTTATTATTTTGAATACTTGCTCGAGTCATTTTATTTTAGCATTCAGCATCCGTGGTTTGAATGACAACGGTGTTTATACTAACACCCTGACAAAAAATGTTTATTCGTAGATATAATCGTGAAATAATAAATACCTAGGATTTTTGTTGTTACGATGATTTTGCGAATCTAAGGTATATTTACCCGAACTTCTAAAGTGCAATAAACAAAATATCTTATTGTGTATAACACCAAATACGACAAAAATACTTATAGAAGACTGTACTGTACACAGATATCTTTTAAATACCGATACTTATAGAAAAGTATCGATGATATTTATGTCAATATTAGACCAGTATTTTCGGTATGACAGATCTTTGACTAAAATTGCGTGTCATGTGTGGGTACTGGTAAATATACCTGTTACGACCACAAAGTGTTACAAAACAACACAATCAGAATGCTTACTCGTAAATACTTCGTTTTTCTTTTCTACTGTATAATCCTTAGTGGAAGTAGGAATGCGTGAGTAATGGTCGGGTCGTTGTCGCTGCGGGGGAGAGGGCTGCGGCGGGGGGCGAGGCGGCGGCGGGGCGGGGCACGGCGCGGCGGGGCGGGCCGGGCCGGGCCGCGCCCGCGACTCCAGCACCAGGTCGCGCAGGGACGTGCTGGTAGAGTCCACTTTGACGGGGGACTCGTGAGCTGGAACACGTGACATTCAATAAATTAAAAAATATTATGCATGCAAATCGTCATAAATAAGCAAGCACAGGCCACGAGCCCACATCGCCAGCTGAGGGCGAGCAGCGTTTCACCTCTTTTCATATTTCGGTTCATACCGCGAACTACACATATGCAAAAATGATTCAAACAATGCGAACGAAATATCCGACGATTCCAACGAAGCTATACTTCCACCTCGTTAGCTTAGCTCTGTATTTCACTGTGTGAACCAAAGTATAAAAAGAGGTGAAATGATGCTCGTACGGATCGAACGGTACCCCCGCTCTCCCGCCCGCTCGCTCCGTCCGTAGTTTTCGGCGTGAGCCCATATAACTTAGCTCGCCAGCTCGCTCTCTAGCTGGCGGTGTGGCCTGCGCTTTACTACATTTTACAATTAGGATTCAAATGTTAATACTAATAGTTCGCTCAGAAGTGAGCCCTTTAGAACCTCATATCTTGGCAACCCATTGACTGATTGGGCTCATGTTCGAACCTAAAATTCTATTGGTCTTTTCTACTCGCCTGCCAAATTTCTAAAGATTCCGGCAAAGATTCTTGATATTGTTGTGTTGAATATACATACATACCTACTTTGTCTAAGTAAACTCAGAATCGTAGTTTGCTAGTTCAAATATTCATAAACTTACTTGAAATAGAGTAATCCTCAGATGATAAACTAGTGGCGGGAGGCGGAGTGCGCATTACTGGAAAATTCAGAAACATTTCATGTACAAAATTTTAACAATCGGTCTACTACATTACATAGGTCAGTTTTTAAAACTGGGGCAATCTTTTCAGTTTGGACAGTCATTACTTACATGCTCTAGAAGGTCGGAAAATTTCAGTGTAGTCATTAATATTGGATATAACTGCACCTGAATCCTCATCCGCTTCCGTTCCTGAAGTGGATTCTTCGGCAGTTTTCTCATCTAAGAGCGTTGGTCTGTGCAACACTGTGGACGATAACACTTGTTAGAAGAATGTGCTATTGTTAATATATTTTTAGCCCAATAAAAAAAGAGAGGTGTTATTTTAATGTTAGGACTGTCTCTGAAACTAACTAGATTGTCTTGTATAAAACCTTACTGAGGCCCATATTGACATACGGTTCTGAGAGGGAAAGAAAAGGACCCCTGAACTTATACGAATCGTTTTTTTCAGAGTAATAAGAATGAAATTGGCCTGCAATGGATGTCTAAGTATCTAAATGAAAAGGTGTTGAGTTCTGACGTGAGCTAAATTAAACCATATCGCTAACTACATTGAGTAGATATTTCTTTGAATTTCTTGGCTGAGTGAGACTTCTCTACGTGAGTACTAGTACCTATTCCGTGGCCCAGGCCCATCATCTGCGACTGTAGAGCCTTAGATGATGATGATGACTGTAAGGATCTACCTTAGCAGCCAAGATCAAAGGTTTTTTTATAGTATCAATAATTTCAAACGATTTTGGTAGACAAAACTTAATTTTGTTATTTATTATATTTATATATTTCAAGTTTCATAAAATAGCTACAGCAATCAATTATATTAATAAAAACAGTCCAAAAATACTATCCAAATTAAAAATATGTGGATTATTTATTTCATCACATATTTTCAATTTGGATAAATTTCCGAGCATTGTGGTAATGCTATTAAAAATAATAACAAATATTGTATTGCACTGTTGAGTGCCATTACACACTAGTGGATGTTCAGTTTTGAAACGTAGTGATCACATTTTTTGTATGCGTATGACGCCAGCCTATGATGCGTATGACGCTTGACTTCTGTTTGGGTGACTTTTCTATTTAGTAGTAGTAGTCTTACACGTAAATAGAAAAATCACCAAAACAGAAGTCAATGTCATTTAATTTTGTCGTAAATTAGAATGTAGCGAATTGGAGAGCAAATAGCCGGAAAATTTAACGATTTGGCTATAGTTTTACGACTGGCCGCCTGCCTGACGTCAACCCTAGCACGAGCTTCAAGTGCTATTTTTACTTTAGTCGCCTCTTACGACATCCCCAGGAGGAGATGGAGTGATCACAAACATGTGGCATTATAGGGTTTTTTGTTTGTTTTTCCTTTATGTAAGTGGCCAACACTGGTGTCAGATATTTCAAGCTGCCTAAAGGCATCTGACATGGCTTGACGATTGCCATCTGCCAAAGAATGATGACATCTGAGACCAACGGCTTTTATGGTAAATAATAATGAATAAGCTAGTATGTAGTAAATAGTAATGAAAGATGTTTACCTTCTTTAGCCGGTTTTTCTTTAGAGAAACTCTTCCTTACTGAATGACCTTTTTGGAATGGGGATAGATCTCGAACAACAGTTTGAGTTACTGGCGGAGTCCCTCCGAATGGATAAACTTTGTTCAGATCCACAACGGACAATACCACATAAGTTGAGTGAAAAGATCCTGCTATCTGAAAAATAATGAAATATTGTTTCGTGTAAAACAAACTATGACCCATACAGATTGAGTTAAATTTGAAATAAGAATCTAAAAAACGAATACATGAATTAAAAATAACACAGGTCTCCACTGTTATTGCAGAAAACTGAGATATTAGGTCCTTACATATGAAATTGCCGTTCAGTATCAAAAAAGTGAAACAAGTTTTTTTTAATGAAATTATTATTTAATCAATCGAAGTATGCGCCGTTGTTATCGATACACTTCCGCCATTTTATAGGCAAATCATTGATACCTTTGGAAAAAAAATCCTGGGAGCGAGAGTCTATGAACTGTTTGAAGGCGGTTTTGACTGCCTCATCAGATTTGAAATTTTTTCCTTGTAAAAAGTTATCCAAATTTTGAAAAAAAGTGGTAATCGGTTGGGGCAAGATCTGGAGAGTATGGTGGGTGACGCAGAGGTTCCAGTCGCAGCTTCTCTAACTTGGCGATCGTTTGATGTGCAGTGTGTGGTCTAGCGTTATCCTGAAGGAGCAGTGGGCTAGAGCGATTCATCAGTCTCGGTTGTTTAATGGCGAGCTTTTCCATCATTGTTTGCAATTGTTGGCAATACAAGTCTGCAGTAATCGTCTGGCCTGATCTCAAGAAGCTGTAGTGGATAACACCAGCACTGTTCCACCAAACACTAACCAGAATCTTCTTTTCGGTCAGTTTTCGCTTAGGGCAAGGTTTTGCCGGTTCTCCAGGGTCAAGCCATTGTGATGATCGCTTCCGATTGTCGTACAGGATCCATTTCTCATCACAAGTCACGATACGGTTCAAAATTCCCTCATTATTGTGGCGATTAAGCAAAGAAACGCAGCAAGCAACGCGTGTTTGTTGGTTTGCTTCAGTCAATTCGTGCGGTACCCACTTTTCGAGTTTTTTAATTTTTCCGATTTGGCGCAAGTGGATAAGTATCGTTTTGTCACTTACGCCGAAGGCTGCTGCTAATTCAGAAGTGTTTTGAGATGGATCCGCTTCCACTATCGCCTTCAATTCTTCGTTATTCACTTAAGTATCAGGTCGTCCACGAGGCTCATTGTGTAAATCGAAATTTCCAGAACGGAAACGTTGAAACCAAAAACGCACCGTTCGTTCGTTAGCGGTGCCTGGTCCATACACGTCGTTAATTCTTCGAGTCGTTTCTGCAGCACTGGTGCCACGGTGGAACTCGTATTCGTAAATACCGCGAATTTTCAATTTGTCCATAGTTGTTGTTATAGCAATGTTGAAACTCAAACAAATGATGTTAAAACAAATGAAATACGAATTTTAAAACAATATTTTTCTGGCTTTATTTCGAAATAAATTTGAATTTGGAATTCCTAATGAAACGCAAGATATTTGATTTTAAAGTTGCCAGTATTGAAAATCGGAAATTTCATATGTAAGGACCTAATATTTGCTCAATAATGGGACAAATAGGAAAAGAAAAGCAAAGGTAATAGCAAAATTTGTACACTTTTGTTATAAAAAAATGCAGTGTACAAAAACAAAATAAGTTCTTACAAGCTGTGTCTGTGCTACAGTGATGTCATGAATTTGGCCCCAATGTCCATGAACAGCGTCGAGTGTCCGGATTGGTTCCCAGCCCACTACATGGAGTCCGTCATTGCCACAACCAAGGAGAGTTGTTCCATCGTCACTAAACACCATGTGCCTGAAACATATGTATGTACGTAAATTTATTACACAATATAAGAACCAGATAGATATACAGATATACTATCACGTCTTTATCCCTAACAAAGCAAACAGAGCCCAGTGCTGTAAGAGCCAAAGGCAAATAAGAACCACGTAGTCAAAAAATCACATCACCATTGTAGACAAATTGTTTCATTCATCATCATCATCATATCAGCCACAGGAAGTCCACTGCTGGACATAGAACTCCCCCAAGGATTTCCAAAACGACCGATCGGAAGCGGCCTGCATCTAGCGTTTTTCTGCAACCTTGTTCAGGTCGTCTGACCACCTAGCAGGTGGGTGTCCTACGCTGCGCCTGCCGGTACGTGGCCGCCATTCGAGAACCTTTCTGCCCCATCGGCCATCGGTTCTTCGCGCTATGTGCCCCGCCCACTGCCACTTCAATGAGCTAATCCGCTGGGCTATGTCTGTGACCTTAGTTCTTCTACGAATCTCCTCATTTCTGATTCGATCACGTAAAGAAACACCTAGCATAGCCCTCTCCATAGCCCGTTGAGCGACCTTGAGCCTTCTTATGAGACCCATAGTAAGGGACCACGTTTCAAAGCCATAAGTCATCACTGGTAACACAGATTGATTAAGCACTTTCGTCTTAAGGCACTGAGGTATTTTGGACGAGAAGACACTGCGTAACTTCCCGAACGCTGCCCAGCCGAGTCGGATTCGTGGAAAGACCTCTTCCTCTAAGCTGGAACTTCCTGCCTGGATCAATTGACCCAGGTAGATATACTGGTCTACAACTTCGAGGGTGGAGCTCCCAACAGAAACAGGTAAAGGCGTTACGTGCATGTTCGACATGACCTTCTTGTCTTGTCAATGTTCATTTTCAGGCCAACCTGTTGGGAAACTCGATTTAGGTCTTCAAGCATCGTACTTAAGTCCTCCATCGATTCTGCCATGACAACGATATCATCGGCAAATCGAAGGTGAGTGATATACCTACTCGCCATTGATGTTAATGCCCAGTCCTTTTCATTCTAGAAGCTTGAAGGCATCTTCCAGAGCAGCGGTGAACAGTTTCGGAGATATGACATCTCCCTGTCTCATGCCTCTTTGCAATGGAATAGCCTTCGTACTGAACTCCTGTACTCGGACCGACATAGTGGCTTTGTTGTATAAACACTTCAATGGAATAGCCTTCGTACTGAGCTCCTGTACTCGGACCGACATAGTGGCTTTGTTGTATAAACACTTCAACACCTCGATATACCGATAGTCAATACGGCACCGCTGGAGAGACTGAAGCACGGCCCATGTTTTGATCGAATCGAAGGCTTTCTTATAGTCCACGAACTTCAAGCACAACGGCTGGTTATACTCCCTCGTCTTCTCTATAACCTGCCGCAGCGTATGGATGTGGTCCATGGTACTATAGCCTTTTCGGAACCCGGCTTGTTCGGGAGGTTGGAAGGCATCAAATCTGTTAGCGAGACAGTTCGTGATGACTCTCGAATACAACTTATACACATGACTCAGAAGTGTGATGGGCCTATAGTTCTTCAAGAGTGTTTTTACCCTTTTTGAAGAACAGAACCCCCACACCCCTGTTCCACGCCTCTGGCGTCACTCCCTCGAGTAGAACGGAATTAAAGAGCCTTTAAAGGACTTTCAGTACCGGCGTTCCGCCCGCTTTCAAAAGCTCTGCTGTGATTCCGTCCTCGCCCGGCGCCTTGTTGTTTTTAAGCTGTTTGAGAGCCACCCTAATCTCGTACAGACTGATGTCCGGGATATCTTCGGTATAGTGTCGGGTTAACTTGGCTCTTGGATCTTTTGCCGTATTTATGTTAGGTTTTGCAACGGATATATATAACTGCCCATAGAACCTCTCGATCTCTCCCAGAACCCCCTCCCCCGTCGACACAACGTTTTCGCCCACCGTCTTCAGCTTAGTCAATCGGCTCTGACCAGTAGACATAGCCCTTGCAAACACTTTGGAACCTTTGTTTTGATCTATCGTCTCCTTAATACATTTAATATTAAAGGAGCGAATGTCGTGTCGCAAGGACTTTTTAATTTGTCGGTTGAGCTTTCGATATGACTTAGCGTCTTCGGAGGTTTGCAGCGGCATGGATCGTCGCTGTGTCATAAGGTCTAGGGTCTGAGCAGAGATTTTTTGAGGCTTTCTTTTAGGGCGGGACTTAAAGAACTTAGATCCCACTGCTTGGAAAGTTTCTATAAACCCGTTGCTTATCTCGTCCACTGAAACGCAACCCTGGAGAAGTTCAAAGCGATTGGAGAGTTCAACTTGAAAGCTTTCGGGGTTTTGGATCTGGCTCAGCGATGGTCGGAGCGTAGACTTCATCAGCCTTGACCTTTCAAGTCGGAGGTCGATATTCAAGATGCCTCTTACAATTCGGTGATCGCTGCCGGTTTTAATCATATTGATCACAGAGACATCATTGAATATCTGCCTCTTCGCTGTCAGGAAGAGGTCTATCTCGTTCTTGACTGGGGGCTGGTTATTCTTACTAGGACCCATCCAGGTCCACTTCCTCTGTGGCGGCTTCTTGAAGAAAGAGTTTATCGCAAAGAGTCCCTCTTCCTCCAGAAAATCAGCCACCCTGTGCCCCCTGTCATTGCGCTTACCATATCCAAATTGCCCCACCCTGATCTCTCCATCGCGTCCCTTGCCCAGTTTTGCGTTAAAGTCCCCCATAATAACCGTGAAATGGGTTTTGGAGGCGTGTATGGCTCTACTAATGTCCTCATACACTACCTCAACCTCCGCATCTGAGTGTGTTCCGGTCGGCATGTATACCTGTATGACCTTCAACGAGTATCTTTTGGATACTCTGAGTATTAGGTATATTACCCTGCTGGAAACACTGTCGATGGTCACTACGTTATTTATGAGAGACCTGTGAATTAGAAACCCGACACCATGCTGGGACTTCTTTTCGTCTCCCTCTCGGTGATAGAGTAGGTTACCGGACTCTAAGGTTGTCGTGCCCTCACCCTCTCTTCGGACTACAGACAACCCTACTATGTCCCACCGTAACCTACTCATCTCCTCTTCCACCTCAGCCAGTTTCTCGTCTGTCCTCAAAGTGCAGACGTTGTGTGTTACCAAGGCCAGTTTTCGCCGGTGGTGGTAGCCGGATCCCATCCGGGGATTCTTAGCACCCCCTGCCCTGCCGTTACCATGACCGCTACCGGAGTCAGGAATAGCAGGGCTGCCGGGTACTGGGGGCCTGGTCGTATTTTGTACCTTCATTGAGGGGTTTTGCCATACTCGCCACGCTTGGCAGGCGGGTTGGCGAGTGCAGTGGAGGGGTCACTATCGCACTTCCGACGCTGCTGCCCATTGGAAGTCTGTTTATGTGCAGTGACGGAACTGTCCTTTAGTCGCCTTTTACGACATCCACAGGAAGACTTGGAGTGGTCCTATTCTACTCTGCCGGGAACCACACGGCATAATTGTTTCATTATTAAATTGTAATTTCTTTAAAGAAAGCAAAAAGAAGGAAACGACTATAAAATAAAAACTACAATTTATGTAATCTTACCGGATAGACGTGTTGTCTTTTTCAAACTTGGAAACCAGTTGGAATTTCTCCATATCCCAGAAATTGACAGTTCTATCTGTGCCGCAGCTGGCGAGCAAGAATTCATGTGGGTGGAACTTCACACAGGTCACCGCAGATGTGTGCTCCATGAACTCTTGCAGCACTTTGCCAACTCGTACATCCCACACTTTTACAAAGCCTATAAAACCAATTTAAAAATTAAATATATCATACCTAAATCTATATATAATATAATGTCAAGCATAGGAAATTAGGAGAAAAGCTGATAGGTAATTTAGTATTATTTATACATATTAATTTTTTGTATATTTTGAATATATATGTCGCAGTTGGATAGTATAATCCGCTAATCGATAAAACCTCTAGCTGTTTGGCATTACAGCTAGGTTTTGTAAAACAACTGAAAATCGTTCAGCTGGATTGTCTAAGACTGCGCAGCGTGTAACGTACATTTAAACCGTTAACCACGTTTCTATACGGCTAGCGGTTTTGTGAAAGAGTAGCGATAGTCCGCTGTTTGACGAAACCGTTAAACAACCCAACTGCGACACATGCATGATAAGGGTTTGGTGCAAGGTTACCTTAATTAAATATAATTGGGTGTCTATTAGAATTAGAGATGTAAGCGTCATACTTTACTTTACCTGACATACGTAGCTTACCGTCAGAAATGATAATTTACGGTAAAGAATCATAAATGACCGTCAGAAACGTAGGTATTGTGATTTTATCGTAATTTATTACTTTTGAGTAGAATTTTAACGAAAAACTTTTATTTTTATATCAGTGAGTGAGACACAATATCAAGGCAAGAAGAACAAAGGATGTGTTAGATCGCTTCATACATGTTGGGCCCTCATTGTTGCACTACGTGTTGCAGCAAGTATTTTTACGTCATTTTGTAGGAAATAATCCAAAGATAACAAAAATATACATTTTTTTAGATTTTATGGAGGTTTGTACCTAAACTATATAAAAAAGGATTTTACTTTTTCCGATAACCGATATACCTAGGATCTAAAGATTGGCTGATTGTTAGATGTATTGGGCGAATACAAAAATTTCGCATGCTGCTTACAGAATCTAAAATTACTTGGATTTCAGCGTAAAACTAGTGCATGAGGCAAAGTTGTCATTTAGTGTCGCCATAGGGAGTCCCCACACTGATCGACACGAAATCGGCTTAAGCCGAGAGCGTATTACCACAGTACTCGGCTTAACGCCAATCGTCCGTCGTGACGGCTGATCACAGGCAACCGGTCGCCGACTCCTCCGGATGGCCGTTGCGGGCTGTCGAGTCCTCCGAACGGCCGTCGACTTCTCCGAACGATCGCCGACTCTTTCGAATGACCTAAACTCGACCGAACGACCATTGCGACGGCTGTTTATCAGACGGATAGACGCCGCGAGTAATTAGCTGTCAGAATATCTACAAACGCAAACTTAAGGTGTATTGTGAGTCGCACTCACTTACTGAACTCTAAAAAACTTTAAACAATGACACAGCAACTGCAGCGAGCTAACTTACAAACTGAGATCGCCTGCGCCCCGTGCATTCGGCTCTTTTCGGCGCCGTTCAGCTACCTTCGGAGATGAAATCGTGCGAACGGATCATATCAACGCCGTTACGGCCGCCTTCGACACCGATCAGCTGCCGCTGGAGACGAATTCTTACAAGCGACGGCTGTAGACGCGTCGACGTGGGTGTTCGGCTACTTTCACCGGCATACGGATGCGATCAGATAACCGGCAAACTGCTTGTTTGTCCACCGACCCAATGTGAATGGCATTAGCGATGCCCTTATTCCATTGACATAAAGGTTATTTTGACCGGCTAAAGCCGATTCCGCGTCGATCAGTGTAGGGACTCCCATAACCTTCAGAAAAGTGTTAGGGACATCAGACACTCTTGCTTTATTTGACTCAGACGTTGTGACGGCGGCTGCTATAGATTTTAATGAATTCAATTAGTCATAAACGTTTATTCATAAATCTTCGTCGAGTATTATATATTTAATTGTTTTCTCAATATTTAAGTCTACATTTGCCGCCATGCCGCCATAAATTTTAAAGCTTCTTTATTTTGTAAATATCTTTGTAATGATATGACAATACCGTTCCATCTGGTTTTGCTAGGTAGTTTTAACGAGGTCTTCATATGCCCATATAAGTTTCTTTGTATATTTTCAAAAAATGCTAAAATAATATGTCTTGTTTACACGTATTTTATACGCTTCATAAATTTTGGGCCTTCAGTGTTGCACTACGTGTCGCAGCAAGTATTTTTTCGTCATTTTGTAGAAAATAGTACTTAGATTACAAAAAGTTTTTTTTTTTTAGATTTTATGGACGTTTGTACACTATATAAAAAAGGATTTTACTTTTTCTACATTGGGAAATAGCAGTGACGCTATCTGGCTACAGTGGCAACACGATGGGTAATGCATCTGACGGAGCGTTTTGTTCACTACAGTTGTTCACTCAAAAATATTTTTTAAAAAATACGATACAATGTGTATGGTAATCTCATTAAAATAATATAATAAAAACAAATCAACAACTTCACATCATAAATACCAAAAAACTTGATGCATTTATATAAAGTGATTTGTTTTAGATAGGTTTGGTGACAGTAAAACAAAACGCGATTCACAAATAAACATGAATGATTAATGACATCTCGTTCGTTCAGTAAGTATGGCGGTATAAAAATTTATTCCGTTACGGGAAATTATAAAAAAATCCAAGTGTAGAAAACGTAAGGTTTTGTAGTTTTTTCATTGTAAAATATGTTTTTATAAAATGTTATTAACAATTATAGTGCTATGCTTGTTTAAATTAATTTTAGGCTGCTGTGCACATTTTGCAACATGACACTGCTAAAAGAAAGTCTCTCTCCAAATGAGAACAGACTCTTTCTTCATACAATCAAACCGTACCGCCATCTGTTTAAAATCGATCGAACTATAGTCCCAAAAAACAACAACACTGATTGATACACCTTTCTCGCTCTCGTATTGGCGGGCGAATACACAAGAGTGAGCTATACGGAGAGTTATAAACTGCGCGTCGCTTAGGGTTGGATCTAATCTATCAGCACGGAACAGCACTTCAGCATAGGAAAGTGCTGATAGATAAGATCCAACCCTTATATTTCAATGGCCCGGAGCGGCAACAGCGCATCCACAACACAATATGGCCGCTATTAGTACGGACTTGTAAAATTATCGCTTTAAAATTTTAAGTAAGTATGTATTTTAATTATAACAAACAGTTTTGTTATTTACTGATGATAAAATATTCCATGTATTTTTTTTACCATAGTTTTTGCAGCCGTTAAATACGCAACTATGCATTTTTATGGCATTTCAAGTATGTAAACAAAAACGAATGAACTCTTCCGCGGACCGAGGACGACTAAGTCGCGTTGGTCCAAAAACGGACTTTTTTGTTTCAGTAGGAATTTTGTTGTTTGACTAGGAATACGTATATGTGGCATTCCAAGAAAATGGTTACCACTGGTACTCGTGCCAGTGGTACCCTTTTGCTTGGAACGCCACATATAAGTCGATGTTAGTACTTCATAAACTGTGAAATTAATTGTGGGGTCATTTATCCTTGGTAATTTTTATGATAAACATTAATGGGGATAAACTATGAAAGAAAATAATGACATGATGCACCATGTAATGTTTGAAGTCTTTAAATATACAGGGTTATTTTTAATTAACTGGCAACCTTTTTGGAGCAAGTTCAGACCGTGATACTGAACCATTTTCCATAAAAACAATTATCGAAAAACGAAAACAAAATTTCGTTCTCCCATACAAAATCCAATTGGTTGACCGCGATTTGTATGGAAAGTCAAATTTTTTTTTCGTTTTTCAATAATTGTTTTTATGGAAAGTGGTTCAGTATCACGGACTGAACTTGCTCCAAAAAGGTTCCCAGTTAATTAAAAATAACCCTGTATATAGTAAAAATATTTACAGGTAAAAATATTTTATTTGTTTGCGACATTGTTGACCATTTATTACCGTCATTTATTAATAAATTACCATTTCTGTCTCAGTTATTGTAGCTTACGGTCAGATAACAACCCTATAGAATACAGATTTTTTGACATCAAATTTTATTTCCCAGAAAACTATTCCACAATTTTTATTGCTATAGGTTGGTTTGCTAGTAAAATAGAAAGAACTTTTCTAGCACTCGCCGGCCACTACCGCAGCTTGCTCGCTAGCCACATTGCCACTTCGTAGGCATTCTAAATTGTATATAATTTCTTTAGACAGAATTGTTCAATGACTTCTCTAGCTGCATGGATGAATACAAGTTGTTTATTCCGAGTATTAGGGTTCGCTGTTTAACAAAACCGAGCTGTAATGCCAAGCGGATTATACTATCCAACTGCGACATATACACTTAATTATCCAGAAATTTTTAATATATGAATAAAAACAAACTTTGCTTATGCATTCTTACCGTCTTCACAAGCAGAAGCGATCCATTGTCCATCAGGACTGAACTGCAGGCTGTTTACTGCCAGACGATGGCTCGAGTATGTCACAATACAGCCTCTTTTCCTAGTATCCCAAAGCTTTATGTTGCTGTCACAAGAACCTGTTGTTAAATAATCACCATATGGATGAAAGTCCATACATTTTACTGCCCCCTTGTGACCAGTGAATGTTCTTAAAAGTTTCGCTGCTTCCAAGTCCCAGATTTTCAAGGCTCCCGTTTGTGAGCCAGCACAAACTAGGTCTTCAGAGTGGCCAAAGCATACACATTCTACTGGAGTAGTATGACCACTTAAACTCTGAAAGAGAATATTTAAAACTATAATGTCTACTTTTTTATGTAAATTTCAAGTGTGCATTGATCATAATGTTCAGTTCTTTGGTACACATACAAGCAACTGTAACTTTAATTGTAAATTTGAATGACTTAAATACCATTAAACAACTTTGTCTGCCAATAGCCCAAAGATTAACTTTCTTATCGTCTCCTCCTGTAGCTAAAACTTGGTTCGATTTGTGCCCCATCGCCAAGCAGTTGACATTCGCCTTGTGGGCGACAAATTCTTCTGCAACAAACAAACCAAGCCATTTAAATGAGAGCAACTGCAAATTTAGAAATATGTAATTAAAGGAAGTAATTAACATAGCACATACGAAGTTTCCATGATCTTCTGACTGTATCCATTGTTGAATATAGTTAAAAATCCTACATTCCACAGGTAGACGAATATTATTATGGCAGCTTTGTTATATATTTAAGATCTATATTGACTTTCAATAAACCACATAATTTAAGGATACATCGCTAATAAACAGAAAATCGTTTTTGTAGTTGCAAATTGATACAGACGGACGACTTTTTTGTTTTTTACATTGAATTTATCGAGGACAACTCCAACTTAATTTTGTTGACAATGACATGAATGACTGACAACACTTAATAATGAATTTTATTGACTTTGACGTTTTGATCTGACACTTTTTTTCTAGATTAAAAAAAAGCGTCTGCTTTGTGGCTTGGCTACGCTACACATGGTACGTCCATGGGCTACACTACACTACACATGCTGAAATTCAGTTTTTAAAATAAGTACCCACCTACACACACCAGACACCACACAAATATGGGGATATCAGATAATTGTTACCCTGCCAAAGGGCTTCATAAACCATGGTTCATACAAATAGTGTCAGTCACATCCGTGTTCACAGAATAATTTACTGTTCGTGATCCCTATATAGTTTGTGGTCAGTCAGTCAGTTGAGTCCCCAGATCTGTATATAGGTTTGACATAGGTACTAGATAAATAAAACCTTTTAATTTGTATGAGAACCGCTCGTGCCTATTTTGAACTGTCAAATGTAATGTCAGTGGTGACATTTAGTGATGAGAACATTCTGTTCGCGCTAAATCGATTCAAAGACACCGACCAAGTGAATGAAAATGAATGCAAATCCGATTTTCAGTCGATTACCACGATTTCGAATCACGATTACAAGTAGCTTTTTTTTTTAAATTAAAAATAAGCATTATGAAAATATGAGCTTCATGTGCGTGGAATGAAGTTTAATTTTCAATGTTGTTTTTTTGAGATTATTCCTCGTAGTTATTCTAGATTGTATTATAAATTCTTTGCATGTTACCAATATATTAGGTTATTTGATATCCGAGTAACATGATACCGAGTAACCGTCAAATAACAGATAAGTATCCCAAACCGTGCCTGTGCTCGCGGAACGTGGAGTTCTGACGTTCCTCCACGTTAGCCGTTACCTTCTAGATACGATACGTTATCCTAACAAATACGTATCTAGAGTCCGAGCGCTGCACCGGTCATTGTTCGGCAGACACGATTGAAGCCGAACGACCCATTTTATCTCTTTCTGTACCCAGCACAAACGTGATTGAGCGAGCGAAACAATATATAACTTGAATTACTTCTTCCAATTAAGTACTCTCTGGCGTTCATTGAGTTACTGACTAAAACCAGTCAAAGTAGGCCTCCCGACTCATGTGCGACATTTCTTTTGTTTTGCCCTAGATTTTATTTGATTTGATTTAAACTAAACTTACGACTATTACTATGTGGGTAAATATTGTTATAAAGTGTATATAATTAGTTAGTTTTAAGTGTAATTCGTTTAATTAGTGGTGTAAATATAGTTGCGTTTAAGACAATTTTTTGTAAATATGAAGCGTTTGAAATGTCTTGTTGATAGATGTGAGTAAGTACTTAATTGATTTGCTTGGATGAATAATAGGTAATGTGGTAGGTATCATATAATTACAAAAATACTTGTAGTCTCCCCAGTCCCTGAATATTTAGTCTATTCGATCAAATGGATGGCATGCCGCGTGACTTCCGGCTAAGAATAGAATAGGATCACTCCATACTCTTACTGTCTTCTGTAATTGAGTATAAATTATCCAAAAAAATTTGAAGAATCGAAATCCGTCCATGGTTAACGCTAAAGCAAACTTTTCCCAGTTTTCCCTCCTCCACTCCCCCTTTTTTGCAACATTTTGTATAGAATTAAGTCCTTTCTGCTCGACCACGAATATATGCGACAGCAACGTCGCTGTCGCATATATTCGTGGCCGAGTGGTTAGTATGCCTCTCTCAAGACTGAAACCGTCGATAAATAATGCTATTGCAAACTTCCCCCACTACTTCCCCTTATTTTCCCCCAATCAAAAATCGCGATTTTCTTAATAATTTAAATAAATCACGGAACTTACGTGCCAATTTTCGTCAAAATCGGTTGATAAATGCAATCTGTAGACGAGAACAGACAAATAAAATAATTTTTCGACTAATCTCGAAACTGAAACGCTTCGCTCGCTCGGTCAATAAATGTTAGTTTCTACAAATATATTACAAACACACTTATGCCACAAAATATCTTAAAGCAAACATTAGGTACCTCTCAAACCAATGTTTCCCTAATCGATTTAAAGTCATAACATAACACTGTACAACACTGTCGTTAAAATAACGCTTCATTTGAACGATGATTGACAAGTGTATGACAACGAATGAATGTAAAAGTATCTAATCGTTTTATTTTCATTGCGTGTTATAAATACTAGGCCATCAAAATTTTGTTACTAATGTAAGCAATGGATTTTGATTATGCGATTTTCACTGTCAGCAGTTTTCAGTATAAAAGTTATACAAGACACGAAATAATGGATTTTAAAATAAATCGAATACTATTTAAGAAGAAATTTACTTACCGATGAAAGAAAACTTTTTCTTTACGTCCTCCAACATTTGTTGTCGTGTTTCTGCAGCTCAAAACTGCACAAACAGGCATTTTTCTGCAGAGCGGTCTAGGTTAAGTGCAGTAAGCTGTCATACACGGACAAAAGAAGACAATTTTGAATGAAGTGAATTTAACTTCAGTTGGACACGCAAAGTACATACATAGGCTGTGTCTATCTTGATCCATGGCACAGAATACATAGGTAAGAGTCAAATCCATGGTCTGTGGTTGAGACAGTGCAGTACTCAGGCTCAGGAGTGCTATTTTTCATTCAGGTACTCACATTACGAATGATTTGCGCGAGTGTTTCCAAACGGGCGTATTTTTGAATTGATCGTATGCGAAGGATTTGCAACTAGTGGTCTGAACCACTCGTAATTTTGACATTTGTAGCGTACAAATGTCAAAGAAACGTTCCATGGATGGAGTATCAGTTACGTTTCACACTGCTTTTTTTATTTTTGTTGAAATGTTTAGAAAACCATTGACAAATTTATGATATTTTCTGCGTAACATAATATTACTTATCGCTCACACGATGGTTTCAAAAATACGATGCAATGCGTCGGAACCACAGAGTACTTTTGTATATACCAGTGGCAGTAATCTCAGTACAAGAAACCGGGAAATTCATAAGTTTTATGATACCAAATAGCGAAGTAATATATTTTCATATAGTGTTAATGTAAACTATGACTTTTTTGTCTTATCGTATAATACATTCTTCAACTAAAGATTAAAGATGGCATAACTAGTAAAATGTATTAAATATTTCAATAAAAATCTGTAAGATGGCACTAGTAGAGCAGTGTTTAGAAATACCACAAAAAATCTTGTAACATTGGTAGATTATAATAAACAACAAAAAAATATTTATGCAGTAATAAAAATATTTAAAACGATTAATACATATGAAAAGCGATTTATAATAAAATTATACAATCAGACACGACAAGAAGAAATCGCAGGGTAAAAATTTATAGTTTATTGAAAAGGGTATGTATATTTCGCGAAATCATAAATGGCAACACCGTAGTAGTTTTGGTATTTTGGTATGGCGGACCAGGACCATAGAATAATATTGTATATACTGAAATAAATAAGAAACAGAAGCTTTAACATTAAATCAAACCCTTGGCGCCATCTGGTAGCAAGATTTCACAACACCAAAGGAATAAAATATTCCGTGAGCGGGACTTGAACTCGCAATCTTGGTTCAATTACGATACGATACAACCATGTTCTAAACAACTGAGCTATCACATGTTCTACATCGTCACTGGTATGACTCTCCATTGATTCAGAGTAACATATATACCTACTACTATTACAAACGAAACAATTTATCTGTACACACGTCGATGTGTGAGTTTTATACTTAGAGTCGCACCGCAGAATTATTTTAATACTTACCTACTAACGAGTACGACATATTTACGATTATATTATTCCATACCGGAAGATTTGTGAACACTATGACGTAAAAATATTCTGTTTTATATGTATTAAATGTTACAGGAAAATCGGAAACAGCTATATAATATCACTTCACAAATATTTTTCATTATGTCCATTGTCCATTTCACCATTAGTTCACTTTACTGATTATTATTGAGTCCTTTATAATGTAACGCACTAATTTCACTAATTCACTATTGTAATATAGTAATTTGCATATTCGGCGCAAAACTATACGGTAATTATATGAATAAATTAAATAAAAATAAACAAATGTTTATCACGCTTGATGATGATGACAAATTGACACGCACAGCATGTCAAGTTGTCATTGTCAACAATGGCATTTAGCACTATAACCCACGGAAATCTAGTTGGCATCTGCGTGTATGTGATTACCTGTGAGCGAGGAGCCTATGTAACATTACCGGATTGCTTATTAGCAATCCGGTAATGTAACTATCTCGCTCTTGTGTATCTCCCGCCAATGCGAGAGAGCGAGAAGGGTATATAATCAAGATGGTTGCTGGGTAATAACGTGAAATTATATTGTTGCTTTGCTTACCTGTTTTCATCATTTGGAAATGTATGAAATATACGTTCTTTAGAGTATTGAGTGGATAAACAATTATTATACGCGCACCTTCTCACCATAATGGTTACTATTGGTTGACAGTTCTCAAGACAACACACGTCGCGTATTGCGTGCGGCTAGTAATTAAACCTTGGTTTGGAGCTGTCAAAGCTCACAAAGTGCGGGGGAGAGGTGCGGGGACGCCAATTTGCGGGAGACGCTGTGAGAGACCATTCTGTTTGACTCTTATGTATTCTGTGACATCGTATGGCGAATTTCTCTACCATTTGATATTCCTAGTCTATAACACGCATTAGGAATTAGGTTAGAACTTATTGGCTAGATGGCGTTTTATTGAATTTTTTTATCAAAATTCTGCAACGTTCTAAGTTTCATAGGCATGACCAAGACTCCGCTAGGAGTAATATAGTTCTGTGTGGCGGACTGGGCGGACACAAAACAATTTGATTTCTTTTTAAGTCAAGAGTGCCGGTATTCGGTGTCTTTTTGCGCTGGCGCAGTTATCTTGTGGTGTTTTTGACTATTCCTTGAATTTCCGTAAAACAAATAATAAATGCAATAACATAACTACAGAAAGCAGGTCTCATCTCACCATCGTTACTACAATATGCGACCAAGAAGCGAACAACAGAAATGCAATGAAAATATGAGGAAAATATATTAAATAAACGAATCCAAAGCAGCTTGGCTCAAAGAAGAAAACGAACAAAAAGAAAGTATAATGATCATCAACAAGCAAGAAGTTATACCATTATATGACCCACCGCACCTATTGGCCTTCCAAGAATCTCGAATTCCGAATGCCCTTGCATTCGGAATAATTTCCTTACAAAAAATGTAAAATATCTAACAGGGACAGCAGCGATTGGCTAAATGGGGTCATATAAAAATACTGCACCTAGAAAACCCCGAGTACCTACAGAGGCGTTTGCCTTTTACTCGTATGTACCAAAATTAACGTCGAATCATGTCCACGCAGACAAAATAAATAAAATGAAGGTGAAATATGCCTCACAACACAAATTTTCAGTCTAATATGGGATATTTAGCAGGTAATAAAATACCCGAAATGTTATCAATGTGTTATCATTTTGATTTGATAACATTTTTAAATACTTTATTTAGTTATCTTTGCTATTATTTCTATTTATAAACCTGACTATTCATATTTCTCTTTCAGATAAACGCATCTTGCCAAGCGAGTGCAAGGAATCAGCAGACTTTCTTCTTTTCATGGACAATTTATTTGACTGTCAATGGCAGCTTCGACAAAAAGAAGCATTACAGGCCCTCGTCATCGAAAACAATACAGAGCTATCGTCGACCTGTGGTGATTACAGATGTGAAGCCGGTTGTTATCGTAGCCAGCCAGCCGGTAACCAGCCGCTTTTTTCGCTGACTATGGTGATCACCTATAAACAGTGGCTGTCTACGGATGACATGTCATTATGTTTATTATTGAATCTGTTTTATGTCCTAAGTGATTATTTATGTTTATTTACTTTCACATAAATTCAGAATTAATAATTCAGGTAAGCGCTCTGTCCTATTTCATAGTTGTGACGATTTTATTTTAAAATATTCAATTTAAATTTTAAGGTTTTATCTTACTTGGGTTAATCATATAATACTAAATACACGAAACACAAAACGGACGTCGTAGTAGTAGTTTCACATGTGTACCTATGACGTCCGTTTTGATGAGATGTGACATTATTATATTGGCTGGTTTTTAGGGTTCTATTACTGAGACTCCGCTGTATGTCCGTCTGTCACAGGGCTTTATCTTTTGAACCGTAATAGCTAGACACTTGAAATTTTCACCGATTATGTATTACTGTGGCCACTATAACAAAAAATACTAAAAATAAAAAAAAATTGAAAATTAAAGAGAGTCGTCATACAAAAAAATTGTTTTTTCATCGTTTTTAACTAGATCTTTACAATGGCAATAACTAGATACTTAAAAAATTTACAGATTATGTATAACTATGACCGCTATAACAGCAAATACTAAAAATAAGAAAAAGTTAAAAACGTAAGGGTCATCATACAAAAAACGTGTTTTTTTCAGCGTTTTTAACTTAATCTTTATAATGGCATTAACTAGATACCTGAAAATGTCACAGATTATGTATCGCTATGACCGCTATAACAAAAAATACTAAAAATAAGAAAAAGTTAATAATTAAGTGGGTTCGTCATACAAGAAACGTGTTTATTCAGCGTTTTAAAACATTGTACGGTTGTACGGAACCCTTCATGTACGAGTTCGACTCGCACTTGCCTGTTTATTTATTGGGATTTATTGAATACTTAACATGACTCTAGACATCAAGTTAGGTCTCTATTTCAGTATATACCACAGAGTACTTTTGTATATACTGAAATAGAGACCTAACTTGATGCATAAAACCGGAAATAAAATTTTCGATGCATAGACAACGCCATCTGTTATTTCTAGTAGGCATTAATGTATATAGGTAGGTACGTATATACTATGCTTATGTATAGTAGAAAGGTAGGTTTGTTAGGTTTTAAAGGAAGTTTGGCCTTACTTCACAATGTGATGAACTATTTCAAAATTAGCGCTACTGAAATTTAAAAATATTAATTTTTAACTTATCTCATGGACTTACCTACGTATTACTAGCGTAAATCATTGACTTATCTACTTTGTTGGTACCGTACCTTTACCAGACATTGCGAAATAAGCCAAAAAATAAAAAAATTGGCTTGTTTATACATACATATATTAAAATTCAAATATATTATAACAAATTACAAGTTTTGTAAATCAGATAATCACAAAACATTAAATACAGTCATGTTAAGTATTCAATAAATCCCAATAAATAAACAGGCAAGTGCGAGTCGAACTCGTACATGAAGGGTTCCGTACAACCGTACAATGTTTTAAAACGCTGAATAAACACGTTTCTTGTATGACGAACCAACTTAATTATTAACTTTTTCTTATTTTTAGTATTTTTTGTTATAGCGGTCATAGCGATACATAATCTGTGACATTTTCAGGTATCTAGTTAATGCCATTATAAAGATTAAGTTAAAAACGCTGAAAAAAACACGTTTTTTGTATGATGACCCTTACGTTTTTAACTTTTTCTTATTTTTAGTATTTGCTGTTATAGCGGTCATAGTTATACATAATCTGTAAAATTTTTAAGTATCTAGTTATTGCCATTGTAAAGATCTAGTTAAAAACGATGAAAAAACAATTTTTTTGTATGACGACTCTCTTTAATTTTCAATTTTTTTTTATTTTTAGTATTTTTTGTTATAGTGGCCACAGTAATACATAATCGGTGAAAATTTCAAGTGTCTAGCTATTACGGTTCAAAAGATAAAGCCCTGTGACAGACGGACAGACAGCGGAGTCTCAGTAATAGAACCCTAAAAACCAGCCAATATAATAATGTCACATCTCATCAAAACGGACGTCATAGGTACACATGTGAAACTACTACTACGACGTCCGTTTTGTGTTTCGTGTATTTAGTATTATATGATTAACCCAAGTAAGATGAAACCTTAAAATTTAAATTGAATATTTTAAAATAAAATCGTCACAACTATGAAATAGGACAGAGCGCTTACCTGAATTATTAATTCTGAATTTATGTGAAAGTAAATAAACATAAATAATCACTTAGGACATAAAACAGATTCAATAATAAACATAATGACATGTCATCCGTAGACAGCCACTGTTTATAGGTGATCACCATAGTCAGCGAAAAAAGCGGCTGGTTACCGGCTGGCTGGCTACGATAACAACCGGCTTCACATCTGTAATCACCACAGGTCGACGATAGCTCTGTATTGTTTTCGATGACGAGGGCCTGTAATGCTTCTTTTTGTCGAAGCTGCCATTGACAGTCAAATAAATTGTCCATGAAAAGAAGAAAGTCTGCTGATTCCTTGCACTCGCTTGGCAAGATGCGTTTATCTGAAAGAGAAATATGAATAGTCAGGTTTATAAATAGAAATAATAGCAAAGATAACTAAATAAAGTATTTAAAAATGTTATCAAATCAAAATGATAACACATTGATAACATTTCGGGTATTTTATTACCTGCTAAATATCCCATATTAGACTGAAAATTTGTGTTGTGAGGCATATTTCACCTTCATTTTATTTATTTTGTCTGCGTGGACATGATTCGACGTTAATTTTGGTACATACGAGTAAAAGGCAAACGCCTCTGTAGGTACTCGGGGTTTTCTAGGTGCAGTATTTTTATATGACCCCATTTAGCCAATCGCTGCTGTCCCTGTTAGATATTTTACATTTTTTGTAAGGAAATTATTCCGAATGCAAGGGCATTCGGAATTCGAGATTCTTGGAAGGCCAATAGGTGCGGTGGGTCATATAATGGTATAACTTCTTGCTTGTTGATGATCATTATACTTTCTTTTTGTTCGTTTTCTTCTTTGAGCCAAGCTGCTTTGGATTCGTTTATTTAATATATTTTCCTCATATTTTCATTGCATTTCTGTTGTTCGCTTCTTGGTCGCATATTGTAGCAACGATGGTGAGATGAGACCTGCTTTCTGTAGTTATGTTATTGCATTTATTATTTGTTTTACGGAAATTCAAGGAATAGTCAAAAACACCACAAGATAACTGCGCCAGCGCAAAAAGACACCGAATACCGGCACTCTTGACTTAAAAAGAAATCAAATTGTTTTGTGTCCGCCCAGTCCGCCACACAGAACTATATTACTCCTAGCGGAGTCTTGGTCATGCCTATGAAACTTAGAACGTTGCAGAATTTTGATAAAAAAATTCAATAAAACGCCATCTAGCCAATAAGTTCTAACCTAATTCCTAATGCGTGTTATAGACTAGGAATATCAAATGGTAGAGAAATTCGCCATACGATGTCACAGAATACATAAGAGTCAAACAGAATGGTCTCTCACAGCGTCTCCCGCAAATTGGCGTCCCCGCACCTCTCCCCCGCACTTTGTGAGCTTTGACAGCTCCAAACCAAGGTTTAATTACTAGCCGCACGCAATACGCGACGTGTGTTGTCTTGAGAACTGTCAACCAATAGTAACCATTATGGTGAGAAGGTGCGCGTATAATAATTGTTTATCCACTCAATACTCTAAAGAACGTATATTTCATACATTTCCAAATGATGAAAACAGGTAAGCAAAGCAACAATATAATTTCACGTTATTACCCAGCAACCATCTTGATTATATACCCTTCTCGCTCTCTCGCATTGGCGGGAGATACACAAGAGCGAGATAGTTACATTACCGGATTGCTAATAAGCAATCCGGTAATGTTACATAGGCTCCTCGCTCACAGGTAATCACATACACGCAGATGCCAACTAGATTTCCGCGGGTTATAGTGCTAAATGCCATTGTTGACAATGACAACTTGACATGCTGTGCGTGTCAATTTGTCATCATCATCAAGCGTGATAAACATTTGTTTATTTTTATTTAATTTATTCATATAATTACCGTATAGTTTTGCGCCGAATATGCAAATTACTATATTACAATAGTGAATTAGTGAAATTAGTGCGTTACATTATAAAGGACTCAATAATAATCAGTAAAGTGAACTAATGGTGAAATGGACAATGGACATAATGAAAAATATTTGTGAAGTGATATTATATAGCTGTTTCCGATTTTCCTGTAACATTTAATACATATAAAACAGAATATTTTTACGTCATAGTGTTCACAAATCTTCCGGTATGGAATAATATAATCGTAAATATGTCGTACTCGTTAGTAGGTAAGTATTAAAATAATTCTGCGGTGCGACCCTGAGTATAAAACTCACACATCGACGTGTGTACAGATAAATTGTTTCGTTTGTAATAGTAGTAGGTATATATGTTACTCTGAATCAATGGAGAGTCATACCAGTGACGATGTAGAACATGTGATAGCTCAGTTGTTTAGAACATGGTTGTATCGTATCGTAATTGAACCAAGATTGCGAGTTCAAGTCCCGCTCACGGAATTTTTTTTTTTAATTTTATTCCTTTGGTGTTGTGAAATCTTGCTACCAGATGGCGCCACTGGTTTGATTTAATGTTAAAGCTTCAGTTTCTTATTTATTTCAGTATATACAATATTATTCTATGGTCCTGGTCCGCCATACCAAAATACCAAAACTACTACGGTGTTGCCATTTATGATTTCGCGAAATATACATACCCTTTTCAATAAACTATAAATTTTTACCCTGCGATTTCTTCTTGTCGTGTCTGATTGTATAATTTTATTATAAATCGCTTTTCATATGTATTAATCGTTTTAAATATTTTTATTACTGCATAAATATTTTTTTGTTGTTTATTATAATCTACCAATGTTACAAGATTTTTTGTGGTATTTCTAAACACTGCTCTACTAGTGCCATCTTACAGATTTTTATTGAAATATTTAATACATTTTACTAGTTATGCCATCTTTAATCTTTAGTTGAAGAATGTATTATACGATAAGACAAAAAAGTCATAGTTTACATTAACACTATATGAAAATATATTACTTCGCTATTTGGTATCATAAAACATAGAATTTCCCGGTTTCTTGTACTGAGATTACTGCCACTGGTCGGAACCATAGATTAATATTGTATATACTGAAATAGATAAGAAACTGTAGCTTTAACATTAGATCAAACCAGTGGCGCCATCTGGTAACATGCTTTCGCAACACCAAAGGACTAAAAGATGAAATAATACGGTGAAAAAATTACTTCGTGAACTGGGACTTGAACTCGCGATCTCGGTTCAAATACGACTTTGTTCAATTGCCTAAACAACTGAGCTATTAAGTGATTAACTACGCATGTCGAATTTATCCATCATTTAATATTCCTATCAAATAAAAAAATGGTGTAAAAAATATTCTGCGTGAGTGGAACTCTCGCGTCGTTGCTCTTATTTTAACCATGCTCTTATCAACTGAGCTATCACGTTTTCTACCTCGTAAGGCGAATTTCTCCACTATTTGATATTCCTATTCTATAACACGCATTAGGAGTTACGTCAGCTGATTCGTGACTAGATGGCGTTTTATTGAATTTTTTTATCAAAATTCTGCAATGTTCTAAGTTTCATAGGCATGGTCGGAACGCGAGTGGTGAGTTGGAAAACTACACGTTTTGTGTTTCGCTGAGTCCCTAAATGAAAAATAGCACTCCAGGTGTGCTCTGGTCTCTGGCTCAGGTACTCGGTGCACAAATGTCAGTGTTGTGATAGCAACAAACTCGAACGTCTTTACGGCAAAATAATTTGATCTTTGGACTTGTTTTGTTTGTAGAATTTCTTACTTATTTTCATCATGCTTAGAAAATATGACTTTTACATAATTCAGTGAGAGTGTTTTCTTAATTACCTACCCACTGCTGACTGTTCTCACAAAAAGTTTAAGATGTTAATGAGATTACCACATTATTTAAAATCTCTTGAAGTGCAGATGCGGTTTATCAGTTACATTCAAGGGCAGGAACCTGAACCAAAGATCAGAGAATATTTTTACTATATAGATCACCAGGGTATGGTACGTAATATTATAGCCTGGGAGCCCGAAAAAGGATTTTGGGATTTACTCAAGCGTGTCAGATAAATATAATGGTTGTCGTCATGTTAGGATGTTTTAAGTACAATATAACCCAAAGGTTCGACGTGCTTCCCATTGTGGACCCCAATGCAAGATAGGATGTTAGCAATATCATAAAGTTAATTTGATGATGGAGCGGGTGGAATAGGAACTCAGTAGTATAACGACGGAAACCTGTTAGGGTTGAGCTCATTTTGTCTTGGGTATTACAATGAGTGAACCAAAAGTACAATTCGTGGGTTATAATTCTCATAATTTGTTATATTAATGTTTAATTTAAATTTAGTATAAATTACAACCTGCAGAATTCAACTTGGCACCTGCAAGGAATGTTTTCCATCAGAGCGAGGTACCCAGTTAACTTCTGCGGGTTGTAATGATAATGAAAAAAATTCACTATAAAAAAAATACTCATAATAAGTCATCTTCTAAACTCAAGATTCCCTTAGAAAATACAATCTTTATCTTGACTGTTCAGAAGCGCCTCATCACCTACTAAAGGAAGTGGTATGTGTTTTTTTAAACATCATAGGTGGTTCCTCAATTCATACAGATGTTTTTGAACGCTCTTATCCCTCCTTGGGAATGCCTATGAATCTAATCTAAAAAAAGTAAAATCTAATCTTCAAAATCAAATAGGTTCCCAACGCTCAAGTAAATCCTCATTTAACATCATGGGCTCCCCTACTCGTTAATTATGTAGTTTCCCTGGAGGACTTAGCGAACTCCATAGTTTAACCCCGGCAGCCATAGACTGGCTAAAAAACCTGCCATTAAGAACCCCTTTACCCTAGACTTTCCCATACAAACGTAGTCTACGTTTTATTTTGAAACGTAGACTATGTTTGTATGGGAAACTCGGATTTGGTCTAGGGTAAGGAGACTCTTAAGTATTTAGGATTCATGCAGTAACATGCCATACGACATGATGATGTAGTAGGAAAATTTTGCACCCCATGCTTGCCACTATATTCTTGAAGGTTTTGAGTTTAAAAGAAAATATATCTACCTTAGTAATATACAATGTTTAATTACACCAGAGCATTTATTTATGTCATCTTGGTACCTACTTAGCAAACTCCCTTTACTGAAATATCTGAGCTCATTAGGCACCACTGATTGAGCTGTTGGCATCTTTATTCTTTATACTAGCAGAATGGCTATGCACCATTATGCAGTCTTATTTTAGGTTTGTAGGAATTTCTGAAAAATGGAACCATAAGAAACTAACAGATTTTTTTTTCAGCTCTTTTTGGATGACTCTAAAATGAAAAATTTTACATCATGCTTCAAAGAAAAGAAGTTTTTAGATTTTTTCTTCAAACGAATAAGACTTAATAATTCTGGAAGATATCAAGAAGAATTTCCTTTCATTTCATTATGTGGAAGGGAACGCAATTATATTAGATGTGATGATGTCCCTATTGTCTACACTCATATGATTTCAAACTCTGGAACTGACTTTTTAACTTATGGATATGCTGGGGACTTACTTAAAGCCCAATTTTTGCCTGAAAAAATATACATGTTGCCAAGTACAGGCAGAGTATATCATCCCACAGATGACAAGTATGGTGGAATTGGATTAGTTAGATCTAAATTAGCTATAGAACTTAGCAAGAATTTTCAGTTTAACAATGGTGATACTGCACCACCTTCTCATTTTATGTGGAAGGAGAGACATTATGAATTAGATCAATTTTGGTTTCAAGAAAAGGTTGATAAGTTTAAAATAAAGGTTAGAAGTGATCCTGACTAGAAAATGATATTAAATATAGCTTTGTAAGATGAGAATTGTTAAAGAAATATCAATAAATATTTTAAAAATATAGTATATTAGTTTTATTTTCCTATTATTTATTGCCTGAAATACTATTAATGTGTACATAATTTTAAGATAATGAAACTACCTACTTACAAAATGGTTTAACATTATTTGTGGGTTATTAATTATAAAGATTCAACTAAGGCTAATCTGATTATACATAAATATAAATATAATAGTGAGTGAAGTAAAAATTATTGATAATATTAATTTAATCTTAGTCTACTGAATTTTGCATTTGTTGGATCTTTTATATCTTCTAATAATACTAAAAGATACCACCCTTGTGCTGATAAAACAATGTTTAGTTATGTTTATTAACATTTTAGTAAACTAATTCAACAATAACTGCTATCTCTTCCTAGTGCAAATTCAAAATTACTTATCACAGGTACCATATATGGCTAGTTAAGTTTTTTTTTAGTCCACTCCAATTCTGCCTCAGTTATATAACATTTATATGAATACAATTATTAGCCCAAGGCTTAAAAATATAAACTTGTATCTTACATGGTGACCAATTGATTCTCGTTAACCTTGTTTGGTGGGGGCTTGGGGGTGTGGGTTACACAATCTATTATGTTTCATCCTTGGAAAATGGTTGATAAGCTCCAGGCTGAACCCATGAGATTCCTTGAGCATGACCTTCATTAGGTGTAGGTGGTTTTAGCATTGTGTTTCTGGCACTGTCATGTACTTCCGGGTCATATGGTTTGAAGGTTATGTAATGTTTATCATCGGTTGGTGGGTCATCATACACATGGTCTATACTGGAAACTACACATTCTCTCACTTTCTCCATAAATAGCTTCTTGTTTGTCTTGTACCTGGATAGTAAGAATAGTGTATCACAATTATCATCCTTGGAGGTATCATCATATGTGATGTTCCACAGGTAAAGGTACCTTGTGGATGCTGGCGCTTAGGACATTTAGAAAAACAATTTGTACAATTAACTTAGCTTGAATAAATACAATGTCGTAAGTGCCAGCATCTATAAGGTACATTTACCCGTGGAACGTCACAAATAATACATTTTGTATGTCTGAAAACTAAAACTGCATAGAAATTGACATGAGGCCATGTAGGTTACACTACACTATTTTCTACCTGAAGTGCAAATGCAGATACGGTTAAATATGCATTAATTGACAACAGCTAGTTCATATCAATTTGAATACTGCTATACTCACATAGCTGATGCTTCAGCATTAGCAGGTGCTTTCATGTTTAAGTTGTGAAAAATCCAGTGTAAATATTTTAGTATTTGCCAGATGTGATTGCGTTTAGTATCCCACTGAGGAAAAACTTCATGTAGATTTAGTGTCCCAGTGTTTGGATCCACGGCAGGATGATATAAGTTTGATGAAAATGTGACTACCTAAAAGAGAATTTATTGAGGTATGAATGTTTAGTGCACTTGAGAAATCATGTTATGATAGGATATGGTACAAACCCTTACCGGAACATTTTCATCAGGAAACTTTTCTGGTAATGTTAAAGTGAACCTAAATACTCCACCTTCGTAATAACCTGCACGAATGAAGATTACTCCAAACCAAACTGAAATGAAAGAGCATTGCATTAGGTACCTGACGATTAAGTGTTCGCAAATAATAATGCAAGTTCTTATTAGATATTTGTATGTTAACTTACCAAAAGAATTTTCATATGATGGTATGACATAAATTCCTTGCAAGTTTTCTGTTTGTAACATACGGCTGAAATTATTGTTTTTATTAGTAAGCCTTTAAAAATTAACAGTTACCTTGATAAACTTATTATTATTAGAATTACGGTAAAGTAGGAAGGTAGGTATAAAGCATGTTAAGAATAAACTGAAATAAGCATTGATTGACTTAAATATTATCATTGGAAATAAGGATTAATAAGATGAAAATACTCACTACTCTGCCATTATTATATATTCTTGATGAAACATAGAGTATAATTCTCGTATTTCTTTGACGTTGCTATTCGTTTCATCATTCATTTTTTATTATATTATTACAAATTATGTACTTTAAAGAAAATAAATAAAATCCATTCCACACAACGAATTCCACATCACAAACAACAGCAGACAGCTGGCTGACGACGGCTAAAATAATAGCCTAAAACCAAAGCCAAAGTGTTAAGTGATAGTCAATGACATTGACAACTAAAGTGTCATTTTGTTTTTTTTTGTTTTTTACAGCTGGAAGAAGCCAAAGGGATCACGTTCATAAAGCAATGTTTAATGTTATGTCTCTTTTTTCATGTTAGTTTGGGAGAAAAGAAATAACGTAGACTGCAAGTACCAGCTGCTTTTCTTCCCGCGCATATCGTAGAAGCCGATCTAGGGAATGGGCGAGAACGGGATCTTGTCACTAGGCGATGCGGCTAGCAACCCATCACTATTATGATTCCCTTTTTCTACCTTCACGCCCACCATCCCGATTAAAGTGGTCTTTGGGTCTTGCAATCCTAGGCTCTATTTACTCCGTTAGGGACAAAGACGACACGTAATAGCTTACGGTCTGGGAGAAAAGACAAGAATAATAACTTACTTAGTACTTAACCGCTATCAGCTGGATTGTAAAAGCCGATCAAAGAAATGATCGAAAATCCTGTTATTAGGCAATTCGGCTAGCAACCCATCACTATTTTAATTCCCTTTTGCCTCCATCACGCTACACGTGACTTTTGGGTATTAGGCCCTACTAAGGCTCTGTCTACTTTGTTAGGGATAAAGGCGTGTTATTCTTTCTTTATATGTACCAACTGTATCTGAGTTTCCCGCCCAGAACCTTTGTTATTTGTATTATCAATATAATACTTATGACCAACTTATCATTACTAACCTTTTTTTAAATAAAAATGTTCTTGTATTTCTGCCTATCCTTTAAACAGTTACCTACTTATGTTATGTCCAGTCCATGATACGAGTACTGCACTACTTTCTATAAAAAAGTTATCAAAAATCGATAAAAATTTTTTGTCCTCCCATACAAAATCAGTCTGTCTGAACGCTGATTTGTATGGGAGGACGAAAATTTTTTATCGTTTTTAATAACTTTTTTCATCGAACTTTTTTTAGAAGTAGTTCAGTATCATGGACTGAACTTGCTCCAAAATTTTGGACAGTGTTTAAAAAGCCAGCCTGTATATTACTTCGGTAGTAGGTATATCAACAATATTACTTCGGTCCTGCTGCCTGTGACTGTCTGTCTGTACCCAACCCATCTCCCCGTGTTTAATCCCACACCTGGCTATCTGCGATCGGCTCGTGCGTTCAATTAGCTGGGATTATCCTGCACGTGACCCAGGACTTATCCCGATTAATCCATGCGCAATATCCCAAAACTTGAGATAATTAAATATAATTAATTTAAATTATCGTAACATAAAGACCTACGGATTAAAATAAATTAATGCTTTGATATAAGTACTTACCATTTTTTACCAACCAAAATAAATAAGAATGAGTACTTACCTACCTACTGACATTATTAAGATTCTCAACCACTCCCTTGATCTTACGATTTGCGCTGGAAAATAAGCAGCTGGTACTGGTTCATTCAACGTTTTTTTGTCCCAGACCAGAATTGGATAAAGTAACAATGATTTTAACTTTGATTTAATGTTTAGTGCTAGTACTGTGAACTTCCAGCAGGATTAGTATCTAGATAGGTATTTTACTCGCTATTGCTCAAACAGGGAGGTGGACTGGGTCCGAAAAGTTGTATTTTATTTAGTCTTTCAGTTAGATTAGCCGCAAAAAAATAATGGACCCATATTTTTCGGTTTATTAAAGTATGTAGTGAAAATTCACAAAGATACTTACGTAAGTTTCGAAGTGGGGTGGGGGTGATTGTCGTCACCGTCTAGTGAAAATCGTACTTGATCGTGACGTTTATGATGATGCGGAATTGAAATGCCCTGTATCTTTGTAATTATTTGCTAACTAGCTGTGCCCGCGACTTCGTTCACGTGGTTGTCGGAATGTTATATAGCCTAAAGCCTTCCTCTATAAATGGACTACCCAACAAAAAAATAATTTTTCAAATCGGACCATTAGTCCCTGAGATTAGCGCGTTTAAACAAACAAACAAACAAACAAAGAAACAAACTCTTCCGCTTTATAATATTAGTATAGATCAGAAAAAAGTACGTACCTACCTATGCACAATATTTTTAATACTTAGTCTAGCTGATGAGCTAAAAATATTTTTTTAGTTTACATCCGTAGGTATTCAAGTAGTTACCTATGTACAATGTATGTACATTATCAGGGGCGTAAATAAGAATATTTGCCTTTTTTGTTGGGCAGCAGCCACTGGGTAAGTAGGTAAGGTATAAGGAGTAGTTTTACGAGCATGGAGCAATAGACTAATTTCCTTTCAGCAGCTTGTACGTAAATGTTCGCTTTTTATTATCAACAAATAGTTAATATTGTTTAATGTCGGCAGTAACTATAACTTTGCTTTATGATGGTCATTTTGTTCGTAGAAAACAGACGTTAATTCGAGGAAACATATGGACTTGACGGCGCTACTCGGTTTCAAAGTGCCGCTGCCAGCGCGGCTTGATCGTAAAATATCTCCATTTGATGTACGCACTGCAGCCTCGTAAATTGGGAATGCTGAATAAACAAACAGCTTTATTTGATTTTGTAATCCAAATAATTAAATTGTAACGTAGAAGGATACGACTAGTTAGACCTTATAGCCGTCTGTATTCTGAGAAAAAGATAACAAACTTACCTACCGACATGAAATAGTCATTTACCCTATATAACCTAAGCAAACCTAAGTATGTATTATATGAGTTGCTATAGGCATATTTGCCGTGTTGCTCCCGGCCGGCAGAGTAGAATAGGACTACTCCAAGTCTTTCCGTGGATGTCGTAGAACTCGTAGATTTTGTTTCCTGAAAACAAGCTAAACAAAGCGACCTCTCCAACCCGTCTGGTCAGGCTTGCGTGGAGAGTGTAGTCCAAATCCTCTGGCTACTCTGGCTAAGTATGGCTCTGGTAGTGCAGATAGGGTCGTGCTCCTATGTAGTGGAGACTAAAATAGACCTGATGATGAGGAGGCATAGGTATTACGTAATGACATCAGAAGTGAGAATGGGACGAAAAAACGATTTCTAGATTAATAGACTACTTATAGTACCTACCTACCTACCTAGGTAACGAGTATGATGTGGTCTTGTGTATAGGAACCGTGTGTGTCAGATTTAGCTTGCCCCCGCTAAGTCCCAAAGCAAACAAACAAAGGCACATATTTTATAGGGTTTTTAGGCATTCAAGATGCAGTAGGTACTATGCTAAAGTATACAAATTAAATAATGAAATAAGAAATGGTGATAAAATACCACGTGAGCAGGACTGAAACCTGCGACGTGGGTCTCACCACACGCAAAGGCACAGCCGTAGCATACTTTTCTCGATCATTTTTACTTTTTAAAGAAAGGTGTTCTTCTAAGTCATGTAGGTATCAGTATTTCCATGGTATTGCTCAAAATCATAAAATAATATAATATAAAAATAAGTAACATCTCCCAAAACAAAAGCGAAGCGAAGCCCGATGTATGCGTCTACATTGCAGAGCCGTTCATGCGTGTTACGATACGGCCAAAGAGGTTCATGTGTCTCGCCCTATCGTCTCCAAGAAGCCTTATAATATACCTACTTAGATATAATGCGTGGTGGCATTTAGAAAGACCTATCTTATAGAACAGTAATTATCTAAAAAAATCCTGTAAGTTTTCGAATATTGTGTGCTCTTTAACTTTTTCTAAGTTTTCAAGACTTTGATTGTTTTATTCTAAGTAGGTCCCTATATTTTTTATTTCGTTTGTCATAGTGTGTTAAACGTTATCCCTTACCTAACCATCCCTTAGCCAAACTACATTAAGTAATGCCTATGTATAATATGTAGGTACCTACAAATCTATAGTTTATAATAGGAACAATACTTATTATAATACATTTTATCAGGTTCCTTGACATGACATTTTCATCATAGGTATGGTATAAAAAGTGATTGATATAAATCTTAGTATAATCAAGTGCACACGGAGTGCGTCGTTCCCACGGTGCGCAGGCGGATTACACGAATCGCCCTTTCGGTGCTTCGCTCCGACACTGACCTGCACTTTTTGTGCAAAAAGAATAGCCCGATAAATCACGGGTTCATTGTATACCAGATCTGGATAAAATTCTCCGATTTTTGCCTTTTTACAAGCCCATTTTTTGTGACCGCCGATCAGGGAAGATGTCCATTATAGGAGGTAGGTACCTGCTCAAATTTGACGGTCAAGGTGCCGTACGTCACAATAAAAGTAACGATAACATCAATTTAGTAATGCTCAGTTCCGCATAAAATGTAATATTATCTTCTTACTTACATGACAAGATGGGCATGATAATATTGGGTAAGATACTTAGTTCTTTCGTTTTCATTTCTGTACTAAGCTTCATTTCATCGTGTAAAACGGGGTTGCATGGCTTTATTGTTCGATAAAAAGAAGACACCTTAGTTTATAGGCAATGAAAAATGTTCTTTATAACTTAAATTAAGGAAAGTCATCAAAAGACTTGTTAAACAATAGGGAAGGATGCTTAATTTTTTAATTTTTATATGCATTTAATTTTTAAATCTCTTCATATTTCGAGAAGAACGAAGCTAGAAGCGAATCCCGAGCTCCGAAGCAGCACAGCTAAGTAACGCATGCGAGTACCTAAACTACTAAACATCTCATGCAATTACTTCATACATACCCAAGGCGGGTTGACGTCGCACACATCGAAAATAATAAGTATATATTATTTTCGCGGCCGAAATTGTATATCATAAACAAAAGGTATATAAAACACATAAAACAGCGTATCGGGGGCTAGGAGATACTTTCGAGAATCTTAATCTACCATTTGCACCTACCTCAGCAGGAGCAGTATTTGTAGACCTGATAGCGGCTTATGATACTGTTAACATCAAGCGTCTGCTGGCGAAGGTAGCTGAACTTACTATAAAGATAAGTGTTTTGTAAACATCTTGGGAGAGATATTGCGTATCCGCCGTCTCCAAGTTCTTTTGCACAATAAAAAAAGTAGATAGCGTAATAAAAAAACGGCCTTCCACAGGGTAGTAGGACACTACCCTGTGGAAGGCCGTCATCGTGCCTCTACATCATGCCGGATCGTGCATCTACCCTGTTCAACATATATACTAATGATCAGCCACACCATCCATCGCCTAGCCGTTTTATTTACGCCGATGACCAGGGTCCTGTTTAATAAAGATTACAATTCGACAATATTGTAAATAAGTGACAAATTTGTAACATTGTACGACAAGTGCTGTTTAATAAACCTTACAATTATGTACGAATGTTACAAATAAATACTTTACAAATATTGTTATTACAAATGCTGTTTAATAAATATTTACAACTGCAGAAAACGCCTGTAGATTTTAATGAAATATTGTATTTGTAGTTGTAAGTTACAACTTACATAAAATGTAATTTTTTATTTACATTAAGAAGTTAATGAGGGTAGATTTAAAAAAATTCGACATACTTATTTAGAATTTGGTTTTACAAAACAATTTATTTGATTCATAACGAAAGTAATGGAGCACAATAACAAAATCACGATTTTGTAAAAACTTGCTGAGTGGGTGCAAGGGCTACATTTCTGTTAGAATCGTGTTTAAGATCATGTCCTATTTTTGTTACCAAATATTCGACGGTAGTTTTGCTGACCCGAAATTTTTCGTTGAATGTAAAATCTGTCACATCAAATGTAAAGTTAATCCTTTTACGAAAAACTCGCCGTTGCCGATCACTTACATATTCATCATTACTACTGTCACTACTTCCATTACTAGTTGTTAATAAAATTCTTTACTTATTAGGTGGAGGCACTAAATTGTTAAGTTCTGACACACGACGACTCCACCTGTCGGAATTGTACTACAATTTACAAAATAGTTTGGAAAATCCAAAAGTGCACGCCTCATAATCTCATTTTTCACAATTAAATTGATTTTGATTGTTTTATTGCTAACTTAAAACGAAGAAAAGTATGTATCGGCTTTAACGCACGACTGGAGATTATTTTTAACTTTTATTTTTAACTTCCCGCTGAGAAAATTGAAAATTTTCAAAATTCGGGACGTTATTAGTTTCACCCCCTTTTTGAAAAGTCGAGTTTTCATCAGATCTCGACGTTTAAAGGTCTCAGGAATCTTCACTGACCACTCACGAGCAAGTGTCATGCACCCTATCCGTATGTGTGTGTGGGTGTGTATGTGACCCGCTTATAACTCTTGAACAACTAAACCGATCGGAACCAAACAAGTAGCTTTCCAAAGAGTTCTATACAACTCAGATTTCCTGTGAATTTAAACCGATTCGGACCGGTAGATTTTGAGAAATCTCAAAAAAACTAAGCAAAAACAAGAAAAAGACACAAGACTACGTCACGAATGTCAAGAAAAGTGTTACCACTGATTGTTTTTTTCATTCTCAATTAGTTAATGCAAATTAAATAAAATATTAACTATCTTATCGCTTCTTTTACATTTATTCGTCTGTCATATTTAATAAAACAAACAAAATCACAACATTCTTTATTCAAATTTCTTTTTACTTCTTTTCTTACTTGCCAGTTACACATTCGTACTCATCATACATAGTTATCAACTCTTTCAACAAACCTCACATCCAAAATTATTTTTAATATGTCACCTGTATTTTTATAATAATAATTACGATTAAACTACATTGAATAAGACCGTGATCTTCGAAAGGACTTAGTTTTGGATAATACTGAAGCGTATAAAAAAAAATGGACTTGATCAGTTTTTCGGGAGGTATCGTGACCACGCCAGTTTCCATACATACCGACACACGGACGTCCACAAAATGATTTTATTAAACATTGTTTCTATTTATTTAAAAGACAAAATGTCTTTTAAAAATGTCATAAGTGTTGAAACTAGTGTTTTTCCTTGACATTTATGTGTAAATATTATTGTACAAGTGCGATAGAAAATAAATAGAAACACATTTAGTTAAAAAAATCACTTGATTTTTGTAAGGCGAGAGTAGAGCACTACCTCATGCGCTTCGCTTATGAGGCGTGCAATATGTAAACTTGTAATTACAATTATGTGTTCAATAAAACAGTTTTTCCTACAAATATGTAAATTGTCACCTGTAGAGAGAAAATGTTAATTACACAGAAATATGTAAAATTGTAGGTAATTTTGTAGATTTTCCACCATTGTAAATTTGTAAGTCGTAATCTTTATTAAACAGAAACTTGTAGAATTGTAACTTGTAAAATACAATAACCATTTACAATGTGTAATCTTTATTAAACAGGGCCCAGGGCCCTGTTTAATAAAGATTACAATCCGACAATATTGTAAATAAGTGACAAATTTGTAAAATTGTAAGAAAGTACTGTTTAATAAACCTTACAATTATGTACGAATGTTACAAATAAAAACTTTACAAATATTGTAATTACAAATGCTGTTTAATAAATATTTACAACTGCAGAAGACGAAAATTTACCATTCCCCCCTGATCTCCAAAAGTACTAAGCCTAAAATATTTTAAAAAATACAAATTATAGTTCATTGCTTGTAGATTACAGGAAAACCTATAAGAATTCAATTAATCGTACGGAACCCCCTCCACGCGAGTTTAACTTGTACTTGGCCGGTTTATTATTTTATAGTGAAGCCAAGGTTACAATACAAAATTGACTGCAGAAAACGGCAGCTTACAAAAATAGGGACATTACAAAACTATATTAATTTTGTATTCTTTATTTGTATTAGTTGTTCTTATTACGAGTAGTTGGGTACATAATCAACGTCTTTCGTTCCTGCAGCACATCAGACCAAATTTGAAAAAGCGGTAAAATTAGATCTTTACCTAGTTGAGATAATATAATATTGTATAAGGTACATACTTAAATGTGTTTTCTAAATATCGTACGATTTTATATTATATGTAGAGACAGCCACATATAACATATATGTATATATAACATATATGTATATATATATATATATATATATATATATATATATATATATATATATCTATATATACCTAAGTTTGGAATAGTACTATGCGTCCTGATGTAGTGTAGTAACACCAAATCAACCGCGAAATTTATTTAATACCCTTTTGTAATTACGACTCATTTTAAAATAAATACAATCCAGCATAACGACACCAATATCTTATAGCGAGAGGATGTAGAGATATGCAGATCTGTGGAGAGAATTGTTTTATTGGATTTAAATACTTTGTATAACTACACTATATCGTACAATCTATGACGTACAATCAATTCCGCGGTTATGACTTTCCAATCATGTAAACAACATTATACCTACCTGTTTTAAAATAAACAATTAATTACCAATACCTTTCCACAAAGTAGATGCAATTCGTCTACAATATAGACAGCGAGTATTAGAACAGGCAATCAACCGTGGAGTGTTCAACAAGCATGAATGTGAACATTTCCTTTAGTAGACTAAATTGCGTATAATGACGAAGGGCGGCGAGGGGCGGCGCAGACGCCCGCGCACAGGTGCGCCGCGCGTGCGCATGCAACAGACAACTAATTGAGCTTAATTGCAACAGAAACACGGAAAGGGAGAGCTGCCCCTGTCTAAAATATAGCTAATTGAATGCACTGAAACCCTGTAAATATTACTGCACTTTAATGGGGTCAGATGGTGTAAAGCTGCATAAGAAGCCAGAACTGCTTCAGTCCCTCATTTGAAGAAAATTGTTTAATCGTTAACAATGTTTATAATTTAAAAAATACAAACAAGTTTTATAATTACTTTTAAAAGATGGGTACCTACCCATCTTTTAAAAGTAATTATAAAAAAAATCTCTTCAAATTATTTTATAAGTAGGTAGGCTTAAGGTGCCGATAACACAGGACGGCATCCGTTGGTATCGTATCCTTAGATTCTTGACCAACCCAACCCAACTTTAGAAAATATGAAGTCGAATCAAATTTCTTACTATAAATCTTAAAATAATTCTTGGTTCCATTATATATAAAGTGGAAGGGACATACCCGTATTAATCAAACCACGGGCTATACTAGATCATTATAGCATAATAAAATTAAAACAGTAGTCGAAAAACAAAAATAAAATTTGACATTCCCATACAAACTGCCCGAGCGGCTGTACTTTTGTATGAAAATGCTAAATTTTTTTTGTTCTTCGGCTGTTATTTTAATGTCATTATACTATAATGATCCAGTATAGACCGTGGTTCGATTTATTACGAGTATGTTCCTTCCACGTTGTATAACTACTCAAGTGATAAGTAGGTATACGAAGTATAAATATATCTACCTACGCCCGGTGTGTGTGAGGCAAATCGGATCCCCATTTTTAATACCTACCCCTAAACCGGTAGGTACAAGCTACAAGTAAATCAGTATTGAGGAAGATGTCTAAAAAAGTTCTATGAAAATATTGCTCCTGTTCGCGTTGGTCGTGTTTTCAAGTTGGCAACCACATTACGAAATATAAATTAAAGATAATGCTACTAACTTTAGGAAGGTATATTTTTTAAACAGATGACTCACGTTTTAGGAGATACGTAAAAAGTTGATGGCTACATCAACTTTTTAGATTAGAAAACAATATAAAAGATAAAATTTTAGTATCATCAGGGATCAATTCCAGGGTGATACCTAGTGTTTAAGAAATAAATTATAAAATGGAAATGAAATATGGTAAAGATTTATTTACATACTATCACAATTTTAAATCATCGATTACCTACATAATCAATCATATACATTCAACTTAAAAATAAAAAAACATAATCATGATTACAAGTCAAACAAGAACATAATTACAATTATTGCAAAAATAATAATGATCAACGATTTGATACATAATGATGACACTTCGAATAAGTAATAAATAACGGAATTAGGTAATATTTAGTCTGCATTTCAAACTTACTTGAGAATGAAGTGCCAATTTTTGTAATGATGTTATTCATGTATTTAAAAGCGGTGTGGTTGCAGAGTAGAATAGGACCACTGTAAGTCTTCCCGTGGATGTCGTAGAAGGCGACTTAGGAAACACAAGCTAAACAAATTATAAACATCAATGTGACCTCTCCAACCCACTGCCACTGGCCAGCGTGGAGAGTCTAGGCCAAACCCTCTGACTACTCTGGCTAAGTATAACACTAGTACAGAGAGGGTAGTGCTCCTGCAGTGGAGACTAAAAAGACCTGGATGATGACGATGTATTTAATTAGTAGGTACTCCTCTTACGTTTCTATCAATACTCGAGCGAGACTACTTTACCTAACATTGCAACTTTTCACATTTATGTAAACACGTACCTACCTAAAATTATGTAAATGATTAATAAGTAAGTACAGTATAAGTAGTATATTGTGTCGTGAGTAGGTGTAAGTACTTATAATAAAATATGATGTAGGTATGGTTTTACAAAACAATTGCTTTTTTGGTATAATCGTCATTGGTATATCTAGTCTACCTATGTATTTTATTTTCTCAGTAGTATACAAATTATATAAAATACTAAGGATAAGTTGAAGTAAATATCTAGTCACAGTTCCATCCACGGAATACAGTTCTATCATTATATGACTTATAAGTCGTAAATGACATTGTTACATTAACTGATACTGGCTAAGTGTTTTTATTATGCCTTACGATTTGAGTAGTTACCAATTGTATTTTTTATGTCAATTGATGGACGATTGACTTAATGCTATGATTTATTTATGAATTTGATGAAAACATTACAACTGATGACACTGATGTAAGAATTTACTCTCTTAGAGTTAGAACCAAAAAAGTTTCCATACTTATTTGATTAATTCCTAAGTAGGTATAATTACTAGTAGAGTCAATAGAATTTGGCTCTCTCATTCAATGTCCTTAGATTTGCACGATTCTTTAAGAAATGAGAGCTCCCTGTGAGTGCGGTTTGATGTGGACGGGGTGTGGGTGAGGATGTGTGGGATGAGCGGCGTGCGGGGGCTGGCGCGCCTGGTGGCAGCGCTGGGCATGCACGTGCGAGTGCGCCCTCAGCTCGTCGCCGTGCTCTCGGTAAGCGCGCTGTTTGTCCTCGAAGTCCCGCAGCCTCTGGTTGTACCGCTCGATCTGGTCGCGCAGCGCGGCGTCCTCGATGGCGGCCCGCTCCTCGTCCAGTTCGAGGCAGCCGGCGCCGTCCAGCCGCTCGAGATCGATCCATCCACGCCATCGGACGCACACGCCATTCATGATAAAGCGGGATACTATGTGGGCCTGGTGACAAACAGAATAAATATTAGATATCTATGTACCTATATTTATTAACAGTATGTAGGTACTTACCTACTTTCGTTTTGTCAAGTAATAAATGAGTGATTCGTATTAGTCACTGCCGGTTAAAACTGGCAGTGACGGTTTGATCAAAACAACATCCAATAAGTAATTATGAATATAAATTCTTATAATATTTTACAAGTAGGTATAGTGAAATCAGCTTCTAATAATAACGAAAATAATTAAAATTGATAACGTTATGTACCTATTTAAACATACCTATTATATGCTCTAATTTGTATATGCTTAGATTTGTGTGTTGTTCAGCAAGTTAGCGAACCAAATAAACTAAAATAGTTTGGAAAATCCAAAAGTACACGCCTCATAATCTAATTTTTCACAATTAAATTGATTTTGATTGTTTTATTGCTAACTTTAACGCACGACTGGAAATTATTTTTAACTTTTATTTTTAACTTCCCGCTGAGAAAGATATAGCGGGCACTGTGAAAGAGGACCCATTGCAAACCTCTTTGCCTACACCCCGACGATCTACGCGTGCGCGAAGAGCAGCTCAAGTTCTGTCACCCTGATTTGTTTTTGACAGTAAGATTTTGGTTTGTAACAATATGGCGAGCTCACGCGCGACGATTTGGTTTTTTTTTGCTGCTCGCTATAATTAAACTACATTGAATTAGACCGTGATCTTCGAAAGGACTTAGTTTTGGATAATACTGAAGCGTATAAAAAGAATGGACTTGATCAGATAAGTTTTTCGGGAGTTATTGTGACCACGCCAGTTTCCATACATACAGACACACGGACGTCCACAAAATGATTTTATTAAACATAGTTTTTATTTATTTAAAAGGCAAAATGTCTTTTAAAAATGTCATAAGTGTTGAAACTAGTGTTTTTCCTTGACATTTATGTGTAAATATTATTGTACAAGTGCGATAGAAAATAAATAGAGACACATTTATTTAAAAAAATCACTTGATTTTTGTAAGGCGAGAGTAGAGCACTACCTCATGCGCTTTGCTTATGAGGCGTGCAAAAAAAAAAAAATACCTAGCATAGATAACCGATATAAACAATAAAGTAAATTTTGACATTTTATAAAAAATAAAGCGGTCCGCTTTCTTGGAACTCTAACTAAAAGAAACCGGAAATGTGTCATGTACCCCTTAAAATCCAACAGAACAAAAAATAAGGGCAAAGACAAAAAATATGATGCACCGTTGGTGGCGAGAATGGCAAGGACCAATTTTATTCATCAGTCACATGTTCAACGAAAATGGCCCTTTGGAAGATTAAGTTTTTATTAGCCTCGGTTTTTTTTCATAGTCTATCTATCTATTAGGTCACTCGCTTTATGCTTATTCCTACCCGGAAACTCCATTTTTTCCCCAATTACGTTCCAACTATCAAAGTAGTTCGAATCTCAGAAAATTAAATGAATTTGCAGAATTCGGCAAATTCATATACATATTATAATCCACTTATCCATGTAATTACCTAGTTCTGTTTGTAAAATTAAAGACTGGTAACAGAAGGAGGTCGACATAAGGCAAGCGCAGGCTGGTCCTTGATCGCGTGCGTGCTTTGTTCCGCATCCGCTCAAACCTTTAATTGTACCACACTCACCGAGGAAGCAATTTTACTAATAACGACCAGCTTTTCGTTTTTGAGACTTTTATTTCGTAAGTTTCGTAACACGTTTACCGTATGCCTACCTAAAAGAAAGGTTAGAGCCGTCCTCTAAACCAAAATATGTAATTTTCTCAGATAGAACTTGACACACAGCACAGTATACGGGAGTTATGGATATGTTTGTTGCGTAGGTACTCAGAAAATTTAATTATGTCTATTACATTACAAGGGGATAGGAATGGTGTAATGAGAAGAGGGAGCAACGGCAGCCATGATTGTTGGGCGGGCGGCACTTCGCCTACGCCCTCCAATAGTAACGCTATTCCGTTATTGATTTCAGGGGAAATGCGTTTTCCCTCGGTCTGCTCTCTAGAAGATTTTATATATATTGTCGCAGTATATATCATACAATCTAACTACGACATACATTGACGACAATATTGTACGAATTTATATCAATGGTATCTATTATATTTTATGAAATAAATTATTTTTAAAGTAGAAACTACTCTATTTTCAGTACAAAAAGAAAAAAAAATTGGTATTTAATTGAAGAAAATTTACAATTCATGAGTAAATTAAAAGTTATTTTGTAAGTGGTTCAGCACCTTTAATAAAAAAAACAGTGGCATTCCGGGAGTGCCAAAAGAATTGAAAACTTGAACAAGGTGGTGTCGGTAACAGTGTCGTAATTCAACGTGCCTACAGAAGTTTTCACTTTAAAAACCAGAGTAAGAAGACGACAATTGAACAACCAGCTAATGTTCAATTTATTATTTGTAAAATGTAGATAGTTCCCTAACGCGTAATTTTTTTCCCGTTTGACATATATCTCGTATTACCTCATTATGATGACGATTCGGGAAAGAACAGCTTGATATAGTTTCAGCCTATATATGGCTAAGTAGGTATAAGTGTATGTATTGTAAAAAAAAACATCAGGGAAAATTATAATTTCGCTTGTACAAAAATATAAACTTTTATATACAGCGAATTATATGTCTCTCTAAACATGATTTTTAATATTGAGAACAATCGCTGTTTTTCAACTGCGTCCAGCCAGAGATAGAAGCGGAGCTAAATGTCATTTAGCTCGAATAGGTACATTAAGGTACATTTTTATTTAAAACCGCTTGTATAAGTTTATCCGTTTTGAAGCATTTGTCAGCTTTATTCATGAAAACAATAATTTTCATACTTAATATGTATCCGTCTGCATGTAAAGGAGAGAAAAGGAAGGCCAAGAAAGACGTGAATAGAATGTGTGAGGACAGATATGAAGGAACGGGGGGCTAGTGCAAATATGGTTAATGATATGTTGACATACAGAACAGAGTCGACGCCAAATAAGAGAAAAGGCGAGGAAGATGAGATGAGGTATAGTATCGCATTGATTGTATTTGAAATCTATTTCTCTGTATGGTCGTTATCGTAATACAGTTCAATGAAGAGGGCTCCGTTCCGACTCAGTCGAGTGCGTAGTTAAATGAACCGAGTGTAAATAAATATAAGTATTCATACATCGGCACAGCATGGGGCCTGCGAGTTATGAAGGGGCCTGATTCAATAAAGGAGGACCAACTGGTCCCGGCTTGATACAATACAAAATAGGTATATAAACGTACATGTTTGTAATAAAACCGTTCTAGACTTGAGGCATTATGGCACGATTATTATAAAATAACATAGATAGTTATGAATTTAATATCAAAATGACTTGGTTGTTACTGTGATAAAAATCTGTAGTAAATCAGAAGAGGATAATCAAAAACATTAATTCCGTATATGAAAAGGGCAAGCCAAAATTCAGTTGCTAAAGAGGCTGCTCTGCGCCCCCTAGATACGAGTAATCGGTGTCTTATCGTTATTATGACTACAACGTACTGTTAGATATTTGATAAATTAAAGAAAAACTATAATGTTCTTTCGTACCTAATGACAAACCAGTCGACTATAAACACGTACCTGCCGGTTTACTGGGATTTTTCAGTAGCACCCTTATCAATGAATTGGTATAGTAGTAACTTAGGTATCGCCAGATTATCTAGGGCATCATAGTGATATAAAAATCGATGTTTATAAGTCGACTAGCTGTTAGCCCGCAGCTTCGCTCGCGTGAATTTCGGTTTTACTGAATCCTATTTTCAATAACTGAGCAAAATAAAACCAATAACCTTCCTCTATTTATAGTTTTTAGGGTCCCGTAGGTGCAATCGGGACCCTATTACTGAGACTCCGCTGTCTGTCCGTCTGTCTGTCTGTCTGTCCGTCTGTCTGTCCGTCAGTCACAGGGCTCTATCTCTTGAACCGTTATAGCTAGACACTTGAAATTTTCACCGATTATATATTACTATGGCGGATATAACATTAAATACATGATTAAAGGGATATAAGGATATAAATTAAAGGGGGTCGTCATACAAGAAACGTGTTTTTTTCAGCGTTTTTAACTTGATCTTCATAATGGCATTAACTAGATACTTACCTGAAATTTTCACCAATTATGTATTACTATGACCACAATAATAACAAATACTAAAAATAAAATAAAGTTAAAAATTAAAGGGCGTCGTCATACAAGTAACGTGTTTCTTCAGCTTTTTAAAACATTGTACGGTGGTACGGAACCCTTCATGTACGAGTCGCACTTGCCCGTTTATTTAATTCTCTCAATCCAGCTGGTAACTTTTATGTAAAGGTTATTGTGAAAAAAAAAGATACCTATGTACATTTTTTAATTAATTTTCTACTACCGAAGAATCTCTTTATAAACCACATTCACGGTAGTAGCATTGGCAGAAAGGATTATGAGACTATTCACTCAGTCACTCACTCAGACAGTCACTCAAGCAGAACTCACTCTGGAACATGCCACATAAATTTGTCCGTGTGAGAAACAGTCAGATCTAGCGACTTTCAATGACTGCCCTTGGGTCTCTGAACTCAAATGGATACTTTGAGGGTATCAATGGTATGCAAGGAATGAAAACAGTTTCCTCTTGACCACATCCAGTGACCACAGTAACCTCGACAATGTTCCCATGGAGATCTTTTATTTGTAGTCTTGTTTCATTGCATAATTTCGGAGGATTTAAGTTTCTTAGGAACATCACTGGTGCGCCAATTTTAAGTACCAGATCATGTGGAAGGAGACCAGCTGTATTTAGAGAATTAAGAAATTCTCCCGGGTAATTACTACGGCATCTGTTTGCAATACAGAATCTACTGATTTACTGCACTTCAGTCGATTCGAATGACTTCAACAATGTATCATGTATAAGTTATAACAGAAGCTGTATCATTATTGTATCCCCCATAGAGGTGGAATTAAAAAAAAAACTCAAAAAAGTGTTTAACTATTTTTTTTAAGAAACATTTATGGCAAGTTTCAAGTAAATCAGTAAAGATTTTAATTTTTTTTTCATACAAACTTTGCCCCCAATTTTTACCCCTTTAGGGGTCGAATTTTGAAAAAACCTTTCTTATCTGAGCACTATGTAATTACATAAAACTACTCTCCAAATTTACGTTTTTAGTTTTTATGATTTAGGCTGGGCGTTGATGACTCAGTCACCCTTGTTTTTTTATACGAGTTAGATAGATAGATCATCTCTTTTCCGTCTCTTTTTCTTGCAGACTCAGTGGATGACTATTTAGTTTGTTCTAATCAATGACCTTCTAATACTACTATTATTTACGATTACATACAAAAATCAAATAGGAACTACGTTCAAATTTGTGGACTTTTGACGCCTTTTTTAATTAAAAAAAATGCTGAAACACGTGTCTAATTATTTAAAAACAAATATTTATGGCAAGAGTCAAGTAAATCAGTAAAGATTTTTTTTTTCATACAAACTTTGACCCCCATTTTTACCCCTTTAGGGGTCGAATTTTGAAAAACCCTTTCTTATCTGAGCACTATGTAATAACATAAAATTACTGTCCAAATTTCACGTTTATAGCTTTTATGGTTTAGGCTGGGCGTTGATAAATCAGTCACCCTTGTTTTTTTATATACATATATAGATTTGTTTAAACTGATTTTCTTATACCTTTGAGAACAACTTTAACACACATTAAGAGGCCTAGGCTATTACATTTCAAACGTGATTTTTGCACATTTAGTCCTTTAAATTCTGAGAAACTGAAAGACTTTGACATTAGTAAAGTTTTTATTGGCCTCGCTTTTCTCATTTTTTTCTTATTTATTTAAATAAAGCCAAAATTCCGAAGCAAGATTTTCACAAAATGCGCACTTTTTCGAGCTTAGAATTGAACTACTGTACATAAGGAATTGAAATGAAAAGTATATAATAATATCTCTTAAATAGGGGTTAAGTTCATAGCGGCCTCGGAATTTTAAAATATGTATATGGAATATTCAGAAAAAAAAAACTATTTGAATAGTTTTTTTTTTCTGAATTTAGTGATAGCGATTTTAGTGGTTTTATGGTTTTGAAACCATAAAACCACTAAAATCGCTCAGAATTAACTGGAAATTTCTCCTTACTACAATAATAATAATTAAATATATTAATTTAAATAAACGTAATTGCAACTGCCAAATTTCTATATATTTCGATGCGTCGGCCATTTGAACTCAGTACTGTGCAAGCGTTCAAATAAATACTATTAATACAGGAGTACATCTCAAGCCATCCAGTGTAGCATTAATTAACTTCAGATAAAACTGGAATCTATTTGTAACATTACTCTCTGGTATACTGTTTGAATTATTTTCCTCGTGTAATCGTAATGTACCCTAGGCTGTCAGTAGGTAGTGTAGGTACCTATATTTTGTCATTAATACAAGTGTAAATTAAAAATAAATCACTCTTTCAATAGATACTAATGTAATTATGTACAAACATTTTACCACTTTATGGGGAATTAGGTATGATGAAATCTCACGTACGTAAGTTTAGTTATAGAGGTATAATATTATAAATAAGTGTAAGTAGATATACAATTTGCTATGATTTTACTTCTCAAAAACTTTTTATATGGATGAATATAAAAGTTTTTGAGAATCTACATTGTCTAACTTTTGTAGAAATTAGGACAATGTGGGTGGGCATCCTGGATTCCTATTTACCTCATGTTCAGTCCAGCACATTGAAACAGCTATCTACATAAAATAAATATACATGTAACATGTACTAATCGCTATCAACAAAAGCCTTTGAATCAACTACTTTAGATAAGGTCAACTAAGAGCTACGATTGCTTCGAGTGTATAATAGCCAAGCTCTTCCTATCTATCGGCTATCGAATATCGAATATCGGAAAATAAAATAATCAAGTTTAAAACAGATACTCTACAGGTAAGTTTTGTAATGAAATCATTTTAGATAAACTTGTCCTCTAACTTCATGACGATGATGGTTAGTATTTTCAGAAATGTTTTTTTCTCTCATCAGAAAGGAACGGAAGTTTGTTCCAATACCAAATATTCCTTAAAATCTTGATTAATGCATTAACATGTCCCACTATAGTGAGGCAAATAATCTGGCGTGTAGAAAACATGTCATTCAGAGGAGATTGAGACATTGTGTCGAGCGCATAAGCGTGACCAACACGTTATGTGCGGTGTTACGGCTTATATTTTTTTCATTAGCGGCATCAAAGTTATTTATGTCTTAATTTCGGTTATGAAAATGTGGACCGGAAGCGGCGTGCGTTGATGACGCGCGATCGCCTGTTGACGAATGATGTCATTACCGAGCCTTACTTTACATCTACATGATTCACGACGCCCTATTTCATCTGAGACACGATTTGAATTAATGTAAATGTGTACCATTTTGTTTTAGAATGCAATCAAACCAATACCATTATACTAGGAATCTACATTATGTTTAACATCATTAAGTATTGTTTTAAAATGTTATCAAACCTGCTAAACTTGTAATTGTAGCTAGAACATACAAAAAGCAATTAGGTGCAGAGTGCAGACTTAGTTTTTTTATAATCGTATTTTCGTTTAATGTTCCGAATTTACCGAGACATTGGACGGAGGTATTGTACTGATTGTACATGATATCTAACCAAAAACATGAATGTTAAAACAGGTGCAAAGTTCAATATTCGACAAAAGAATTAAATTTAAAATGGCTGCCAAGTTCTGTAGAGATTCCTTTTTATTTATAATATATAGAATCTCAAAATTTCACTAGGCTAGGCATATTTGGAATAATAAAATCTTACAACGTAAAAACAATAACCTGCGTATACCATAAAGATGATAATTGATTATCCATATATAAGACGACTAGTAAGCTTATCTAGATACTAGTCTTAGTAACTTGTCGTCGTCGTAATAGGACATTATTTCTTTTGTCAGATATTGAACTTGGCTCCCATTTAAAAATTTATGTTTTTGGTAGGATATCAATACTTTTTCTAAATTAATTTATTCAAAAGTTACCTACTTATAAAACTATGAAAGTATACTTAAATGAACTCTAAGTACCTAACAAAAGAATAAATTTTTGCTTTTAATAGCATTATCTGACAGCCAACCTTTGGGTTGTTAGAAAACTTAAAGTGGGTACAAAAGGGATACGAGTATTGATGAGAATTCAGATACCTTATATAAACTACCTACTTTCTACATAAACTACTTTATAAATAAATATACATACATTGACACACAATATATATTTATATATATTCTTTTATAAAATATCGTTGAATCAATAATATTGTTTAAGCTTAAAAAATGTGCCTGTAGGTATGTATAGTAGGTTAAATAGGTTTCCGTATTTGTCTTTTCCTTTGCAGCCGGCTGCGGAATCCCGACCCGATCTATATTCACTTCCTTGCTAAATTAAGAGGGCGCCTGATGCTGATAATCTAAATTTTGTTCCCGCTTCCACGCACACAAATTTACTCTAGCCGAGGCGAGACAGCAAGCCATGCGGGGAGCGAGAAACGCGGCGGGGCAATGAGACTGGTTTACGCGTTTCTGGTTTTTAAGGTTCTTTTTGTTTTAAAAAAATAAGAAATATGATGACTGCCTTATACAATTATAATCTAAGGATACAAGGGCTAATTTACCTATTGTATTTCTTGAATACTAGCCGTTTTAAAGGATTCGGAGGTGATTTGGAGGCAACTTCACAATTTTTTTCTATTGACAAAATTTTAAGCAATCGTGTTTTTGAAACATAATAATGACTAGAGTTAGTCCTGAACTTTGCAGTGTTTTTATTTCAAAGTGAGTATTTCGTTAATATTGATAATATTTCCGACATTACCTTTCCGTTCTCCTTCTGGAAGTCGCAGCCGCGGTTGTTGTAGGAGTGGTCGAACACGAGCTGCAGGTTGGTGCCGGTGGCCGTAAACGCGATCTCCGTGTGGCCCTCGCGGCAACCGCTCGTGAACCGCATCTGGCGCTCCTCCGGCGGACGGTCCCGGTACCCCGTGTATCTGACCTGCTTTCAAAGTTAAGAAATTAAAAAAACCTTGCATACATATGTTGAATGTACATTTTCATTCAGATTACTCTTTTTGATCAGTGAATCCAATCTTAAACAATTTAAAATGTAGATACTTAATCAATCAGCAAAAAATATTTTTCATATACTGATATATGTTTCTTGGGAAAAGTTGTTCAGTATCAACGACTGAATTCACCCTTAAAATAGTTTTCGTATATTTTGTTAAATCCTGTATAGTCAGATAAACGGAGCTGCTCAACTGGTATGAACTACTGGTTAAACTAATTTGGTAAGTCTTGATAGACCTACCAGGACTAACGGGAAGTTTGTCTTAATATACTTACTACTTAATTGGTTGTGTGCAAGCAGTGATTCAAACTACAATTAATAATTTATTTTTATAAATAGTTAGGTAGGTATACTGAAGACATCAACGAGCCCTCTTAAAGACTTACTTGGGAATTTTATTTTTTAATATTAGTAAATAGATTCCGTCATAGATTACCCAAATACTTAGGTAATGTTTGATTTTTATGAAATCACGTTCTAACTTTATGTAGGTTGTTGCCAACTGGTAATCAATATAATTATAGGAAAAATACAGGGAAATCATACATTTATTACTGACTGGTAGTGTGATTTAGAAGTGATGCCAATTATATGTATTTTCTTGTTACAAATTTTGGCTAGCTTCTAATTGTACAGTAAATAGTTAACTAGCTAAGTTATAACCAAAAAAAGTAAAGAAGACCTATTTTAGAAATAATTCAGGCACTTTGTATTCACAAACCAAATATAAAATAAATAAATGGCTTTAAAACCTAATACGCATTTATGTTATTTTAGTTAAATGTAACTTAATTTAAAAATATAGTATCATATGACCTAAAATTTAATTCAGAACCTACGAATAAAAGGAAAATAACTTATGTTTCCTGATAAATTATAATTATATTCACATTTTTATACTGTAATTTACAAAATATTTTGTGTGAGGGTAATTAATTTATAAATGCGGCTGGCGTTATGGGTACTTTTGAGCCCGGTATGCTCCGAGGTGGGCTCTTCGATTAGCATTATATTTAATATTTTTATTATTATTCCTTCTTCTGTTTTGTTTTCTTTGTTTGTTGTTTGTAATATTAGTTTTAGATTTAATTTATTATTGTTATATTTAAATATATAAGTTGTATATACACTAGGCAATGTATTAATTTATAAATAATAACAGAACATACCTCGCTTTCTCTGCTCAGTCTTTTGAAGAGATCATCAGATTCAAATTTAGCTTTCTGATCAGGAACTACTCGCGGCATTTTGAAGATGAACCTAGGTTTAGGCTGTTCGTACAGTCCAATGGAGTCAAACGGCAGCATGCCAGCCAAGGCTGCAGGATCACTCATAGCGTGCATAACACGACGATGGTCACAACAGGACACAAACCAACATCACTTCTCGGACGTTCACTGTATTGACTCAGCGCGAGGTATGATTTAGAGATTACTTCGAAAGCGGTGCCTAGCTAACGACCACACAACTACTTGCCGTCGTGACATTCGATTACTGAATGGGTATCAGCGAAACGGCCCGGGGAGATTTTCCACGAGGGCGGAGTCTTCGCGTGGTGGGGACAAGGGGCACCAATGGCGCGGCTCTACGGGGCCGCCCGCCGCCTTCTCTGCACTTTCGGGAGCTTTCAAGCGAAAAGAGGGTTTTCCCCCTTGACACGTTTCAAAATAAATACTGTAAACGACAAAGCGCATGAATGTATAATGATGGACATTATCCTATTTAGGCGTTTGGAGTGTTTTATGTACTCGTATCAAAGCTTTTGTTCCTTTGTAACGATTACAAATGCACGTTATGTACGAATATGTTTCAAAAAGGGGAGCTGGATCCCAGGATGTGATAAAACGAATGAAACGTGATATTTTTGTCAGCCATGAAAGCTGCATTTATTGGCTGTCTACTTGGATAATATTATTCAATGATTAGGGTGGCACCATTACTTGTAATAATACCAATTATCTACCTTCTACCCAGAACTCTTTACCATTGATGTTTATTTGAAATCGTTAGCATCCAATAGTACTGAAAATTCAGATAGGTAGTAAATATCTGAATTTAGAAGTACTTACTTACCCAATGAACAACAGTATTAGATGAAAATTCAGATAGGTTATCTACATCTAAATTTTCATGTAGGTAATAATGTTCAGTACCTACTAAGTTTGGTCTAGCAGTAGCAAGGTGAATTTAGATTGTCATAGAAAAAAAAATTGGGTATTAAAATGTGATTTTGATATTTGTATGGAGTCAGGCAAAATAACTTTCTTTTTGTTTTAAAAAAGTTTTTTAGCGCAAAGAGCTCATATACATATCTGTTGAGTTGACAATTTATAAAAGCTATGATTTTCATTTATTCACAAAAAGAACATAACATAATTTAAACTATAAAAACCTTCGATCAAAAGATAAAAACGATCTGTTTCTAGATTTATTTGCCAGACTATTTTTATGGAACTGCCTTATCATTATACCTGTACCTTGCAAATACACTATTTCGTAGGTGTCGATATAATCCTCAGATAAAAATGTCTACTTGTGTAAAGACTAACAATTTACTCAGTTAAAGGAGACAATATCATCACAAACAACACAAAAGGTACTTAAATCTGGTACGCTTTGGATAATAGGCGGCATAGGGCCTTGAGAAATGTATCAAGTGTAGCTGCATTATCAGCAAGCGATCGACTATCGATAACGTCTGCCTAAGTGTCGGTATTGTCGTCAGATTTTATACGGACACTGATTACTTTACGTCGCCGACATCTCGGGGATAACGCCTGCATCTACATAAAGGTAATCGATATTTTAAATCCTTGAATTTGTCCGAAGTTCCTACCTATTATGTTGTGATACATTATTACCAATATTTTTTTTTTCAAATGATGTCAAGCAAATTTAATGAAAAACAGGCGCAGGGCTGAAACAATGGTCCTACTTACTACACTCGTGTATTCTTCTTCTTTAGGTGCCGCTTCATTGGTGAAGATTGGCAGTCAGCTTTTTAAATCTTGATTTGTTCATGGCAATCCTGTACTCTTATGACACACTGATCGTATTGACATTAGGTATAATTTGACTCTGATTCTAACTGCTAAACGTTTATAGTTTGTGACTTTGTAGGTACTTCCTTTTGTTCCCATTAGAGGCATGTTCATTGAATACTCGTACTTCATCCATTTGTCCCAAGAATAATGTGCTAGGAGGTTGACAAAATCCATAAATCAACTGAAAGTTCGACTAACCTGATTTCGATAATCTGATAACTCAGAAATCATAAAGAGAAAGAAAATTTCTATGTGACAAATCTGCAGTGAACTTGGTCTACAACCTTGTAGTTAACTGACCAGATAATATGTATGTATTAAGGTGAAGATATAGGCAAATGGCCTTGAAGTGTGAAATAAATTGTTAACTCGTAAATATGGTGATAATTTCCATATTGCTCTTCGTCATGCACTAGATAGCCCTTTAAATTATTTTATGAACTGCCGTTGAAACTATTATTGGTGATCCGTCTAGCTTTCAAACTTGCTGTGGTCACTTTTGGCGGAGGCAAGTTTTAAAGCTAGGCGGACTAATGTAAATACTTTCAACGGTGGTTCATAAAATAATTTAAAGGGCTATCTAGTGCATGACGAAGAGCAATTGGAAATTATATCCATATTTATGAGTTAACAATTTATTTCAAATGAGGGCGCCACTTCAAGGCCATTTGCCTATATCTTCACCTTAAGTCCGTTATGTGATCATGTCCAAATCTCACACCTGCTTTCTTTCCATTAACAATCCACCGATCTACTAAAGGTGGAAAAAGGAAATCAAACAGTGATAGGTTGCTAGCCGCACCCGCACCGCCTATTGACATGATTCGGATTCTCATCCATTCCCTCGATCAGATTTTACGATCTGCGAGGGAAGAGCAGTACTTATATTATAGTTGGTAGCTACATTCTACGTTTTATTTTTTCGATTAATATTTAAGAAATAAATCGACACATAACATGTCTGGCCAAGGAACCCAATGGGTAATGGCCTTAAACATAAGAGTAGTCTTATTTAGTGCCATAATAGATCTAACTAGTGCCATGTCACCAACTTGCAGCTTGCTTAGCGACCTTAGCGTTTACCTTACTAGGAACGATTTTTCGATATTCCCGAACCAGCGAAGTGAGCGTGCTATAGCTCGATTTTGCTGCGTATAACTGATGTTCGAATATGTTGGTATCGTCACGTATCTCTATTTGAAGTGAGACATCGCCACGTGGCGGCCTGAGTGGTGTTTGATCTTGCGTGAGCCCGGCCAGCGCCAGGGCTTTGCAATCAGTTGTCGCACACGTGGCGCTCGGCTAAACAAGTGAAATATTTTACAAATCACGTTTCGACATCAATATATTTTTTAATATTTTTGTGATATCGCTATAGATTTTCTATTAGATTTAGCATGTGTGTAAGTATTAGGTATATTAACTCGTATATTCTATTGAATATGTAGGTACCTATTGCATGTTTGATGAAATGCAATTCGAACCCTCAGACCAAGAAAAATCTTTTTTAGGTATAGTCTGTGTAATGTACAAGTCTTCTACAATATGCAGATAACAGATTTATTGAGCGGCCGATTGTAATCGTAGTACCTATCTCATCGAAATATAATTCTATAGAAACCTAATGCTTCTACATTCACCGCTTCGATTCTGATTCCATTTACGCAAACAAACGAACAGTAATTACAACAAAACACTCGAACGTACACATAGACAAAGATGCATGCGATTGGTCGCGACAAGGTCACGCGTCGTCGTCGGTCGAGTGGGGGGCAGTCAACGCAATGAGCGGTGAGATACAACGCGCGGATGGTACATATTATGCAGTACGCTAAGTTAAAATAAATAACCTTGTTTACGTTACTTTTTGAAGTGAAAACTTCTTTAGCGGCGTTCTGCACTTTTTTTGTAATGGGTAAAAAATGTTAATCTCGCGTCAGGACACGTGTCCTGATCGAAAATTCGTAAGACGGAGCGGAGTTGGCACAAGGGGCCTAAGCGCCTTTGAGGTTTATGGCACGACCAATTTGTGTTTGTAGTGACAATAAAATAACAAAGGAATTTTATTTTCTATCATGACATACAAGTTTTTGAAGTGAGAACTTCTTTAGGCGTTGTGCACTTTTTTGTAATGGGTAAAAATGTTAAACTCGCGTCAGGACACGTGTCCTGATCGAAAATTCGTAAGACGGATGGAGAGTAGCCGGCGCGGCGTAGGAGAGGAACTATCCCCCTCTCTTTCTACGGCGCGTAATAGTTTTAATAACGTTTTTTTTTTACAAATTTTCATGTCTGTATGGCTTCTACACCACTTCACGGCACATGACGGCATTTTTAGGGTTCCGTAGTCCACAAGGAACCCTTATAGTTTCGTCATGTCCGTCCGTCCGTCCGTCCGTCTGTCTGTCTGTCCGTCCGGGCTCGTACTCCGCCGCTACTGCACTGATTGTCACGAAAATTAGTGGAAAGATAGATATTGAAGTTCCAAAAGTTGGTTTTTAAAATTCTGAAAAAATGTATTTTTTTCAGTCCGTTTCTTTCCAACGAAAAGTGAATTAAAACAATTAAATCGGACTAACCCCAACGTGTGGGGTATCGTTGAAAAGGTCTTTTAAAATGCAACAAAAACTGCTTTGAAACTATGTAGATCAAACCTTTGTTATCTCAAGACTGGGGAGTCTTGAGATAATCTAATTCAAAGTTAAAATTTGAGGTGTCCCTCCACCGTAACTTTTGAAATATCACTAAAATAATTCTGAAAAAAATGTGGTATATACCTCAAAGTATGTACTTTGAATTAAAACTATAGCGGTCTCGGTATCATAGATAGTTATTTTTTAATACGTCATAAATCGTAAACCGCAATTTACCTTTAGAACTTTTAATTATGTTACTTGCTGCTACGGAACCCTTCATGGGCGAGTCCAACTCGCACTTGACCGCTTTTTTATTAATGAATCGATTATCGCAAAAACACAGCAATATTCTCAAAGGAAACTTCTTGCGACGCAATCGCACGACTCGAGTGTCATGGCGAACAGTCGCGCCGCGCTGTTCATATTTTAAGCCCCGCCCGCCGCGGTACATATCGCGTGGAATGATTTTTCGGGATTACTTACGATTCTAGAGAATTATTGTTCGTAGACCTATCTAGTACTTACTACCTACTTTGTACATATCTAAGTATAGAAGAAGTATTTAAGTGTATGGAGGATGGAGTTTGTATCGGGCTTTAGATCTTTTTCCTTCCGTTCTGTCGGTCACCACAAGTTTCTCCAGGTTATCGGTGGTTTTAGCCGTAGCTTCCATACTTTTCTCAAAGCAATCCTATGCACTTCTGACACCCCTGTAACTTTATTGTGGAAGCTAGAAGTCTAAATTTTTTGTGAATAAGAAAACTACACATTCTTTTTCTATGTTTGCGAACAATCGCCACTATCGCCAGCCGAAGTTCCTTAATTGTGTCACTGATTCACTCACTCACCATTAAAAATGTACATTTAGCAGACCTAGAAACTTCGTAAATAACAATAAAAAGCAATATAAGTGCATGTATAACAGAGTATCACAATAGGAATAATGAGGTAAAGATAAGGAGCACGCGCGAGTAGCACAGTTGCGAACATTCCCACAAGAGTTCTCTCACACCCACGCCCGTGCTACTAATATGTTATATGTGATACGATAGTTACAGACTTATCATTGTTTATATATTTTTGATGTTCCTAAATTGTTTTGCTAGATCATTCTTCAGTTTAGATTTAATTATTTTATATCGTGAGAAATTATTATCTGTGCCGCAAGCACATGTATAGGTTAGGTATAGACTAATTTAAGAGAGTACGAAAATATAAAAGAACTATTAGAATGAAGGGACTACGGGACTCTAAAAACGAACTGTGTGTTTCAGTTGATATTAGATCCGCCACGCGGCGATGTATAACAAGTATAACATGTCATAGCCAAATATCGTTGATTTTTATTAATTCTTGTTGGTACCTACTTAAATCTGCTTTGGATTCACGGGTCTTTTCATCATCATCATCAGCTCTTTCTTAGTCTCCACTGCAGGAGCACGACCCTCTCTATACTAAAAGAAAGCCAAATATTATCCAAAGCAGGATTTGGCCTACACTCTCCACGCTGGACAGATGGGTTGGAGAGGTATCATTGATGTTTATAAGCTTTGTTTTTAACTTGTGTTTCCTGAGTCGCCTTCTACGATATCCACGGAAAGACTTAAAGTGGTCTTAGTCTACTCTGCCGGGAACCACACGGCCACGGGTCTTTTCACCCCGGTCCTTTGGGAAGCTCGCGTGTGCTCCACAGATCCAACACGTAGAGGCCCTTTGGCCCGTGGCCGGAGCGCCACGTAACATCAACTGCAGTTGATGTTACGTGGCGCTCCGGCCCAACATCCATTACTAGTACCATACTAGTGGAATACCAGTGGAAGATATACGGTTGAACAAGTTTCGGCAGGAGATGGATCTATTGCAGCAAAACGGAAAGATGAAATTGAGGGAGGTCGTTGAAATATCTGTGTCAAAATAAAATCAATCGGGGTATGTGATATGAATAATAGTAATTAATTATTGTTAATTATTAATGACTATTATTCATATCACATATAATAAAATATTAAAACAACACAGTACCTACCTTATAATATTGGTACTTTGTTGTTATAATATGTACATTGGACAGACGACACCTATACAAGAATAATAATATCCATATCCCTCAGTCCTCCACCGCAACCACTTCCTGCGAGATAACCTTCTTGTCGAGTTCGTTTACTCAAAAGTTTTAATTTTTATGATCAAACTAGCTTTTGCCCGCGGCTTCGCCCACGTAGACTACACAAATTAGATATTTTTTAACTGGGGCTGCAATTTATTAAAATCCAATTCATGGATTATTATTTTTTACTAACCACTAATTCAAAAATGTCATGTGTCTCGCTTCAAAATTGACGAAGATTCATACAAACTTTAAACCCCTATTTTCTAAGATTTCACCCCTATAGGGATGTAATTTTTAAACTCTAATAAATGCATTATAATTTTCTACTAACTACTAGGTACAAATACATTAAAAATTTAATGTGTCTCACTTTAAAAATTACGAAGTTTCATACAAACTGCCAACCCCTATTTCACCCCCTTAGGGATATAATTTCCAAAATTCCTTTCTTAGCGGACGTCTCCTTGTTACAATCTACCTTCCTGCCAAATTTCATCTTCATTGGCTAAGTTGTTACCGAGATTTCGTGATGAGTGAGTGAGTGATTTTCGCTTTTATCCTTTCTTAGCGGACGTCTCCTAGTTACAATCTACCTTCCTGCCAAATTTCATCTTCATTGGCTAAGTAGTTTCGAGATTTCGTAATGAGTGAGTGAGTGATTTTCACTTTTATCCTTTCTTAGCGGACGTCTCCTAGTTACAATCTACCTTCCTGCCAAATTTCATCTTCATTGGCTAAGTAGTTTCGAGATTTCGTAATGAGTGAGTGAGTGATTTTCACTTTTATCCTTTCTTAGCGGACGTCTCCTTGTTACAATCTACCTTCCTGCCAAATTTCATCTTCATTGGCTAAGTAGTTTCGAGATTTCGTGATGAGTGAGTGAGTGATTTTCGCTTTTATCCTTTCTTAGCGGACGTCTCCTAGTTACAATCTACCTTCCTGCCAAATTTCATCTTCATTGGCTAAGTAGTTTCGAGATTTCGTAATGAGTGAGTGAGTGATTTTCACTTTTATCCTTTCTTAGCGGACGTCTCCTAGTTACAATCTACCTTCCTGCCAAATTTCATCTTCATTGGCTAAGTAGTTTCGAGATTTCGTGATGAGTGAGTGAGTGATTTTCACTTTTATCCTTTCTTAGCGGACGTCTCCTAGTTACAATCTACCTTCCTGCCAAATTTCATCTTCATTGGCTAAGTAGTTTCGAGATTTCGTAATGAGTGAGTGAGTGATTTTCACTTTTATCCTTTCTTAGCGGACGTCTCCTAGTTACAATCTACCTTCCTGCCAAATTTCATCTTCATTGGCTAAGTAGTTTCGAGATTTCGTAATGAGTGAGTGAGTGATTTTCACTTTTATCCTTTCTTAGCGGACGTCTCCTAGTTACAATCTACCTTCCTGCCAAATTTCATCTTCATTGGCTAAGTAGTTTCGAGATTTCGTGATGAGTGAGTGAGTGATTTTCACTTTTATCCTTTCTTAGCGGACGTCTCCTAGTTACAATCTACCTTCCTGCCAAATTTCATCTTCATTGGCTAAGTAGTTTCGAGATTTCGTAATGAGTGAGTGAGTGATTTTCACTTTTATCCTTTCTTAGCGGACGTCTCCTAGTTACAATCTACCTTCCTGCCAAATTTCATCTTCATTGGCTAAGTAGTTTCGAGATTTCGTAATGAGTGAGTGAGTGATTTTCACTTTTATCCTTTCTTAGCGGACGTCTCCTAGTTACAATCTACCTTCCTGCCAAATTTCATCTTCATTGGCTAAGTAGTTTCGAGATTTCGTAATGAGTGAGTGAGTGATTTTCACTTTTATCCTTTCTTAGCGGACGTCTCCTAGTTACAATCTACCTTCCTGCCAAATTTCATCTTCATTGGCTAAGTAGTTTCGAGATTTCGTGATGAGTGAGTGAGTGATTTTCACTTTTATCCTTTCTTAGCGGACGTCTCCTAGTTACAATCTTCCTTCCTGCCAAATTTCATCTTCATTGGCTAAGTAGTTTCGAGATTTCGTGATGAGTGAGTGAGTGATTTTCACTTTTATCCTTTCTTAGCGGACGTCTCCTAGTTACAATCTACCTTCCTGCCAAATTTCATCTTCATTGGCTAAGTAGTTTCGAGATTTCGTGATGAGTGAGTGAGTGATTTTCACTTTTATCCTTTCTTAGCGGACGTCTCCTAGTTACAATCTACCTTCCTGCCAAATTTCATCTTCATTGGCTAAGTAGTTTCGAGATTTCGTGATGAGTGAGTGAGTGATTTTCACTTTTATCCTTTCTTAGCGGACGTCTCCTAGTTACAAATCTACCTTCCTGCCAAATTTCATCTTCATTGGCTAAGTAGTTTCGAGATTTCGTGATGAGTGAGTGAGTGATTTTCACTTTTATCCTTTCTTAGCGGACGTCTCCTAGTTACAATCTACCTTCCTGCCAAATTTCATCTTCATTGGCTAAGTAGTTCCGAGATTTCGTGATGAGTGAGTGAGTGATTTTCGCTTTTAGGTATAGATACCTCAAGCCCATGAGCTCTAATTACGGTCTTACTGCTTCTCTAGGGTTCTCTAGTTATACAACTGTATCAGGTGTAACAAAATAAACTATAACCACAGCCATAGACTAATATAATATCTAAAACTATTTTAAGAGTGAATTCAGTTCATGACACTGAACAACTTTCCCCAAGGAGCATTATTGAAATATGAGAAATATTTGTTTGTTTTTCATACAAACTCTGATCAGCTGATCGGTCATATTGTATGGGAGGCGCATTTTTTTTTTCGTAATATATGTTCCTTGGGGAAAGTTGTTCAGTATCATGGACTGACTGAATCCACCTTTAAAATAGTTTCAGTATATTTTGTTACAGCCTGTATTTCGAAACTTAATTCGTTTATTTTTTAGTGTACGCACAAATTGTTACCCATAGGTAGGTATTTCATATATGAACTCGTGTTTAATTTTTATTAAAATATTTTATATTTGGAAAAACCAAATTAACATGTGCAGTATTTTGTGCTGAGTAATATTTTTGTGTATAAATTGCTAAAATACATACATACAGGGAGATTTTTAAAACACCAGCCAAATTTTCGGAGCAAGTTCAGTCCATGATCTGAACTACTTTCTATAAAAAAAGTTATTAAAAATCGATAAAAATTTTTCGTCCTCATACAAAATCCGTTTGGCTGAGCGCTGATTTGTATGGGAAGGGGAATTTTTATTTTGGTTTTTCGTTAATTGTTTAAACCTATACGTGTGGGGTATCTGTGGATAGGTCTTCAAAAATTATATTGAGGTTTTTAATATAATTTTTTTCTAAACTGAATAGTTTGCACGAGAGACATTTTCAAAGTGGTAAAATGTGTGTCGCCCCCCCCCCCCCTGTAACTTCTAAAATAAGAGAATGATAAAACTAAAAACAATATATGATGTACATTACCATGAAAACTTCCACCGAAAATTGGTTTGAACGAGATCTAGTAAGTAGATTTTTTTTAATACGTCATAAATCGTAAACCGCAATTTACCTTTAGAACTTTTAAATTATGTTACTTGCTGCTACGGAACCCTTCATGGGCGAGGCGAGTCCGACTCGCACTTGACCGCTTTTTTTTCTTTTATTAAGTCGGTTAAAAAACGAAGAATGTGTGCATGCTGCATGCATACATGCAGCATGGAACGCATGGATGAGTGTTCTTCAAATATTGTGTTATTATTAGGTAGATACATACCGTACATACTTCAACTGCGTGACTACGCATACGAGTAGACGTCACTGCCATTGTTTAAACACCGAAAGTATCAGTGTAACAAATGTTTCGCCGTTCTCACCTCGTATGTTTGCTTTTTATAGCCACCAATAAATCACAGCATTGTTGCGTACCGGTTCATTTCCATATTTGCTCAGTGACAATGACCGTTGAGACATTTAATTAATTGATTCATAAACCTATTCATAGTTGTAAAGCAAAAAGTACACATTGACCCCTGAATAAAACAATAAAAGCTAACGTACAGAAAGGGTAACATATTCCCATTAACATGTATTTTAATGTGAGGCACATTCGGGCAGTTGAGTCATTTGTTACAATGTTTTGTTTCGGCTACCCTTTGAAGTAAAGCATGTTTTGTTAACTAATTTGTTTCTCCTTTTCTATTCCGCTTCATTGAAAGCCAAAATAAATAAATATTGAATTGTAGATCTAACTACGTAAGTACATAGATATTAGAAAAATCTGATAATTTTTGATTAACCATAACCTTCGAATCATAACTGTATAAGTTATTATACAACCTTTTTGGTGATATATGCTATGACGAAGAATGTTGTCACAATATGAGAGATGTCAGTTACAAGATTGTGAAATAAAGAAAGTAAGTACATTCCAAGCTCTTTGAATTATAAGTGACAATGATAAAACAAAAAGAAATGTGGGGGAAGTGAAAACTTGAACAGTGTTTGCGAGTTCAATGGGGTTTTTCCCATCTTAAAAATGCCCAAAAGTCATTTACATGCATACATTTATTTACATCGATTATATCAATTATAATAAAATCGCGAAATGCATTTTTTTCATCCAACTTTACAAAACTGCGTAGGTTTCTTCTTGAAGAAGAGAAGAAGAACTGCGTAGGTATACCTCGGAAACTAAATGCGGACAACTGGACCATTTTTGCTTGGATGCCCACATTATATTCTGTATCAAGATATGATAATTAAATAATAATAACAATAACTTTAATCAACTTTACATATATGTATTTTTTTAAACTTAATTAGTTATAATTAAATTGAACTCTGATAAAACTTGACTATCATGCCTCTTCTTATACTGTAGATATTTCCTGTTTTTTAGTTAGGTTCTACTATAAAAACTAAAAGCTGTAAATGGGACCGCGTCCTACAAAGTAACGGTTACAGCTTACAGCTAAGGTTTGGGCATTGAGCCGGGATTGTGCTAAAATAAGAAGTGAGTGTAATGGTAATTAAATTTGGTATAGCATTGTAATTATGTCGTCGGATCAGTTGTAGATCGGGGCAACAGACGGCCATAACCATAAACGAGTGAAGAAGCCGTCAAAGATTGTTTATGCTGTGATCCGGCCGGAGCTTTGTCTTTGCCGCGTGGCCTTCGGACGACACCCTAATAAAAGGCGTGGCAAAAAGTCCCTAATGGCTGCTGATCCTATTTTAAAGCAATAAAATGCAACAAAATTAGCCTTTGTTAAACTGTAAACGCCCAAACTGCGGACTAAGTTACGGACGAGTTTGACCGGGCCCTGGATCCTGGAGCGGCATCTATTGAAACCATTGTTTTATTAACTGGTAACTTGCACTATTGTTATTGTGTAAAGGGAACAGACAGAACAGAACCAAATAGCGGTATCCCATTTTTTTCCTGGCCTGGCCTACATTGAATACTTAGCAGTTAGAAACATTATTAAAAATATTGAATGTACCTAATTGAGAATGAGAAATGTAGGAAAAATGCTAAAAAACAAAGTATAAACTGCCGTGTAGGCATATTGCTGTTGTATTTTTTCAGTTAATTTTTTTCACACAGTTGGGTTTTTGTATTTTTTCCTACAAACTTCAAATTTAGAGTTCAGATAGTGTTTAGCTTATAATTTAGCTAGCTTATACACTGCCGTGCTAGTTTGCATTATACACTGGTTGCTGTCAATGAGTCATTTTATATTATCATTCTTGTTACTAGCGGTGTATCGAGTGGAACAATTATGTAGACACTCGTAACCTGGTAGGAAACCGGTTTGTAGCGTCCACTGATAATATCGATCAACGTCATCAATTTATTGTATTGTATTGTAATAACCATGACCTTAGCAAAAACAAATCCCGGATATGAATCGAACAATCTGCATGTAAGTATCCTTATATCGGACCAAAGATGTAAGTGATATCGATCCTAAATCTGGATACTTAATAGTTTTAATCAGGTTATTTCATATACATAGAATGTATGACAAGTATGACAACAGCTTACTTTTTTATAAACTAGGATTAAAAATAAACAAAAAAATTGTGTTCTTTCAAAAAAAATATTTTCACTCTATCAATAAACGACGACCTCCGTGGTTTAGTGGTTAACACGCCAGTCCGCCACACCGGAGGTCCCAAGTGCGATCCCCGGTCAGGTCAAGATGGAAAATGATCTTTTTCAGATTGGCCTAGATCTTGGTTGTTTATCTATACTAATATTATAAAGCGGAAGAGTTTGTTTGTTTAAACGCGCTAATCTCAGGAACTAATGGTCCGATTTGAAAAATTCTTTTTTTGTTGGGTAGTCCATTTATAGAGGAAGGCTTTAGGCTATATAACATTCCGACAACCACGCGAATGAAGTCGCGGGCACAGCTAGTCTATAATATATGTATTTGTTATAAAATATAGAATCGTTGAGTTAGCAGGTATCCCTTAACACAAGTCTCGAACTTTGGGGCTAGCTCAATCTGTATCATTTGATATGGCATATGCAGTAGATAATAATATGGCGGAAAATGTTTTAAAGGATAAATTATTAATAGTGTAAAATTTAAATAATTATGTTTTGTTGTGTGGGAATTCCCGTTCTACTATATTAAATTAAATTAGGAAAACCCGAACAAAATTGAATTTATACAACCAATAATGATTACTAAAATTAACCTATATTGTTGATGTATGTAAACAAGGAAAACGGTACAACATAATAGACGCGTTGGCTTTTACGCTGTTCTAAGAATTAAGTAGGTCTGCGTCCGTGACGGCTCACTAAGCAACTTGGCATAGATGTCGACCAAGGTTGCGCCATTTTCGTCATAGCAGGCAAGATCGGAAATTCCGTCTCCGTGACTACTTGAAACTCTTGAAAGGTGCGCGCCCGCGTCACCGGCCGGTTACGACTACGACTCCAACGCGCCTCACTGTCACCCATCGCAAACATAACCTGTCGTCCGCACCTCGCCTCACGCCTGACCTGCTATTTAACGTGGGTTTTACCTATCTTGTAGATATTACAGTCATAGGTTTTTTAGTACTTAGAGAACTGTATCTAACATTTTTTGCAAATGGAAAACACGCTGTAAATCACGCATATCGAAGGCATAAGCGGATTTGTTTAATCGATATTACTAAGTATATTATAAAGTATCATTAATCAACGCTTTTTACTACCGAGTTCCGACTCTCCGGGCAGCATGCTTACACGTTATTACAGAAGCTTATTTTGTTGGGAGCGGACGGCACCGTTTATAAAACGTTATCTTCAAATGAACACAATAATACGTTTAATAATGGAAGTGATTAATGTGCTCGCAGGATGACGCGCACTTTGCACCAAGGGGTTGAAGGAAGGCGCGAACACGACACTGAACACTGCGCAACGCAGCGCAGTCCCGAACAGTCCCGGTTCCTGATACTGAGCTGCGCTGCCCGCCCCAAATGACCAGACATTATTTAATTGAAATGGAAGTGAAAGGGTGACAATTGTAATAGAAAACAAAAAAGGGTTCAAGTTTTTGCGAGAATGTCGCGATGAAATATTGCTCCAGCCGTGCATTGTAACATTTGTTGTTTAGTGCTGGCAGGGTGCTGATTTTAATAAATCTATTATGCAATGCAATGTTATCAATTTGTTGGAAGGAGTGAGACACATTTGAAAGTAAAACTTAAAACTAAAAGAGGCTGGCACTTGCCAATTTGCCTCCAACCCAAATAAATACAGGTGCAATGCAAAAGAAATACAAAAAGCTTTATGTTTATTTAATTTATTTAGTGATTCGATGTAAAGGCCAGTAAGGAAACTATAAATAACACTCAAAGATGTTTACGCTTCTACCTTCTTGTAAAGGACGAGTGTTGCCGACTTCTGAAATGGATCCGACGTGACATCGCTAACTAATGATTCCAGGCACAATGCCTCTCCTACCGGCTCCCGTCGACCGACTTTAAATCCCTTTGTTATTGGAAATTTTTAACACTCCGATGTTTGATTTGTGCGAATTTGCGACATTGAAAAAGAAATCGATTGACATGTCTCGTTTTTATTGCTGTTTGTGTTGCTACCTGGAATCTATTATACTAGAGAAAAAATAAGGGTAGGATTGCGCGTCGACAGACCGGCTCTTTCACGCCGCTCGACAAGAATGTATGACAGTTTCATAGACGAGTCGTTGACTTTATTGTGTTTCTATTAAACATATCATGACGGCCGTATAATCGATGCTCTTTCGTGGAATTTTGCTTTTCCCTTCAAGTCAACAGTTGACTATATTTCTGCTAAATCGTTTGCGTCAGAATATATTTAATGTTTGTGAAAAAGTAATAAATATTCTTCTGACATAATAACAAGCAGAAACAATATTTTAACATTGACGAGGTGGCAGGGCTGGCGCGAGGGCGTGAGGCGTGAAATCAAATTGTCGACGCGGAGTGTAGCAAACATATTGATATTTTAATTAGATTTACAAAGTCGCCGGAGCTCCGTAGGCGACACCCAACTCTTTGAGCCGCTCTAATGGCACCCCGCGGACTATATTTAAGGGTTGTCGGACCCCGCTTTGTGCCTTCTCAATATTTACTCGCAAATGCATTACTGTAACAATGCATACTAAGTTTTTTAAGTTTTCGTCGCAGCTTCCGTGTTATCGTTTTCAAAAGCTTTGAAAATGTCACTCACGTCGTAATTATAGAGCAGCCCAGCAGGTAGCTGCGACGTTAATAGTAGTGACTACGAACAAAATCATAATTGCTTTTTCGTCTATAGGCGATTGCAAGCTGTAAAAAAAAGGTTTTGTGAACACCTTTTGTTAAAAGCGTAATAAAATTCAAGGAAGAAATAAATTACTCAATATTGTACATAAATTACACGTTGTAAAGATCCGAATTAAGACAAACAAAACACGCAAAATAGAATACAACAAAATATTGACGTTAAACAAAAGCTACAGAAGAAAGCGAAAACAACACAAATATAAATTTTATTGCAGGCAATTTTAATTTTATGTTCCTTCAAATGCGGCAAAACCGAAATATGCGTTTGAATAGGGATGAAACTTTCGTTAACTGTCACATCTGTATACCTATGTTTAAATATGACAGCACATATAATCATGACGATATATTTCATAAAAAATGGGTAAATTCCGTAGACTTATGAATAATTAAGTAAAATTATCTTTTTCTTTTTGTAAACTATTTAGTAACAACTAGCATTTTTTCACTTTTGAGATTGTAAAAACCGTAATTTTTTACGGGGTTATCACTGGATAAGTAGCGTTTTTTTAGATTTACTAGTTAGATGGATATACTGTTAATACTAACTGTCATAATAGGAATAAGCTAGTAGTAGAAATGTTTTGGGCAATGTATAATTTATAAATCATAAGCCTATGTGATATATTTATTTACGCCTGTTTGTTTCTCTAAATAAATATAATAAAATAATAAAAATACTTATATTTTTTTTTTGAGGAATTATTCCGGTCATTGTTATTTTTACATCAAAATAATGGTAGTCCTTGCTTGTTACCACTACCGACTAGAAAGTTAGGGTAATTTGGTTGGCGACACGTTATTGCAAATGTAACGAGAAATGAGAAATAATAAAAGGACCCTGGATAATAAACGCTTTTATGTTTGATGACGTATTTTAGTGTGTCAATTAGAGTTCTGTGTGCCGACGGCGCAGCATGAGGCGCGCGCCGCAGGGCTCACAGCGAGGACGGCCCGGGCCCGCCGTGCTCCTCATTGCATATTCTACAAATACTATTAATTTGTCACATTATGATGTTGCAGATGGTAGACTGTTTTTATTTTCAAATAAATCATAAAAAGTACTTATAGACTACAAAACCACTTTTATTCATACCTGTACTGTAATTTTTGTGCCGTCAATAAATATCACGTCTAACTAAATCATCATCATCATCATCATTTCAGCCGCATGACGTCCACTGCTGGACATAGGCCTCTCCCAGGGATTTCCAAAATGACCGATCTAGAGCGGCCTGCGTCCAGCGCTTTCCAGAGACCTTAGTCAGATCGTCTGACCACCTTGTGGGTGGGTGTCCAACGCTTCGCTTGCCAGTACGTGGTCGCCATTCGAGAACCTTTCTACCCCATCGGCCATCGGTTCTTCGCGCTATGTGTCCCGCCCACTGCCACTTCAACGAGCTAATCCGCTACTAAATAATCTGAAACTATTTAATGGGCAGTTTCAGTCCATGATATTGAATAGTAGATTGTGTTACAAGGCGTAAAAGTAAAAGTTTTAACGCGAGGGCGCTACTTTGAATCCAGAGCGAAACGAAGGATTCCACAGTAGAATCACGAGCGTAGCGAGGGATTCTACGGTGGAATCCTGAGTGAAGCGAGGGATTCAAGTATATCGCCCGAGATAAAACTATTACCGTACACCGTGTAGCACATTCTTCTTTTCATCTCCATCTATGAGGAAAATTTGCAAATATATACCTATAACGGAAGAAAAATACCTACATATACCTAATCAGAGTTAAACCATAGTATTATTTATTCTGTGGTTGAACAGACAGTTACTAACCTTTATTTGGTGGCGTTTCCGCTAAAGAATTACTTTGAAAATATTTTTCTATGACCAACACATCTTATACATTTTCCAGTCATTAGAATCGTTTAATTACTTTTTCCTTGTGCGTAATTCTGTATATTTTTAAATATGTATATATACGTAAACTTTATACTTAGTATATCGGCCTCATCAAGAAATTAATCACATTTAAAATAGTTTATGTAAAAATAACCTAATAGTTCCATAAAAATTACCATTTAAATCAGAGAAACAATTTCGCGTTTTTATTGGTGTTTATTTATACTTTTTCGAAGCAAAAGAACCAAATGGTTTTGACCTATAGTCATCCATGTAAAACGTCCTGTATTCCAATTTTTAAAAATTATGACGTTGTTACCTATATTTTATTGTTTTAAAACTAAATTCTTATTTTTTTGTTGCTGACTATTACCAATCGATACTATTGCTCTTTGCTGGGTTCGTGGAAAGAGAAAATAATAAACATTAACGCATATGAACTTTACTGTCCAAACAGCCATGACACACTCAAAGACAGAAAATAATATCAAACAATAATTTAAAATACTATAAAAAAGAATAATAAAAAAGGAGTTCGCAACACTGACTGCCAATATTATTTTTGGTTCTACATTCGTGTTCGGTTTTCAAATGTGTTTTAACGCCTAGGGAATTTACTTTTAGTGTCTAGACACATGAACACGAATGTAAAATCAAAAATAATATTGGCAGTCAGCAAAACAAAAAAAATTTCGTTTTAAAATTATTAAATATACGCAAAGGCGCCGTAATTTTTTAAAATTGGAATACAACACGTTTTACATGGATGACTGTAGGTCAAATTTTTTTTGGTTCTCTTGCTTCAATGTAATATATTATTAAAAACCAATATAAACGCGCAATTGTTGTCTTTGATTTAAATAATAATTTTAGGAACTATTAGGTTATTTTTACTTTACTTATACTATTTCAAATGTGAGTAATTTCTTAATGAGGCCGATAGTAAATAAGTCTGAGAAGTTTACATACGTAAACTTCTCATACTTATTTACTATATATTAATATACAAATTTAAAAAATATTTTATAGGGATTTTCTTGTTTTGGTTTTTTTTTTGGTTTCTTGAATGCCTATTCAAGATGCAGTACTAAAGAACTCAAATTAAATAATGAAAAAGAAAAGGTAAAAAAATACCACGTGAGCAGGACTTGAACCCGCGACCTTAGTCTAAGTCCATTTCTTATTTCATTATTTAATTCATATTTAAAAATATAAAGAATCACACACAAGGAAAAAGTAATGAAACGATTCTAATGACGGGAAAATGTATAAGATGTGGTGGTCCTAGAAAAATATTTTCATAGTACTTCTTCAGTGAAAACGCCACTAAATAACGGTTAGTAACTGACTGTTAAACTCTGATTAGGTACCTATATGTAGGTATTCTACTTTCGTTATAGGTATATATTTGCTTTTTCTCATAGATGGAGATGAAAAGAAGAATGTGCTACACGGTGTACGGTTATAATTTTATCTCGGGCGATATACTTGAATCCCTCGCTTTACTCAGGATTTTACCGTAGAATCCCTCGCTACGCTTGTGATTCTACTGTGGCATCCTTCGTTATGCTCCGGATTCAAAGTAGCGCCCTCGCGTTAAATCTATTACCTTCACGCCTTGTAGCACAATCTACTATTACTAAGGGACGTGTTAAATATGAAAAAGTAAAACAGTGGCACTCCGTTAGTGCCGACAGAAGTGAAAACTTGAACAAGTTGGTGTCGGTTACGGTAACAGTCAATGATATATTATATATACCTCTTGTTTATATAATATATCATTAGTAACAGTGTTATTTTTTATATTTCGCTATATGTTACTTGGAAAAAGTTGTTCAATATCATAGACTGAATACATCCTTAAAATAGTTTTAATATATTTCGTTAGGCCCTGTAAGTATTTCACTCACTGAACAACTTTCCCCAAAGAAATGTATAATGTATATCGAAATATGTTTTTTTTTCTTTACGCAGAAACTCGGAACATGATCAGTCAACTTGTATGTAAGCCCTTTTTTTTCCATTTGTTGCCATTGAACTAACAGAGTCATGAAATGAATTTATTTTGTTAGACCCTGTATATTACGTCGTTATCATGAATCATCGCGAATCTTTGTATTATTATATTACAAAATATGTATAATAATAAGTATGTACTGTAAGAAGGACCAATTTTGATTTTTTGTTTATGCTGTGAACTAAAAATTACAAAATATGTATTCATCATATATATTCATTACTAAAAATGGCTTGATAATTTTCTTAAAAAAAACTTTACAGTTTAATGTACTTATGTGTATGTATTATATTGCAAGTTTAGTGCAAGGTACCGCCACTCTTTTCGAACGAAGCAAGATAGGGGCAGGCAACAATCTGCAGAATGCGTGTAATTATTTATTTGCCCTCTAAACCCTCCCTGTGCCCACTCAGGCCTTTTCAACATACAAACAAATAATGCAACGCGAATACAATAGTTGAATGAAATTCAAGGAATGTAGTGAGAGTTTTTGTAATATCCGCATATGTTGAATATTTTATATCTAATAACAGGTAGCATTATTATAAATAATATTATAAGAATTTTTAATCTTAGAAATTAATTGCCAGCTGTAAGCAATAAATATTTTTGTTTCGCAATTAGGAGCAGAAAAAATTATAATAATTGGCAGAAATGATTTCTGCAAAATTAGGCGCGTTTATGTCTTTCATAAAGAAAATAGTCGCTTATAGAGAGGTAAGTCGAAACGTTTTTTAGTCATTGCAAAACTTCCCTAAAAGTGTTAATACTATTTTATTACAAGAAAAAACATTTTTACTGAGCAAATGTTTTAGTAGGCAGGTAAGATGCCATTCTTTAGCATTTTGATTTTGAATGAATAAAGGGCTTAAACGGTATCGTTTTTCAACCGAGTCGAAGAGTTTGAATACACACATTGTTCCAGATAAAGCCGGAGACAAATACACCGTCGCACCGCTACTATTTTGACATTTTAATTTCACCCTTGCCCGAAATCCTTTTTGAATGGCGACGGACGGGGGCGCGCCGAGAGCTCAGCTCTTGTGATACATGTATCACAGGCACACGGACTTGATTGACGTTTATCGCCGGGATTAAAATACAATTAAATTTAATTTTAAATTGAGCAAAACGTATTCTCTTTTTAACCCTTCTGCCAAAAGCTGGAACTTTAGTGATTCAAGGTATTTTTTACAATATTGAAGTTAGTTAAATTGACCTTTTCGAACGTCATTTGCAACCATATTTTGCAGTAGCGACATAATTTTGCTAACCGGTTAGCAATGACTGACTAAACTACAAAATCTCACGAAATCGATTCTGCCAAACAATGGTTTTTTTAATCAAAATAGCTTTGCGTTACGTTCATCGAGCACATGCCAATCGTCTACGCCAACTGCTGGTTTTCGATCAGAGGTAATTTGTGTCAATCACCTCATTGTGCTGGCCCGTCCGCCCGGGGCGGGGCCGGCCAGGGCCCAGGACCATTCGCTCTAATTAATATCCGATCCCCGCTCACAAAAGTCAATCCCGAGATTAATGCTTGACATGAATACGCTGATTTCCAAACTACTTTTGTACTAGAATAACGCCTGTTATTACGCTGTCAATCCTTGAGAGATTAAATTCTTATAAATTTGCTTTGAACACAATATAGTAATGGGAATTCATCACCTATTATCATTTTTGAAGTGTGCCAAACCGCCTATAGAACCTTGATACTTTACAATAATGACATCTATCTCATTTTTTCTAGGCCATGATTTCAACATCCACGAAATATGAAGAAAATCTCAAAATTAATCACAGTTTCGTCATGTATTGACTGGCAATCCACTTGTTACTACAGCCATAATTCCCACAATCTTTTGGGAAAAGAAATGTTATTGCTTTTCAACAACAAGGGGATTACTGACCGTAGCGTGACATTTCACTGCCTATAATAACCTTATTTTATCGCCTACAAAATCCCAATTTCATGACTATATTTGTTTGCATTTTCGATTTGTGCAATTCTCATTTTGTGGTATATTCGAGTATACGCGTCCCCTTTTCTCTTTTACAAATAGTGTATGGGGAAAAGGACAGGGTACATTTTTATTAGTAGGGATTGCAGTGGTCACGCAAAGCTACAACCCTTTCGATACCCTGCGAACTGCGACTAGTAAACGGTAATTTGATTTCACGCGTGTCTGATGATTAATGCCGGTACCTTATCGCTCCATATATTACCGATTTAGTCAAATATTCTTTTTTGTCACCCTGCATGTACGACGTGTGAATACAACTTAATCTAAAAGTTAAACAGTCCATTTTATTTTATACTGTAGGGTTGGGATAAATTGATAGAAACTGTAGTATGCTAACACTTTATGTAGGATTGTACAATCTAAGCAAAGAATCAGCGAAAGCGAATGTCTCGTTCAATACGATTCGACTATCTGTTTGCTCTATCTTACTCTTCTAGTTTGAGATTTAATCCTTTCATCCCTGTGATGATAATAATGCCCTTTAGTTTTAATTGATGACACGTGTCGACATCAAGATTACTATTTTTGTTAGACCCATTGTCATTGCGTACTTAGGTATCAACGTTTATCATTGTAAAACATATTACCATATACACAGAAAGAGCACCATATTTTTAATTATTAATTTTAAAGTTTAAATAAATGAATAAAATATATCTACCACGTTTTATAAGTTGTATCTATACGAAAAAATAAAATAAAAGCATGTATCTATGTAATATTACTTTTCTATTTCATACACACTTTCATATTTTTTTAAGTTAATTTAACTCATCATTAAACTCTTTAACTCCAGGTTCCAAGGAACTAAACAGAGCTGTTTCATTCAAGTACTACTTTTTTAAAAACATTTTCTTGTGTTTCTTAGACTTTTAATATGTATGTGCATTACACATACGCATTTTAGGAACTGCTGCATGTATTTTTAATAGTCATTTGCTACCTGTACGCTACATGAGATTGGTAAATTTTAATACAAGCGAAATTACTGTTATTACTCCCAATATTGTGATAGTATAAGTACAGATATCTAATGAGGGAGGGAGACATAAGTCCAAGAGAATAGCCTCTTGGCAATATTGATCGTGGGGAGGAGAGGGAATCCTACTAGCAGTGCGCAAGCGTAGTGCTGTATTCTGGAATTCAGGATCAAAGCTAACCTTAATATCGTCTTTATTTTGCTATTTCGAGTTTTCAATAACATACGCGTTTTTGTAAAAAAAATATACGCCCTATCAAATTAGGGCGTATATTTAATTGTGAGATATTCCGCAACCTGGCATTACTGGCATTTTAATGTTTTAAAAGTATAACCATAAGATAAAAAAGAAATACATATTTTAAAATAAATATACCTATACGTACATTACACGAATACGAATTGAACTAGCTCAGAGAAAGTTAAGTTAATTAGTTATTTTTGGGTACCTATCTACTAACTCAACAATACAATATTTTATACAGATACATATACTTAATACCTCTATAGGAAAAATCGGATCACTCGCGTGCCTGTTTTTCCGGCTGTCACAGCCAATTTTCTCCGAAACGACTAGACAGATTAAGTTAAATTTTGGTACAGATATGTAAATCAGTGACCCAAAGACGGACATGTAACGTAAACAAATAAATATAAAACTTGGGGTACAATATGTCTCTTGAGGGAAAATCAGAAAATAAAAATAAAAAGTTTTGAAAACTGCATATTGATTCGTGTAACATATCAAGAAGGGCTTATTGTAAAAATATTGAATAGATTTTTTATAATTTGAGGATAATAATTTGAAAGTTATTTAAGAAAATAGGAAAAAAATACCATTCCCTACCCTTATTTCCAAAACTGCTTGGCCTATAATTTAAAATAAATAAAAAAAAACCTATGAGAAATATAAGGTTCAAATTGGTAGGCACAATTGAGTATTTACAGTACGGGTCCCTCTCATTGCGAGTTGAACTCGCACTTGACCGATTTATAACATATAAACACCCATAAAACAAGATAATAAGAGCCAATACAGTCCAGTTTTTTAGCGTTGGTTGCTACTGTAGACGGCAGTAAATCCTCTTAACTGAAAGGGATCACATCTTTGTACAAAGAAAAAGAGGATCCGTGTAATGTTCTCATATTCGTATGTGTCTAAGTAATCAAATAACGTTAGTCTATCCTAATCCGCTCTCAACGCCTTTGTTCGCCAGTTTCGTGCTCCACTACGCCCGCGCTCAAATATTTGTTCATCTTTTGTGCCTCTACTTTTATCGCGATGTAAACGCTTTTGTTAAATTTTGGAATGTTTTTTGATAAAAAAATATGCTTTTTATCGTAAAAATGTCCGATCTGGAAGCACGTGGCCCGTGATCGATCACCGACCGATGTCGACACTCGTAGCGCGACGTGATTGTGACTGAGATGGATATCCTCGTTCGAAGTTACACAAAAAAAAATAGATAAAAAAATAAGAATCGCATTAATCAACTAACTGTTTTAGATGTTATCAGTAACTTATTTCCTCGTGCCATTAGTTTTATTTTAAGCTTAAATCGATCTTTGTGAACAATGCATTCGTGATCCCTAAGTGTGAACATCTGTATTTGCGTATGGCGCTCCCACTCGGGAGTCGTGCACCTATCGCTGCCTGTAAAGCCGTATTCAAATAAATTTAATCGCTTAAGTACACAAATCCATTTTCGCTACTAACGAATTATAATTATTCATAGCCGATGGCGACAGCGCAATCCTTTCGATCCATCGAGCGCTGTTTGCATAATCATATGTATTGCATATGATTTCGCATCCAAAATTCTAAAGCATTGTGTGAAACATAATTTTTATGTTTGATGTAAGTAGGTAAATTTTATGACTAAACTTTTCGATAAATGTTGCAGTTATTTTACCACAGATAAAACATAAGTGCAAATAACTTATTTTAATCCAAAACAGACTATTTTAAACCCGATTTGATTAAGTGGCCTTGTTCTAATGCATTAGAGTAAAACTGTTATGCTTGATCTGATGTCAACTGTACAGACGCAAAATTAATATAAATGAAGAGAACCAGAAAAAGTAGAGCATCAAATCGACGCGCAAACTGAATTACAAAGAGCAAGACGGTTCAATAAACAACAACTATTAAACCCTTTGACTAGTTTTTTATTAATGTACATTGACTGAGTGATCAATAAAATTATCCGCACTCACGCTTCTCGTGCGCAATCGAACGAAAATGTTAAAGCGGGGCTCTCCATTTCGCGCACGGCGGCGCGGATCACCGTGACATGTTCTCGTGTGACAAGTCGACGTGTACCGAGTGTTCCGACTCTTGTGACCAAAGAGCAATAATGTACCTTATGTACCTTCCCTCTTGTGACAGTTTGCTGCCAATGATACGTGAAAATATTATTCATCCCACATCGCAATGGGTAAAGGGAGGACATGTTAAATCATAAATTAAATTTTTAACAAAAAAAACAACTGACTTCTATTTTCTTTAGGAGTTTCTTCCATATCTCCAAAGTTCTTTATCATATCTTCACTAAATATGATAAAATGAGACCAACTTGGTAGTAAAGGCTTTCAAATAAAAAAAGAATCATCAAAATCGCTTACAGTTGGCGAAGATATCGCGTAACAAACATACATAAAAATAAAAATTAATTAAAACAGTCGAATTGATAACCTCCTCCTATTTTGAAGTCGGTTAAAAACGTACGATGTTTACGAAATAGCTTACATAACAGCAGATAATTTTGATTGCCTGCGTGGTCTAGTGGCCAAGGCGTTTGTCTTGTCTTGTTATGCGGAGGTCGTGGGTTCAAATCCCACTGGGAAGCATACTTTGTGAAAACTTGTTTCCAGTCTGATTAGGATATTGCAGGCTTGAATCACCTCATTATCCGAAAAGATGATTCCGTGCTTTGGAAGGCACGTAAAGCTGTGGGTCCTGAATGCCTTCTAGCGTTTGTTTAAAGCTATCCCAGGATTGGTTCTTGTCTACCTTTTGGTTTGTGGAGGTCAGATGGAAGTAGCTCTGTGTAAAAAGCAGTAACTAGTCAAATCTGCGGGCTCTGAAGCGTTACCGCTAAGGATGCAACCAGGAATACGCCCGGATAATGATGAACAGATTCAGGTAATTATCAACGGCTGCCTTCGGAATAAACTTGGCATCTGAAGAAAATCCACAAAAAAGGTTTTTTTTTACATACATAGTTTGTAAATTTTTAAGTGTACATACTTAAACTAAAAAAATAAAATAAAAATAAATAAAAAAGTAGGTTCTGGAGTGGTGATCTCAGGTTACGGTCCAAAACAGACCTTGCGGCGCGGCGTAGCGATGTAGCGGAAATGAAAATAATCGGGTGACATGACGCGAAGCGAGTACCAATTTACGCTACGCCTTCGATAAATGATAAATAGATGAGGACAAACCACACTGATTAAGCTAGCCCGAAAGTAAGTTTAAACTTTTTTTAAGGACAAATCACACTGATTGAGCTAGCTCTAAAGTAAGTTTAAACTTTTTTTTAAGGACAAATCACACTGATTGAGCTAGCCCCAAAGTAAGTTAAAACTTTTTTTTTAAGGACAAATCACACTGATTGAGCTAGCTCTAAAGTAAGTTTAAACTTTTTTTTAAGGATAAATCGCACTGATTGAGTTTGCCCTAAAGTAAGTTAAAACTTTTTTTTAAGGACAAATCACACTGATTGAGCTAGCCCCAAAGTAAGTTAAAACTTTTTTTTTAGGACAAATCACACTGATTGAGCTAGCTCTAAAGTCAGATTAAACTTTTTTTTAAAGGACAAATCACACTGATTGAGCTAGCCCTAAAGTAAGTTTAAACTTTTTTTTAAAGGGCAAATCACATTGATTGAGCTAGCTCCAAAGTAAGTTTAAACATGTATTATGGGATACTAACCCAACGATACGAGTACTACTTATATTAAAATTTAATAATAAATACATATTTGATAAACAACCAAGATCTAGGACAATTTGATAAAGTTTATTCTCCAACTTGCACTGTCTTAAATCGAACCCGTGTTGTACCACATAGGCGGCCGAAATGGGAACCCAGAACCTTCGGATTGGCGGACTAGCGTGTTGACCATTACACCACGGAGGTCGTCATGATGAAATGACGAAACTCTGTCGCTCTCTGCTCTATGCGGAAGCTTTAGGTTTTTCACCAAAATGTTTGCATGTCTTTTATTTGTATGATAGAATTTTTAACTTCGTCCGCAAAAATTATAAATTGATGTATGTGTTTGTGTGTCAGTGTATGTTCTGTGTTTTTTTTTGCTTTATAGGTCTCTCTCTCTCTGACTCTTATACATACATACACGTATACAACGTGATAATGAACTAACACAAAACCTCTCAGATGGTACCTCAGCCCATGAAACTGAACAACTTTTGTCCTACAACTTTTATGAAACCCAAAAAATATTGAATTTTCATACAAGCTGATCGAGTCAATTTGTATGAAAATCCGAATCTTATTTTCGGCATTTTTGGAATGTTGTTGAACAAAAGTTGTTCAGTTTCATGGGCTGAGGTACTATCTGAGAAGTTTTGCGTTAGTTTATTAACACGTTGTATCCTACTTAATAAATGTAGTATGTATTAGTAACCTTATTTTTGCCTTATAATTTGAAATAATAATATCTATTCAGAATCCAACATGATTAGTGATAGCACGTTAATATTGTATAGATTTTGGAAACACATTATAGCATGAACTACAATGGCCTTTTCATTTCCACCAGATGTACGATAAACGTTATCAAGAGGGTTAACCGTGACCTCATAAAAAGCGGGATTTATTGCATCTCATGACCCTTGTCCCGAACTAAGACAGCGGAGGAAATAATAGAAAAATATCGTAATTAAAATCCAACCCTTCCTATCGTTGCGCCATTTATAGAGGGATAAAATTGGAGCGAGGCGCGCGTGACCGATGCGATGATATAGTGTAGGGTTTATAGAGGATCCAAGGGCTCTACCAAGTTGCACTTGCATACTAGCAACCCCCGGTTGGCTGCCGGATGGGGGCGGCCGTTCGCGACGGGTTAAACGATCTTTAATGAGTCTGTTACATCGTTTATTAAAATATAAACATATGATAGCAGTAAAAAACGTATAATAAAGCGTCCGTTTCCTTCTTCATTTACGACTCTACAGTTAAATTATGTTCGTGTAAGTATGCTTAGCAATTTAAATCATAGGATTATAAAGTTATTAATACTTACTTATTACTAATATACTTAAACAAGTAGCTGTACCAATAATAGATTTATACAGTGTCGATCTGATAAGTCGAAGGTATCGAAATACATATTTTCCCAGATTTTGACTCAAACTACAAGCAACAACAGTCATGATATAAATATAATTTCCGCTGAAAATGAGATTACGAGCAATTTTGTTCTAATACCAGCAAATAACAGAAGCTTAGCTTCATCGGGCGCGGGACGTGACGAGGCGGGGTCGCGGCGCGGACGAGAAGCAGCATTTCCAACCATCACGTTTCATATTGCCTACAAAGTTGAGCGTAAACTGGCAGCCGCTCATCATAGCTGCCGTTTATCATCGCTATACCTGCCAATTATTATAATATCACTGAACATATTTGAAAAACGAATAAAAACAATTGATGAAATAAACAAAAGAAGACCGAACGAAACGAGATTAACTCCAATAAAAGAATTGTTTGCAATGTATTTCGATCAGATCTCTAAAAGAGCTTTACTGAAAGCATTCATAGCAGGATTTTCTTTTATCAAATTACTAGCATAGATCTAAACATTTCAATGAATGGTCTAAAAAAACTTTAACTTACACAAAAGATTAAGTAAGAATAACATTATCTTGTGTTATGATATGCCGTCTTCGTTTGAAGAAGTTTTATTCAAAATGCATCTGTATGACAGAGTGCATAGGGTCAGATTTATTTTGTGAATATTTCAACGAGCGTACGAGGTGCGATGCGCAAGTTACAATGTTGTTTGTTGTTTGTTAAAGTATGCGTGAACAAGAGATCTTCAGACAATTATTGATTGATATTCAATAGCGATGAATGGCCTCTTGACAATGCCCTCGTTCTGCTACCTATAGAAAGTTATTCGGGATTCAGGAGAACATCCTAATATGCACATTAACCATTTTGTATGCACGTATTTATGTAACAAAAAGACTTATCTTGTTAAACCAAGGCACAGGGAGTAAAGCAAAATACTTTTAGGAATCTTTTCTAGAAGCAAAAACGAGTCTAAATCTAGCTAGTGATTAATTGAGCTGCCAGAGTCCAGACTATACTATATCCTATTAAAGGCAACCGCAACCAGCATGTAAGTCTAGATGAGAGTTTGGAGTAAGCGCGATGATTTATTTTAAAATAGAGCAAAATCCAAAAATAAAAACAGTTAAGCCTTTAAACGACATGGCGCGGTCACACCTGGTGATCGATAAAAAATTAAAAATCTATTGTATATGTTATTGTTCGATTGCACACATTCCTAATTTCCTTTCTTTTAGTAAAATGATAAATCTCCACAAGCGATTACAATCACGTTCAACATAGGTAAGTAAAAAATCAATCTCCTGTTCTACTTGTGCATGTACCTACTATTTTGTATTCTGTGCTTGTGTGAAATTGTAAATGAAAATACTTATCACTTACCGCAATATAACTACTTAACAAAACAATTGAGATATACCTATTTTTAAAACATTGACTCTTTTGAAGGAAATCTATCTATCTATAATTTAAGAACTATGTTCTTGTCGGTGGAGTAGTTTCCATGTCTCCCTCTCTTGAGCCATCCTTTTGACCTCCCTATACGACACAGCGTCAACTTTCTCCTTTACTTGATCTATAAATGCTCTTCTTGGTCTTCCCATTCCTCTACTTGCTTTTATATTTTTCCTTCTATTATGTTTTTTATAAATTGATCGTGTTGTATAAGATGACTAAACATCTTTCCTCTTCTAATATCGATTGTTTTTAACAAGTTCCTTTTCTCATTAACTAAATTAAGTACTTCTTCTTTTGTCTTTTTAGGGTTCGTAGCCAAATGGCAAAAAACGGAACCCTTATGGATTCGTCATGTCTGTCTGTCCGTCCGTATGTCACAGCCACTTTTTTCCAAAACTATTAGAACTAAGTATACTGTTAAAACTTGGCAAGTAGATGTATTCTGTGAACCATTAAGATTTTAACACAAAAATAGAAAAAACCAATAAATTTTGGGGGTGCCCCATACTGAGAACTGAAACTCAAATTTTTTTTTTCATTAAACCCATACGTGTGGGTACCTATGGATAGGTCTTCAAAAATGATATTGAAATTTCTAATATATTTTTTTTCTAAACTGAATAGTTAGCGCGAGAGACACTTCCAAAGCGGTAAAATGTATGTCCCCCCCCCCCCCCTCCCTGTAACTTCTAAAATAAGAGAATGATAAAACTAAAAAAAAATTATGATGTACATTACCATGCAAACTTCCACCGAAAATTGGTTTGAACGAGATCTCGTAAGTAGTTTATTTTAATACGTCATAAATCGTAAACCGCAATTTACCTTTAGAACTTTTTTTTTTATATTATGTTACTTGCTGCTACGGAACCCTTCATGGGCGAACCCAACTTAGACAGAGAAAAAGACAAATGAAGAAGTACTTAATTTAGTTCATAAGAAAAGGAACTTGTTTGAAGGGAATACATACGAATATTTTGTCTAGAGAAAACACTATCGTTTAGTTACCCCTAAATTCTAAAATAAGGCTGGTGTTCTAAGTATAGTGATATGATAATTGCCAAGTGCTCTAGTAGGGACGCTTTCGCAGCACGCTCGGACGGGTCGCAAAGCGGCCGCCGACGCCGGTGGTCCGCTCGCTCGCTGCTCCTCAATGTCATCCTCCATTCTCGTCTTACTTTGGCGAAACTCAGCTCAATGAAAGATATTCGTTGTAACATTGTTATCTCAATCTCAATCGTGTGCATCCTACCGCACTGTTTCACTTATTGATCCGGCAGACATTGCGACGTCTTGCAATTGTATGATCGTACAAACTATTCAAAGCTTTTCAAATCTAAATGTAGGTAGCTAAAATCTTTTAATGGTTTAAAAAGCAAATAAAGTTAGTCATATTGACTTCTGTATAAGAGTAATCTCATGAAAACATAACATTTTCATCGACCATTTTGTACCTATTTGTACTACTTAATTAGTTAAGAAGTAAGTATGTACAAGTAAAAATTCAATTAAATATTGTATTACATATTAGTTTTAGTTATTTTTTTTTTGACAACCAAGCAACCAGTTACAACACTTATCACCACATGAATAACTTTTATTACCACTTATATAACGTATTTCTTTTTTTTTTTTTTGCAACATTTCGTGTAGAATGAAGTCCTTAGTGTCCCTCTAAAATGTTATTGAAATCCGTCAATAAATAACGTTACAGCTAAGTTTCCCCATTTCTCCCCAAATCAAAAATCGCGATCGACAAAAAAAATAAGTGAGTAATAAATCAAGGAACTTAGATGCCAATTTTCGTCAAATTTGGTTGAAAAATGCGACCTCTAGGCGAGAACAGACAGATCGCCATTCTCGATCTGAGACGCTTCGCTTGCTCGGTTAATTATTATGTGTAAGGCCAATTTTCTCATCAGAATAATATGTTAGTATGTATTTAAATTGTAGGATACTTGAATAATATGTCAAATTAGAAGTAGGAAATAATTAAAGAAAAATTGCTAGATGACAATGCGAGGGAGGAAAAATAATAAAAGGAGTGACGTATGCGTAGGCCCGCCGCGCACGCGCCACTTGAAGCTCGTTAGTGCCGCGCGCGCAAAACGCTAAAACAATACCACTCGTACGTTACCATTATGGTAATTGAACAGGGCATTGTTTTTCGTCTGAATTTACATTTCACTTCAATTAGCGCGCAGTAGAAACCATCAAATGTTTATTTACTTAGAACTTTAAGCTCGGAACTTGATGAGGAGTGACAGCTTCAATGGTGCGTTTTCACAATAGTGAGTTTTTTTTTTAAATATGAACATTTTTAAAACTAAAAAAGTATATCAGTATTCTGTTTAATTGAGGTTTATGTAAATAATATGTTTAAAAGTTATAGGACCTTTACAAGTTAGGGTATATCGAAATAGGGGGAGACCAAGGAAACGGTGGAGGGAATGCGTAACAGACAATTTTACAAAGGATAGAATGAGATGGAAAAAGCTGACATGCTGCTGTGCCGACCCTACATACTAGTGTGATAAGGGCAAGGCAGAAGAAGAAGTATGTTTTAAACATTAACTTATTTATCATGGTTTCAAAATGTTTCATACATAACAAAAACATCCAACAAAGTTTGTAAAAAATTGGTAAACAAGAAGAAGTAGATTATTTCTATATTTTCAGGAGAATTCTGTTTGTATAAGTATGTATATTTATTAAAATAAACAAAATTGATATTTTTGAATAAGTTAAATCTAAATTTATAATTTATTTATTTTATTGGTTTTTCTATATTATGTATTCTTAACCGGAACAAATTAAGTAGGTAATAAGTGTTGGTTTTTCCGTGTTCCCGCCTACCCTTATAGTGACTGCGCTGCGCTACGTTTAGTCATCGTAACATTTGTATGCAAATGTTGCGTGAATTACCTCCGTGTGACATCAATCCGTGTTTGGAATTGTACTTTGTAAGTACATAGTTATAGGATGACTTTTACAAAACTTTTACTCTAACAAAATATCCTGAAACTAATTTAAAAGTGAATTCAGTCCGTGGTATTGAACAATTTTTCCCAAGGAACATATGTCGAATTATGAAAAATAATTTTTGGCCTTCCATACAACCTCGAATCAGCTGATCGGTCAACTTGTATGGGAGGCCAAAAAATATTTTTCAAATTTCGATATATGTATGTTCCTTGGGGAAAGTTGTTTAGTATCATGGACTGATTTTACCCAATTGTTTCAGTATGTTTTGTTAGATCTTGTATACACACACTGCATGATTTTGTAGAGAAAGCTTTTTTTAAGTTTAAGTTATAAAAATAAATAAATAAAAATCATTTATTTCAACCATCAAAAGGGTCACATAATATTATTACATTTTAACTGTTAGTAACAGAGATACAGACCTTAAGACTAGTGTTAGTATACTATACCTAAAGGGATTCATAGTTCCTTGTTTTTCAGTATATGAATTATTGAGCAGTGATTCACATACTGAAAATCAAGCCTATTTGCAAACGTTTTTAGGATGCTGTTGGCACTGGACCGGAGCCTGCCCGCCAGATTATGATTGCGCGGTTATGATTGTTCCTTGCTGGTCTGGGATAAAGCAAAAAACGTAGAATGTACCAGCTGCTCCTCTTCCCGTGAAAGCCGATCGAGGGAATTTGCGAGAAAATGAATCATGGCGATGCGGCATGCGGCAACACTGCGGCAAGTAGCCCATCACTATTTTTCAACGTTTTTCTAACAACCCATTTCACAGATAAATTAACGGATTTTGAACTCCAATCATATAGGTTTAAGCACGTTGATCAATTTATCATGTCGCTACTTAAATTGTTAGCTATGCATTTATTTCATGGGTGTGTGTAGTGTCAGTGACTATTTATCAAACGCATGCAACAAGCCTTAATTGCCAATTTAATGTCGTCCAATAGAAACCAAGGCACTGCACCATTATTTACAGACCTATATAATACAAATAACTATTAATTGGTAGGACATAGCAACAATTTAAGTCAACGAGCCTATTGTGAGAGCATACACGGACAGTTTGTCGACAATTAAGAGCGGCGCATTTAACTGCTGATGTGTCTATTAACAAATGTATTTGCCGTGTTCGAGCTAGCTCGTAAATTTTGTACAACTGGAGCAGTTGGCTCGTGTCGTTCCTCTTAAATCATTCAGTCCTAAATGAGTAGTTTGAATGAAACAACGACGGGTTGAAATTTGTTTTAAAATAAATAGGAAAGGAAGATAAATATATCTATCTTAGGAATACTTATTAATACCCTTATTTTTCTTCTTCGTCTAAGCGCGTTCCCGATTGCATCCTCAGCTGTGCTGCTTTGGAGCCCGGGGTGCGCTTTCCCGCTATTTCTTCTCCAAATATACATCGTGTTAATGAAAGAACGCAAAACCTCTCAGATGGTACCAAGCTCAGCTCATGTAACTGAACAACTTTCACGAAACTAAAAAAAAATAATATGAAAATTAAAATATTTTTTTTTGATCTGAACTGGTCATCTGATCAATTTGTATAAAAATCCGAATTTTTTTTTTGGATTTCCTAAATATTGTTGAACAAAAGCTGTTTAGTTTCATAGGCTGAGATAGCATCTGCGAGGTTTTGCGTTCTTTAATTAACACGATGTAAAATGCATGTCAATGGTCACCCAAGGATGTCCAAAGACCTTGCAAAATTGAGAAGAAATAGCCGGAACAGTTTAAATGATTTGGCTATAGTTTTACGATCGGCCGCCTGCCTGACGTCAAGACAACCCTCTTCGGGAATGTATTATAGGGATACTTATTAATACCCTATCTATTATATATTTGAAATAGAACAAGATATAGTTTTAAAACGCCGTCTGGCCTGCGTGGAAAACGCAGGCCAAATCCTCTGGCTGCTCTGTCAAAGTATGGCTCTGGTAGTTTAGAGAGGGTCGTGCTCCTGCAGTGGGGACTAGGAAGATCTGATGATGATGATAGTTTAAAAAAACTAAAACCCGACTACGGCAAAAATCATACTGAAGAGTAGGTACATTTATCCAGTTCACGTAAGCACAGCAGAGAGCTACAGCTTATAATGTAAGTTATGTATATATTTTTGAAATGTGCTTTTTAAGCCCCTTTTATTTAATCCCCACACGGTATGATTCGATATACATATTTTATTTTTTAGGTCATTCTTTTATGGCCTATAGAGGGCGCCACAGTGGATTTACTGTGACGTCACATAGCCTATAACCAGCGGAAGCGGACAGGCAAGATGATTCCGACGATACCTTATTTGTCAAGGTATCATGGATATCTTCGAGTGAACAGATGAACATACATACATAGTGGAGAAACACATAACCCTCCTTTTGACTTCACCGTGGCGGGGTAAAAAGGTTAGGTTAGAATAACTTCATTTCTCATAAGAATTTACATGAAATAATTCACTTACTGAGAAAACATAATATTTACATAGGTAATAAATAGTACAAGCGTGCTTTTATAAACAATAAAAACTAATAGCTTTGACAAAAATATAAATAGGTATTAGGTGGGTAGAATTAGAGTGACGTCGTCGCTCGTCATCGACTGTGACATCAAGACCACGATAAAACACAGACATAAAAGTAACTTTATCACAACGCTAGACCGTGTCAATAATTTTTTATACCGAAGTCAGAATCAACTTCACAGAAAAGTTTGTACAACTTATGTATGACCTGTAGTAAGTAAATGCCTTTACAGTGAGATATGTTTGGTATTTTATTTTAGCTATTAAAATGAAGTAGGTTCGACTAATTTATTTCATAATTTTAATTGTATTGTATTTTATTATAAAATGTATTAACGTTTAATTAAAGTTGGTAATATACGAGTAGGTATGTATTTTTTGTCTATCCACTCGTAAAACAAATATTTGTGTTTCACTGCAGATATTCAGTAAAACACAGCAGCAAGCAAGCTGGCCAGCAATAACTCATGTCGAATGTCTGCGTAAGAACAGACGTATCGAAGCTTCGGAGACATATAAAAACAACATTCTTTCTGAACATCATCTGTCTCCGAAAGCAATTTATTTAGTGTCACCTCATGGAGTGAGGTCACAAAATAAAGAGAGACGCAGAACTGTAGACTAACAGTTACTAGGTAGCACTTTTGCTTTAGCAGTAGGTAGGTAATACAACTTTACAAGGTCAAGTTGGAAAATAGCCTTTTTGAAAATTGTCCTGGGTCTTGGGTGTTTGTCTATATATGTATTTATCATTAAATAAACCTAGTATCATTGAGTAAGTATCCCATGCCTAACAAGAGTTTTAAAAACAAAATAAGTACTTTGAGGCCTCAATCTGTGTGATCTGTCCCTATACGTATTTATTTATTTATCGTATCCTTGCTGCCAATGAATAATGGTACCAACCTCAACATTATCAAATTAAGTAAAAGCACAACATATGATTTTGGACTCAAGCTAGCAAGCTCAAGCAAGGAAGAAGACACGTCAATTGAAATCGCAATGACTCTTTTGTATTATGTTCTTATTGGCTTCAGAACATTTCTGAAAATATAAATAGGTAAGTATGTAGTATAAGTTTGTACCTAATCTTGTAGTCATAACAATTGTCCTGTTTTTATTGGACTTTTTTTTGCGGATGTGTTTTTCCACATACGAAAGTGTGTTTATTAAGTTTACTAACATTCGAATAACCAAAATGTATGAAAATTTAAAATTGCAATAGAATCATGAAATTACTGTATCCTTTACGTAAGCCACAGATAAAGCAAATATGGATGTCTCAGTACTCTCGGTAATAAAACAGAAGAATACATCTACATAGTTGAATGATCCTTGTGTGCGCTCTATAAAGTTTACGGCGATGCCTCCTTGGAGCCGCCACCCGCGCGCCGGCACGCGCGCCCTTCTCCTCTCCTAATAACTTAACCCTCTTTTGTTTTTCAACACAAAGCTCACAATTTATTTATGAGATCAACTGATTATGCCTCGGCACGCGTTTCAGACTAATAGTGCATAAGCTCATCGTTTTAAATTGTCTTGTAGTCTTTCAGTTTATATTTATATCAACAAACGGACGACATGGCTATGATAATTGAAATGGAATAATTCACCCGTTTGTTAGAAGGAAGGATTTTGATTCCTCATTTATACCTTTTATTAAACCTATTATATAATCTTAGTCATTTTTTTTTATTCATAGGTACCTATCATTTATTCCTATTTATAAACGTACCTACATAAGTATATTGATTTACAAAAGAAAGAAAACCAATAACGAATTTAACTATTAATTTATCCACAGTATTAGTTTTGTATTACATACCTATACAAAAGTTGTTAATTTATTAAACAAAATACATATTATGGAACCACAGTTGCATTCCGTTGATAGTAGATAGCTGTGATCATCGTCCATATCTACTTGATTTAATGAATATAAAATAAAGTATGTAATTGTAAATTAAATTTTCCTACGTGCCCTGCAACATTATAATATTTTTCTATGTAATAAATGACTGACAATGTTTTTAATTTCGAACCCCTGAGTAAAATATTTGATAGTCTTCATGTAAACAAACATTAAAACATCACATATGTAGGTAGTTCAACAAAAAAACCTATAAAATTTTTGGTCACTCTAAAATGACACTGAGCATCTCATTACTAGTGGGGTTCAGTGCAAAGATTGAAGTGGCATCACATTCATTGAATTGTCAAAAATATGCCTTTCACGTCGAATGGCGTACGATACGAGTGTCGCATTGCTCGTCATTTGAATATGCGATACAAAGCAGGGTGACACATCGTGACAGGCCATTGTCGTTGTCAATACAAAACCCTCCAACTTCAAACACCACTGTTGCAAATACTTATTGAATATTTAATAAAAAATTCTCTTTGTCTTCCACATTTTTTACAAGGTGTGTGTTTTTAGGGTTCCGTACAAAAAATGAAAAAACGGATTATAGGATCACTCGTGCGTCTGTCTGTCCGTCCGTCTGTCACAGCCAATTTGCTCCGAATCTACAGGACCGACTCAGGTGAAATTTGGTAGAATATTGTAATCCTATGACCCAAACACATATGTGCAAAGTAAATAAATATTTTTTGAAATAAGGGTCTTTTTTGGGGGACAAATAAGGAATTAAAAAAAAAAGTTTTGCAAACCTTACTGTGTCATATATCAAATGAAAGGGCTCGTTATGAGGATCTCAACTATATTTTTGTTATTATTATAAAATAAATAGTTTTGGTTTTATTCATGAAAGAAGACGAAAATTGACCATTCTCCCCCCTGATCTCCGAAACTACTGAACCTAAAATTTAAAAAAAAATACGAAATATAGTTAATTGCTTGTAGATTACAGGAAAACCTATAAGAATTCAATAAATTGTACGGAACCCTCTCCACGCGAGTTTAACTCGCAATTGGCCGGTTTTATTTAAAATTTGAATACAACACGTTTTACATGGATGACTGTAGGTCAAATTTTTTGGTTCTCTTGCTTCAAAGTAATATATTATTACTGTGTCATATATCAAATGAAAGGGCTTGTTATAAGGATCTCAAATATATTTTTGTTATTATTATAAAATGAATAGTTTTGGTTTCTTTTCATGAAAGAAGACGAAAATTGACCATTCCCCCCCCCCTGATCTCCGAAACTACTAAGCCTAAAATTTTGAAAAAATACAAAATATAGTTCGTTGCTTGTAGATAACAGGAAAACCTATAAGAATTCAATCAATTGTACGGAACCCTCTCCACGCGAGTTTAACTCGCACTTGGCCGGTTTTTATTTACTTATGTATCCGACTATACTATGTACATATTTATTAATCAATTCTTTCTTCAATTTCGAATTTTGAAAACGATTCAAAATTAAGTACATATATTTTGTTTGAACGATTCATCGGATTCAGAACCTCCTGAATATGTAGCGTCCAAACTTAAAATGAAACACATTTACTCACCGCAGGACTCACCTAGTCATCAAAAAAGGGTGAAAATTAATAAAATTCAAAAGGTATGCCACAATATATAACTGTCAAAATCAACATATTATGCTTAATTTAAGTAATATAAATGAGATCCATTAGCCTTATAATCAACATTTTTTTTATGAACTAAGTACATATAACTAAAAGTGAATTTTAGTAATGATATCTTCATATATTTTCGAAAAGGGACCTTGTTATCGAATGTAAAATATTTAGTGATGTCATTACAAAATTTCACAAAAAAGCTAAGAAGCATATAATTTGGCCCTAGAAAAATCAAACAAAAACATCATAAAATCAAGGACGAGAGCTTTCTGGTTGACGTTTCTTACAAAAATATTTTCCATTTCTGAATCGATTTCTATGACCTGTCTCACCGCAGTAAGAGCGGGTCGCAGGAGCAGGTTTTCCTTTAGATGGAATTAAAGAGTCATCATGAGAAGTTCCTGGCTCGTGATTTGGTGGTATTATGGACGTACGTTTTGTTCATCATTTGATTGAGCATTACTTTCGTTACAATCCAGGGGATCTTTTGTTGGTTCAGAAGCTGAGATGACCTGCTCTTGTGGTAAAGGACATACAATATCTTTTGATTCATCTGACACAAACTCGCGAATCTTTTCATACCAATATGTTTGCCTTTCAAATGAAGCCCTTCACTTCTGATGATGCTCGGTAGACCATCCTTAGCGGATGTGTCTTTGAACGCGGTGACTTGGTTTGAATACTCATTTGGCGATGATTTTGAGCACTTCATCACGCCAGGATTGGTTGATTCTGTTTTGAAATGCATAAATGAGAGCTAAAAAAGGCGAAACCACAGCGATACCGAGCGCAAAGAAGTGCTTAAAGATACAACCGACAACAAGGACCCTTTTTTACAAAACTTTGCGACATGTTTTAGTCACTTTAAAACTCGTTAAATAAAAATTGTTCGTATCACCAAACTTTAGACTTTCTTAAACATGATGGTGTAAAAAAAGAAAAAAATATTATTATACGTAATTAATATATTTAGTGCATCGGCCAATTCTATCGAAAAAAATATGCTTCCGTGAATATTTAGTTAATTTGTTTGCTCATTTATCTATACTTAATATTATAAAGCGGAAGAGTTTGTTTGTTTGTTTAAACGCGCTAATCTCAGGAACTAATGGTCAGATTTGAAAAATTCTTTTTTTGTTGGGTAGTCCATTTATAGAGGAAGGCTTTAGGCTATAAAACATTCCGACAACCACGCGAACGAAGTCGCGGGCACAGCTAGTTTATTTATATTGTAGTAATGTATGTTCCGTGTAGGTGTATAGTACTTTTCTATAGCAGCTATTATATGTGCATGCTATATTCATATCGAGATTTTACACTTTTACATGTTATTGAATAGGTACTCTATACATTTTTTTAAAGGTTTATTCATTATAAAAACAGTGCAATTACAACATACAGTATCTGCTTAACTGCGCAGCAGTTTGTCGGCAGTTGTTCTCGTGGATAACTTACGCAGCTATATGTACTTATTTATATTTTTATCAGTTAAACTATCTATGGGAAACAATAAAATGTAAGCACTTGTTCATTTATGTGTCATCAAAACTACAGTTGACGACCTTTCACCTTACTTAACTAATTACTTCTTTTGAAGTTATTACAACAACATTTATTAATTAGTTTTACACACATCACTATTTCAACAATTTCTTTTTCATTTATATATATTTGTACGCAGTATAGTGTTTCCGTGTGATATGTATGTATATTATACCACAGAGACATACACACATATATATACACAAACACATATACGTCAAAAGGACATTTTTATATAAATGTCCTTTTGGCCCATAAACACGCATCGCACTCATAAAAAAACTGGCCCTGCCAGACCCGTCACATAGCAATAAGGCTACTAAATTATTTGACAACAATAATTATAGTTTTCCCTACATCAACAGCATCGCACCACATAACCGGTCCGACGAGTGCAAATCTCTCCACGAATGCGACAGTAGGTACAATATACATATCTATTATTTACGCCTGAACCTACAGCGCAAAGACTAGGCTGTAGGTTAGTAAAAGTATAAATATAAAAAGTCGTTAATTTACGGACGGAAATAGGTTTATCAAGAACAATTAAAATTTAATTATTTCTTGCATAAACAAATATGAATAGAAAACAAAGTGTTTTTATTATTTTTATTTTTTTATACAGGCGCAGCGTAGGACACCCACCTGCTAGGTGGTCAGACGACCTGAGCAAGGTTGCAAGAAATCGCTGGATGCAGGCTGCTTCCGATCGGTCGTTTTGGAAATCCTTGGGGGAGGCCTATGTCCAGCAGTGGACTTCCTGTGGCTGATATGATGATGATGATGATTCACATTTGTTCCACAATATATCTACACCACAACATATCTAATGACATAAAGACAAATAGTGTTTAATATAGTCTTTTTAGTCTATATATAGTCTTTAAGTGATTTTTACTTCTTGCCTTAATCACTTTTTTTAGTACTTCTTGTGGCAATTGATTCATGTAGACTGGTGTGACATATCTCCTTTCTCGGTTTCCGTAATAATTTGTAACTTTAGGCACGAAAAATGTAATTTTTTTAGATAGTCGGGTTGGGTATGTAAACCTCCTTTCCCGTAGGTATATGCTCACTATTATCAAACATATATTTGTTATATATATATAGGTACATATATTTGTTACTGTGTATTGTCAGTTTTGTGAACCTAATAAAAAAAATAGGGTTAAAATTTAAAACGAAACTTAAGTAAAGAAGCTACTGAACAGATTTATACGCATTTTACATTTATTTCGAAAGGTTTACATTACATAATAATATAAGTGTAAAATACATAATGTACTATTGCCAGTACCGGGCCGGATCGCAAGTTATTAAAAAATCTCTCTGAAATACCACAACAATAATAGTCGTTTGGAATTTATGAATGTTAAGTTTTCTTGCATACGGGCAAAGTAGAAAAGTTGCGGTCAGCGTGCACGCCGCCATCGCAACGCCGCATTCGCTGTAATTTCGCGGTTTGGCCGGGACAAGCCACGTTATTCTTCCACAGGCCAATGCGGTTGTAAATCAAAAAACTCATCAGCCTCCATCCTCCATGTTATGGAGCAGATGTCATCACTGCCGACCGTACAAAGTAACAAAGTATTTTATGGCTGTGAATTAGATGACGAATTAGCGGTTTAGAAAGGCATCTCATGAACAAACGCATTAGCTTGTAAATTGCAGAATCGATTATGCTCCTGCAGAATTGTACGCTACACAAAAATTCCATAATACTACATTCTAAAAACTTCTAATTACAGTCAATTAACTTTATAAATACCTTAATCGAGTTTCCTAACAGGTGGGCCTCAAAATGAACATGGACAAAACGAAAGTAATTTTGAATGTCCATGTCGCGCACCTACCTGTTTGTGTTGGGAGCTCCACCTTCGAAGTTGTAGACCAATATATCTACCTGGGTCAATTGATCCAGGCAGGAAGTTACAGCTTCGAGGAAGAGGTCTTTCGACGAATCCGACTTGGTTGGGCAGCGTTCGGGAAGCTACGAAGCGTCTTCTCGTCCAAAATATCTCAGTGCCTCAAGACTAAAGTGTATAATCAATGTGTGTTACCAATGATGACTTATGGCTCTGAAACGTGGTCCCTTACTATGGGTCTCATAAGAAGGCTCAAGGTCGCTCAACGCGCTATGGAGAGGGCTATGCTCGGTGTTTCTCTACGTGATCGAATCAGAAATGAGGAAATTCGTAGGAGAACAAAAGCCACTGATATAGCCCAACGGATTAGCTCGTTGAAGTGGCAGTGGGCGGGACACATAGCGCGACGAACCGATATGGCCGATGGGGCAGAAAGGTTCTCGAATGGCGACCACGTACTGGCAAGCGAAGCGTTGTACACCCACCCACAAGGTGGTCAGACGATCTGACTAAGGTCGCTGGAAAGCGCTGGACGCAGGCCGCTCTAGATCGGTAATTTTGGAAATCCCTGGGAGAGGCCTATGTCCAGCGGTGGACGTCGTGCGGCTGAAAATGTAAATGGTAGACAGTACCTAAGGTAAACAGAAACCCATAAATCACACTACGAGTAGTACGTAAATTTCTGAAATGATAACTTATCGTACTCTTATTAAATTTTTGCAATGTGTAATGCGTATTTCGCGACTCTAGGTAGATACCTATGTAGCTAGGTACGGTCTGTTGCCTCGTGCGTGAGAGTGCCTACGTTTAATAACTGAGAGATCAGGGTGGGGTAAGACGTAAGACGTGAGACGTAAGGCGTGAGACGTAAGACATGAGAAATGAGACGTGAGACGTAATAACACATATAATGTTATATACTGTTGACACCAATACAAGTTTTGCAACAAAACTTGCACAACATATTCAAGAATGGTACGTGTTGTTTAGTTAGACCATGCAAGTCATTTACTGCTTCAATAAAATTGTATGCAACAGGCAAGAAACTTGCATCGTCTAAATGGGCCTTTAGATCGTAAAAGCCGATCGAGAAAATTGTGTTTTAAAAAGAAAATAGGCGAATAATATAACAATGGGAGCTCGGTGTACGTGTGTACCTACTATAGTGCTTTAGGTCCCGGCTGTCATCACTGAATCATCAAGAATCATACAGTAAGGGACTGCCATACTAACAGTCGTCAAAAAAATATCAGATGCTTAGCTTTGCAGCTTGAAAAATCTGACATCAGTGTTGGCCACTTAGGTACACATTCAAAAATCAAAATACTAGGTATGTACTTTGTTCAGTTGTTATTTATTATTATTCACTTTTACAAAATTACTCATACTCATACGTCATACTGACGTGGCTGCGCTAGTAAAACAGAGACGAAAAGTGCATATATCGGCCCGTTGCTTGAAGTGCAGTCACGTTCACTCCAAGGTGGACTTAGTTCCTACGCTCTTGCTGCGAAACGCTGGCTGGGTGGGCACAGAACTGAACTGAACTGAACTTATTCACTTTTACAAAATTAGGTACTCATATATATTTCTAATGGCTGTCACACCGAAGGTCCCGGGTTCGATCCCCGGTCAGGTCAAGATGGAAAATAATCTTTTTCAGTTTGACCTGGGTCTTGGATGTTTATCTATACAGGCTGACTTTTTATCCACCTGCTAAATTTTTGGAGCAAGTTGAGTCCATGATACTGAACAACTTTCTATAAAAAAAGTTATTAAAAATCGATAAAAAAATTTAATAACCTTTTTTATAGAAAGTTTTCCTTCTATTCGCCAAAAAATCTAGAAAATTTACTTATAAGATACGATATCGCGTAAAAGCAATATCAAAGCAAGTACATACTTAATTCTTTAGGCAACTGGGAGCACCTTATTTAATAAATTGTAGGACATCGATACGACGACGTGAAATCCGAAGCCTGTCGGTCGGTTGTCGGCGCTTGCGCACCGATAGACTGGAGACCACACGTGTGCAGGTCAACTTCTCTTACGCTTCACTTCTTCGACAATAAGTACACCCTTTTTTAGATATTTAAGTAGTCAAACACACACAGTCAACTTGATGGGCGTATGACACACCAGTTTAACTTTATGAGCTGGGTTATTTTGTAGAAGCTTCTAATGCAGATATTTATTCCAGTGGGCTTACTTAGTCCAGCAAGTTTTGTCCATGAGACACAATACTACAGATACATTATAACGTCTTTTATTCCCTAACGGTGTAGACAGAGCCCAGGGCCGCAAGACCTGAAGGCCACGTTTAGCGTGATGGTGGGCATTATAATGGCCAAATAAGTACTCAGTACGATGCTGGACAACTTTACTCATATGGAAGTATTTAATTTCATTATATGCTATGCTATAACATGCTGGTCTGCGAGAATACAAAAAAGCATAGAATGTACCAGCTGCTTCTCTTCCCACGCAGATCGTAAAGTCGATCGAAGGAATGGGCGAAAATGCATATTATGCAATTAGTGGCGATACGGCTAGACACCCCTATTTTGAGTACTTTTTGTATTTCTCGCCCACCATTACGGTAAAAATGGCCTTTGGGTCTTGCGACCCTGGGCGTTGACTGCTTAGAGGCGCAATACCCTAAATGCTGTCACTGTCAGCAGTTATATAGGTACAGGGTCTCACAAAATATACTGAAACTACTTATTTGAAGGGTGAATTCAGTTTCGTTCGATATATGTTCCTTTACTTGGGAAAAGTTGTCCAGTATCATGGACTGAATTCACCCTTAAAATAATTAGTTTCAGTATAATTTTTTAGACGTTATATAACTATGCTACGGTTTCTTGCAACTGCGTCACAGACTCAATTTGTCTCCAACGCTTTCTTCTTCCACGGGTTTCGTAAAAGGAGACTAAGGGAGGTCAGAATATCGGTGTTCTCTCTCCAACGAGAGGCCTTTCCAGCATTAAATATAGGAAATAGTTGGTTATACAGGACGGAAAACTTCAAAACCTACTATGGTATACATACATATTTTTTACGATTTAAGTTAAGTACTTAACGAATTTTTTTATAAACAAGAAACTCCCTTTATTTAGTACGAGATGGTGCCAGTAAACTGGTCCAGCCGCGGTTACGACAGGAAACCGCAAACTAGTCACGTAAATAACTACAGCGTAGGTATTATGGTACCTACCATGAGAATATTGAGAATCATTTTTAGGGATCTGTAGATTTTCTGTAAAAATCGACGTTCCGGTCGGCTAAACACGTTACGGATATTATTGGCATAAGTATACCTAACTATGTGCACACAACAGAACACGGTGCAGACGGGTTGTTTAACCATGGACGTAAACGTAACGAACGGCTGCCTGAGACAACGACACAAAGAAAATACAAGTACAGCCTTAATTACAATGTGCATACACCCTACAGCACAGACTACGGAGCAGATACTATCACAGACTACGGAGCAGATACTATACTAGTATCCCTACAGTATGAAAGAAGTTGTTTTGTTAAAGACGAGCACCCATCGATTTTTTTTGTGAGTGGTGGGTTGGGCGGTGCATAGATAAAAGTTCCGATTTTTTCCTATGGCGCGGACATCCACTACAAAGAGTTTGGAATGATCCACTAACTTCTTTGGAGACTATCGTGGCGTGGACAATTTGTTATAACTTTTGATTTAAATCATGGCCAGCATCGCTGAATTCACTGTTATAGTTCTTTTAAATACATATTTTACTGTGAACTTGTTTGTGGTCATGGAGTATTTTGTGGTCCAATTTAATAAATGAAAAAAAAACCACTTCTTTGGAGACTAGAGTCTGGCTACCGAAACGTGATATTGACCTTGAAACAGAATTCTTTATATGGCAATACACAACACTTGTCAAACCATAGTACGTTGGCTGTCACATTGTGTAAATTTTGTCTGTCTGAATGTCAAAACCTATCAAAAGTTCAGCGAGGAAGTTAATTTATACAATGGTGTGTAAATTTAAAGCGAAACAGGAAGAACTAGCCTCTGCAATCGCGAGAAAGAACAATATTTCCATGAAATAACGGCTGTGACAGGTTAGTGCACTGCAATGATTTTGATATTTGGTGAATAGTTTGTACGTACAGTTTGTGGTAAATACACATTCTACATATCTGAGCTCTCGTAAGAGAGTACTATATTCCTTGTATCTGAGCTACACCGTCATTAGGTTACGCATTAGAGCCCGGGGTCCTACCTAACCTAGGTGATTTGACGAGGTTACTGGTTTTTACACAGAGCGACTGCCGTCTGACCTCCGCAACCCAAAGGGTAGACCAGAACCAATCCTAGGATAGGTACAAACGCTAGATGGCGTTCGGGACCAACAGCTTTACGTGCCTTCCGAAGCACGGAATCATCTTTATTTTCGGATAATCAGGTGATTCAAGCCTGCAATATCCTAACCAGACTGGAAACAACTTTTCACAAAGTATGCTTCCCAGTGGGATTTGAACCCATGATCTCCTCCGGATCACAAGGCAGACGCCTTGACCACTGGACCACGGAGGCAGTCTTGACAGAGTAGTATGATGGGTACTAAACAAACAGAACTGTTGTTTCTTTTTGAAAATATTTTTCGGTTTTATCAAAGTAGTGTAAATTCACAAAGATACAACGCGTCGAAGTTTCGGAGTGGGGGTGATTGACGTCACCGTCAAGTGAAAATCGTACTTGATCGTGACGTCATGCGGAATTTAAATGCGACGTATCTTTGTAATTATTTGCTAATCAGAAAAAGAATACGAATACAATATTTTTAATAATCTACCTGGTGAGCTTAAGGCCGTACCTAAATTTTCCGAAGTCCAGTGCTGCCCCCATTTAAAATAAATCATTTCAAAGAAAACGGAGACATCATTAAAAATTTTGCAACTACCAAGTCCTAGATAACCCTTCAAAGTATTCTATGAACTACTGTTTACAATTTAAAGTGAGAACGTTAGGCTTAACTACGCACAATTGCGAAAAACGGCCACTTTTGGCTAATGTGCGTAGTAAAGCTTAACGTTCTCATTATTAACTGTAAACAGTAGTTCATAAAATACTTTAAAGGGTTATCTAGGACTCGGTAGTTGCAAAATTTTAAATAATGTCTCCGTTTTCTTTGAAATGATTTATTTTAAATGGGAGCAGCACTGGACCCCGGAAAATTCAAGTACGGCCTTAAAAGATTTTTTAGTCCACATCCATACCATCAAGAGTGCTTATTCCTAATTTACAAAGGATTGCCATGTCTCCATATTTCAAATATAAAAATAAAAACTCAGTATCACTTTTCGGTGGCCAAACTCTATCGCGGCGTGGACATAATACTTCTATTTCTTGCTCGGTTAACAGCACACAAAGTATGGCAGTATCACGAAATATTTCATTGCTGAAAAACAATAGTGTCAATGAATCGACTACTGACAGCTATAGTGATGGAAAACTATGTTCTGTAAACTATTTATTATCGACAATGTTATCGACAAATTAAAACCTAAATAATCATCGATTTATATTGTTATAATTTTAAACTATGAAAAATGCGTACAATGGCGAAATACAATAAATAATACAGTACATGCTCATGCTCAAAATTAGATCATAAAATTCAATGGAAATATTTGCATAAAGTCTAAATGCCACGATGTAAAAGCCTTATAATAGTAAAGTTACATTACAGTTTGTTTGTTTGCTTGAAATGATTTGCATTGCACTACAGGGTAAGAGTTCGTTTATTTCAATAATGGTAAATAAAAACTAAAAACGTACCTATTATATTTATTATCCAAATCATTTTGAGTGTTAATTATAAAAGCTTAGCTGTTGGATTATATAATTTGCTGTTTGACAAAACCGCTAATAGCAGCAGTTTGGCAATATGGCAATACAGATCGGTTGAGTAAGACAGCTGAATGACGTTTGGCGTTATACTTAGATAACTAAACCTTAATACGCAGAATTGCATAAACGATTTGTATTTCTATATATCATCGCGTATCGCATATCAACGGCTAGAGTTTATGTTAAACTGCGTAAATGAAACGTAAGATTGTAGATTATAGTTCTAAACTCATTCACTTGTGCCGGGAACTTAAAAAAGCGGAGGTTTAACAACAAGTTTTGGTTTAGAGGTAACAAATAAAAAGCGGTAATTAAATTACTACCTTATTTTTTTATATATTCAAATAATACTTACCTAGTATTTGAACCTATATTACCTACCTTTCGGAAGTTTGCTAGTAATTTGTTTGCCATCTATGCGAGCAGTTGTTGGAACTAATATGTATTTAGTTAGTCTAGGTACATACCTACTATTTATGTGCCTTCCAATTCCAATAGTTTATAATGACGTTGGCATGATGGCACCCACTGGCCATGTGAGATTCAGATATTACAAAACTTACCGTATCTTAAGGTTCTGATATAGTTGTAAAAAACCAGTTAGCTACCGTTATTTAACCAAATTTCTAGTTAGCTACCAATAAAATGCGGTTATTAATGGTTAATTATCCGAATGCGGCGAAGCTAAAAGGTGGGTTATGTGTTTTGCCGCTATGTATGTTTTATGTCTATCTGTTCCGTCAAATCTTTTTTTTATCTTATCGTATATTAACAGATGAGGCATCGTTGAAAGCGTCTTGGCTGTCCGCTGGTTTTAGGCTAATTAATTTAACATGGCGCCCTCTATAGGCCAAAAAGTACCTAACGAACTTAATAAGCTGCCATCGCGCAACTCGCGATACGAATTTAAAGCCGCCAGCGACATCTAACGGTGGTATTTAACCGTAATAAGTATAAAATGCGGTTAATTAACCGTTAATAACGAAAATTGCATTTTTAACCGCTTGGTTAAAATCGTTAATAACCGGCTTGGCATCTATAGTCCGGAACAAAATACATGCTTAGCCGACTGTGACACTTTATCCAGGGCTTGGAATACCGTTAAAAATCTGGTAACGTTAATTTATCAATAAAGATAACGTTATGCTGGCTGGGTAACGGTATTTTTCCAAACATTAGCCGGTAAATCAGATAACGTTACCAATGATATTATCGGTAAAAGGTATTGTTAACACTGTATTTCTTTTCGATATTTGACAGAATAAATTGATGAGTTTGTCTAGTAGGCTACTAGAGCTACACGAATGTCGTGATAGTCTGTGCTACCTTGGGTTCGATTCCCAGCGCGATGCAATACACTTGTATAATATTTATATAATATAGTATTGAAAAAAGTATCGTTACTTAAAGTTATTATAATGTTTTATAACTGTATTACCGATACCCTTTATAACGTAACCACTAATACCTGTATGAAAATAATGTTATTTAACGTTACATTTAGTGTGAATTTGGTATCGTTAACAAGACTTGACTGACTTTATCGACAAATGAATTAACAGCACTATTTGACTTTTTTTGAGCTCACTTGACAATGACATTGATTGACTGACTGAACTGACAATGACAACTATTTGACAACAAACACGATCTTGGTATAGGGTCAGTCACAGACCTTCGTTTTTTATTAAACTGAGCTAAAAAGCTAAATAATAAACGAAAAACTGAGTTACAAATGGAGAAATATACCATACCTATTTTACCTTCAACCCAACATATCCTGGAAGATCTATCTAATCCAGAAGTCCTACAAATTGATGAGCAAGAGCAGCCGAAAAATACGTCCACCGAAGAGCAATTACAAAAAGCTCATGTTTGTCATCAAATTTTTAAACAGTTAGAAGGGGATTTAGTGAAGCAAAGTGATCTTAATCAAAAATTGGCAGAACTGAATCACAAGTTGGTAGAAAACATAGACAATATGAAAAAGCAGACTAAATCTAATAAGATCTCACACATCTTTGCTCGATAAATTAACAGCTACAGAAAGGGAAAGGCTACAATAATAAATTCAATGTAAATTAAAATATTAATTTCTTTAATTATATAACACTACCACATTTTATCAATTCGTCTTCCGTAACTAAATCCAATTTATGTAGACATACTAGAGCAGCACCTTGCTCTGCAAACTTTTTGTTTTTTTCCCAAAAGGATGATGTATATTTTTTACCATCAAATGTAATTATTGTTCGAAATAGTTTTTCAATTTGCTGTGTTTCATAAACTGGCAATTTCAAACCCTTTTTCCCAGCCCAAGCATGCAATCGTGACTTCGGAAGATTTAAATCATTGAAATTTGCACGAATAAAACATACCTGAAAATAAAATAATTTATCACATATCAATGTTTTGATTATAAACTGAAATGTTCATTTCTGAAAAGCATACTGTGTTATTCAATCATATTGTTCTTATGCACTGAGGGACGTGCAGAAGGCCTCTGCCACACGGGTGTTGCGACTGCGCTGCATCGTTGCAACACAATGATTTCAATGCAGTGTATGCCTCATGAACACTGCGTCGTCGCTGGCTCAACACAGCTATCTCTGATATTAACACTCGTTTCAACGCAGTTCCCTTCCCCGCCTCGTCTCCCTCCTCTCCTTGAGTGTTGCGTCGCCATGCGTCATTTCAATGCATCGTACAGCATGTCGTTCAGATTTATATGTAAAACGAGGGAGCGTCACTGCTCAGTTGACGCATCGCTAACGCAACGCACAGACAACGCCCATGTAGCATCGCCCTTACATGTACATATGTTCTAATTGTCATGTAAATATTTTAATTACCTCTATCCTTTCCCACGTAAAAAGCAATAAAACATGTAAGGAACACTAAGTTCTAAGTCCAGTGTTGATTTCCCCTAGGGTTTAGGCCTGGGCCTAGAACAGCCAGATATGTATATATGATATGGGGTGGCAAATTGTGACCAAGTCTCCTCGAACTTACTTGTATATTTATTTAGCGATGATGGCACAAAAACTACTGTTTATTAAAAAATTATGATACTTTTCTAGTTTCCATTGTTTGACAGTAACTGGACTCTCAATAATTGCATATTTAGCTGGTATAAAGGTATAATAATATATTATTATACCTAATACTATTATAATAAAATACTATACAATATATATTATAATACCACATTTATTGACCTTCATTTGTATAACATTATCAAGGTCCATATTAGCAGATTTAATCTTCTTCTGGGGGGGTTCTAACTCACTTGGGGAGACTTGCCATCTCCCTTGGATGCCCAACTTCTGATAATTTGACTGTTTCTTCTGGCAATATTCTCCTAGATCCCAAATAGAACTGTAAGTAAAAGAATAATACAGTCATCCTAAAGTTTGAATCTGTAAGGTATATATGAATATTGACATTTACAATACAAACCATATTTGTTCCAAAGTCTGACAGTCTAGGAATTGACGCCCCCTTGGAGTTTCTTGCAAATCTCTCAAAATATTCTGTATACAATACTTTGTATTTGAAGGAGAGTTATCAAAATTAACTGATAGTTTAAGATATTCTTTAATCACATCATCCATAGGTAGCAGGCCTTCCTTTCTAAAGATAGAACAATTCCATTCAGCAGCTCGTGCTATCATGACACTAGAGCAACCCGTTGCTTCCTTGAATTTATAGATGTCACTATGCTTCTCGATTTCTTTAGATCCACCACTGAAACATAAATATTTCACTTACATCATTCTTGTTTATTTGTTTAATACCTTTATAGTACAAATACACATAAAATAAGTACAAATCAAATAATACAAAAATCTTGTACAAAGGCAGACTTATCACAGGAGGGATCTCTTCCAGTCAACTAAGTATTAAAGGACACAATATTCATTTTGTGTAGTGTCAAAACCTTACTGATACTTAGTGTAATGTGTACCGGAAAACAACTTACTTTGCAATTACTGGTATTGATATTCTTTCAGCAACATAGCGTATAATGTCAGGGTGCACAGCATGCTGTGGTCGCTCATCTCGGGTTCTGCCATGAATAGCAATTGCTTTAATTCCTGAACTGACCAATGTATTGACTAATTTCAATGTGTCTTCAGGTGTTTCAAATATTCTTATTTTACAACTAATAGGTATGGATAGATTGCTTACTAAAGTAGTCAGTATATCACAAGCTTTGTCAGGTTGTGCCATGAGAGCAACTCCCATTCCACCCTTGACTGAAAATTCTTTAGGACATCCCATGTTAATATCAATTGCAGCAACATCATTTTCACTGGAACAAAATAATGGATTGAAGTTTAATTTATTTGTATTTATAAAATTGATTCTACAGACAGGATTTTAACTTTATTAGTCTTATTAAAATTTCTACATAAGAGTGGCAACTCACTGAAGAGGCAAAATATAATTTAATATGTCTTTGAGAAATAACAGGACAAGGCATGGCAAAAGTAGAAGAAGAATGTGTCTTTTAAACCAATCGACACGAAAAGAAGAAAAAGATTAAAATTTATTATATGCATTATTAGCTGCAGTGGATAACAGCTGGTATAACAATAGCTTAATCTGCCTCCTGAACTTTATTATTGATGCACAAGAATATTTAACTGTTTATATAATATTCAGATGCTTTTATTTTATTTATTCAAGTATACTTGGAAATTTACAAACATACACATAAAAAAATAAGGAAAACAATACAAAACCTACAATACAAAACTAAATAAATAAATAGACAAGATACATACCTACATAGACATACATAAATATACTTACATAAATACATAGATAAATATATATTCATAAAGCATATATATAATAAATACATATATTAATATTTCTAAATATATTACGATGATAAATCCAGATAGTGATCTTTTACACGTTTCTTCAACGTTGTTATGGTTTTAGACTTGAATGTACATTGGTAGCTGATTCCATAACCTAATTGCCTCTACGGAAAAGGAGTGAGTATGTGTGTGAGTATGGAGTGGTGCTATGTGTTGGGAAATTAAGGATGGATTTACGGGCAGATCTACAAGGAGCGTCGACAGAACTTTATATTTCTATTCAATATAATTTAGATATTTTAAGTATTTTCTGACATTTTATTTTTTTATTCAAAAATTACTTACACTAATTTCCCAACTTTAAGAGCCCTTGATGCATCACATGTTCCAAGCTGTAGAACAACTTTTTCTTTCTCCTCAGCACATGTCCTAAAGATTATTGTGCCATCTGTTTGGTCGACATAATCCACAGTGTTAAGTATTTCTTAAAAAAATCTTCATTTTATTAAGTGTGCTAATTCCTGCCTGTTATCTAAGCTATATACTTTTCAGCCCTTCTACGAAATGTTAAGCATAGACCCCTCTTTGTTGACCCCATCCTTCTCAGTCTTATGCTGCTCTCATCCAGATGAAACCTACATGTTTCGACTATGTCATCATACACTTAAGAAATGACATTTAATGCTAATTGCACAAAAAAATATTTTTTTATTTTTAGTTGTGATTCTTATTGGTGTGCTTTTAGTTAGCTACCATATTTAATCTTATTTGTGAATTCAAGAACATAGCAATTAATATCCCATGTAGATAGACTTATCTTTTCTTTCTTTTAGCCACAGCCTAATATATGGTGCTGATTTATATAATTGGCAGCTAGAAAACAGAAGTTTTAGTAAATAGAAGATATAATAATACTTGCCATTATATCTGCGTTTCGAGCGCAAGAACTTCCAATCAATCAATTCCTCTGTATAAACTATATCAGCACCGTATCTTAGGGCTAGTAATCGCATCGGTAATGTTCCAATTCTTACCATTGGTGCGAGTATAAGTTTATCTTGGTAATTGAGCATTATTGAAGTTTGTACACACTACTTTTATATCTATAGTAACAACATGTAATGTAACTGGATAGGTACTTGATGTATTTAAATATTTTGGAAAACGCTGGAAAAATAAAAACAATTCACAATCTCAGCTGAATGCTGAAATATGATCTAATTAAATAACATAAACGAAAACGTAGTGATTATAATACTATTTGAAAAAATATGAAACAAACAATATTTCTTGCTGACGAGATAAATAACCTCAAAAACAAGAAAGACCTTACGAAATTAGAATTTTCTGACAACACAATGAAACATCTGACGTCACGACATTAACTTCAATGTTGCCAGAAGTATGACTAATGGCTAGAAGCACACGTCCGTTTTTACTGTAACTTTTCGATTCGCACGCAAATCTATAATGCATAATTTTGACGGGCTGTATTTAACCTTGCCAACATAAAAATGAAAAAAATCTGCTGTCAATCAGATGACAGATCTATCTATCAACATCAGCTGTCAGTCAGAATTAGAATTTTCAGGAATAACTGAGATTTATTTGCTCAGACCGAGGGTTTATTTGCATTTATTTTATTTTGGGAATGCAAACCAAATTGAGTGAAAATCAAACATATTTTGCTTTTAAAATTAAAATTCGTCATTATAACATTGCCGAGAGAGACTAGACAAAACAAAATTCATCGTAAGTGTTGTTTCCTGGGATTCTTCTTTATCAGTACGTACGTAGGTACATAGATCTCTTTGGTTTAACACTTAGGGTAGGTAGGTATTTGTATTCTGTAAAACCGAAAATATCAGATTTGAAGACAATGTTGCGAAGTTGTTAGAAATAAAACAGTCATTTTAAATTGGTTCCGAAACTGCTTCGATCCACTCTCCGTACTGTGAACTGTAGACTGACTGTGGCGTACTTATTTATTGTTTCAGTTCTATAAAAACAAAATGAAACCTACCGTAGCTGCCGATGAGATGTTTCCCGAGGGTGTGGGGCCATACATGGATTTAGAAGAAGTAAGTATTACAATACATTCAGGTATAATTAAATGCTCATAGCATTTATGGAGATTTCTGTATTAGCTCCAAGAAAATGGCATCTTATAACTTACCTACACAAGCAGTCAAACAACCTGAGCAAGGTGGCAGGATTAACTGGATGCAGGTTGCTTCCGATTTGTCATTTTAATACAATCAAATACAAATAAGTGCCACCATAGTGAAGTGCCACCATAAGATTGCACATTTATACTGTTTCTTTATAATAAACAAAATATACCTATGATGTGTAAAAGTTACAGTTTTTTTAATCATTTTGGAAAATATGCCTACCCAAGGCAAAATGATGATACTGGGTAATCTAAGTTGTTACCAATTTTTTAGGCAGGAGGACCTTCCAATTTACTAATGGATTTAGCAGCAAATGAAAAAGCTGTACATGCAGACTTTTTTAATGGTAAGCATGTTTTGTATCCTTTTTTTACAATTAATTTTCAAATACTTTACTAAAATTTATTTCAAAATAGAGTTTGACTAAATCGTTGTTTTGGACAATCTGGCGTCACGGGGCGGCGTCCCCGCCAAGTCGAGCGAAAGCAAACAAACAAAGGCACAACCATAGCATACTTTTTTCGAAGCAATTCGAGGCACTTTTAGCACCCCTGTAAGTCTAGAAAACAAAATGTTTGGTGATCAAGGGAATGTACTGTTGGTAGCTAGGTATAGGTACAGCTATATTCCAAAAATACAATTCTTTGTAGGAGGGCTGTTTGATAAGTTCCCTGTTATGGAAAAAAAAAAAAATTTTTTGTATATATGCATTTATTTTTCTACGTAGTCACCTTTTAACTCTATACATTTGTTTCACCTTTACTCAAGCTTCAATAAACCATCCAAAAAGTATGATTTTGGAAAGTCATTAAAATAGGCCTCTGTGGCGGCAATGACTTCGTCATTTGATCCAAATCGCTTGCCACCGAGCCATTTTTTTAGGTTGGGAAACAAAAAGAAATCGCATGGGGCCAAATCTGGAGAATACGGGGGGTGAGACAATAGTTCGTAGCGTAACTGTGCTAATTTAGCCGTCACAACTCTGGAGGAATGAGCCGGGGCGTTGTCGTGATGAAACAGTACTTTTTTCTTTTTAAATGGGGTTGTTTGTACTTCAACAGGCGTCAAATTCATCCAATAAATTGACATAGTACTGCCCTGTTATTGTTTTTCCCTTTTCTAAATAGTCAATATGTATAATACCCTGCGAATCCCAATAACCGGTCGCCATGACCTTTCCAGCCGATGGGACGGTTTTTGCTTTCTTTGGAGCAGGTTCATCCGGTAAAATCCACTGCTTCGACTGCTCTTTCATTTCCGGGATGTAGTGGTGGACCCACGTTTCGTCCACGGTCACGAAACGACGTAGAAACTCCTTCGGGTTACGTTTGAACACGGCCAAACACTGCTCCGAAGTAGTTCAGTCGGTTCCGTTTTTGCTCCTCCGTGAGTAAACGCGGCACCCACCTTGCCGATACTTTCTTCATACCCAATTTGTCTTCTAATATGTGTTGTACCCTCTCGATTGAAACATTTACAGCATCAACGATTTCTCGAAGTTTAATTCGGCGGTAGGCTATTTATATATGGCTATATTTTCAATTTTCTTAACCATATCGTCTGTAGTCACCTCAACTGGCCAGCCTGGGCGATCCTCATCAAAGACGGTTGTTCTCCCCCGCTTAAACTCGTTATACCAATATCTGACGGTTGTCATAGAAGGAGCACATTCATGGTCCGGTTGCATTCTTACTTTTATTTCATCACATGTTTTTCCTTCCAAAAATAAGAATTTAATTACAGACCGATACTGTTCTTTCTCCATTTTAACAATGAAACACTCATCACTATCACGCCTTCACTGAATCGTTGTCAAATGAGAAAAAAAACAAAGGAATGCCATCTTTTTTTTAATTTTCCCGCCTCTGAAAAATGGCTTAAAAAGGTGGTATACTTATTTGCGGCCAGTGATATTAATATATTTAGGAAACGGGTACTTATCAAACAGCCCTCGTACATCACCCAGCCGAAGTTCCTTAATTTTGTCACTGATTCACTGACTCACTCACCGATCACCAAAATTCTAAGGTACTTCTAGTAGACCTATAACCTTGATATTTTATTAGTATGTAATTTAATTAGGTTATATAGAAAATTTGAAAAATCTTGGATTTTTTGTCTTGACAGCCTTTTTAGTCTGCCACCATAAAAAGTTCAATCACAATCAACATAAAAAAACTAAGTCAGTTAAAAAATAAAATTACTTGGCAATGCCATGGCAACATTTTTTACTTTTTTACTTAAGGCCGTACCTGAATTTTCCGGGGTCCAGTGCTGCCCCCATTTAAAATAAATCATTACAAAGAAAACGGAGACATCATTTAAAATTTTGCTACAACCAAGTCCTAGATAATCCTTCAAAGTATTTTATGAACTACTGTTTACAGTTTAAAGTAAGAACGTTAAGCTTTACTACGCACATTTGCGAAAAACGGCCACTTTTGGCTAATGTGCGTAGTAAAGCTTAACGTTCTCATTATAAACTGTATGGCTGGCTATGCAATGATACTCCCCTAAGCCTACAACCTAGTTTTTTTATACACAAAATGTTTATTAATTGACATGTTTATACTCTTTCCAGATTTTGAAGACCTCTTCGATGATGACGACTTGAAATAAAATCTTAATTTAACTACTTAGTTTTAAAAATATAGTAAATAAGAATATACATTTTAATAATTTCAAATCACCACACCGATTCTTCGAGATTCCTTCTACAACGACAGGACAATAAAAGGTGATACATGAGGTCCAGTGCTGCCCCCATTTGAAAAAAAATATTTGATGAGGAAACTAGAGATATCATTTAAAATTTCGTATTAGTAAACCCTAGATAACCCTTCAACTATTTTATGAATTACTGTTTACAGTTTAAGGCGACGTGGGTTCACAATTTGCAATACTGTGCGTGTTTTTGAAAAATCACTGTTATTAAATTACTAGTTTATTCCTTAAAAAAATTACATAAAAATCTTAAGGATTTTCTACTGATACCCACAATAGCCAAAATACGAAAAATGATATCTCAGGTTCCTTTCATTCAAATGGGGGCAGCACTTCTTCTTTCGAGTCAATTGGCTATACTATTACAGCACTGGCAGCACTGGCTGGCCTATACTGGAATGGAATGAAAATAAAGTAAGATTCAAATCAATGTAGTCAAATTATACACGAATTTGGAACTTTGACAAAATTAAACAAATCTTCGAGTTTGGGCTTGTTTGTTATGACAAGTATTGTGGTCTTAGATTGAAGTTTGATCATGAAGAACGATGAACTCTCAATACCTAACAAATATTTTTGCAAAAATTGGTTTATTTTTAGTACATGTTACCTAGTGAACGTCAGGATGGCACATGGTAGTGTCTATATCCAAACAAAATATATTCCAAATAATGGTACCTAAACTGTACCAAATAGTACCTACACAGATTAACTGGTATGCGTAACCCCAGCAAAATGTTGCGCCTTAGAGAAATGAGAGTATTATGGTTCATATGGTATAAATGGTTCATAGTAAGCCTCAATGTAAACAACTATAGCAAAATTCGTTCATTTTGTATTTTCGAAGTTATTCGAGAAAAACTGATTTTGCTGGGGTAACGTTACCCCAGCAAAACCTTTTTCAAAAAAGCGTTTAGCCTAGAATCAAGTATATGAAAAGATAGCTCTTAATGAGTTGTAAATGTATACCAAAAGCAAAATCTGTTCATCTTATACTTTAAGAGAAATTCAAGATTTTGCTGGGGTAACGTTTTGCAATTTTCCATATCTCGAAAACTGTTAGTAGCAGAATTTTGAAAAAATACTGTTTATAGGCCTTCATTTGTTAAAATATAAGTATTTCGATTCATTAACAAATATCGAAGTAATTTATTATTTTAAAACATCTGAAAATTCCGCTCGTAAACTAGTACATTTACTAACAAATCAAAAGCAGATATACGTATGATATAGCCTTCTAACGTGTACAAATTCGGATGAACATACATTACGCGATATGCAGATATAAAGGCATTTCATCGAATTTCTAGCGGTGTGACTTTGGCCATCGAATACGCAGTTCTCTCTGAATACAAAAAGATAAACTATAGTGAACATTGGTGTTCATTTGACTGGAAACAACATTTCACAAAGTATGCTTCCCAGTGTGAAATCAAACCCACGACCTCCTGATCACAAGGCCAATGCCTTGACCACTGGACCACGGAGGCAGTACGGCACATCATCAATACCTACATATTGTTTGTCTTTGACTTAATTCGATAATGACGTTCTTCAAAATTTTGTTTCTAATTATTTTTGTAATTTATAATGATATTTCACTATGTATTGTATATTTTAGGTACTTTCTTACTACGTTAGATGACACTACATGTGCCATCCTGACGTTCACTGTTACCTACTATATCTTTCAGTTAAATTGGTCCTAGAGGAAAAGACACTAAAAGCCATTCTGATTTTCAAAGGTTTCATTTTATTCAAGAGGGCACTGAGTAATTTAGGATAAGCATGCGCAGCTGCTCATTTACATGTAAATACAGTACCACTGTAGCAACAATTTAAACTTAAAAATATGTTCTAAACCTGTGTAATATCCACTCTAACAATTGATAAACAAAATTGATTATTTAATTACATTTCGCATCAAGCTTTTGAAATAGTAGCAATTGAAACTGAACTAATAAAATATAATTCAGAGATAGCATTTTATAGCGGTTGTTGACCCATATCTACATTTTCTTCAAACTTCTGTTTCTGCTCCTATATCTCGGACTTTCCCCAAGGATGTCCGGAGATAACAATTTTTTAAATAATTTTTGATTACGTTACGACAGGGACTAGTGGGAAAAGACTCAAAATAGATAATTGTGGAAGCAGGGAGGGGAGACTTTTGCCCAGCTGTGGGACACAAACAGTTTAATGAAAAAAAATGATTACTCCTTAAAAATAAGGAAATCCTTGTCTCTGAGATGGTGCTATCAGGGGAATACAATAGTATTTATAACAGGTCCCTCAAAAACTGAAATTCCGTGTTTGATGTCATATAGTTGATTGATTACATTACAGGCAATGTATATGAAATGAGACAGAATTTCAGACGTTGCGTGTCAGAGTTACTCTGCTGGACTCACTGAATTGCCGTATTTCTAGCTGTAAGAGAAGCGGCACTCGCTATAAAGTGGCTTTATAGCGTATCATCACAAGACAGTTCTTACAGAATGGAATCTCCTAAGGTACGCGCAATACGCGTCCCCGTCACCGTTCTTGTGCCGCCATGCACACGTCAATGCGTGTATGTTTGCCCGCTCTCGCGGCTAGCCCCTCGACAAGGCGAGAACCGGGGAGCATATTGCGCGGGGGGGGGGGGGGGGGGGGGCGGCTTAGGAGATTCTGTTCTGCATGTAATACTGTCTTCTGTGGTAGCATATTGCATAGGTTTAGCACATACAGCGTAACATTAAACTCTAAGTAATAGTCGCGCCCCCTGGCGCGGCGCGCGGAGCTACACGTCGACGTCGCTGCTGTCGTCGCTGTACTCGTTGCCGTCCGGCTCGTCGGCCTCCTCTTCCTCGGCGTCGGCCTCGGGCCCGCCGTCCAAAGCATCTTCGTCATCAACGTCGTCCAGTTCCTCCTCTTCCAGCATTGTTGAGAGTTTCGTTATTACTCCTCTGCCCATTTCTGAAAATGGAGTGTACATGTGTTATTAACAATGGGAGAATTGCTATTTTCTGGTGGGGTTCCGTCTATCTAGATTTTGCTGCTACGAAGTTTATTTGGCATTACACACTTGACATAATCTTCTTGTTAAGGCACAAAAATATTTAATATAATTAACGTTTAGCCGAATTTCATGTCTGAATTTACTAGGTATGATATTAAATTTAAATTAAATTTCTCATAATTTCGTTTAGCATAACGTTTATTCAGACCAGGAAAAGTATGCAATGTATGACAAATGAACATGTTGCAACGGTATCCTATGTACGGTATGTAGATTAGATTATGGTTGTGCAGTGACCATCACAGGAGCGAGCGCCGACTAAATGTCGAAAATTTACTTGGTAATACATTTCCGATCGCTATTTAGACAATATCTATCAGCTATCTAGTAAAATTAGCCAGCGAACTGGACACCTAGATAGCTCCTTGAATGCCGGAATCCAATTGGATGCCTAGGCCGATAGTTATTTGAATTAGAATCACTTCACGTTTAACTTGGGGTATTGAAAGCCAGCCCTTTGAAAAGGCTGTATGGATTTACGTAATCAAGGTATTATAAGATTAGTCATGTCATATGTCACCATCACGAGTATTTTGGGCCTTGCGGCCCTGGGCTCTGTCAGCTCTGTTAGGGTTAAAGACGTCATAGTGTATTTGTATCTTAACTTGGAATATTGGTTATTCCAAAGCATCTAGGTAATTAGGATCATCATATATTTATCTTTCGATAAATCGGTTTATTTTAAGATAAACAAAATTACTTACGTTCAACATAATGCTCCAACGATTTAGGCACCATACTTTTTGCCCTCTCAATATCCTCTTCTGAACATTCTCCCTTGTCTAATCCTGAAAATTGAAAAGTGATGTTGTTAAAATAAACTTGCAGCAACAGTAACCAAACCACACTTCAACATTTGAAAGGTGTCTATTTTTTTTTACTAGCCTATTTCAGTGTCCCACTGCTGGGCAAAGGCCTCCCCTTTCTGTTTCTAATCAGTTCTGTCGAGGGCAGTAGTTTGCCACTCGCCCATGTACTTGTCACGCCATCTCTTTCGAGGTCTGCCTCGCTTTCGGCGACCAGTTGGGATTCACTTAGTAGCCATCCTAGCCCACCTATCTTCTTGCATACGGCAGACATGCAAAGGTGTCTATATATATTTTTTTTTAAAATTAATTTCAGTAAATTCAAATTGGCTAATGCCTAAACTAATTGTTTGCGCAATGGCAACCCCACCGCAGTGGAGCCCCCTGACGGAAGGAAGAGTAGGAACCTCGCAACCATCCGCCCATCTTCATCACGTGACGGGCGGTTATTGACGTTCAACCAATAAGCTCGGTTTACCACGATTTTTGTACATATACCATTGGTCGAAATTGTTCCCACCACCTCTATCCCTGATATATGTAAAATTCAAAATCAAAAATATACTCGTCATCAAACTTCCCATCAGACAACTGCATTTTTATTTCTCTCAAAAATCACCACCATTAACGGCAGATCTATAAATATCAAAAAGTATCTACACGCGCCGATACACTTATAATAATACTCAAAATTATATAAATTAGGTTTTCTTTAAAAACGGTAATGAATGGTATTATGAATATACTCACCAAAAAGTAGGCCCATTCTTTTTAAAATGTCTATATCGTCATAGATTTGAAATTTCTTATTGAAGTTAAACATATATTCCGTCCTGAAATAAAAAGATTTATATTATAAAAATGTAATGTGGTGTTGTACATACAAGCACCTATGCAATAGTATTTTTTCTTCGGCGGAGAATCTGCCTTTAGATCTAAACAACAAGCTTCTTTCTAATAATAGACAATTATTTTCCCTATGGAACTTTTCCCATGTCCTTATCAACTTGTTTACTACTTGTTGCTATTTCTTTAAAACACTTGCTTTCACTACAAAAAAAGGTAATTGGCTAACAGTGAGTAAAGAGCCCCATTGGCGTCGCAAGACGGAACTTTATTACTATACGCCCAGCTATATCTCGATTAGCTAGTTGGAGGAATAGACGTTGCTCACATCGATCCGCCCAACTTTATATTGGGCACATCAATCCGCCCAACTTTATATTGAGCACATCAATCCGCCCAACTTTATATTGGGCACATCAATCCGCCCAACTTTATATTAGGCACATCGATCCGCCTAACTTTACATTGGGCACATACAGAAACAATCGGCCAAATTACGATATCTTGATTATAGCTGTCATGATTTGCCAAAATTAACGATCAGCCTATGACATTGCCGTATGGTGACGGCAGAGACTACTCTGCCACTCTCTCAAATTCTATTCTAATACAATTTGTCACCACCCCTTTCCTCTTCCATGGTTGTCATAAGAGGCGACTAAGGGAGGTATAAGTAACAGTAACAGGGTACTGGCAGTAGCATCCACTGCACAACGACTTTATAGCATCAACGGCACCAACCCGCCAGCCCAGCATGATGATTATGGGCAAATCGTCCCTTTATTGGAGCTTTAGCCCAGCAGTGGACTGTTATAGATTGATAAAGATGTTGAAGATGACTACGACAGAACGCTGATTCACTAGTTGTAAGTTTATAATATTTACGTTTTGTACTTACTTATCATTAGAAATACTGCAGTCAATCAGGGCTTTATCACTTGTATTGACTACAATAAATGGCAAGTGTATTGCTGAAGACGGCGAAGGTTTAACACCTTTGTTTTCTGCCTCTTTATTTCTTTGAATTAAACTTTTAAATGATATATGCTGAAATAAATTAAAAAAAACTTGTCTTCAACACTTCGCCTGCTGAAAACGCACCGTATGTGTTTTCCTCTTTGGCAAAACACACACGGTGCATTTTTCAGCAGAGGAAGTGTCAGTTTTGAAGGGTTCAGTTTTTACTCTCGCATCAAGCCCCAGTAGGCTTGATGCGTGGGTAAAAAATTATTAAGCCTTTGAACAGTTTGAATGCTATCATTCCAGACATATATTTATATAGACATATGATTGTTTGGGAATCACCGGTCACCGTCGTTCAATGTATTAAATAATATACTTTGGTTGCCTTTTGCTGGAAAACGACTTGTTCGGCCAAAGGCTTCCCCTATCTTCACCATTTTTAGCAATGGTAAAATTATTCTGAATTATAATAGATTTAGACTTTTATAAAAATATTAATATAACTAACGTACCTGCAAGATAAGTTCTTGTAACTGCTGAGTCTTTTTCTGGATCTGTTCTAGTTTTGATTGCTTTTCTTTTTCCAAAGATGTACATTCTTGTACTGAATTGGTAGGCAGACCCAGCCACCGGATCTCTTTTTTCTCTTTCGAAATTATATTCATGGCCATCAATACATTGAGTGCGTCGTAAACTCTTCGCCTAATGTTCTTTTGGTCGTATTGCTAAAAGTTATTCCGAATTTCATTTTTACACTTCTATTTATCATTCCATTGAAATAAAATATTTTCTTTAACAAGTTTATTTGCTAGGCAAATTAAAAAAACCCCGACAGTCAAGAATGCCATCTAGTGATGAGTAGCGGAACTACCGATACGACTTGATAACCGTAGCGCTATCTATTATTTGCTAGAGAAAGCTCTGACTTTCAAGAGTTAACCCGCAATAACTTGTAAATCTCTAAACCGATTTTCATCAAACAGCTAAGAACCACCGCAAGGGAACTTGCTTTCACGTACAAAAAGCGCATCAAAATCAGTCCATCCGTTCGAGCGCTACGATGCCTCAGTCAAACAGACATTAACGTCAAACTTATAACACCCCTTTTATTTGTCGGGGGTTAAAAAGGAGATGACAATTCTAATACTAGCTTAAAATAAAACTGCTTAAACAAATCATTTTAACTTTTTAAAATAAAAAAACCACATTCTAAATATGCAAAACAAATTGTCTCTCCAGAAGATATAGTATAAATATATATATATATACATATTATGTATAAATATACAAGAACAAATCATACTGATTGAGCTAGCCCCAAAAAGTTAAACTTGTGTTATGGGACACTAACTCAAGGATACTATATATATTTTATACATGTACGAGTAGTATCCTGGCTAGGGATCAAACCCAGAACCTCGGGATTAGCGGCTTACTATGTTAACCATTACGCCACGAATGTCGTCGAAGATGTAAGGATTCTAACCATACTGCATACATCCAAATCTGGTCAGGCATTTCATTTTGAAGTTATGACAGAATTAATAAACTCACAAACTACAAATATTAACTTCTTTTTTTGGGGTAGTCGTATTAAAAGCATTAAAAAGAGAACAATTACTTGACTGTCTGCAGAACCATGTATGCCAGCTGCAAATTCCAGGACTAATTCGTCTGCAACCTCATTGTATGAAGTGAAACCCTTGGTCCTAACTTTTTCACATACTTTCATTGAGAAGTGTCTTAGTCCTTTCCCAACTTTGTCAGCATGCTTCCTCCTCTTTGTTGTACTGTAATAGAAAGGTGTAAAGGCTTATACAAAGTGTAAGTTCACAATCTACACATAAGGTACCTTGGGGTAAGAACGGATTGGGGAAAGATCAGATAATTCAAATAACTTCCCTCTTAGTATTATACTTACAAAGTAAAATAGACAAGTTGTAAAGTTAAGTTTGAGAAACATAATTTCATAATTTGTCATTATACAGAAAAAATCAGACTATTCATTCATATAAAAAAAAGTTTTGTGAGTGTTCTACCTAAACCACTTTTTTTAAAGCAAATCCTTTAGTTTATTATAGGGATGAATAAAGCCCGTGTGGTTCCGGGTTAGAATAGGACCACTTTATCTTTTCCTGTAGATGTCGTAAGAGGCGACTAAAGGATTAAGCACAAACATCTCGTGCTACAATTGCATTCCCAAGGAGGGTTAACGTCGGGCGGCGGCCGGTTGTAAAACTTTTCGCACAAATACATTCCCAAAGAGGGTTGACGTCAGGCAGGCGGCCGGTTGTAAAACTATAGCCAAATCATTTAAAGGGTTCCGGCTATTTCTTCTCCATTTTGCAAGGTCTTTGGCATCCTTGGGTGACCATTGACATTCATATTATATTTGGAGAAGAAAAAGCGGGAAAGCGCATCCCGGGCTCCGAAGCAGCACAGCTGAGGATGAAACCGGGAATGTGCTTAGACGAAGAAGAAGGGATGGATAAAGCCGAATATTTCTAATGAAAGCCTAACGTTTTAAGCTTCACAGTTGCTTTTAGTAGTCCGATCTTACCTGGTATTCGGATTGGCAAACCCAATATTCATAAAGATGTGACTTGGCAATCACTTAAGTGAAAGAAACTACAAAAATACTCATAGACACAACTCACCAAAAAAAAGGCTGGCCTTATCCCAAGTACTTTGTTTCTGATGGTCATTATGTATAACTATTCCAAACTGTTAATTAACTGTCAGCTTATGAAAATATTTGTTAAGAATAAAACATTCGTCTCATAATTAGCTTGACAGTAATATTTTAAATGTACTAATTTTACATATGTATTATAAACAATTGACGAAAATAAAAAGAACTTACTACTCAGTTGGTGGCTCGTTATCCGAATCATGTCTCCGCCTAGAAGTGTGTGACATGTTTGAAGATATATCTCTTCTTATTGGGGTACCAGTATCTACTGTAAAGTTTGGTTTGGTTACTGATACAGGATCTGGTACTGTTTGAATATATTTCAACTCAGTTAGATTTGGTTTAACATCCTAAAACATAATGAGAAAAGATCATTTTAGATAAATAACCTTTGAATATCAATACTATTTGCATCTTTTGCTACCTTTGCTGTCTGCCATTGTCTATGTCAAATTGACATTGGGGATGAGGATGATAGAGAGCCCTAGTATGGTACGGTGGTACTAGTAGTATCCAATTGAAATTAAAATGGATAACTAACTTTACAAACAACTTGCACATGATATAGACCTATACTTACTGGTTTATTTTCTTCTTCAAATTCAATTTTTACTTCAACAAGTTCTTTTTTGGGTGTTATCTTATGAAAATCTGACAAAACTTTAGTTGGAACCTGCACCAATTCTGAAATTTAAAATAAATCTATTACTTACAACACTTAGCTGAAATTGTCACTGTACATACTGGTATATGAATATTATAATATACGTACTTGAAGAACATTTGAGATCACTCAATTTGACCGTCTGATAAATTGGCTGAAAATAATAAGATTTATCATGCAAGGTCATAAAATTAAAGTAAAACAATAACTATGAATGCTTAGTATGTCCCATCTCTCTTTTCTACACATAATACTAAAAAGCATGAGCATTGTTCAAGTTACTTATAATAACCCTTGCTGTACATATAATACAATAATAAACATCATACATAAAATACCCAAGTAACCAATCTCAAATAAATTAAGCATAACAATTACATACACACATTCATACTGTCATGCCTTTATCTTTTACTGGGTCGATAGGAAGAGCCCAATGATTCAGCAGGAGTATGCATTACTAGCACTTTATATGCATGTCAAGTAACATTGGGCATGGTCCACAGTTGTATAGGATTTGTGACAAATGGCATAAAATATCTCAAGCTCTTCCATGATTCAGTAGGTATGTTGAATCTTTAAAATATTGGATGCTATTGAAAAATTTGATACCACTGTTGAGTAACAAACACAAAAACAATCAAACACACTGTACTGTCATAAAACAATGTACATAGAACAGAAAAGAGTAATAAAGACACATTGCTAGTCAAATTCACTTTTCCCTTGCTTGACTTCTATGATCACAATACAGGTGCTGTTAGTAGGTACCTACATTTTATATTTTTTCTTCTCTTCCAGGTCAGCAAGGGCAATACAAGGGCAATGAAAGTGTCGATTTTATTACGTTATGAAAGATTCAATTAAGAAAAAAATACATTAGACAGTAAGTCGTCTAAAACTCCCTCTGCAGCACAGACTATTGCTACTTATTACCCAAGTATCTAAAAACATAATTGACATACCTGTGGATTCTCTGATGTTGATGGTATTTTTATTAACTTTACTGGATTGCCTTTTAATTTTATTTGAGCAATAGGCTGATTACTGGTATTTTGAACTACTTTGACCATTTGAGGCTGTCCTGAAATACCAATAATGCGAAAAGTGAATACCTTTGCATGGTAGGAATTCCAGATCTTATAAGATAAAATATGGAGATAATAGGGAATCGCGATACAAAGTATTGTATACTACCTGAAGCTAAGGTTATATTATACCCATGGTATATTATGAATGGTTAGGTATAAGTACCTAATTACAGACGCGAAGTGGAGCGCAATACCGGGAATAATATACGTCAGACGCCGAAATGAATAAGCCCTTAAAAAAGTTAATGTTTATTTGAGGCATTTAGTAAACCGTACATTTGATATGTAGGTACCTGTATCGGCAAAAATATGACAAATCTACGACAAAAATATATAATAGAAATTCACGAAAGCTGGCATTACTACTAACCATTAGCGTCATGTATTATGAAATTTACGGTACTACTTTTCTGAGACATTTTCTCTGCACTTGACGGTAATTGCATCCATTTAGATAACTATTGAATGAAGCTATCAATCTTTTGACGACCAAACAAAATAATATACTCAACTCGAATTATTGTATCATTGTATGGTCAAAATGGCGACATTATTTTTTGAGATACTTTTATCGTCAGAAACTAAACCAATATTTACACCACGTTTATACACAAACACTTTCAAAAATCATAAACGTGTCACATTTTATATAACTGTTATAAAATGATTATAAAAATTCTAAATGCAGAAACTACAGCAACAACGGAAAGTATCGGCCAGCCGCGGGCTTATAAAATTTACCAGCTGATTGGATGACGCTTCACGTGGTACCAGCATACGGCAATTTGTTTCCGGAAAAGGCGCGAAAGCCGTGCCCCTCCCTGCCCTGCCCCTGCCTCTGCCCATTGCCACAGCCTGCCTATAGTCTGTTTAAAAATTCCGTACAGTAAACTGACATTTGAAGGATTGCCTGTTTTTTACATTTAATAAATAGGCATGTAACCGCGCCGCGAGTGCCGCGACCGGTTATACTACCTACTTAATACCGAAATATTTATCGTATTTTCTTATCGTATCATGAAAAAGTGTTTTAAATATGATCTTTGACTTTATTTGATGAAATTCTTTTCATTCTTTAAAATGTGAATGATAAACAGAATAAAACCCTATCAATATATTTAAATAAAGATAGCGGAATTAATTAATTAATTTCCTGAAACGCAGTTTTATAATTTTCGAAGCCAAAATATGAAGCCGACGACGCTTTGCGCGATTGATTTTTTTTTTTTGGTGGTTTGATTTTGGGTTAAGAAACAAATACTTTTAGTTAGCAGAAGTATGCTAGTTACTGGTTTACAGTCTATAAAATTTACTATGTGTGTCTATGAAATTAAAATGATTTTAGCTAAGTTATTTAATAATAATCATAACTATTATTTGCAGCAAGTTCTTAGTCTTCTTTACAAACTCAACTTATATCAAGAAATAAGATGGATTTAATTGACACAATACAAAATATTACATGTCAGTATCAGACCAACCATCCCAAAGAAATATACTGAATAATAAAAAAATACTGGTTTTATTTATTACACTAATAAACACATATACCTATACTCTTTTAAGTATACAATCAATTACATAAATAAAAATAAAAACCATATGTTGTTTACTCGTAAAAACATTATCCTCTTTCGGTAGTGGGTAAGAAAATCTTAACGATTCATCCGAAAATCTTAATCGCACATCACTAAAAGTTTTAACATGGTAACATTATTCATAAGTGAATTGTCAAAGCACTGTATCGAATTTCTATAGACTTTAGAATAGAATTATAAAAAAAATCTACTTTGAGCCATGGACGTACCCTACGAACAATAATTCTCTAGAATCGTAAATAATCCCGAAAAATCATTCCACGCGGTATGTAACGCGGCGGGCGGGGCTTAAAATATGAAAAGCGTGGCGCGACAGTTCGCCGTGACACTCGAGTCGTGCGGTTGCGTCGCAAGAAGTTTCCTTTGAGAATATTGCTGTGTGTTTGCGATAATCGATTCATTAAAAATGCCGTCATGTGCCGTGAAGTGGTGTAAAAGCTATCATCATCATCATCATTTCAGCCACATAACGTCCACTGCTGGACATAGGCCTCTCCCAGGGATTTCCAAAATGACTGATCTAGAGCGGTCTGCGTCCAGCGCTTTCCAGCGACTTTAGTCAGAAGACCTTTAAAAGATATACAGACATGAAAAACACAGGACTCACCTTTCATATGTAAGTAAATAAACATTTCAATATTGTACCTCACCGCTCATGGCGTTGACCGCGGCCGTGTCGGTTGAGCAGCCGGCTTCGGGGAACTAGCTGCTTGACCGACATGACGCGTACGTGACCTTGTCGCGACCAATCGCATGCATCTTTGTCTATGTGGGCGTTCAAGTGTTTCGTTGTAATTACTGTTCGTTTGTTTGCGTAAATGGAATCAGAATCAAAGCGGTGAATGTAGGAGCGTCAGGTATCTAGAGAATTATATGTCGATGGACGTACCATTCAAACAGGACTAAGCAGGAGCCGAGCGAGTTATGTAATACAGATGCCGTGTGTCTCGTTCTATTAGGGTAACCATAATATTGGTGTACTCGGGACAAATAATTATTAGGTATTGAAACTTGTATGTGCCCAATATTGTAATATTGGGCTTTTTAGGGTTTCCTACCCAAAGGGTGCAAACGGAACCCTATTACTGAGACTCCGCTGTCTGTCCATCTGTCTGTCTATTCATCTGTCTGTCTGTCCGTCTGTCACAAGGCTCTATCTCTTGAACCGTAACAGCTAGACACTTGAAATTTTCATCTATTATGTTTTACTGTGGCCGCTATAACAACAAATACTAAAAATAAGAAAAAAGTTGAAACTTAAAGGGGGTCGTCATACAAAAACGTGGTTTTTCAGCGTTTTTAAGGTTCCGTACCTCAAAAGGAAAAAACGGAACCCTTATAGGATCACTTTGTTGTCCGTCTGTCCGTCCGTCCGTCCGTCTGTCAAGACCCTTTTTCTCAGGAACGCGTGGAGGTATGAAGCTGAAATTTATATCAATTACTCAAGTCTACTGTCCCTTGAAGCTGTGAAAAAATCAAACTTCTAAGCCAACGCAATCAAAAGATACAGCCGTTTATGCCGCAAATTTTCGACACTTGCAAGGGAATCAAAACCTACAGGGTGCTTCCCGTGAACTCAGAATCTTGAAATTTGGTACGAAGCAACGTCTTATAGCATAGATAAAGGAAAAATTACGAAAACCATAAATTTTTAGTTACATCACATAATATATATTTTTTTAATAATTTTAAACTTACTTGTCGTAATGAACGAACTTTGTAAACCTTGCAGGTTTGTACGGAACCCTCGGTGCGCGAGTCCGACTCGCACTTGGCCGGTTTTTTTAACTAGATCTTTATAATGTTATTAACTAGATACTTTAAATGTTCACCTGGGCGTTTGCCCAGCGGTGGCCGGAAGAAAGGCTGAGATGTATGTATGTATTAAGTATACAAGGATTTAAATAAAATAAATCATATTTGTTGATATGTTTATTTATTGTATACAATCAATCAAATCAATGTCAATCCCTTATTTTTACTGCATAGGTAAGGTGTCTGAGGGAGTGCAGCTGAAACATAATTCGTGCTATTGGAATGTGGTCAAAGAGGTCCTGGAATGAGGAATGTGGTCCTTCTCAGGACTCCTAATGTATGCGAAATTTCAAGAAGATTGGTTCAGTAGATAAAGCGTGAAAAGGTAACATACAAACAAATATACAAACTCACTTTCGCATTTATAATATTAGTTGGGATTTGGGGTTATGAACAATACACACATACGTACAAGAACAGACAAGAAAACAGACTAAATACTAATGCCGCATAGTCACCCTATTAGTTATATTATAAATAAACAATAATTTGTCAGTTTACGTGTGAAACAATAATCCGCAACCACCACAGGATTCACTTTTACAAAATTATATACAACACTTTTTAACTATTTTAAAAGGACTTAAGATATTAAAACCATTTTAAACACAATACGAGTATCAGCATTAATATTGCGAGCCGCCATGATGATCAAAGAGAGTATAATCACTACGTTATAATGATGATACATAAACACAATTAAAGGGTGGACAGACCATTGAAAAATTATACTACCAAGTTGATTGAAATTAACGCAAATGCTTTAATTTATGAGGTAAATTACAAAATCTATACTAATATTATAAAGCGGAAGAGTTTGTTTGTTTGTTTAAACGCGCTAATCTCAGGAACTAATGGTCCGATTTGAAAAATTCTTTTTTTGTTGGGTAGTCCATTTATAGAGGAAGGCTTAAGGCTATATAACATTACGTTTCGACAACCACGCGAACGAAGTCGACAAACAATGAGATAAGTTATGTTTTTCAAAAACATGTAATTTTTATTTTTGAGAAGTATTCGGTCCCGTTTGAGTGGTACGTCCACAGATCTGTATATACTAGACTAGCTGTGCCCGCGACTTCGTTCGCGTGGTTGTCGGAACGTAATGTTATATAGCCTAAAGCCTTCCTCTATAAATGGACTACCCAACAAAAAAAGATTTTTTCAAATCGGACCATTAGTTCCTGAGATTAGCGCGTTTAAACAAACAAACTCTTCCGCTTTATAATATTAGTATAGATAAATAAAATCTTACAATTTGTATGGGAACCTACAGTGCCAGTTTTGAACTGTCAAATGTAATGTCAATGGTGACATTTAGTAATGAGAGCATTCTGTTCGCGCTAAATCGATTTAAAGACACCGACCAAGTGAATGAAAATGAATTAAAATTTGATTTTCAGTCGACTAAACAATCACGATTATTAAAACCTTCTCCCTGTTTGCCCCTCTGTATGTATGTGCACTTAGAACTACGCAATGGATTTTAATGCGATTTACATTCAGATATAGACAGACCGAGCGCACGAATACCAAATTAAAATAGTTCAGGGGCAGTTACATATTTTGTCGCTGTGCTGTGCCTAATACCGGTTGACTGGTAAATTACGTAGCATCACGTATCATACTTATTGACATCATAAATCATGATTAATATGTATCGTCAAAAATATAAAGGTACCGCCGCCTTATTGGCTTGTTTTGCAACCGCTTAAAATCGCGCGCAGCGCGAGTGTCCACACTTCTTGTTTCTATTGGATAATTTGGTCAACTTTGAAGCACCTATTTTTTATACAGGCTGACTTTTAAACAACCAGCCAAATTTTTGAAGCAAGTTCAGTCCATGATACTGAACTACTTTCAATAAAAAACAATTAACGAAAAAGTAAAATAAAAATTCGCCTTTTCATACAAATCAGCGCTCAGTCAAACGGATTTTCTATGGGAGGACGAAAAATGTTTATGGACTTTTAATAAATTTTTTTTATAGAAATTTAGTTCAGTATCATGGACTGAACTTGGTCCAAAAATTTTACCCGTGCTTTAAAAGTCAGCCTGTATAAATATATTTGGAACGAAAATCGAGTACTGAGTGCACTAAGTGTACAAAATTAATGAAGAAAGTACAGTGCTCGATTTTTACAATAGAGGTATAACTACGTGAGTACTGGTTCATATTCTGTGGTATAACCTTAGACTTTTGAGCAAAATGGGGGTAAAAGTTTCAGCAATTACTTGCGTTCCCTTCGTCCTAGGAGGTCTGGAAATCTGATGTCTACGTGTTCGTCTTGTGAAGGCGTAGTTTAATTGATATAGTTAATTTATGAAATACTCTGTCTTCTGTGATTTTGTGAATTTTTGAGAATCTAAATCCGTCCATGTATAACGCTAAAGCAAACTTTTCCCTGTTTTCCCTCCTCCACTCCCCCTTTTCAGCAACATTTTGTATAGAATTAAGTCCTTACTCTCGACCACAAATATAAGCGACAGCGACGTTGCTGTCGTGATATTCGTGGCCGAGTGGTTAGTATGCCTCTCAAGACTGAAATCCGTCAATAAATAATGCTATTGAAAACTTCCCCCACTTCTTCCCCTTATTTTCCCCCAATCAAAAATCGCGATTGACTTAATAATTTAAATAAATCAAGGAACTTGCGTACCAATTTTCGTCAAAATCGGTTGAAAAATGCGATCTGTAGACGAGAACAGATAGACAAAATAATTTTTCGACTAATCTCGAAACTGAGACGCTTCGCTCGCTCGGTCAATAAATGTTATTTTCTACAAATATATTACAAACATACTTATGCCAAAATATCTCAAAGCAAACATTAGGTACCTCTCAAACCAATGTTTCGCTAATCGATTTAGAGTCATAATATAACACTGTACAACACTATCGTTAAAATAACGCTTCATTTGAACGACTAATGACAAGTGTATGACAACGAATGAATGAGAAAGTATCTAATCGTTTTATTTTCATTGCGTGTTATAAATACTAGGCCATCAAATGCTGTTACTAATGTAAGCAATGGATCATGAATATGCGATTTTCACTCAGTCAGCAGTTTTCAGTATAAAAGTTAAACAAAACATGAAATAATTGATTTTAAAATAAATTGAATACTATTTAATAAGAAATTTACTTACCGATGAAAGGAAACTTTTTCTCGACTTCCTCCAACATTTGTTGACGTATTTCTGCAGCTCAAAACTGCACAAATAGGCATTTTTCTGCAGAGCGTTCTATAATAGGTTAGGTGCAATAAGCTGTCATACACGGACTAAAGAACACAATTTTGAATGAAGTCGATTTTACTTCAGTTGGACACGCAAGTACATTCATAGGCTGTGTCTATCTTGATCCATGGTCTGTGGGTACGTCAATGCTTTGAGTGATACCGATATTTTTTTATTATAGATATAAATACTGATATCTTGGTGTAGAGATATCGATGCCAAAATACCGATAAAATTCCTTTAGTCGCGCTTTTACTCCGCTACGCGTTGTTGTCGTCCCGCACGAAACTCAACTGTGCTGTGCTGTGTGTGACTGCTGTGCTGTGCTGTAACTGTAAGTGATTTGACCTCTGCGAGTTCTGCGACTAGTTGATTGAGTTTCGTGAAAGTAATTTTATAAAATATATTGATATTAAAATATCAAGTCCCTGATCCCTGTTTGAGCCTGCGTCTGTCTGTCCTCATCTGTCTGTCTCTGCCTGCCCCGAGCCTTCGACCCCCGACCCGACCCCGACCGAAGGGTGTCGGTGCGTGGCGCCATTTGCTATTGCCTATGCGAAGAATTCAGTTTATGCTTGACTTGACAAACATTATTTTTTGTGGCTGACAATACCTACTTGAAGCTTGTCAGTAGTTGCCAGGTTGCAGCTATTTTGTTGGTAACTGACAACCGTGGCAATGTCAATGTCAAACACCCATAATAAAGTCTCAGTGTTGGTTGGTGAGTATGTATGCATAGATTAATATTGTATATAATGAAATAGATAAGAAACTGTAGCTTTAACATTAGATCAAACCAGTGGCGCCATCTGGTAACATGCTTTCGCAACCCGAAAGGACTATAATATGAAATAAAACGGTGAAAAAATTACACCGTGAGCTGGGACTTGAACTCGCGATCTCGGTTCAAATACGACTATATTCAATAGCTTAAACAACTAAGCTATTAAATGATTAACCACGCATGTCGAATTCATCCATCATTTAATATTCCTATCAATTAAAAAAATGGTGTAAAAACTATACTGCGTGAGTGGGACTTGAACTCGCAACGTTGCTTTTATTTTAACCATGCCCTAATCAACTGAGCTATCACGTGTTCTACCTCATACGGTGAATTTCTCCACCATTTGATATTCCTATTCTATAAGACGCATTAGGAGTTAGGTCAGCTGATTCGTGACTAGATGGCGTTTTATTGAATTTTTTTATCAAAAATCTGCAATGTTCTAAGTTTCATAGGCATGTATATATGTACCTATTTTGTTTGTGATTGTGTGGTGTGGTGTTTGCAAGGGAATGTGTGCAAGGGATGGTGTTGTTTGTGTATAAGAATAATGTTATAATATGGTTATAATAAAATATTACTCTTAATTTATAAATTGTAATGTAACTAGAAACGAATCTCTCTAATCTAGTTTGGTTGGACTTAGAAGTGGTATATCTAACGAGAGGATAATTTGAGTAAAGTTAGTGGCATAGTGGCATTGGATTAGCAGTTGCTCCACTGTAGCAAACATGAGCAAGTTGATATATTTTGTGTTTTTGTTTCTGTCGTTAACTAATAGTAACTGGAGTTATGTAAATATTAATCTACCACCTGAACACGTTTCCTATTTCTTTAATTCATTTCCTGATGAGGCACAGTCATGTATGGATGATCCAGAGTGTCCATATAAAGCATCTACAAGCCTTAAATCATGTTGGGGCTATGAACGAAATTGCAATAAGTCTCTATCATATCATGTTAGGCCTAGATGTCCTGGCGACCATCGTGGGTGGGTGAAAACAAAGGAAGCACAGTATGCAACATTTTATACACAAGCTGATTTTGGTAAGAAAATTTTCAGAGACAAAACTATTATAAACTAGCTTTTTCCTGCGGCGTTGATAGTATGGTCAAGGGTATTTGACAATCCCTCAGGAATCTCATATTTTTCCAGGATAAGAAGTCCATATCTTTTGTGTTAATCTAATCCGTCGAGCTGCTTTGGCCCAAAAGCAGAACTAGCATCCATACATACAAACTTTTGCACTTATAATATTAGTAGACTAAACTTATTCTTCACATCCATTTCGCTGGGTTAAGTCAAGTCCTTACTTGAACATTCAAAAAAGTATCCTACTTTTAGTATAAGTTATGGGGAAGTTTTTGTATTAGAATTTATCATCATCATCATTATTAGGTCTTTTTTACACGACCCTCTGTAGGGTAGGGACCTATACTGGACTGGGTTGCTTTAGGCGTAATCTTCCCAGCAGTGGTCGTTCCGAAACTCGTAGTTTGTAGCTTTTGCACTAAAAATAATAAATAACACCTTCAATAAGTGATATAAAGGGTCTTTCAACAAGGATGGGTAAATGTTGAAATTGAATAAAACAAGCTGTGTGTGAGATATTAAAGTAATTTTTTTTTATTCGAATGGCCTGTTAGTGCCATTATTTATGTAATATGACATCGTTTAAATTTCCGCCGCGGCTTTGAACAGTGACACGGATCCGAGAGGTCTAATTTTCTATGACCTGCTGCATAAATCCGGAAAAATCATTTTTATTGACGAGGCGCATTTATGGATGAATGGCTATGTCAACAAGAAAAATTCTGAATATGGGACGACCAAAACCCATATGAGGTTTACCAGGTGGCAATGCATCCACAAAAAGTGACTGTTTGGTGCGGATTTTGGTCCGGCGGCATCATAGGTCCGTACTTCTTCGAAAACGACGATGGCGAAGCCATCACTGTCAACGGCGAGCGCTACAGGTCAATGATAAATAATTTCTTTTGGCCTGAATTGAACGATATGGACGTAGACGACATGTGGTTCCAGCAAGACAGCACTACGTGCCACACAGCGAACGACACAGTGGATATTCTGCATGAACGGTTTCAGGGAAGGGTTATCTCTCGCAGAGGTGACGTGAATTGGCCACCAAGATCGTGCGATTTGATCCTGTTAGACTTTTTTGTGGGGTTTCCAGAAGTCACAAGTCTATGCCAATAAACCGCAATCGACTGATGCCCTGAAATTCAACATAACGCAGGCCATTGCCTCAGTATAATAAAGAGTACTAGCGTACCATCGCTCAGATTCAGCTGGATTTATGTAGCAGAGTCATAGAAAGTTGGACATCTCGAATCCGTGTAGACATGGGTAACTCCGGATTCGAATATTTAAATGAGCCGATTCATCAACAGGAGCCGATACCCGTACTGAATCCCGGTAATCGTGATCGGCTCCCGCGAGTTATTGAGTCCGCACCGATTTTAGTCCCGCAGGAAATCAGCGTCTGTCGAGTCGAGCCGCGTTTCAGCTCCACCGCGTCTCGGGAAGAATCGGGAGTCGGCAGTTAATATTATTCTGTATTGAAACCGGTACCAGAAAGGACGTCTTTATTCTGTAGATTCAATAGCGAAACTTAGCGGACCTCGAAGCTGGAGCCGATAAGGGAATAGGAATCATTAAGATGAGTCGGTATCGGATGCGAAGTAAGATTCAGTGAGCCGAAACACTACTCGGAGTCGAGATTACCCATGTCTAGATCCGTGCCACTGTTCAAAGCCGCGGCGGAAATTTAAACGATTTCATAGTCCATAATTAATGGCATTAATAGGCCTATGGAATAAAAAAAAAACGACGGGTTGCACTCCGGGAGTGCCGGCAGAAGTGAAAACTTGAATATTAACGTTGTGCATTTTTGATATTTTGGAATGGTTAGAGAATAATTTTGCACGAATTGCTTTAATTATCAGTATAAAAGTACTATCATTTATGTGGTAGAATACAATATTTATTTATTGCGCTATCGTACACAAACATGACAATTTATATTACATTAAAAAGTGTTCTGACGCGAGTTTAACATTTTTTACCATTACAAAAAAAAGTGCACAACGCCGCTAAAGAAGTTTTCATTTCAAAAAGGTTTGGGCTCTTCCGGGTTTTGAACCCGGGACCTCTCGCACCCTAAGCGAAAATCATACCCCTAGACCAACGAGCCGGCTAACAGCTTATTTGAAATTATAGTATAAATACTTCCTCTCCTACGCCGCGCCGGCTGTCATTTCGTCTTACGAATTTTCGATCAGGACACGTGTCCTGACGCGAGTTTAATTTTTTACCCATTACAAAAAAAGTGTACAACGCCGCTAAAGAAGTTTCCACTTCAAAAATGACTTAAGGCCGTACCTGAATTTTCCGGGGTCCGCTCCGGTGCTCCGGGGGGAGACGATTATTTAAAATTTTGCTACTATCAAGTCCTAGATAACCGTTCAAAGTATTTTATGAACTACTGTTTACAGTTTATATTGAGAACGTTAAGCTTTACTACGCACATTTGCGAAAAACGGCCACTTTTGGCTAATGTGCGTAGTAAAGCTTAACGTTCTAATTTTAAACTGTAAACAGTAGTTCATAAAATACTTTGAAGGGTTATCTAGGACTTGGTAGTAGCAAAATTTTAAATGATGTCTCCGTTTTCTTTGAAATGTCCAGTGCTGCCCCCATTTTAGATAAATAAAATGGGGGCAGCACTGGACCCCGGAAAATTTAGGTACGGCCTTAATATCTCACACACAGCTTGTTTTATTCAATTTCAACATCGGCCCGTCCTTGTTGAAAGACCCTTTATTTATCCTACTTCTTCTTCGTCTAAGCGCGTTCCCGGTTGTATCCTTTTCATATTTGACAATTTTAAACTATTTAAATTAATGTGATTTATTTATAATATTGTATTCTTTTGTTAATTTCCTTGTCATGTGAGTAATGTAACTACTTTTTAAAATTCATCATGAAATTGATTTTAAAAGTTTAATCTTCGACAATGTTATTTGTAGCTCCAATTTAAAATAAACCAAATTTCTTTATGTGCATGTACCTACTCGAACTTAAATATTTGTATGCTATATATGGCAGGACATAGCGAACTACTATATATTATTGTAACAGCTCTAAAATTGGGTTCCCCTATTTGAAATCTAATGCCGTTTGATCAAACATGATTTGCTCGAAAACCTTTACTCGATTGATGTGACCACTATTATATAGTTTGGCACATCAATGCATCAAAATCTCTAACGATTACAATAGGTAAACGCGTTTTCTCGAAATATCGTTAGATCAAATCGTTTTAAACACTAACCCTCATATTCATAAAAAATAACAAAAGTTTGCAAAACCTTTTTTAGTTAAAATATGTTTTGTCCCTATCACTTACAAAATTTGACATTGCAAGAACAAGACAAAACATATTTTAACTAAAATAGGTTTAGCAAACGTTCGTATTTTTTTTAATAAGGGGGTAAGTATATTATTTTAATAATGATAATTTCTAAGCAAAACTTATTGCACAAATGATTGCAATGATTACGCGTAAGATATAAACATAACGTCAACACATAACACTCTTCTTTTTGTCGTTAGTAAAATAGGTTGGGTACCCAACCAAATTATTTTTTCTCGTGCGTCATATTTAATAGACGCAGGGCGCTTTTTTTTAACAGAAATTTATTTTCGATCGATCGTTTGCTTGGATTTTTATCAAATAATTTAGTATAAAATAATAGTACATAGTGAATAAAACGATTTGATCTCACGATATTTCGAGAATTCGCGTTTACTTCTTTAACCGTTAGAGATTTTGATGCATTGATGTAGCAAACTATAGAGCGCACTGATTGTAGGTCTATAGACAGTTGAGTAAAAGTTTTCGAGCAAATCATGTTTGATCAAACGGCATTAGATTTCAAATAGGGGTACCCTAAAATTGTACCTATGTTTGACAAATAAATGATTGATTGATTGATCCTCGGCTGTGCTGCTTTGGAGCCCGGGGTGCGCTTTCCCGCTTTTTCTTCTCCAAATATAACATGCATGTCAATGGTCACCCAAGGATGCCAAAGACCTTGCAAAATGGAGAAGAAATATACGGAACTGTTTAAATGATTTGGCTATAGTTTTACGACTGGCCGCCGAAGAAATATACGGAACTGTTTAAATGATTTGGCTATAGTTTTACGACTGGCCGCCTGCCTGACGTCAACCCTCTTTGGGAATGTATTTGTGCGCAAAGTGTTACAATTGGCCGCTGGCTGACGTTAAACCTCCTTAGGAATGCAATTGTAGCACGAAGTGTTAGTGCTTAGTCCTTTAGTCGCCTCTAACGACATCCACAGGAAGAGATGGAGTGGTCCTATTCTAACCCAGAACCACACGGGTAATGATATATTTATCCTACATTGAATTTTTTTTTTTTACTTTGACTTTGTACTACCAGAGCCATATATTAGCCAGAGCAGCCAGAGGATTTGGCCTACACTCTCCACGCTCGCGCTGGCCAGACGGGTTGGACAGGTCTAATTGTATTAGAATTATAAAATATAAAAAGCTTCTTCATAGGTACATAAACCAACAGTTACAACCATTTATACATTCTCTGTATACTCTAATTGCATACAATAGTAATTTTTTTCATCATTCTGATTACAGGTTATGTCAAAGAACAGATAGAGGAGTTGATGGTAATGTGTGAAGCATCATACCCTGATGACACTTCTTTAGAATGTTCTAAATATTTGAGGTGTGTATTTGACAACTGATGTTGTTTTTTGGATATTAAGGCACAAACAAGCATCACTGGTATGGTGGGCAGAGAGAGTGGAGTGGACGTCTTTCAATTGCATTCATGTTTAACTAATTTTAACAAAAGCATAATGTAGAATATTGCAATTTGGATTGAACACATGCAATGACATGACAGCATACTATACAGCCATGGTGCTAAAATATCATAATGATATTTGATGAATCAAGAATTAAATATTTATTCAGTAATTAGGCCTTCGCAGGCACTTTTACACGTCAGTAATTTTAGTGTACCTACATTACATGTAATTTTTATATATAATATTAAAATTACTTTTTTTTCAAATAAGCTACCTATACTAGCGTTTCGCAACGACTACTGCTGAGAAGCCGAAACGCGAAAGAAACTCATTTGCACAGTATTGGTCGCCTACGCGCCAGAAGGGCTTTGTCAGTTTACAAGGATATCATCTAATAGAATGTTATTATTTTTAATAGCATTACAATGCTCGGAAATTTATCCAAACTAAAAATATGTGATGAAAAATTCTGCCACGAGTATCGAATATGAATTAAGTTGAATACCACACTTCTGAATAGTAGGCAGTAATGAAGATTTACGCATGTTTGAAATGCGTGTACTATGTGATGAGAAAATTCGTTATGGTGATTCGAAGTTACGGTATAGCACAATTGGTAGTACACCACGGCGTTAACGTGAGGGTCGTGGGTTCGTGTCCCACTCGTGGCGGAATTTTTCATCACATATTTTTAATTTGGACAATACAATGTTATCACAATATAACATGTAAAGCTTGCGAACGAGTGCCAAATCCAATTTACAGAAATAAGTAACACTGAGTAGTCTTTAGTAAAACGGAAATGGAATGGTAAACCGGCGGCTAGATGGACCGATTGTATAAAAAAAGCTGTTGGAGAAACAAATGTGGTCACGATCCTCAGCATTGAGGGACCGACGAAGAAGAAGAAAAAGTTGTCTGTTTGTCTGTCTGACCATCCATCTGTCACATGGCTCTTCAAAAAATAAGATAGTTAAAAATTAATAAAGGTTGTAATACAAAAAATTTTTTTTTTCATTGTTTTTAACTTGAATACTCTGGATGGTCTCTCTCTGTGCTGATTCCTATTGTACCTGATCTTTAATATGTATAAAAGTAATTGACTGATCAATCTTCCTAAGTACTGTTTCGTTTTCTGTCAGGAATGATAAACGGCTTAAAGAAGATAACTAAAATATATTTTATCTATTTGTTTTACAGGTTTTGCCGTGGACGGAATATGATGTTAAATTTTACTGGTCTTGTGGGACGTGGTGATAATTTGCGGTATAAAATGGATATTTTAGGACCCGGCCAAATAGGTAAATTTTTCTTTACCTTCTATCTGTGTATTGATGGCAACACTAGGAAATATTTAAATATGATACAATATCATTTCTTTATCCTAAATGATGATGGTGGGCAAGAAGGAACAGGGAATCAAAATAGTGATGGGTTGCTAGCAACATCGCGTATTAACATGATTCGCATTTTCGCCCTGTCCCTAGATCAGTTTCTACGATCTGCGCGGGAAGAGATGCAGCTGGTACATTCTAAGTTTTTCCTTTTTTCTCAGACCAGCATGGAAGAAATATTTAAAAATACCTTCTTTGAGGATAGAAGAGAGAATGTCAGTTCTTTTTTTATGATAAAATAAAATATAGACTAAATAGTACCTACTTGTGATTAGACTTGCAACTATTTGTGTATGTATGCTTAAATTAAGCTTGTAAGTGAGGGGTCTATTTTATTACCATATAGTATGTAAGTTTTTTTCACTGAAATGTCAGAGATGGCAGTGTTACAATCAAGTTACAATACAGTATTGCAACTGGAAAAACAAGATAGTGTGGCATATATACTATACAATATGTATTTCCCAGGTAGTGTATGTTACATATTGTATTTTTAAGCAAGTACATTTTATTTTGTTTTCAGGTGGTTTCTGCAATTTTTATTCAGAGAGGCTAATGAAAGAAGCTGAACATATGAGTCCATTACAATCATGGAGTCCAGAAATGGTAAACTTTGTAAAAACTGCAAAGAAACCTATCACTGATGGTATTTGCGATGTCATCATCGAAAAACCAACCTATATCATGAAACTTGATGCCAGTAAGTAAAAAAATCAATACTAATACAGTGAAACTATGTAACGTCACTCGATTTAACGGCCAATTCCTTATAACGTCGAAATTCCTTGGCTCTGGTTGGTTTGCTTTGTTTTCCATACAATGATACACTCTATGCAGCGTTGCACCCACTCCAAATAACGTCGAAAATACCCCTCCGGCTACGTCATCATTAAGCAATAAAGAGCACTTTCTTTGCAGATGCGGACCGTTTTTGTTTTTTGTTTGTTTGTTGCTTTATTGTCTAGCATAGATTTACCACGACTGACCCCATCATACATACCAGAGATTCTAAGAATTTTGTTCTTTTGTTTGTTGTGATTACTTGCACGTGTTTACGTCGTCCGTTAGACTGTCGTTAGGTTGTTTTGGCAGGCAACAAAAAACGTCACGAAGATAACAGACTTGACCATGGATATAGGAAAAAGATTTTTTTATACGTCGATGGACTACATCAATATGGTTTGTTATTAATAGTAATATTAAAAGTTAAGAAGCTTCTTAACTTTATTAGTAAAAATATAATAAAATACTAAAATTAAATTGTTTTTTTTCTTCACTCTATATTACGACAACTATCTATAACGTCGTAAAATGTGCAATCCCTTGAGTGACGTTATATAGAGTTTACACTGTATTATAGATATGAATGTGTGTTTGTTAATTTTTCGTTACATAAAATATATTGAGAGAAACCTAAGAGTAACATAGGCTATGTTTTATCCCAGGGACAGTAACCCTGTAGGATGCTAACTGTATATACAATAAATTTTATTAAAGCCATACTTTCATTAGGATTTTAAAAGTGGGCATTTTTGGAAAGGAAAGATCAAGGAGGTTGTCCACAAATGAAGTAAAAGAAAAGGCAGAAGTCGTGTCGTTTAGGAAAATGGAAGACAAGGAAAATCTTTACCAATAAAACATAGTTCTTATTGATAATGGTTTTGGCAGAAATGTCCTTTAAATCTAGATGATTGCACATGAAATTTCCAAAAACAGTTTTTAGGGTTCCGTACCCAAAGGGTGCAAACGGGACCCTATTACTGAGACTCCGCTGTCTGTCCGTCTGTCACAGGGCTCTATCTCTTGTACCGTAATAGCTAGACAATTGAAATTTTCACCGATTATGTATTACTGTGGCCGCTATAACAAATACTAAAAATAAAAGAAGTTAAAAATTAAAGGGGATCGTCATACAAGAAACTTGTTTTTTTCAGCTTTTTTTAACTCAATCTTTATAATGGCATTAACTAGATACTTGTAATTTTTACAGATAATGTATTACTATGACCACTATAACAACAAATACTAAAAATAAGATAAAGTTTAAAATTAAAGGGGGTCGTCATACAAGAAACGTGTTTCTTCAGCGTTTTAAAACATTGTACGATGGTACGGAACCCTTCATGTACGAGACCGACTCGCACTTGCCCGTTTATTAAAATTGCTATCTCAACATTCGCAAAGAGAAATTTACATTTTCGAGAATATATAGAGAATATATATTTTCAAATGAATATTCCAAGTTTTTCTAGATATTCTAAGCGAATATATAGGATAGTATTCCTGTAGATCTAAGCAGTTATATTTCATTTTTTGTTTCAGCTGTGAACATGTATCACCATTTCTGTGATTTTTTCAATTTGTATGCCTCACTTCATGTGAACTCCACACACCCTTCAATGTTTTCTAGAGACAATCACATTCTAATCTGGGAGACTTTTACATACGAATCTGCATTCAAAGATACATTCAAAGCATTCACAAACAATCCTATTTGGGACTTAAAAACATTTAGAGGCAAAGTGGTATGTTTCAAGAATGTTGTGTTTCCACTTTTGCCGCGTATGATATTTGGACTTTATTATAATACACCTGTGGTGAGTATACAGTAAAGAGTGCTAATAATAACATGGTCTGAAGACATTACTGCCTGAATGTTCCAACTGTCCCTGTTGCTTCTCAGCAGTCATAAGTTAATTCTATTTTTAAGGGTATGTGTTTTAACACATGTGGCCCAAATATTTAGTAATCTTAGGGTTCGGACACATCTGTCAGCACGGAACAGAACTTTCCTATGCTGTATCCTTTTCTGTCGCTCAGAACAGTCATTTTCTAGAGCGATAGAGAGTGACGGAACGCTTCAACATGGCCAGTGCGGAAGCGCTCCGTCACTCTCTGTCGCTCTAGCAAATGACGCTTCTGAGCGACAGAAAAGGGTAGCAGCATAGCAAAGTGCTGTTACGTGCTGACAGATGTGTCCCAACCCTTATTACATTACGATATAAGTGCGTTATGGTGGTTATAACACACGAGGCGGAATTTAAATTTTGGCGTATTTAACCTTTTATAATAGCACTTCAAAATCGAATAGCCCACTCTCTTAATAAACATCAACCTCAAGAACAAGCCGGTTTTCGCCCTGGGTTTTCCACTACTGACCACCTACAAACCATAAACCAAATCATAGAAAAGCATTCCGAATTCAATAAACCTCTATACATCGGCTTTGTAGATTACTCGAAGGCATTTGATAGCTTACATCACAAACCTATTTTCTCCGCTTTACATAGCCAAGAAATATATATTCAAATTATCCAAAAAATCTACGAAACAAGTACTGCTGATGTTAAGTTACAGTTGCCAGGTCCATCCTTCCCAATAATGAAAGGCGTGAAGCAGGGTGACCCGCTCTCTCCCAAATTGTTTACTAGTGCTCAAGAGGAAGTGTTTAAAACACTATCCGATTCATGGAAAAATAAGGGCATTATCGTCGGCGAAAAGAGAATAACAAATCTCCGTTTCGCCGACGATATTGTAATCTTTGCGTCTTCCGCATCCGAGCTGGAAACAATGCTCCAAGACCTGAGTACGGCAAGCTTTCTCCTGAAAATGAACCAAAACAAAACCAAGCTAATGACTAAGGGCACGAAGAGTAGGGTTGTGGTAGATAGGCAAGCTATGCAGTATGTTGACGAGTATATATATCTTGGTCAAGTAGTCTCTTTTATCGATCGGCAAGACAAAGAAATCGATCAGAGGATCCAGAATGCATGGAAAAGTTTCTGGTCGATGAAAGAGCTACTTAAGGGCAATTTACCAAAGTGCCTTAAAAAGAAACTCGTCGACATGTGTATCTTGCCCGTCCTAACCTACGGTGCACAGACTTGCTCACTCACAAAACAGCAACGGTCCAGATTGAAGGTTTGCCAAAGAGCCTTGGAGCACAGCATATTAGGTGTCAAATTGATTGATAAAGTAAGAAACACCACACTGCGCTCCATGACAAAAGTTACGGATGTAGACAAGAAAGCAGCTAAGTTGAAGTGGGATTGGGCGGGTCACATTGGCCGTATGCATCCGGAAAAATGGGCCCATATTGCCACAGACTGGGTTCAGACAGATGGATACAGAAAGAGAGGTAGACCGAGGACGAGATGGGCAGACGATTTGCGTGCATTTGATAAGGAATGGAAAGTGAAGACCAAGGATAGGGAATTGTGGAAGAAAAGAGGGGAGGCCTTTGCCCAACAGTGGGACATAAATGGCTAATAAAAAAAAAAACATTTTACGCACGTATCGTACGACGTTTTTCAAAACACTTGCGAGGAAAAATACCTAACAAATTGTTTTATTTTTATTTTTAATAAACTCAACCATAAAACTGTGATGCACATTGTAGCTTTCCTGCCGTTTTAATTTTTAAAATCAGCGCGGCGTGCTGCGTGCTGGCCATCACCTATATTTCAGTAGCTATATATAAAAGTACTCTGTGATACTGGCTGGTGATGCGCGGCGGGCCAGATCTAAATAAAAAAAAAAATTAATTACTAGTAAATAGCGCGGTTATAGAATATAACTTCACTATTTGCGTTTATAACACACACGTGTTTTATGAGCTGCTTTATGTATCTAAAACCGGTAAAATTACATCCACTTTACGAGCAAGTGTGTTGAAAATATAAGTAAATTCATTTATTTGCCACCGTTTATCACTTTTTGCGATAGTTCAATCAAAAAAAATTGTTTCTTTTATATGGTTTCTGACAGTGGTCACAAAGCAACTTTTTAATTTTTGCAGATCTACGGATGTGAAAGAAGTGGATTATTCCATGCATTTTCCAAGCATGTATTACACGCTTTAAACATAAAGATACAAATAAGAGAGAACAAAAAAATCAGAGTGACATTACTGTCCAGAGGTACCACATTCCGGTCGATACTAAACGAGAAAGAGCTTGTGAAGGCATTGCTTCAAAATAAGGAGTACTACGTGCAGCGCGTGGTGTACGATAGGAGTATGCCCTTTAACCAGCAGTTGGAGATCACTCATAATACTGATGTATTTATTGGAATGCACGGTGCTGGACTGACGCATTTGCTTTTCCTGCCTGACTGGGCAGCGGTGTTTGAATTGTAAGTAACTTATTCCACAGAGTAATAATATACTCTTAGGTCATTTTTTCCTGACGGCTGAAGGAGGATGTAATATATTATGATAGACTGGTGATAGATTCCGTCCATGATCCTGAACAACTTTCCCCAAGGAACATATATAGAAATATGAAAAAAAAATGTTGGCCTGTCATACAAGTTGACTAATCAGTTGATCTGAGTTTGTATGGAAAGCCAAAAAATTATATTTCATACAAAAGTGGTTCATTATTATGGACTGAATAAAGGGGGTATCAACCCGAAAGGGAGTTAACGTACTAACCAATGTGAACAACTTTTACTATGGGAACATACTTAAAATCGCGAAAAAAAAAACTGCAGCTCCATACATTATGGCACTGTAGGTCTTTTGTATTTATGTATGGAGCTGCAGATATTTTTCGCGATTTCAGGGATGGTCCCATAGTAAAATAGTTCACCTTTTGTACCATTGTGGCCAATGAAGATTTTAATAAATAAATAAATAAAAGTTGTTTACATTGGTCAGTACGTTAACTCCCTTTCGGGTCGATACCCCCTTTTTGTTACGCATTGTATATTGTATACCGAAATATTATAATAATTTTTAAATAAAACCTTTGTTGACACACTTTGAATTAGTTGAACTAGTTGATGAACTTAGACTTCTGATTTTAAATTTAACATTATAAGTACACTATCTTTATATTTTGTTTGTTTTAGATATAATTGTGAAGATCCAAATTGTTACATGGACCTATCCAGACTGCGAGGATTAAAATATGTGACTTGGGAAGATAAGGACAAGCTAGTTCAACAGGATGAGGTATGTTTAAAAAATATATTACATTAATTTATATAATATTTAATTAATTTAATCTTCTAAAATGAAATGATTTCATTAAAAAAACAGTAGGGTAAGGACGGGCAATATGGAGAGTTCGGGCAAAAATAATATTTTGATTAGTTTCTGAAGTAATTATTAGAAAGAGAGAAAATTAGTGTCGTTCGATGCGCACTGCCTTGCCGCTAATAATCAAACATCAATCAGTGCGAACGCCATGTTTTTTCTCAAACTGTGACAAAATAATTGATTTTGGATGAAAAATTGTGATATTTCGAGATAAGTACATCGCAAAATATTGTTTAAGTGTTAAACCTATAAGTGAACTGTTAATAATAATATAATGTGTTTTTATTTGTGATCTAAATTCCAGTTTGAACTTTCTTCTCATGTAGCCGGTGTATATCGTATATATGATGAGATCTATAAAAGAAGTACTTAACGGGCATTATGAAACCGGGCAAAGAGAATATTATTCATTGTACTCCAATAAAAGAAGAATAAAAAAAGGAGCACGAAACAGCTAAAGTTTCATTTGAGTGTCTAGCTATTACGGTTCAAGAGATAGAGCCCTGTGACAGACAAACAGACAGACAGACGGACAGACGGACAGACAGCGGAGTCTCAGTAATAGGGTCCCGTTTGCACCCTTTGGGTACGGAACCCTAAAAAGAGAAGAACCCGTGGCTACACACCTAAATCTAAAGAAAAAGAAAACCACCCTGATTTCTACTGCACTGTATGTAAAGAAATATTCTCACCCACCCAGAGAAGACTGGTTTCAGTGTGATACCTGCAGGGAATGGACACACGACGCCTGCTCTTCATATTTATGGGCCGCAGATCATATTTTTGTGATGATTGTGAAGATTAGTTTGTTATTATTACTTTTGCCCGCCTACAGAAATCATTTTACCTGCCTTAGACGGGCATAACGAATAATGTGGATGTTTTAAAAAAAAACCGGCCAAGTGCGAGTCGGACTCGCGCACCGAGGGTTCCGTACAAACCTGCAAGGTTTAGTATTTGGTATGAATTTCAATTTAATACCTCTACGCGTTTATGAGGAAATGGGTAGTAAGTTTAAAATTATTAAAAAAAAATATATTATGTGATGTAACTAAAAATGTATGGTTTTCGTAATTTTTCCTTTATCTATGCTATAAGACGTTGCTTCGTACCAAATTTCAAGATTCTGAGTTCACGGGAAGCACCCTGTAGGTTTTGATTCCCTTGCAAGTGTCGAAAATTTGCGGCATAAACGGCTGTATCTTTTGATTGCGTTGGCTTAGAAGTTTGATTTTTTCACAGCTTCAAGGGACAGTAGACCTGAGTAATTGATATAAATTTCAGCTTCATACCTCCTCCACGCGTTCCTGAGAAAAAGGGTCTTGACAGACGGACGGACGGACGGACAGACGGACAACAAAGTGATCCTATAAGGGTTCCGTTTTTTCCTTTTGAGGTACGGAACCCTAAAAAAGATTAGTTTCTACTAGAAGACATAATTTTAGTTGATGTTTTGTTATGTTTTTCTAAGATTATAAACCTATATTACATTTAATATAGGAGCTGATTGCCAAAGTTGATAACCAATGCCTTTTTTTTAAAACAAACCTTAGTGTAACCGTCCTGCCCGACCGTCCCCTAGACTGAATATTTTCCATACATCGTCTTTATAATTCGGTCCACAAATTATTCTGTCGTTATAGCACAGAAGACAGTATGAGTATATAGAACGGAATCTCCTAAGCTCCTAAGGTATCTTTAATTCGAAATTTGATTGACCCTTGAAGTCTACCACTAACTCTTTTCCAAACAACTACGCAATTGCAAATTCGCTTACGACACCTAATCAAATTAAACTCTATTGGAATTGAAATAAAATTACATACTATGTATTTTGTTTTCTTAGGGCCGCGGTCCCGGTGGAGGGTCCCACGCCAAGTTTACCAACTACTCGTTCGACGTGGAGGAATTCCTGAGGCTCGTGGCCCAGTGCGCCGACCACGTTCGCAAGAGGCAAGACTTTAAAAATTTCGTGGAGGCCTCTCTTTTGAAGAGATCACACGAAGAGCTGTAATTCTCATTCATTTTGAGATTTTAATTGTTTTATCGGTTAGAATTACGACATTTGCAAGTACAAAGTAATCATATTATTGTGTATTGTAAGTTTTGTTGAATGTGACATTCATATGACGAGTCTTGTGAAATATAGAATATAATTTTTATCAAATGGGCTCTTGCAAGTGGTATTTGCATTTACAGCTGTTTATATGACAAATAGAATAGTAAAGTTTATAGATAATTTCACAGAAAAGTTTAAATTCTCTTTTATCTCGAATTTAATACCGTGCTTTTTAATTTTTTTTGTCTCTTCTAGCCACGACATTGCCAGAATCGCCTACGGAAAGATGATCATCTGAAATTCATGATAGTCTAGTTAGATAAAATCCAATTTAGTACAAGTGGCGTAATATTCAGCAGTCATATAAGTTGGTATATGACTACATACAGTAGATACTGGAATAGTATCCAATCCCTACACACGATTTGCAAACAAATTGGGTGCTTATTTATATGTGTATTTATTATAAATATATAGTATCGTTGAGTTAGTATCTCATAACACAAGTTTAAACTTACTTTGGGGCTAGCTCAATCAGTGTGATTTGTCCCTATATATTTATTTTTTATTAAATTAAATGGTCATAATCAGAATGCTCAGCTCAAAAATTGGCGCCTCTATCTGTGCCAAAACTTATACCATCATTGTATTAACAGATATTTTTCAACACCCTTGCTCATAAAATCGATCAAATTTCACCGGTTTAAGATATATAAAGCAGCCTATAAAACACGCGTGTGTTAAAAACGCAAATAGTGAAGTTATAATTCTATAACTCACGATTTGCTATTGCGAAAGAAAGGGACAGAATTAATGGTAAATCCAGTATGAATGAGAGAGTAAGAAAGTTTGACAGTTGTGTGTGAGCGAGATAGTTAGATAACATAAGGTGAAGATTAGACAAAGAAAAAGGATAAATCAGACATCGAACGTCATCGTTGTTTCAATATTTATCTTTGTATCTTACATACGCTAAAAATTGTTTTTTTTTTTTTCATATTTCGAATTCGCGGTGTCGCCGTTCAGTAGGCCGCGCGCCCTGCTGATTTAAAAAAGTAAAACGGCGGGAAAGTAACGGTGTGCATGTGCATCAGTGAACATCTAAGTTTTATGGTTGAGTTTATTTAAAATCAAAAACATCAGTTTATTAGGTATTTTCCCTCGCAAGTATGTTGAAAAACGTCGTACGATATATTGGTTAAACACACTCAGCTCCTTGTCCTTACGCCCTCGCATTCGCTCGGGCTGAAATTCCGCTTCGTGTGTTATAACCACCATAACGCACTTACATCTTACTATAATGTGATGTTACCAATGTTATTAAATCTGACCTACAGGTCAGAGCCGTTATGATCTTGATGACCACTTATGACAATGTAAAGTTTGACATGTTACTCGAATATTTAACACTGTGCTGTAAAAAAAGTAAAGAAGTATATATATTTAGATATATATATATATATTCGAACAATAATCCAATCTCTGTGTTAATGATTCCGTCCAATTATGCCATCGCTGGTATTTATCATTAATTATAACGTAAGTAACTTTAGAGTTAATTGTTCTAAAATAACTACGAGTATTTTAATAGACTTCTAAAGTGGTTCTTTTCTTAAATAATTTGATTTTACAATATCCGTCAGTAATAAAGTTTATACTTAATACTATTATATTAAAATAAGGTTTTAGATGTCATCCTTCAGAATGTGTTGGCTATAGGAACAAGTGAACTGACAATCATTACGAGTATTAAAAGAGTAGAAACGTCAATCAAAATATCATACAAAATCAGAGAAAAAAACCAAAAAATTCAGATTAATACATCAAATTATTGGCATATTTATTGTACAATAATATCTAAATAACTGTTTTCAAAGTTGAGCAACTTAATAAACTATACTTACATTATACATTTACCGAATGTACAGGATAGGAGGCTATGATCTACGAATATTTTTATGAGTTGTAAATAGGAAGACGGCGCGGAAATTAGTGTAGGTAGTTAAGAATAATTTAGATCGCTTAATAAATGAATATACGACCGATATACATTCCATATCACTAATTTGTTTCCTTTGAGGGGAATACATGAATTTTTTGGGGTACAGTGCTGCTCCCATTTGAAATAAATTATTTGAAAGGAAACGGAGATATAATTTAAAATTTTGTACCATACGGCTCTAGATAACCCTTCAAACTATTTTATGAACTACTGTTTACAGTTTAAAATAAGAACGTTAAGCATTTCTTATCATTTTTGCGAAAACGGCTACTTTTGGCAAAACTGAAAAGTTTAACGTTCTTACTGTAAATTGTAAACAGTAGTTCATGAAATAGTTTAAAGGGTTATCTAGAGCCGTATAGTATAAAATTTAAAATGATATCTCCGTTTTCTTCCAAATAGTTTATTTCGTTGGACCCCGAAAAATTCATGTATCCCCTTGGACAATTTGATATTCATATACGGACTGAGTGTACTCTTTCTCTCCCACCCTTTTAGTCTCTTGACTTTGTCTACCTAGTAAGGGCTAAAGAAGTTAAAGTATGTAGACATCATATCATATACGTATCATATCGTAGTACCTGGGCGACCGATTTATGCTCGATGAAAAACACGGAGAAAAGGAGGTTCTATAAAAATGAAACCAAGCTAGATCGATTTTTCATCCCAGAAACCTTTTACATACCAATTTTCTTCGAAATCGTAGAAGCCGTTTCTGAGAACTTAATTAAAAACACCCATTGGTGACTTTCTTTCTGTTTGTATATAATAATTTTAAGTTTAGTATTAAATTTTTATAATACGCATAATAAAATTATATTGATATATTATAAAATATAGGTACGTATATGTATAAATTTGTTAACTGTGATGGAAATTTATAATTTACAAAATAAATAAAAACAACAGTTATAATTATAATATTGTCGTGTCCAATTTTAAAACGTGATTCAATAAAATGTTCTCTGTAACAAGCAGGCATAATCTCAAAAAGGGCGATGAATGTTATTGATGCAATCTCTTTTATTTATTATTTCGCGAATGCACCGCTAGTTTAATTGTAACAGCGCACTCGAACGCAAGTTCCATAATTACAGTCCGCGAAATTCAGATAAATCGTTCATAACATCGGACGGGAGTTGCACGTCCACATGAGTTATTGACATGTACTGTTACGGTTAATCCGAGGAATCTCTCATTTTGCACAATAAAGTTATAAAAGGCCATTTAAATGGCGATATTGATATGCGTGCCGTAGCTTTCCTGATCTTAAAGATATTTTAATAATTGATATGACATGGTACAACGAAGATTTATTCTGTACAACTTGCGCACAGTTGTATGACGGTATGAACAAATAAATTCTTTTACAATTTTTTTGAGTTGAATTTATTGGCATGTGAGCTCCATGTGAGAAATATCCAAATATCGAAAAATCTAACTGTATGACAAAACGAACAAAGTTATTAATTTTAGGTACTATTTTTTTTAGGATTTGGCATACCCGTTTGACGTACTGTTACGTCTCATATTAGGTACATGATAAAGTATAAAAAGACCATTTAAATTGTGATATTGATTTATAAAAAAAATGATTATTAACTTTGATATGATAAAAACAAAGATTATGTACAACTTGTAAATAAAAAAAAATTATCACAATCAAATAATTAAATTAAGTAATATTTATGGCACTTTTGTGTATCCCAGCACGACATTACGAAACCTATATTACCTATATTAACACTTATTATTAGTATTTTCCGGAGCTAAACGTAAACATTTTTTTACAATGAATTCGTTTCGTAGATCTTTATTATTGTAAAGAAAAGTATGATGTACTTTTATTTAGCACATTCCTATAATTCGCTATAAAAAAGGAAAATTGTATACATGCACATAATACGAACAAAGTATTTTATTATTATTTTAAATGATTTATTTAATTAATTTAAGTAATAATTAATTATTAAGTATTCAGTTTTTTAAAACCCAGGCCACATTAAATCTCCGATTCAATGTAAACCAAATTAGATATGAACCTATATGATTATTTATTATAAAGTCAAATAGCTATTTATTTCGACGCAATATTCCGCGCAGCGTCTCGGCTTTGTAGTTTCATTATTTAGATGTAACTAAATTTAAATGTAACAATGTAAAAATACGAAAATACTTTGCAAAACAGTAAATCGAAAAGCAATATGGAGGCAATATTTACTGAGTGGAATTAATGACCGATGCCGCAGTGGCCGCGGGCTCTGTGCTCATAACTTTTTGGTTTAACTCGATCGTATCGCGCCACAAAACAAACCACTTATTGCAATTAAATTAAGGACCTTAAAGATTTCTGGTCATTGTTTGCATTTGTTTCAATTTTATCATGGGCACCAACCATGATAAAATTGAAATTTAGTTTTGTTAGAGATTTGATTTTTGATGCTAATGCTCACTAACGCTTACTAAGAATTAAGATGATATTTGTGTAGGTAAATATGTTATGTCCGTAAGTCTGTAATTGTTAATACATTTTTTGGTCTCAATTTTGTCCTTAGTGCTCAATTCGTAATGTGTGTGTTTTTTAAATACCGTAGGCCTAAAAAAATGCTTGATTAGTGCTGACGTGAAATTCAATTTACGTCTTTTTTAAATATTTTTAATAGTCTTATTTTGTAGTACACGTTTGTATTAATTATATGTATTGTTTGTTTAGGCAAAAATAGGAACACGAAAAATATAAACAGAGAAAAATACAACATATTATATTTATATTTTTCGTGTTCCGATGCGATGCGGTTGTACTACATATAAAAGTTTTCTGATTGAAAAAGTAGGCACAAAAAGCACAAATAACAGGTTTAGATTATGTTTAACTTTTAAGTTTGGATGACTTGTCAGAATAAACCGAATATTAGTCGATTTTATGTTAAAGTTTGAAATAAGAATAATATGTTTTTTATGGTGTGCCAAGTCTTAATAGAACTGAGTGATATAGTGCTGTGATTAGGCTTACACGTTTCAATACGTACTTAAAGGAACCTTTATTACAATTACAGAACATATTAAATTTACCTACTAATAACTGAAATTGAAATTGCTATATTATTGTAATTTTGTCCTCACATTTATGAATACTATTAAACATATAATATTTGAAGCTTGAATATTACTTAACACTATTTTAACGTAATTGTAACCTTATGAATGCTTAATACCTTAATGTACATTATGTTTAATACCATGTGTATAGTACATGGAATATGTCAGTAGTTATTTGTGATTTACACTTTTTGATAATTATTGTTCTTAATAAAATCAATACCTACAAAAACATTTTGTTGTTTTGATCTAAATCCACTTTACACAATTCCATCCCAACTAATATTATAAATGTGAAAGTGAGTTTGTATATTTGTTTGTTTATTTGTTACCTCTTCACGCTTTATCTACTGAACCAATCTTCTTAAAAATTCGCATACACATAGTCAGGAGTACTGAGAAGGACATAGGGTACCTTTCATCCCGGAAAAAAGTAATGTTCCTGTGAGATACGCGAGCGAAGCCGCGGGCAAAAGCTAGTAGGTATTACATAAATTTATAAATCAAATAAGACTTGAAAATATTTTTCTCTTGGTAAATTTTGGTTGAACTTGTTGAAGGTTGAACCCGTGCACTGTCATTAGTATAAATAGGTTAGATAAAGTGGGATTGACAACGTAACTAAGAGACTGATCGGTACATTTGAGATGACAGCGTGAGGTCAGACTAAAAAGTAAGTACCAAACCAATAAGTTTAATCATTTTGTTCAACTAGGTAGATTAAAAATGTAATAAATACGGAAGAACGGTACAAGTATTTTATTACTTAAAAGTAGGTGTGTAAACACAATTTACCTTAAATAAATTATTTTTTATTTATTATTATTTAATAAGATATGTGTGGTACCAATGCATTTGAAATATCAGGTGTACAAAGTACCTACACTCCTCGTATGTAGGTATAGTGAGCTGCAGTTAGTGCATGGTAGTAGTAGTAGGCTGGCATAGGCACGGCCGGTGGCAGCGCGCCCGGTGGTCGCCGATGCGACGACGCCTCTGATTCATGTCGCTGATAGCAATCGCAGGCGCCGGCGCACAGCTATTTTCTATATTTATCACCACTCGCCTACCACCCTTACTGCAATTTTGAATGAAGACATCTATAATTCCAAGTGACGTGTTCGAGTATTTATTTTTATTGGACCTGTTGCTAATGTTTTTATTTGTTTCCAGCTTGAATTATTATGTCTACTCGTTCATAATACTGGGCTGCGAGCGGTGGACATGTATGTCTATAGACAGTAGTATTTATTTCACATAAAATATGCTTTGGTATAGTCCCCTTTGGCTTCATTCTGTGTATTTCTTAGTAAGGGCCTATCATACAATGTTACTACGTGGAAATAGATTACTGTTTTAATTTATGGTGTTCTGTAGTTACATTTGAATTGGTAGTGTCGCCGTGTGTAATGCGACGATAATTTTTCATACTAATTACTCGTAGCTAAGTGGATTTATATACGACATAAATCAAGAAGTTAATTGTTGATTCATGATGTCGTTTGATTTTAATGATTTGGGCCATCTCGACTCTCTGATCTCTCTCGAGATTAGTAAAATTGTATATGTGCATACGGATATGAAATTATTTCGGATTACCCAGTAGTTTCGGTTAAGGATATACATTTTAGTACAGACCGATCTTTATATCGGATTTGGTTACGGTTACGGATAGATTTTTATTTCGAATATCCTTGCAATATATGCGAAAAGTCATTAGACAAATAATACGAAAATGTGTTTGCTTCTCCGCCTTTCACGACAATATAAAGCAACAACGCTTTCTTTTTCTGGAATAATAGCTCGAGGGATAATTGGGAAATAGACGTGGGTACCTAACGTGTATGTATAATAAACTTAGTAGGGAAATAGAGGATATCTACCTTTATGGTAGGTAACATGTACCTTCTACTGTGTTGGCTTTACCATAGTGTTTAGTTGTAAACTATCTGTAAAGAAAAAAATAATAAAATACATACTGCTCTCTTCGTCAAGATTGTAACCAACATAATATTATGATTTTAAAATAGCCTAAGGTAAACTTCATTTAGACATTAGTTTAAAACGTTATGTATATGTACGCAAAGTGAGAAAAATATATATTTATTATTATTTTTTATTATTAAAAATAAAAGCTTTTTAGCGGACACGATTGCGAATGTCATTTTACATTCAGGCCATACCTACTTGAAATTTCCGGGGTCCAGTGCTGCACTCATTTAAAATAAATTATTTAAAAGGAAACGGAGATATCATTTAAAATTTTGTTTCTACCAAGCCCTCGATAACCTTTCAAACTATTTTATGAAGTAGCTTACAGTTTAAAGCGAGAACGTGAAGTTTTTCTTCGAACATTTGCCAAAAGTGGCCGTTTTTCGCAAATGTGCGAAGAAAAGGTAGATTTAAAAAAAAATGATAACTCAGTTTCCTTTGAAATGATTTATTTTAAATGGGGGCAGCACTGGACCCCGGAAAATTCAAGTATGGGCTTCATAAAATAATTCTACGCCACAATTGCCAAAGCTTTTACAGTGTCGTAGTATATGCTTCCGTCGTAGCAAGTTCGTAGCACTCGCGCTACGCCGCATATCTTATGAATATTACAAAACACCTATTTTCGTTTTGTTTTGTCATAGACATAGTCTTCATATGCAATGCATTTTATTAGGGAATACTAATACACATTTGCGAAAAACGGCCACTTTTGGCAAATGTGCGTAGTAAAGCTTAACGTTCTCACTATAAACTGTAAACAGTGGTTCATAAAATACTTTGAAGGGTTATCTAGGACTTGATTGTAGCAAAATTTTAAATAATGTCTCCGTTTTCTTTGAAATGATTTATTTTCAATGGGGGCAGCACTGGACCCCGGAAAATTCAGGTACGGCCTTAAGTGGCCCATACATTTGAAGTTAATTTATTTACGTTACTCGTCCGTCTTTAGGTCACTGACTTAAATATGTACCTATTAACTCAATCGGTCCAGTAGTTTCCTAGCAAATTGCGGTGCCAGATGGACGGACAGACAAGTGAGTGATCCTATAAGGTTCTGTTTTTTTTCTTTTGTGATACGGAACCCTTATAGAGGGTAGGTAGATAATTGTTCATTTACCCATTTCATTTTCATAGACCCCCCAAGATTCCCCTATTCTACGATACTTTAAATACATAGTTGAAAGAACCTATAATTCGATTAGTCAAACGATATTTCGTCAGTTTGTTTGTTTGTCATAAGTTGTTGTTGTTGTTGTTTATCGTGTGTGTAAGTGGCCAACACTGGTGTCAGATTTCTCAAGCTGCCTAAAGTCATCTGACATGTTGTATGTTCATCATGTTATACTTATGACAATGTACATTTGTCATAAGTATAACATGATGAAGTCTCTTGTTGTGTTCTAGTTTTCCATGCCGAAAACCTTTCAAACTACGATCACGTTCTCGTATTTCATTACATTTTAAATGAAACCTGTTCGCATCAGAACAATCGATTGAGGCTTGTTTACTATGTCAAGTGGATTAACGGCACCTGAGAATGCCAGGTTTGGCCACAACAGAAAGAATTAATCTTACATGTACAAGCGCTCATTCGTTTAATGGCACCGCGAATTAAGGCAACAACCTCAGATTAACAATAGCAACAAACAAACAGAAGGTAACAGAACGAAGACAAACATTCGTGGCTCTTTCAAAAGCGTACAATAGTCGTCATCAATTACAGGCAATAGATCGGCCAACATCATTTGTCCGTCCGTCCGTTACTCGACTGGGGCATTCCCACGGCTCGGGACGATCGTGTTTGTTGTCGGAATATGTCCAACGAGAAATAGTAATAGAAAATTGTTTGTGATTGCCTCGCTCTCTATTTTAGCCGCCTCCTTGCGATCCGCGCTCTACTTTTTATTATTTATTGATCTAAGTAATTCCAATCTGTGCCACTCATTTACAACAATAATAGTTATCAATAAGTATAAATAATTCTTCTTTACTTTTAAAGTTGTATAATTAAAATCGGGTTTCCTTGTCAGGGAAGATAAGCTTTTGTTTAACGTGCAGATAAGATATCGGCACTCATATTTATTCTTATGAGTACGGCGAATTCATGACTGCAATCCCAGGTTTATAATTATGCAGAACGATGCAAACCGTTGTTCTCCCGATGTTATCAAGAACAAGACCGAAGAGAAATTGCGCCGATCAAAAGATAATCTCGCCGGAACCAAAATTGCTTATTGATAGGAGGCGCGCGCGCGTCCTGCCGCTTGCCACCAGCCCACGCCCAGCGTCAATGTTTAACTCTTTTTAATTTTAAGAACTTTGTATTTTAAAATTGGCAATTTATTTTAATAACACCCAAGGCATATTATGAACGCTTAACTGAAATAATTCAATAAGTATAAGTTACAATACGAAAGTGATTTACTTTCAGTTTTCATGAACTACCTACTATCTGGTATTTTATATGACTGGATATATTGGAGTGTATTTAGTAGGTATATGTTGTGTATGAAATTGTAAGCACGAGCAAATTATATGCACACATTATTGGCGTCAGATTTAGGTCACCTCACAGTACAGCCTCATTCGATCTCTCGGTCAATAAATATCAGATTAAAGTGCCGCTATTGTAGCCTTCACGCACAAACTAGTATCGTGGCTTTCAATAACGGTTCGCACTATGCAGATTATCAGTGGGGCGATAACCACGACGTGAAAGCGATAGCGGCGACACGATGCAGTGGAGCGGGTGGCGGCGGCGCTGTCCTGGCGGCCTGTCGCGGCCGCAAGTGCGCGCTGCACGACCGGTGTCAACCGCGAGCTGATGTGGGGACGCGTGACAGCGTGACGCATCAAGTTATGCTGCGAAGTGCATGGCCGTCCGAGTATGAGCATGAGCACTACCACTTCCTTTTTTGTTAGGTATAACTAGTAAGCAATGGGGTTTTTGACAAGGTAATCGAATAGAAGGGTTAACATGTAATACCTATACAATCTTGTCAATTCTTCAAAGCGATTCTCCATTCCTTTCTCGAAATGTTTATTTTTTCTACTAGACATATTTTTTATTTAATCTCTATTGTCCCACTACTCGACAAATATGGCATGCAAAATGATGCAATGTACCTAAAGCCTTAAGAAAAATTTGGTCTGTTTCATAAGTACTTTAAAGTTTTTTAAATGTAGTTAATTAAACTAAAATGTTCTAAAGGTAATCGTAATTTCCAGGTGGAAGTAGGTATCATAATTTCAGTCTCATGACGTCCACTGCTGAACACAGGTCGCTCGCAAGAATTTCCTAATTGATCTATCTAAAGCCCAGCGACCCCGGTCATGTCATCTTGGACCACCTTGTGGGGTATTGTTATACATTTGTCATGTCATGTCCCCAGTTAAAGGTTAATATATTTACTTTTTAGGGTTCCGTATTACTGAGACTTTACTGTCTGTCCGTCTGTCCGTCCGTTTGTCACAGGGCTCTATATCTTGAATCGTAATAACGAGAGTAGCGAGACACTTGACATTTTCACCGATTATGTACTTATAACTGTGGCCGCTATAACAACAAATACTAAAAATAAGATAAAGTTAAAAAATTAAAGAGGTCGTCACGTACAAGAAACGTAATTTTTCAGCGTTTTAGAACAATGTACGGAGGTACGGAACCCTCCATGCACGAGTTCGACTCGCACTTGACCGGTATTTTCTATTTTGATTCGCATTCGTACCCTCTTATGGCCATTGCTGAAAATGACGCGAATGAAAACTGAGCTTTAACCTATTTGTCTTGCCGCAGCACTCATATGCAACGAATTTATTGCTATTTCTTTATTTTAAACATGTTTAAGCGTATAACTGTGTGTAAAAAATATTGTATTTTTTGTATGTGTGTATCGTTAGCAACAAATAAATATAATTATCTATCCATCTACTTTAATTGGGGTTCCTAATCAAATTTTAAAATGACGTTAACTAATCTTGACATTGAGAAATAAAACGATAAAAAATATATTTTTCTATAGTGAAATTACGAAAATAGTTGGACTGTCGAAATGAGTGGGTTCGTAACACAAAGAAATATCTTTATCATATCCATTCTCAAAGTTCAAAGGTGAATGTTGCTATGATTTTATGTCAGTCAACTTTAATCTTGAGATATCTATACGTAAAAAGCTAGTGAATGACCCAACATGTCAAGGTATTATTGGCATATCCCAATAACCGCCTGTGTCCAAGTAGCACTCAATTAAAGAGGCAAGGTCACATTACTGTCAAATGTTTAGAAAGCATTCATGCCAACGTTTGTTGCAAGGTGGTGTATTAGGTGCTATTGTGTATCCCGAATCATCTGGTTGTAAACATTGAGCGCTGATGAAATTGATAAATAGCCACGTTGACAGACTATTGCATCACCTTTGTCGTTCTGTGACTGACATTACCTATGATTTCGCCGTATTATCCGATGTCCTTACATATGACTTTTCGCTAAACGAATCTTGAAATATCCGAATGAGATATTTCGTAAACTGAATAAATTGAGTAAAAAAAATTAAACTAATAAAATTCAAGTTCCATCAAAAATGTTTTCACTTTAACATTTGGACATCCTTGTACATCCGTGTCGAAATGCTTTTGCTATTACTGTAAAGTACGAATAATACGTAAAAACCTAGGTGTGTGAGACTGAAAATAACATCAAAATAAAAATAACAACATAAATATAACTTGTAACACAGGGAAAGATAACCAGAAATGCTGTTTCTTTGTAATTTCAGAGGTACTACTTACTCGTGAAACTGCCCATCAGAAGTAGGATTTGAACTGATAGTAATTCTGATTTCTTATTTTACAAGTATGTAGTGAAAATTCTTCTTCAAGGGTCTGACTCACAGTCAGTGGATTTTCGAGAAACAGGTAGGAAATTGTGGTTTCAAGATATTTTTCAAAATCTAGAAAATATAACGTAGCGTATAGCCCTTATAGTTATTGAAGTGTAATGAAAATATAGATACAATATATTAGTTTTTTATATGATTTGTCCGAACGGTAAGCATCTATTTATCAATATGTGGGTGCTTCGACAAACAAAAGACCTTGACACCAGCTCTGACAGCTGATGGCACTTCACCTTTGTCCACGTGCCAGCAACCATTGTTACAGATGAGTGTTCCTTCTCTTACTGATTCGAGTGTTTTTCTTGGATTAAGTAAGTATTGTTACGTTATAAATTTGAAATGATATGCTAGGATTCGTTCACACAACGCTGTGGGTTGGGAACTTGGGCTAGAAATAAGATCTTTGGTTTATGATTGGATGAGTTATTGAAATTTTAGGAGATGTGGAGCTAGGTACTTCTTATCGTAATTTTCGCTTGATAAGTCGGCTATTTCCCGTTTTGTATCTTTTATTAATAATTATACCAAAGTAAAAGTGGCATTTCAATATTCTTATATTTCATAAATTTAGTAGAGGATAGAAAAAAAATATCGACTTACCTATTAGTGAAATGAAAAACAGGAGAGTAAAATTATTAGTCACCTGATACAACAAGATGATGGTGATCGATTCATTAAGGTTAAAGGAAGTAGAGGCTCAGGAATGCCAAGAAAGTTACGTTGACCAACGATGACAACTTGCGACGATTGTGGAATAATAATCGCCATGTAATGTTTTCGATCAAAGAGTATATACAAGTATACCAAGGTTCCCAAAGACCGTGTAAAGTGGGTCAACCCCGAGCACAGTTGAAGATTTAACCGGGAATGCGTTATGTTGAGGCTACTAAGGAAAAAAAAGAAAAAAAAAATAACAGTCCTGTAGGCTCCGACATATGAGTGTATGTGTAAAAAATGTGCTACGAGTAAGATTAAGCGCGTTTTGCCTTTGTGAATGGGCCCTTACATTGTAAGTACTGCCAGAGTGCCAGCACACACGTTGCAGCTAGATGACTTATGGATGTAAGTACAATACATGCCTACCTACTTATGTGACTTATTGTTCATTGTCAGGTGTTATCGGTTTAAGTGTCTCGATCGAACTTTGTGCGTCTGCGACTTTCTCTCAACTCGATGATTCATTCTATTATGAAGTACCATTATTGCATTCATTTGCAGATTGTTATAGTACCTATAGTTGACAACCGAAAGGAATTATGTAACTTCTTCTTCATCTAAACGCGTTCCCGGTTGCTTCCTCAGCTGTGCTGCTTTGGTGCCCGGGGTGCGCTTTCCCGCTTTTTCTTCTCCAAATATAACATGCACATCAAGGATGCCAAAGACCTTACGAAATGGAGAAGAAATTGCCGGAACAGTTGAAATGATTCGGCTGTAATTTTACGACCTGACGTGTTGACGTCAGGCAGGTGGCCACAAGAGGGTTGCCTCTAGGTAAGGAATTCTCGTAAAGATTAATGTAACATTTAGACAATTTTCAGGTGGCTATTTGATCTAAATAATAAGCTCAAATATAGGTATCAAAGACAAAATTCGTAAGTATCTTTTCTGAAAATGTACTTTAAATATGTTCACTCGTGTATAAGATGTAGTAAGATGGCTGAGCCTCAGAGGAAGGAATCAGAGCTTCAGACTGCGAAGCCTTTTCGCACCTACCTAGAATTATAGTCTTAGTTACTACTTACATATAATGATGTGTAAGTAAATTGCAATTGCCGAAGAAATGATCTAATAAAGCAGATTGTTTGATAGCAAAACTTTTACACTTGTTACCAATATGCAGATAGTTGTCATTACTCGGAGTATTGTATGTGATGTGTAGATAGCGAGCGTGGCGTCGTAGTGGTCGGCCGATGAGTAAGATAAGACGACAGGTACGAAACAAAGAGAAGTAAGTGTTAGAAGGATAACTTATGTGCTTTACTTTTATATTTGTTACCAATATGCAGATAGTTGTCATTATGCGAAATATTGTATGTGATGCGTAGATAGAGCGTGGCGTCATAGTAGTCGGCAAATGAGCAAGATAAGATGGCAGGTACGAAATAAAGGGAGTTTCAGAAGAATAATTTGTTTGAGTAAGTACTACATTTTTACACTAGTTTTTAATACCATAGAAGGAAAATAACTAGTGAATAAGAAGGATAATTTGCGTACTTTACTTATACACTTATTGGAGGTTTTTACTCACGCCGAGACCACGACATGTCGGTAGCAATATCTCCCTGAGGTAGCCAGCTTTTCTATTAATGGATCTGGGACCAGGAAATTACGACATATTTATTTTTTCTTTTGCAGAAGATGAGCATGTGCATGGTGTAGAGTAATATTTCATCATCATTATCGCTATCCATTGCTAGGAATAGGCCTCTCTCAATTAACGTCACTTGGCACGGTCATACACTACTCTCATGATCTTAATAGTAATTCAACTTGAATAAAACACATCCATTCGATAGCTGCCAATGCTGCGATTGTTTTATTGTTTAATTGTTTATTAAAAATAAAGAGTTTCCTACATCGGTGAGTCGCACCCTCGCTTTCGCATCTGTGAGTCTTTTTAATTTGTTCGGCAGGCAGCGCGTGTCCTGCGAAGCGCCTAATGGCCCACATCGCCGCGGGCGCAACGTGCCTCACAGTTTAAATTGAACGTCAAGCTATCGATTTGCATAAATCACACCGTTACCATTTTCAATTATTTGACTGGTTGTATCGAACTCGAACGATCAAAATAAAACATCTCGCGTTTCATCATATCATCATTCATCATGTAACGTGTGACAGCTTCATCGATTCCGTTTAATTTTATTTGTAAAATGATATTTTCTTTTCTTTTTGGACACGTGGTTTTTTTTATAATCTTTCTATAGGTAGGAAGATAGATATGTAGTTATATAGCACTAAGTAGCAAACCTAAATATTTTTTTGTACATTGAAGCTATTGATACTCGTACCTGTATATCGCACGTCAATGAAACTAATTTTAGGTCAGTCTGCAGTCAGGTCAGTCTACTATGAAAAAATAGTAGTTACCTTCATAAAGTATTTTTATTGGAAATTTAGCATGCCAACATTTGTCTTGTTTTTCTAAGCATATGGACAAACCATTTGTTTCGTTCTTACATCTAATATATGTCTAATGTAGTGAATTATTGTAACTTATAAGTTCAAATCCAACTCCGTTAACAACTACATTAATATTGTAGGAATATCCTCATCTTCTTATCATATCCCCTTAAAGGTCAACTATTAAAAAAGATTACACGTGATGGATATTCAATTGGAACTTTCCACAGTGACATAATCCAAAAGGATATAATGTTTTCTTCCAAAAGTAATGAGCTTTAAGCTGAATTCATATATTTAATATGTATGACATGAGTATTAAGGGAAAGCTGACGAAGTGAATAATTTTTTATTACCTCGATTCATTTATTATTCAAGATCCGACTTCCATAAATTACGATCCTTTAGCTTGACAATATTCTCTGTAAGCAGGGTCTTTTGAGTAATACTTACTATCAATTACTTTGATTACCGCTCTGTGTATTATTTAAGACGTTAGCCAAAAATAAATAATAAAACTCGTTATTCTTAAAACTTGGCCGATATTATACCCAGTAATAAATTTTAATTTTAAAAAGGTCTGGTAAAAATATATTTGTACCAGTTCGAATGAATGGTTTTTCATAGACAGCTAATTGGGTAGATTCCTGGGTCAAAAATAAATTATTTGGTACTGTTAAGAGAATAAAACGTCACAAATTAGTGTCCCTGTCATTGATCACATCCACTTTGAACGTGATTTTAGATTTATTGCAGAAAAACGGATATTAAGAGCGCTATTTAACTCCAAAAAGGTATGACGTCACAGTCCGATATTTCATACAATTCTCATAGAAAATGTTTGTTTTGATGTTAAGAAAAAAAGTATCTGATTTGACTTGATGGAAACTAGCGGATTCGCTGACAAAATTTTTTTATACTTAAATATAACAGAAGATTTTTTTGACCTAAGCAGGTACATTATTTACTAACATAAACAACAAACACACATATTTGTGGTAATAGTTTTGCGTATCCTATATACCTACATATACTCATAAGGTTTTTTTAAATAAGTAAATTTTCATAAAACATAGTAAAAGACATCAACGAGTCACGAAATACTCATATACTCGTACATATATAGGTAGGTACCTACGTGCATACTCTACATTGTTTTAATATATTCATTAGCAACAACAGTAGGTATAATTGAAAGTTTCTAAGCATAACAGTATAAATATTTATTGGTACTTCAGTATAGATAGCAATAAAAAGACATCAACGCATTGAATATATTCTTTAGGAAAAACAGATTTACTCGTCTCTAAGCTTCCGATTGAATTCAAAGTAAGAGTTACTAAGGAGTATTATTTTTAGGATGAAAAGCTGCATATTACAGTAAACTGAGTATTATTCATTTACTACCTAAAGTAGTGTAGTAAATTACTTCACTACTATTACTCGTAGAGCGTAAAGGAAAATGGTTACTCAAATATGCTAAAACTCCAGAAATAGTAGTTAATAAAACTTCTTACACAGTTAGTTTCAGGGATACATTTAATCCTGAAATAAACTTTTAAAAATCTCTTAAGTAAAAAGCTATACTGTCATCATACTAATTTTGTATAGCTGGCAGGGCCATCTAGGTTACTGGGACGTCATCTTTCTATCTTAGATTTTCTGCATAAGAGAAAATAAGGCTTCAAAGACTTCAAAACTGACATGTTGTTGACAGCACTAAGCGTGGTGGATGGGTCTCAGTCTCAGGCGGCTAGCACAACGAACAATGGCCCACGTTATAATACAAGTTCGGCCGGAGTCGCGCCACGCCTGCCGCTTTCCGCGAACAACTTGACGGCTCAGATAAACGAGTGCCTTATTTAAATATTTATGAATGCGACCCATTGGTACCTCGTCATTGAATGATAACATAATTAAGACACAGGCGGTGCATATTATTAAGCGAGATGGCTTAGCGAGCGTTTTCTATCATGACGAGGCTGTATTAATTGTCTCGTGGCTTTAATTTATTTTCATACAGTTAACGATTAAAATCAGGCAACTCTTGATTAAAATAGAGACTTCCACTGTATTAATTTTACACGGTTTATTATTTATTAGAAGGCTGGGTATCGTGAACATATTTTTTTTAATTTAACACTTGTATGAAAGTAAATTTCATTTTTTTAAATCAACACGGGCGTGCTGCCTACTGGACGGCGCGGCGTGGCATGCGAATTCGAAATTTGAAAAAAAAAAACAATATGAAGCGTAAGATACAAATATAAATATTGAAACAACGATGACGTTCGATGTCTGATTTCTTTTTTTTCTCTGTCTAACCTTCACCTTACGTTATCTAACTATCTCGCTCACACACAACTGTCAAACTTTCTTACTCTCTCATTCATATTGGATTTACCATTAATTATGTCCCTTTCTTTCGCAATAGCAAATCGTGAGTTATAGAATATAACTTAACTATTTGCGTTTCTAACACACGCATTTTTTATGCGTTTTGCTCGTAAAGTGGATATAAATTATATCCACTTTACGAGCAAGGGTGTTAAAAAATTACTTAACTTTGTCATCACTACATGTATGATTCTTGAAAGTTGATACATAATAAAATATATACAAACAAAACATTCTTTTTTACAAAGTACATACTATAACTCTAGGGATTTCGAAGCTACTTCATACCCGCTCATAATAAGATGAAAAAGAATGTGCAGTTTCAAATGTTTACACTTTCTTTAGCCATGGTGTAATGACAGCCATTCGGGCTAGCTAACTGCGCACGAGCACGCGATCAGCGACGCTGTGCTCTGGTCTGGTTACCGTTGCCGCATTAATTTAGGTACCTAGGATCTCTGTATAACCTAAAGGTTGACTGACAACGCTTTAATAAAAATAACATGGAGGAAGAAGTTAAATTGTTTAATGGGAACATTCCCCTTCCCCATTTCCTTTACCGTTCCTGTTAATTAGCTATTGATTTTTTCATATTTTCTCACCATATATAAACCTTCTCTGGACAAATATTTCAAAACCAAAATTGATCCATCAAAATCGTTTCATTCGTTTTCTAGTTTTTAATGAGACTAAAGAACGCAATTAATTTTTATTATATAGACGAGGGCGCCAATGAGTGGCGCTTGCAAATCCATACTCTTCGTCTTAATAGACAGTACAGAGGGATAGTTTTTCATTTGAGCAGTCATAATTCAGCAATGCATCTAGCTTTATCCGCAGGAGAAAAATTCGAGAGTACGAGCGCTCGTTGATGTCTTTAGTTAGACAATTTACATTTACGATATTATTAAATTTTACTTAGCTATATATTAAAATTAATATAAGTAAATTATAAGTTGAATAAGTACAATGTAAATGGTAATCTGTTATTATACTGAACACGTGTTCGTTAGTACATATAAATCGAAGGACTATGTTCTCGTTGTGAACTTTATAATATTTTACTTCTTGTAATTCTTTTAATAGGGCGTTTGTAGGAAAGACTGCTTTGTAATTTTGAGAATATTACCTGTTTTTTAAGCTGTTTGTGTCCCTGCTTGGCAAAAGCCTCCCCTCCCTGCTTCCACAATTCTCTATTCTGGGTCTTTTCCAGAGGGAATTATGATGGGGATTGGAGAATCCCTATCATAATATTGAAGTCGTCTGATCATCTTGTTTTAGACCTTCCTTTCTTCCTATGCCCATCGGTTGGAATTTGACCAAGTTTGGGCACCGTAGGTTAGGATGGGCAAAATACTCGTACGTACGTCGAGAAGATTTTTCTTGAGGCATGTTGATAGGTTGCCTTTGAATTGTTCCTCAATCGATCAGAAACTTCCAGGCATTTTCAGTTCTCCGGTCAATTATATTATACCTATTAATACAGAAAATAACTGTACATAAAAGAGAAACTATGTAGTGTGTCTATGCAAATATATTCGCGACCGCGATAGGACTGTTGTCAGCTTTTGAATACAGTGTATTTCCTTAAATAATGAAAGCATTGTTCTGTGTTCTTCTCTATGCCTAAGTGCAGAGACCTGTCACATTCTTATTAAATTGTGCATCATTAGCGTACCTGGAAAGTATGCTTAGAAGTATGCGAGGCGACCGGCAGGCTGGCTCCGAGGGACGTAATTAACGCAATCATAATTCTTAAACAAAACGGTCTACTTAATGTTAAGTACCCCTTTTAAGACCTGGCGACATTTCCGTAAATATTGCGAGTATAAATTGCCTTTTATATGTCAGTATTTAAAATACTATGGTCATGTGAAGGTGAGATATTATGGTGCTAAACGCTTATTTAGCTGAAGTGAGCGAGGCTAATTGACGCCAGTACAATGAGATTAGTGTATCTCAATAGCTTAGTTAGATGAGATATTACTAAAATATATTCAAAGATGATCTTATTATGATTCATAAACGGATACCATGCGAAATACTTTCAAAAATCAACGTAACGCATTAAATAAATCTACACAATTTAACTATAAGTGTTTTACGCGCGCTGGATGAAATGTTGAATTAAAGGTGAGTGCTGTTCTTTTTTACCAAAATATAAATAAAAGTGGTAGTACTTGCAATGCGGTTTCATACTATAAAATAAATAACAGCTAAAAAAATTACAGAACAGTCTTTTAATACTATAGTTAAATGTAAAAGTTTATATGGAAGTTTGTTTCGCTTTCTCGCCAAAACGGCTGAACGGATTAGATGGAATTTGGCATATATGCCATCTACCTATCTATAGTTAGCTTATTACCGGGATTAACCCAAAGCTAGCCTGTAAGAGAGTGCCTTGGCATTAAGGCCGCCTATTGTATACCTATACTATATATTTATACTGTACAGATTTTTGAATATTATTTTTGAATATTATGTGTTTTTGGTGCATTACAGTATTACACATACAGAGTTTTCCGTATATAAAAATAATAATATAATAAAATAATTTATTTCCAGACAACTTGGTCCATATTATACAAGTACAGTTCAAGTTAATATTAAAATAAATTAAAATTAAAATACAATAAATAAGAATTACAAAAAAAAAACAAAAATTAAATCAAATAAATCAAAAACTAAAATATGTAATGAATAAATAATAAAATGGATAAGATTTGATTTTATTACTTTAATATTGAATCTGCCTTTTTGTGACGAACCGTACAATATTATTTAATTCATCGCCTTGCACCCATTACATGCAGGTCGATGAAACGGCTCAGGATAGTTGAGTTCATCCTATCTGCTAACACCTTCAGGATGCCGTTGGTGCTCCCTCTCAGTCGGGACATTACTGACGCCGTCTTTTTCCGCATTATTGCATAAAAATCGTTTACTTTTGAGCATCCGCAAACATACCCGACGCACTACAAAAACGGGGGAGTTTGAACAAAATCCTAAAGGTGTCATTATACTGCACTCTAAGAGCGTTTTACGACTTTTGTGTAAATGTCGTCCACAGACCACAGGTGTAGAAATTTTGGCAATATGTTTTAAAGAGCGTCAGTTTAACAGCGGCTGTGCGACGACAGAATCTGTGCGCTAGCATATTGCCTCGAACAGATAACGCCCTCCTTTCCCTGTGTATGTTTTGGTCATCCTTCAGGGTCTCAGTCAATGCCACGGGCATTATAGTTTGTACAAAATAAGTAGAAATTAACTGAATAAAAAGTACTAAGTAGTTATATTAAACTGCATTTTTGAAAAAAAATAATATAAAATCTAAACAGATACAAATACAAAAGCTTGTTTATTTATGCCTACGCCTAGTTTATAGTAAATAGTTATGATTTGAATTTCTGTTAAGGTAAGGCACAACGGCCATTGTTTGTAGACATTATGCCCCAAATACGGCGTGCACACCTGTTAACGCCGGCCGATAGCTTACAAACTTGACCTAAGTACTTTATCAAATTAGAACTAGGGCTTACTCCGTAACCAGTGTATCTACTTATTTGTGTTCGAAAGTCGGTGTTGGTTCGAGGCTATAAAAGTTAAATCTGAGAGGCATGACTCGTGTGTTCGCTTACAAAATAGAATCCAATAAAGGTTTAGTGATCCGCAAAAGGAGCGACTACACTTGTACCAGTGCTCTTAAATTGGATGTGCGTGAGAAGTAATATCAGTCGTGTGTTGTGGTGCAGTGATGTCAATTTGGGTGCCGTTACGTTTGGTGTGGTAGTGCAGTGGCGGTGCCGGGTCCAGCGGTGGCCGAGGTGCGACAAGGGCGTGCGACGGACCGTTCCAATTTACGGGTCACGAGCGGACCACTCGCGCGCCGACCTATCTGCCTTTCCTCCATAATTGAATCCAATGGCGTGGGAGACTCGACATGGCTATATAAAATGTTCCATATCTGAACAACAGTTGATGCCGCTATTATACCTTTAATAAATATTTCAATGGTGTAGAAAGGATCTCATTATTTGACTTCGTAAAATAATAAAATACCGAGTGATATAGTTCGATATATCTATACATAACAGAACAGTAAAGTTAGTGATGAGTGTTTCGCTATTTCATTGAAATGGTCAATTTATTTACCAACTAATCTGCTTATTGGCTTTAAATATAACAATACATAAGTATATTGTTGAAAAGGAAAGAAAATTAAAAACAGTTCCCTCTTTTATTTGACAATCAATATTTCGATTTGACTCAACATTTTCGACTAACTTTGATTCAATGTGTTAATATTAGAACAGCACTGAATATTTGTTTTTCACAATCAAACACCTTACAACAGGACGGAATCATTAATCAACATTATTGTACATTGTTTTATTATCTACTTATCGTTAGGTACACCAATAATCTTTACTACCAATATTTATTACTTAAATGTACGAGTAGGTACAAAATGATTGTCACTTAACGACAAAGAACATTATTGTAAATTACCGGGTAATTTTAGGGGCAATCAATTGCAATAGCGGGCACAAGTGTTCACAGTAAATACCTACGTATTAGAGTGCGGGCCATAGTTATCGGAGCTGGATCCGCGACAACGCGCACCTGCGCCGCGCCGGCGCCGACGCCGACGCACTTTCAAAAAAGGCTTACGGGCACGGAACGGAATGAGTAAGGTAACACTACATTGGATATCTGGCTTACGATGTATGTTGACATTGGGAAAAAAGATTATTCATCAGTGTTGATATGCAACTTCAACACGTGATTATTGTAAGAGAGATTAATAAACCCACTATACACTTCGACTGGGCATGTGCTGGATTTTCCCTTAAATAAAAATCGAAAAGCTATTTATGAACTCTATAACAGAGATAAAAGAACTGAAAAAAGTCAAAAACTACGGAACAGCTGATATTGTTTACAATATTATGTGATCTGTATAGATCGATCTGTCGATAAGGTACACCTCTATAAAGGGTCATCACACTTTTGGCATGATAAACATTTTTGAAAACTTTGGTCTTTTATAAACATTATCCCAATCTGGATTGGATCCTAATCATCTAGGGCAGGATATGTATCATGTATTAGGATTACTTAGTAGAATTTTGCAGCCATTGCTGGGCATATCTAGTCGTAATTGATAAATTAAATTAAGGCGACGTGGGTTCACAATTTGTAATTCTGTGCGTGTTTTTGAAAAATCACTGTTATTAAACTACTACAGTTTATTCCTCAAAAAATTTACATAAAAAATTTAAGGATTTTTTACAGACACCCACAATAGCCAAAATACGATTGTTCATTTTTGGCTCGATAGAAAAAAATCACAAACATACCTCTAAATTTGCCTAAATTTGCCTTTATAATACGTAGTACTATTTTATATGAAAATTATACCAAAAAATGTATTATCTAAATATCTATCCGTTTTAGCTACAGAAAAAATTATAAATATAATACAAAAAAAATAATAAATAAAACACAGTGAAATATTCGTCGAGAGCGAAGGAAGGGTCGGAGCCGTGCTCGACGATATTTCGCAGTTTTATTTATTTATTTTCCTTGTATTATATTTATAATTTTTTCTGTAGGCAAAACGGATAGATATTTAGATAATACACTTTTTGGTATAACTTTGGTATAAAAAGGTGATTGTATAAAATAGTAATACGTATTATAAAGGCAAATTTAGAGGTATGTTTGTGATTTTTTTCTATCGAGCCAAAAATTCTCAATCGTGTTTTGGCAATTGTAAGTGTCCGTAGAAAATCCTTAAGATTATTATGTAAATTTTTTGAGAAATAAACTGTAGTAGTTTAATAACAGTGATTTTTCAAAAACACTCACAGTTTTGCAAATTGTTAACCCACATCACCTTAATAAAAAATAAAAATAATTGAAATAGTAAATTGGCAGGAGAAGGTAAAGGTTATAAGGAAGAATAAGTTTTTTACGAGTACATACAATATAGGATTTTCATAAAAGCCTTTGTTGGTAGTTCAAGGTTTTACAGTACATGTTAGCCACTGGCCATATCCGTTGTGGAGAGCGAGCACATTTTGCCTTAATTGTGTAGCTATTGCTCCAAATTTAGACAAAACCCGCAACTGTATACCTGTAAGGCGAGCGCATTATAAGGCGCATAAACCGCGATACGGCCGCTCCAAAGGTTAAGGGCACAAGACACCACGTGGGAGGTGCTAGTTTAAGAAACCCGAGATCCTGTCTTGTTCACAAATGGCGTCTATTTTCACTGCAACTTTGTCCTGTAATACATTAAGCAGGTACTTTTGCTCACTTCGTGCAAAATGCTATAAGTAAAACTAAAAATGCTAGCATATGCACCCACGCACGTAGGTACATATCTATTTTTATTGCGTCTTTGATTTACTGATGCACAGTTTTGAATAAAAAATAACATTAAATAACAAAAATAACATCTTTTTTAGGGTTCCGTACCCCAAGGGTGCAAACGGGACCCTATTACTGAGACTCCGCTGTCTGTCCGTCTGTCTCCGTCTGTCACAGGGCTCTATCTCTTGAACCGTAATAGCTAGACACTTGTAATTTTCACCGATTATGTATTACTATAGCCGCTATAACACCAAATACTAAAAATAATAAAAAGTTGAAAATTAAAGGGGTTTGTCATACAAAAAACGTGTTTTTCAGCGTTTTTAACTAGATCTTTATAATGGCATTACCTAGTCACTTTAAATTTTACCCGATTATGTATTACTATGGCCGCTATAACGAAAAATACTAAAAGTAAGATAAAGTTAAAACTTATAGGTGGTCCTCATACAAGAAACGTGTTTCTTCAGCGCTTTAAAACATTGTACGGAGGTACGGAACCCTTCATCTACGAGTACGACTCGCACTTGCCCGTTTATTGTACTGTATTATCGTACTAACCACTTCTGCCCCAAACTCATATTAGATAAACATTCCTCCCAATTACTGGCCGTTTGACTGGAAGAGATCCCTATACGGGATAAGTCCGCCGTTTTACTTTTCTGTTTTTGTATCTGCGTCTCTTTTGTGTACAATAAAGCTTTATAAACAAACAAACAAACATTATAGACTGTAAATATTTTCCATACATATATGTATTTTTTAAACACACATCTATCTATCTATCTACCTACATAAATTCATTTACTTGAAACGCGGCTTTAGATATTTATTCTTTTCTATCAAAAACTGTCGATAAGGAACTAAATCGATGCGATGGAAACTATATATTACCTTTATTAATTAAATATTTTATCTTATACGGTAACTATAGATTTAAATAAGTGTAAAGATTCCAATCTTGAAGTTATATCCAAATAAAATGTGAACAATCACCAGTACAGTCTATAACTCCATGGTAACGTTAACACAGTCAAATATAATAAGGAGGGTGTTTTATATGGCAACAGGACAGGTAAGTGTTGCACGATTTGGCAAGCCCCGTATAGTGCATTACCTTTGATAAAGAAAGCTTTAGATGTTACACTCTAGTTTGACTCTTATGTATTCTGTGACTCTAGCGCTAAACCACAGGCTAAACAAATACTCGAAAAATCTGTGCATGCAGTAGATCTATTGAAAGATTTTTGAATTCTACTCTACTTATCCACACTAAGATAGATTTTTTAACACTCAAGCAAGTATTGTCGGACGTTGCACCAAATTTGTTTATATGTAGGTACAAATTTATTCAAGTTACTAAGTCTCACAAATTGTAATGCGACATCTGGAGAAAATATAAAATCAAAGTGCATGACGTGTGAGTGCGCAAGCGCAGTCGTGCACTCGAGTCTGTTCATTATCGCGCGTGATGCATTTGCGGCTGCGCCACCCGCTGCCGCCCGCCCGACAAGCGCATCGAGCCTCTGAGGCGGTCTTTAGATACAGAAGTAAAGCGATAACCCTATGCCACGACCCAAGACTAGTAAAATACGCAGATCTCTTTATATTCTTCGCGAATCACACACTCACTAAGGATCATATAAACGGGTTGATAGAAGTAGGTAATCGAGATGAATTTAAATAAAAGAGATAGAAAGTTAAACATTAGTATATGATTACTATCTGTCTGCTCTACTTGTTACATTTATAATTACTTTTTAATACGCATAAAAGTCGCAGATATCGGTGTAAGAATTGCACATTTGAAATGGCAATAGGCAAGAATCAAGAATAAGAATCAAATATAATATAAGGCCTTCGCAGGCACTTTTACACGTCAGTAATTTTAGTGTACATTACGTGTAATGTTTATTTATAATATTAAAATTACTATTTTTTTAAAAAATGCTACCGATACTAGCGTTTCGCAACGACCACTGTTGAGAAGAAACGCCGAAAGAAACTCATTTGCACAGTATTGGTCGCCTACGTGCCAGAAGGGCTTTGTCAGTTTACAAGGATATTATGCCTAATACAATGTTATCACAATATAACATTCAGAGCTTGCGAATGAGTGCCAAATCCAATTTACAGAAATAAGTAACACTGAGTAGTCTTAAGAAAACGGAGCCAAGCTGACCAGTCCCTACTAGCGGCACCCGTTCACGAGTTGACGCGTGGATCAGCCTTCGATGAACTCAACCATATTTCTATTTCAAATGTGCAATTCGATGCAATGTGTGTAATAGGAGATGTCTCCAACATTTGCCGCAAGGGTGAAGATCGATGAAAACAGAGAGTTCTGTACTGGCGACCCTTCACAGGAAGACGAAGCGTAGGCAAACAAGCAGCCAGATGGTCAGGTGACTTCAAAAAAACGGCAGGGCCAACCTGGACCAGAATCGCCGCAGCAACATGGGAATGGAAACCCATGGAAGAGGCATAATTTTCAGCAGTGGACGCAACATGCTGAGAAAAAGAAGCGCATAAAATTGCATATAAAATTTTCTTTGGAGTTACAAATGTATAAACTGTATTTATAATGTCTATTGGATAGTAACGACAGTTGTTTACTGAATGGTGACAAATGGCTTCAAAGACAGGCGCTTCCTCAGTTAATAATTCATGATGCGAAGGAAAGAAACAACACTATGCTAACTTACATATTGTTTTGAAGCGACAGGTTAACAGATCTTTACATATCGTAATACTTACAAAACACGAGGCACTAGTGCTGCATCCAGTTATCGATGTTATTATTCAATAGATTTTACAATTTTTATTTTCCATGTTTATTATTTTCCAGAATACCCGTAGAGTTAGCACACTCAGCTTAAACTGCTTAGAAGTGGTTCGTTGCAAAGACTATCTGAATGGGTGGGGTGGGGACGACAACTTGTACGAGTATATGAATTGTTGTTGTTGTGGTTTACGTGGGTGTAAGTAGCCAATTATGGAATCAGATTTTTTAAGCTTCACCGCCACAGCCGTTTGAAATACGAGGGTGCTGGAGATATTTTATTTTATACCGTCGTGGCACCAATCCAAGTATGAACCACGCCCGGACTCGTCGAAAATGCGTACGCTAATAAAATAAGGCGTAGAGTCGCCGAGCCATCGCACTTTCAATCATAGTGCAGTCTGAGAAACAGACATTTCTGTGTGATACTTCCTTGCCGCACCAGCGTTTAGTACCAAGACTTACACTAACTAAATAGTGGTTACCTTAACACTACTTTCTTTTGCCTATCAAGAAAATAAACCGGCCAAGTGCGAGTTAAACTCGCGTGGAGAGGGTTCCGTACAATTGATTGAATTCTTATAGGTTTTCCTGTAATCTACAAGCAATGAACTATATTTTGTATTTTTTTCAAAATTTTAGGCTCAGTTGTTTCGGAGATCAGGGGGGGGGGGAATGATCAATTTTTGTCTTCTTTCATGAATAAAATCAAAACTATTCATTTTACAATAATAACAAAAATACACTTGAAATTCTCATAACGAGCCCTTTCATTTGATATATGACACAGTAAGGTTTGCAAAACTTTTTTTTTAATTTCCTAATTTGTCCCCCGAAAATGACCCTTATTTAAAAAAAATATTTATTTACTTTGCACATATGTGTTTGGGTCATAGGATTACACTATCGTACCAAATTTCACTTGACTTTGTCCAATAGATTCAGAGCAAATTGGCTATGACAGACGGACGGACAGACAGACGCACGAGTGATCCTATAAGGGTTCCGTTTTTTCATTTTTGTACGGAACCCTAAAAATAGTAGTATCACTTCATACCCCAAATTTACTTTATTACGTCAGAAAATTTTGAGTCGTATTTTACAATACTCGTACCTTTATTGTAATCCGTCGCAACACTCGCAGCGGATTCTAGTTGCTGTAATACAAATGCTAATGCACACTGAAAGAAAATATTCCCTATATTCTTTCCTCATCCTTAGATAAAGTTTTGTCTTTTATTATTATTTTTCTATTCAATACGAGTACAATACTTGTAGTTTTCCCGAACTGTGAACTCGTGAACCCCTTATCTCGGGAACCCCTTGACCAATTTTTTTTTGGCCGTAACTATGTATACATCTACCAAATTTCATGAAGCTCCGATTAAAAATACTCGAGTTATAGTCGAACAAACATACATACCTACTCACATACATACATTGCATGAAAACGCCGAATTGTTCCTGACTTTGAGAACTTCACTGGCTTTGCTCTGAATTAAAAATATAGACATTGTTTTTTAAAGACGATTCGATCAACACTATCATCCTTCGACATCGTTTCATGATAAACACCATAGAGTCGAGAATTGAATGACAACTTGTTTACCACTGATGTAAGTTTTTCAGGGCATCGAGAAGAAGCCCTCATGATTACCAATGCTAAACGTGACCCATGATAATGGATGAGGAAAACGGATAGCTAAAATAAAAAAGTAATTTTATCATATCATGAATATGATATAATTCTTTTTTATACTACTTAGCAGGTAAATAGGGTGAAGGCTTACCTCGACGCAACCTTATACTGTAGTATTACTAAGGTAATGGTGAGAATTTGGGTTAATTATTATGCTCTAGAAGATTATAAACAAATTAATTAATAAAACAAGAAACGAACTTAAACTTTACAAATTACAATTAATAAAAAAAAAGTTTAAAAAGAATTTAGTAATTTTCAGATACTTTTATTTTATGTATTCCGTGTACATAAATTGTTAAATAAATAAGAAAACTAACTAAAACTAAACTTACTTAATGATGACTTAACAACTTATAAATAAAAAAAGCCCTATGCTTTTGATTTACAATCAATTGGCCAAAGAACGGCATGAAGGATATAAAATAGAATATTTTGATCTCTCAGGATCTTACTATAAAGCAAGCGTCATGGGTAAAAAATATAATCACAAGCAACCTGTGTTCCTATTAACAACCAAGATTTTTCAATAACTGAGCAAGAAAAACCAAATTTGCACTTATTATTCAGGATCAGATTGCAGACGTTCTGAAAAAAGGAGAGGTAAGAAGTACCCGTAACCGAAGGGCATGTATAAAGAGGTTGATGACTGTAGATGAAGCGAAAGAGGTCTGTCAGGATCGTAGCAATCGTAGAAGTCCAGTCTCTGAATACCCCTGTGGGAAACAGGCGTGATAGTATGTATGTTTGTATTCAGGATCTAACATTTTTCATGCTGGTCTGGGAGAAAAGAAAAAAAATAGAATGCACCAGCTGCTTTTCTTTCCGCGCAGACCTTTAAAGTCGATCAAGGGAATGGGCAAGAATCTGAATCATAATAATATCAATAGGCGATGCGGTTAGCAACCCATTACTATTATGATTTCCTTTTTCAACCTTCATGCCCACCATCACGAAAAAGGCCCTAGGCACTGTCTGCCCCATTAGTGAGTCTAACGAAATATACTGAAATTAATATTTAAGGCCGTACCTGAATTTTCCTGGGTCCAGTGCTGCCCCCATTTAAAATAAATCACTTCAAAGGAAACGGAGACATCATTTAAAATTTAGTTTCTACCAAGCCCTAGATAAATAACCCTTCAAACTATTTTATGAACTACTATTTACAGTTAAAAGTGAGAACGTTAAGCTTTACTACGCACATTTGCGAAAAACGGCCACTTTTGGCGAATGTGCGTAGTAAAGAGGTACGGCCTTAACTTAAAATAGTTTTAGTATGTTCCTTGGGGAAAATGGTTCAGTATCATGAGAAACTTTCCCCAAGGAACATATATCGATAAATAAAAAATATATATTTTTTTGCTTTCCATACAAACTCGTATCAGCTGATCGGTTAAGTTGTATGGGAGGCCAAAAAAGTTTCTTTAGTTATGTTCCTTGGGGAAAGTCATTCAGTGTCATGGACTGAATTCCCCCTTAAAATAGTTTCTGTATATTATGTTAGACGTTATGTATTATATGTGACTTAAATAGATATATAGGTCGTACGTACTCGCACAAGCAATTTGCGTTTAACGATGGGAGCAAAGACTCGCCCTCTCCGTCAACAAATCTCAAGCAAGCGATTCATCGGGTCTTAATTCCGATCGGTGATTTACAACTTGTTAATAATACTGCAAGTTAAAGCTCACGTCCATAAATCAAGATCTGAGCATAGCTTACTCGAAAATATTGATTATAATACCTCGGTTTACGTGGTTCCGGCTTTACATGTTACACTTTTTGCGAGTAGGCGAATTTATGACGTAACGGTGTCGGAGAATCGACCCTTCCTCGCTTTTGCTTTAATTATTGGAGAGGATTTTTATGACTCCGACGTTTATGGCTTTTTATGCATATCGTTTTTTTAACACGATCATTAAGCCGATTTCTCCAAAGAGACTAATTGATTGTATGATGCGTTAGGCAAGTCTCATGCGCCTGCGCAGTAGTCATTACGGCGGTGACAGATGGTGGTAATAAATACAGTTTTAACACGGTTAGAAGTAAAGAATTACATGTGAGATGAAATATCCAAGTCGGACATAATTAGTAACACAGGTGTAATTTGTGTGCGATGGGCGTTCTGCCTTATTGGTGTTTCTAATTATGAAAGTTAATTTAACAGTCTCATATCGCGCGAGCTCGGTGTATCTCTAATCGCTTTGTTTGAATCAGGACCATAAGTGGTTCGGAATTTATAGAAGTTGTGTTTGATTAGAATAAGATAAGTAACCAGTATGTGAGATACTTATTCAATTATTGCATTCTATTGTGAATGAATCTAGGAACTAAGATAGCGATCTTAGGTATCACATTAATGTGCTATTGTTTCTGCATTTGACATTATTTAAATAATAATTTATATTTTATTATGACTATTGATAGGATATGGTTAGATATTAGAGACATAATAAATAAAATATTATTAGACCAAATTATAATAATATAGTCTGTGAATAGAAATGATTGCATTTACGTACTACATTTTTAGATGGTCACATTCAGGGAGGTACATAATGAACCTGTTGGGTGTGAATTCGATAAAAATGAGTTGTGCCCGTCATCGCGCACGCGCACCGGCGCGGCGCGGGCGCACCAGTCCGGAGGTGGAACAATGAGAACTGTGTAGATGCGTCTGCGCCGTGCCGTGAGGTGAGCTCTGGGGTCACTGCTCTGACCTGCGCGTGGGCGCGCCCGTTTCCGCCCGCGAAACCGAATCATTGCGCCCCACACTCCTAATCTTCAACGATATACCACTATCCTTTATACGTACACGTCAAAATCGGCACTCGCAAAATGACGAGGAACAAAAAACCACTAGCTATATAAATTAGTATTATATCTTTCATTATAAATTTAATTTAATTTAACTATGGGCCAAAAGCCTAACTTTGTGGACTCCAACTAATGGACGCCGGCGTCCTGGAAAACCGCGATGTAGATGGCGCGACGACCTAGACGCCTACTCACCAGACTGGCAGACAAAAGCGCAATATAGAGAGGAATGGAGAGCTGAGAGGGAGGCCTTTGCCCAACAATGGGATCTAGTGGGCTCTAAATAATAATAATAATAATATTCATTTAATGATGATTTTGTAGGCGAAGAGTTAATTTTCACCGTTTATTAAGAAGCTTTGGTAGACTGACAGTTTTTTTTTATAAAATTTGCATTTTATACAGGATGTAAATGAAAAAAATTGTTCATAATGACTAAAGTGTTAACCGTATATTTAGGTACACTTTTTAAAAATAAGCGTATTATTTTACAGTTAATCGGTGCTTAAGTAACGATTTCATTGAATGTTTAATTTTACCATCATTTTTTATTAGTAAGTGTTCCAAAAACCCTACGAAACCATACATCAGTGCAAACTTTTTTCCGGTTTCATTGTTAGTTGGTGCATGCATTGTTCGAGGTACTATCGGTACAATTAATAGTTTAAAACAATTGCGTTTCCAAAGCTCCGTTAGTTCACTCCATCTGCGTCAGAGAGCTCGCCGAAATATGTTTATCGGCCATCGCTGAATCGAACGCTTAAAAGTCCTCGGTGATAGCTGATAGGGCTGCAATAACAAGGAAACGGCTTTTAATGGCTATATTGTTAGACAGTGCTGAATTTTTACCACGAAATTACATAAAACTGAATAACGAAAATTTCAATATTTTTAGTTCAATATTATATTCGTATTGATCAGATGGTACTTCAGCCCATGAAACTGAACGTGTGGGGTATCTATGGATAGGTCTTTAAAAATTATATTGAATATATTTTTTTTGCTTTTAATATATTTTTTTTCTAAATGTGTGTGTGTGTCCCCCTGTAACTTCTAAAATAAGAGAAAGATAAAACTAAAAAAAATATATAATTTACAGTACCATGCAAACTTCCACCGAAAATAGGGATGATGACTGGGTCAGAAAAGTATTATTCTAATTAGTCCGTTAGTTAGATTATTCAAAAATAATGTACCCATATTTTTCAGTTTATCAAAAAAGTAAAAATTCACAAAGATATAGAGTATCGAAGTTCCAGAGTGGGGGCTTTTGACGTCACCGATGTGTAAAAATCTACGAAAGCGAAACGTCATGCGAAATTTAAATGCGCTATATCTTCGTTATTTATTGTTTCTCAGAGAAAAGAAAAAATATGTGTACAATATTTTTTAATAATCTAACCAATGGGATAAAAATATTTTTTCAGTCATCATGTGTATTGGTTTGAACTAGATCTAGTAAGTAGTTTTTTTAATATGTCATAAATCGTAAACCGCAATTTACCTTTAGAACTTTATATTATGTACTTGCTGTTATGGAACCCTTCATGGGCGAGTCTGACTCGCACTTGGCCGCTTATTTTTGTTCAAAATGTTTCTGTGGGCGTGTCACCTAATTTTGGGCAGTTTACCACGAATCAGTTTCCATATTGTTACATCTCAAACAGGCAATAAAAACTACATTTGCATACACATGTAGGCAATCACAATGGTCGATTTAATTACGGTTCATTTTTTGTATGAATTAATAGCTGGTATAAATGTGAGTGGGCCATGTTTATAGACCTGTTTGTTCTTTAGCAAAACTGTTTAGTGTAAAAGACATAAACGCGCTATGTTTGCAAGCTATAAAAGCTGTTAAAATAAATACATTTTTTTAAAGTTTTGTCTACCCCCGAGGAATAAAGATGTAATCAATATACTTATGTATATATTTAAGAAGATACATACAGATGCACTATCACGTCTTTATCACTAACGGGGCAGACAGAGCCTAGAGCGGCAAGGCCCAGGCCACTTTTAGTGTGATGGTGGGCATGAAGGTGGAAAAGGGAAATCATAATAGTGATGGGTTGCTAACCGCGTTGCCTATTGATATAATTTAGATTCTTCCCCATTCCCTTGATCGGCTTTTACGATCTTAATTTACGAAGACGTCCGTATAAAATTTTGAAAAACATTTTGCACCTAGTTTTGTTTATACTTATTTATACATATGTTACTAAAATAAATCATACTTTCTGTGCAATAATATTAGGATGGGTAAAATAGGCACTAACAATTTGCAAGATACACATTTGCAAGTCAGTAAAATTTGTTTTAGTATGTTGACTCTGAATACTAGATTACTTTCTAAAGTAGTCATTTCGGAAATCTTTGGAAGAGGCCTATGTCCAGCAGTGGACGTTATGCGGCTGAAATGATGATGATGACTTAGAATACTACCCCTCGCAATAAAAGCTTTAACAAACATGTAAATCAAATTATTTTTGGTTGCATCAAGTGAGAGTGGTGCATATAGTATGCTAAGTTTGTGACAATTTAAATTATCGATATAATTTAAATTGTCACGATTATATGATTATAATATATATATCGATTTGGGCTATCTAGATTTAGAAACTTAATACAATAGTAACAAACTGGATATAAGTAGGTGGACGCATTTGATTTGACATTTTCAATATCTCATCATGAAACTAAAGAGAACTTTCATAAACGCGTTCGTGGTAAGCGTTTACACTCCAATATTTTTTGGCACCAGCCCATTGTATGCAAATGAAGTGATGAATGTTTTCACTGCAACAAAACACAAGTAACGGTTCCCTTAAGTGAAGATTTGTCGGCTAATAATTATTATCACCGGCTTGTAATAAATCCACGAGCATGTTGGTACTTTTTTCCGATACAATGAAGCGTAGGCTTATCATCATTCATCATTACACATATGTACGATCAATGAATTTTCTTAGTTGCTTTAATGTTCACATAAATAGTCCTTTTCATTCTATTCTAAAAAAAAATATAATACAGCGGGACTAAACAGCTCCTTAATTTTGAAAACCGAACTTGACTGCGTCACGAGTCACGCACGAGTCAAAACACAGCATATGTTGGCAGTCAAAAAGAAATGCCAGCACACGGGTATTCTCATACCCGTTCCAACGAACATCAATGCATTTTCCTAATTTAATGGAGCAGGAAATATTGTGTTTAATATTTCTTGCATGAATACATAGAAACAAAACCTTAAAGATTTTTTTCTGGTAATTAATACGTTGTCTTGGTCATTATTATGTAACTTATGAAGTTCCAGATAGAGATCTTCAAGAGTATGCTCCAATCAGTTGTCACCTCCTAATGCAGATGTTATCCCATGGCTCTTATCATGCGATGACAGGCTACCAGTATCGGTTGCGACTCTGGTGCTATCGGGATTTCATCGCAGATTCCTCGAAATCTATGGGCGCGATAACGTAGAACAAATCAACCGACGGAGAGCAAAGTGTATGAATTAGGTGAATGTTACGCTTTTGCTTAATTAATTACGTAATGTTATCGAATGATACGGGCGAGAGATTTGGCTCTTTTAAATTATTTTAAAAGGAAGTTGGAGGGGCATATGTAAGCGTTTCATGAGCAGACTACGAGAGAGTTTGAATTTTTCGATTCACGTTACAAGGGCAAGTTATCAAACTTGCTATTTATCTATTTGGAAAAACAATATATTGAATAGACAGACTATTTCCTCATATATATATAAATTTAGAAGAAAAAATGCAAATATAGGTGAAAAGCGTACAATATAATTATATCCTCCGATTTTTTCTTCGTTTAAACCTTTTAGTACGTTTTTACCTATTTATGTCTTCATTTATACCTACAACATCATGAGTGTCACAAACACGTTGCCAACCCGGAACAAATTTTTTCAAGACTGAAAATTCTCATGTTGTAATCTCTGGGAAAATTGTCCAAAGTTTCAGCTCCATCAGCTTCAAATGTAACAGTAATGTATTACTGTTGTATCCAGTAACAGTAAAAGGGTAGTTATATAAACGAAGGTAGTGGCACCTCTATCAATTCAATTAGTGATTGCGTTCACTTGTCGCCGGCTTTCATTGGTTCGGCAGCCGCGTGAAGCCGCGCACTCCGCACCGTGGCTCCATCACAAAATATAGAGAACTCGGATAACATTAACAACATAAAAGGTAGTCTCTCTACAGCGACAGAATCTACAGCTATCAATTCGTTCTCGGCTCGTGGCAGCTTGGGTTGGGAGCCATGTGACGCCGCACACTCCGCACCGTGGCTTCATCACAAAATATAGAGAACTCGGATAACAGTAACAATGCATAAAGAAGTCTCTCTTTCTTATCTTACAAGTTACTTTTTTACTTCGCTGATGATGATCTTTGCGACAGTCATTAAAAACTTTTTTGCGTCGGCATTTACGTGTGTGTTCTTTTCGGTCGGAGCCCAATGGAGGCGCTATAGACAGACATTTGTTTCCTATGTAACTGGTCGCTTTCAATAAAACGCGTAAACGAGTCTCCTACAATTATGCTACGGAAAGACAGTGACAACTATTACGCGTATTAAATGATATAGGTATCCATGCTTTGAAAACTGCAAGTGATTAGTGTATACCATCCTCAAAATGCGATTTCAACCAGCACTTGAATGAGATCAGCTGAAATATGTGCATTGTACTCATTCTGTTCTCTTTTCTACATACTATTGTGTTACTGTGCATACTATTATATATGTGTGCGCCGGTAAGGCGCACATTGTTTGATAAGTCGCTTCTGTGTCTATCCTTAATTTGTAGCATGGCACCGCTCTCGGCTGATGTGATGATACGATCTACTTTTAACCGAGATTTTGTCGTTATGGTTTAAGCTGTGATTTAAAAAGTAAATGGTCAACATTTACGACTAGCTTCCGACACTTTGCAACATTAAGCTTAGAAAACACGACAGGAGATCGTTTAATGTCAGGTTTCAGTCCCTATTTTTTCCAAAAATGTTTAAAATACCCTTATTATACAAACGGTTTTATTGCTAGAGTAGAGTATACATAAAATGATCAATACCACAGACTGAGAACCCTTCAAATTATTTCGCTTTTTGAAACTTTCTTTAAATATGTAGGACGTAGGTATCTAAGTAAACAAAATGGTATTAATACCAGTACTTACTTATACTGCTAACAACTTTTTACAAATTTAATCATAGAAATGAAGCAAAATTAAGACATAAATGAAAAGAGTATAAATATTCGTAAAGAAGATATATAGGTGTAGATAATAGAATATAAGTTATTTTGCTCCATTCATTACGTCCAGCAGAGACCGATGTCAACCATTATGTTTTTAGAATGCTCAGAGTATTTTCAACGGTGCTGAGGTTATTAGGTATCTGTCATCATTATCCGATTAAATGCTCACTCTAATTGATGGAGTTCTAGTTCAAGCCAAGAATGTAAAATTAAAGTGCTGAATGCAATGACTGTGTGTTTAGGAGATCCTAGTTTGGAGATTGTCGTGACCGAAGTCGGTTTACGTAATCGAATTAAGTTTTATAGCAGACTGTTCATTTGAAACACAACATGGCAAATGAAGTTTTATTGAAGATCCGTGGTGAAGTAAACGCTCAGTTTACATTTGAATTGTTTGTCTATCATCAGGGCAAACGTAAATTTGTCTCGTGAGATATACACGGGGCGTCGCCGTCGTCCGTTGGCCCATTGCAATTATTGTCTTGTCACTCTACCGGAGTTACGCGCTCCTTCCACCCGGAACATTTATTTTATGTGAGATAGCCCGTTCTTGGGAATCGATGCATATGCCAATTGTACGATCGAATCAAATTCGTATTACTCGTGGCTCGTGACCCTACGTATAAACACATCGAGAAGCGAGCACGCCGAACAAAAAAGTCTAGTCATGATTCTCTTCGTCTTCAAACGTTTATTGCCAATACTAACAAAAATGAGCCATTATGTTCCAAACCTATAATAAAGATAATAGTCAAAAAGCAGTCCACTAAGTATAGTGGCGTAATTTGCTTTTGTGAGCAGGTTGTCAGAGAAGGTGACCTCACGGCGCGTGAGAGCACTCGTGGGCGGGACCGCTTTGACTTTTGGTAATTACATTCGGACACCTAAGACGGACATTTTAGTTTTTTTAGTTTAGTTTAGTTATTTTACAATAGGCAATTATATTTCATCACAATGTTGTACTTAACTTACTCATTTAACACATACTTACTTCCTTCAATTTGAAATACTTATAAGTCTATTTTTTGGGACAAAATACATATGAGTTAAGCATGCATTGAATATTAAATCTTCATACTTAGATCTTCAATCTTCAATCTGCATTTTTTACAATATGTGCCCGATATAGTTAAATGCTCATACGTCACCTTCTGATTAAACGATACAATAAAAGGTCAACTCGTCTAATATAGTTGACATTTATTAAGTATGCCATCTCAAACAATAATTTCGCACAGTTAATTTTGTTCTAAAATCTTTAATTTATCACAGATTGGACTATTAAGTCGATAAATACACCATTCTAGTTCTAAGAAACACGAGCAAAGATTATATCAAAAAAATAACTTATTATCCAAATGAGGGAACGACCGACCGAAACGAGATAGTTTAAATATTAAGCATAAATTATTACGTTAGAAACTATACTAATTGCGTCGTTATATCTTGGCCATATCGATCTCCTTTGTTTCACAACACGAACAATAGAAAAAGGTCAGTGTGAAATCGTTTTAAGTTTTTTGTTCATAAAATGCACTTTCACTAATAAAATATGGGCTCAAATAGTGTGTGACACTTTAGAGAAATTGTAGAGTTTGTGGAAATAATGTGTACCTACCTACCTACACCTACCTACTGATTTCTGCAAAAAGTAAGTTTATTTGGAACGATGAGATAATATTTTTTTATTGGACAAGATAGGTTGTTGACGTAGCGGTGTATGTTTGTTTGTGTGTGTAGCGGATTGTCGCTGGAGGCTGGTGTGGATCGTGCCCGCCGCTCGTGGACCGATGATCATGCCCCGCAGCCTCCCGACCGCTGACACACGATCTATTTCCAATTGATCTACAATTCACTCATTTGCATGCTTTATCTCTGATTTTTGAACTTAATAATATAGGTTATGATCATGGTTTGATTTGTAACATTATCAATAGGTAGAGTAATATACCTCTTTGAACTTTATTAAAACATATCAAATTAAAAAGAAAGCAATATTGGTATATGTCTTGATAAAAAGAAACAGAAATACCCTCACGGGGTAGACAGAGCCAAGGGTTGAAAGACCCAAAGGCTATGCTTAGCAAGATGCTGGGTTTGTGACAGGAATCATAGTAGTGACAGTTGCTAATCCATATAAAGATATCTTACTATCACCTCTCTTTATCTTACGGGGCAGAAAGCGCCTAATGCCGTAAGGTAAGATGCAAAGGCCACTTACAGCATGATGGTGAAAAAATGGAATCGAAAAAGTATAGTCTTGCAAAATCGCAAGGCACCATCGTAAAAAATTTTGAGATAACAAACCACATGGATAACAAAGTTAGTAAAAAAACACTTAGCAATGCCACGGAAACATGTTTTTCAATATTCTTAACTTTAAGATTCAGTATAATTACATGTGTTATTATGTTGCTGCCATATATCCCTAATAATAACTTTGGATATATTCTAAATCTAATATACCGTTAGAATTCTATCAAAAGTTTGGAATGTAGAACACCATTAGGATCCAAAAGTTCGAGGAACTAAAACAAAGAGCGTTGCTTCTTTGTAGCTATACATACATACCTACATTAATACGAGTATAATCCACAATACCGAAAACTTATACAGACTTTCAAATACCCATACACCGTCTGCTAAGTATCTATAACTATAGTTACACAAAGTATATCATCATCAGCTCCAATTGGTTTTATCTATTCTTCGGACTTCTAAGATGATAAAAGTAAATCGTTTTTACTTTTATTATCTAGTAAGGTAGAAGAGGAAGGGTGAGGCTAGGAAAAAAACTACTATTATGAATTAACTAGCAAGTACTTGACATTTTGACAAATCAATTTTATGCAATTTGTTTTTTCTATTGAGCATCTGAAACTACGATTAATATCTCAAAGTCTTATTTTCAATAGATTAATTTTTTGGCTACTTTTTAGTTATTTATTAAAGTCATAATAATAAAACTGCATATAACACGAAGAAATACGTATGTAGAACTTTCTTTCGCTTAAAACAAAAGTAACTTTGACGCAATCCCTAATTATTCCTATAATCGATTATGCAGACGTTTGCTATACAAATTTAAATTAATTTCTTCTACATAAACTCGACAAACTAGCTAACAACTGCATCAGGTTTATCTTCGGACTTCGTAAATATGACCATATCTCCTCCTTTTGGTCACAGTTGGCCTGGCTCCCTATCCCCCAGCGTCGAAACGTTAGAATCCTATGCATGCTTTATGCTATCCTCAATAATCCTTACTCCCCTGCTTATCTCAAATCTCAATTTTCTCTTCTCAGCTCTACGCTTTCGCGAAATCTTCGCTCTTCTAATCATCTAACATTATCCATCCCTCATCATCGCACTGAATTTATGAATAAATCTTTTCAAATTCAAGCCATCCTTCTCTGGAATTCTCTTACTGATTCTATTAGACGAGCGCCTAGTCATCACGCTTTTAAACGGGCGGTTCAAAAACGGTTTCTCCAAGAAGTCTCTTCTTCTCGTCGTGTCCCTGCGCGGTAATTAGTAGTCATCCATATATGTATTTATCTATCCGCATACATATATAATTAGTTCTTAATGTATTAACTATATTTACATAATTATATATTTTGTATATTTATTTTATCTATAGTTATTGCATTGGTATATATTTCTTTAAAATTAATATTTATGTATATTCTTGATTTATTCTTGTAGGTATTTATAGATACTTTTAAATTTTGTTTACACACTCTGTCGCACTACCCAAATTATTTCTCTACTTGGTCCAATGGTTGACTGACAGAGAACGCCATAAGGCGTTAAGTCCGCCATTTGTACACTTTTTTTAAGTGCAATAAAGTTTAAATAAATAAATATGTAAATCATATATCGAATCATACCTCATCCTTCCACTATCTTAAACCAAATACAAATATGGCGGCTCTTTAACTTTAGCCACTTGCAAGTTTTTAATCGTGTCCCGTTTCTAATTAATATTTTCCTATAAACATTATTTTGACTACAGACACAAATAGATGCCCGAGAAATCGGTATCTCTTGGAATACTTTGTTTGAAGATTACCGACTGCATCGTTCTAAGATTTTTATACTCAGAATACCTATATAGAAATTCTAAATGAGCCGACCGAGTTCCGCTCGGGACACCAACCTGAATTCCAAGAAATTTAATTATTCCAAAATGAAACCTACATCGATTTTGTACATGAACCTTACATACTTACGGGTTTAAGCATTTGAGAGGGTTCATGTACAGAGCCGAAAAATTGTATACCATCTACTAATTACATGAATGCTAGTAAACAATTTGACACGACTTTGACTTCACTTCAAATTCAACTAGCACTACTATGAGCATTACAGAAGTTGCAATTTAACAAAGACACCGAAACTGGCCATATAGGTACGAGTACTTATCTCTTTTTATTTCCTCCTTATACTACATTTTCAACAAGGATGTTATGTTTAAGCTGAGACTAATAAATTAATCTTATTAATGTCGTGGCTGCTGACTGGCAGGACATCTGACTAGCTGCAGTGCCCGATTCAGATTTTGGCCGAAGCCGAAGAATATTCGATTGCGCGGATGTAGTTACTTTTGACCAAAGTCAAAGTTCATTCCTTCAGTTGAAAATAATTCAACAAATAATGTGTATTTTTTATGAATCGTTATTAAACAAAAAAAAAAAATTTGATGTACTATTTCAACATTTTAGTTTTCATTGGCTATGCTGCCCCTGTATTCTTCTTGGCGGGGACTGTTTTATCGGGAATTCGGGATAGGATAAGGGGGAACATTAGGTCGTACCTTTCCCCAAAACTGAGCTGAAGTTGAAGGTATTGTTTTTAGCCAAATGTGGCCGAAGCCGACACCGAAACTAAAGCTTAGGTCGTAAACTAGTCAGGTGTAAGTGAGACGTTCAGCCCGCGCAGCACGGGCGCGTCTTCGAACACGCATCGATTCGATCGCCGCAGTTAACTATGTAGATTTTCCCACGATTTGTGCTGTAGGTACCTACCACTTTAAATCTTCTAGTACGGACCTCCAACTATGTGGGAAATAGAATACTTGCTGATAGGAGTCTCGAACCTATAAATATAAAATTTATAATATTAAATATACGAATGCATAAAAAATCTGCTAAAATATTAAGAAATTCTTGAATAAGAACTTTGCATATTTCACAAAATTACAATTTTCTCTCTCCTTATTTGCATCTAAATAAAAGTTTATATAGGTATTCTTTGGACATGGAAATTTTTACTACAATATTAATTACTAATAAGTAATTAAGTATGAACGAACATTTTAGGGAGTAAAATAACATGGGACTTGAGATGTACCTACAGAAGACTTAAAATATTCACAAGAAGAGCGTTGGCAAAAACAGCATTTAATAAAAAGAAAAGTTTACTTACGTCACATATTTCAAAATCAATCCGAAAAAGAATAATTAAGGTGTACATCTGGTGCATTGCTCTATACGGCTGGGAGACGTGGACACTAACGGAGAAGGAAACTAAAAGGTTGGAAGCATTTACGATGTGGTGCTGAAGAAGGTTAGACAGGATTAGTTGGAAGGACAAACAAACGTAGAGGTCTTAAATAGAGTTGATAAAAAGAGATACATACTCGAGGTAATCGGAAATAGGCGAGGCAATATGTTGGGACACTTGATGCGGCACGATAATTTTATACAAATTATATAGAAGGCAAAATAGAAGGAAGGAGGGGAAGAGGAAAGCCCAGGCACAGCTAGTGAAGCAAGTCAAGGAAAAGGTGACAGCAAGGCAATGCAAGGCATGGAAGAAACCACACCCACAAGAGCGCTGCTCTTAAATTTTGATGATGATAAACATATTGGGCAAAACAATAAATAAATAATAAAACGAAAACCTAATGTACAAGCTAAATTAACAGAAAAACACTTTAAACTTTTGATTTATCAACTTATTGTTTTTTAACCATCTAACCTCTATTTTTGGTACCAGCTGAAAATCAGCGCTGAGGTTCCTACACCACAGCACGAAGCTGAGCTGGCCGCCTTTTCGACATTCATTAGGTATAGTCTAGTTATGTAAGTTATATTCTGTAAATTGCTTGCCGAATAAAGTTTTTCTTTCTTTCTATTTTATCTACTTAATTAAAAATAAAATATTATAATAAAAAATAATGGACACAAGTTATGCTGGAGTTCCAGAGACTATTCTGCCCAGTTTTGCCAACTGATATAAAAGAAAAGCACATCTGCCGCACATTGGCAACGTAAATTGTTTTATGGTTGCGTAACTTACCGATGCTGTACATAGATAACGTAAACGTGACTTAGCCAACTTCGTTACTTAACGCGATGTACGGCCACCAATACCATTTTAATACAAAAGAAGTGAGATACATGATCTTAAAATCATTTGCCTTAACCATTAATTTAAAAATATGCGTCACTAAATTAGCATATCTACTCTTGGCGGTTTGCTATTGTAAGTAGATACTTATATTTCATTAACAGAATACTATAGCGTTTTAATAAGTAACTATATGAATAACTAACGGCCGCCCCGGCTTTGCACGGCCATATAGATATTACTATACAATAAACCTTCCTCTTGATAAAAAACGCATTAAAATCCGTTGTAGACTTAGTTTAAAAGATCTAAGCGTAGGTATACATGACGACGAGGAGCTCAATGGCCCGGTGGGAGTACACATTCTTAGCGCTTCACTTGGCGTGATCCGCACTTGGATGTGTGACCACTAGTGCCATAACATTTTCTCCAGCTCCCAGTATCAGCTGATCGGTCAACTTGTACGGTAGACCAAAAATATTTTTTCCATATTTCCATATATGTTCTTTGGGAAAGTTGATCAGTATCATGGACTGAATCCATTCTTAAAATAGTTTCAGTATATTTTGTTAAACCCTGTATACCTACTCGTATGTATTGATTATTGAGTTATGATATAGTAGATATGTCGCAGTTGGATGGTATAAACCGCTAATTCACTAAACCTCTAGCTGTTTGGCATTACAGCTCGGTTTTGTTGAACAGCTGAACATCGTTCAGCTGGATTGTCAATGTGTCATGTTTAACAAACCAGCTTACCACGTTTAGACCGCAGAATAGGTTATTTGTAGGCATGTTATAAAAAAACAAATTTATGACGGGGCATTAGAAATAAAACCTAAATAAAACTTCTTATTATGTAATCTAGTCTCCAACATCATAGAATACCAATTAAGAATGATACAAAGTTCGAAGCAAGTGGATACAGAAAAGTTCGTTAACGCGACATAATCTCAATGGCGGCGTAGCGGTTTCTCTCGACCTTCATTTGATTCACGTAAATTCTCCATCTTGCCGGAAGGCGAGCGTCGAAATAATTATATCACCAAGCTGAAGATCTGCTTTATTTTTCCTAACCATTTGCAGTCCAAAATCATAAACGATGTCTCCGATATCTCTCTAAGAAAACAGCTTACTCTCGAAACGCTGGGAAGAATTCTAAACTAAATCTACAATCTTATTTCTTGCGCCGCGGCATTGATGAATACAAATAGTTTATGCCATTCTGCGTATGAGGTGTCAGTTCTTTAACGCTGTTTTACGAAACCGGGCTGTAATGCCAAATAGCTAGAGGTTTAGTGAATTAGCGGATTATACCATGTAACTGCGACAGATACAATTGTTTAATTCCATAGCAATCCTAGTAGCAGGGCAGTGTCGCGTTTCGTTCCGGCTGTCGTCGGTACCGTTTCTGTGGTCGCGACCACCGGCCGGCGGTCGATTCGACACCTTATACTAATTAATGACTATCCACAGCACTTCGTCCGCCTATCCAGAGCTTTCTCCTGACATATGAGCGGTGAAATTCTTGAAGTTTCATGATATTAAGTAAAAAGTGCCAAGTAGAGGTGTCAGGTTTCGCCAAGAAATTAAGCTTGAGAAAATTGACGTCGTTTACAACGTAACGGCAGGCCACAATGAGACTGCTGTGGCTAAAAATATCTCAAGGCATAACTTTTTCTTCGTCAAATGGTTACCTACAGGCCGTTATATTTTGTAGCTTTTTATCGTATTGTGTGTATTTATTATAAAATACAGTATTGTTGCGTTAGTAGGTAATTAAAATAATAAGCTTAGTTTCTGCTAATTGGTGCTAAGCTGTATCGGTGTGATTTGCCCTTATCTATTTAAGGTGAATATAGAAAGAAGCAAATGGCCTTGAAGTGGCGCCCTCATTTGAAATAAATTGTTAAGTCATAAATATGGAGATAATTTCCTATTGCTTATCGTCAGGCACTAGATAGCCATTTAAATTATTGAAACTTGTTTAAATCACAGAGGGTGTGGAAAGAAAAATAGACGTAGAAAGAAACTAAAGAAAATATCGAGTAAAACTAAAGATTTTATCTCAAGCAGTAATTTCTGACAATGTAAACAAACACAAACACCATAGTAACTGAACTTTTTTAAAATGATCAAGAAGTTCTGCAAACTCAACACTTTCCCTCATTGTAAAACATCAGTGTTATGCTGGTGTTACGCCTAACTTTTGACGCATCTCCAAAAGTCTTGGCTTAGGAACAGCTTTCGTCATAATGTCTGCAAGTTGACTAGCAGAGCAGATCTTCAATACACAAATTTTTCCTTCAGAGACAAGTTCTCTCACAAAGAAATGTCTCACTCGTATGTGTTTGGTTCGTTTATGAAATTCAGGATTGTGTGCTAGTCTTACCGCCGCTTCATTATCGACATGCAAATTTGGAATTTCATATATATCATAAAACTGAATATATTCTGAAGCCAAATTAATTCTTTTCCTGCCTCGCTGGCTGCTACTATTTCTGCCTCGGTGGTTGAAATTGCCACTGAAGGCTGTCTTTGACTCAGCCATGACACAATTCCACCTGCATATAAGCATGCGACACCGGACGTTGATCTTATTATTATTTATTTATTAAAAATTTTATTGACCAAAATGGTACAAAAGGTGAACTTAACGCTAATGCATTCTCTACCAGTCAACCTTTAGGAAAAACAGAAATTATTTAATTGCGATAGGCGCTTTAAAGATGTACTTAATAATTTACTATTTACAAGTATACTTAAATACATTTATATAATATACTTAATACATATAAATACTTATATAAATATACATACACATATATATACTACAAATGTTAAAGATAATGACTAATTCTGCTGCGAAAATTTTAAAGAAAGGTGCGTGTGAACTTTCTTCTTAAATAAGTATCTGTTTGAGATACTTTTGATGTCTTCAGGTAAGGCATTCCAGAGTCGCGTAACTTGAAGAGTAAAAGAGTTAGACATAAATTCAGACCGAAATAACGGAAGATAAATTTGAAGAGTATCTTCCTGTCGATAGATCTCCAGCGTGATCAGCATCACTATATCCTTCGATTATATTATCTTTCCCTGCTTGGTGCTTTATTCCTAGATTCATAGTACCTTTCAGGTATCTGAATATTCTTTTAACTTTAAGCCAATCTTCTTTTGATGGATTTTCTAATCCACACTTACAGCATATGCAATATCTGGGCGCGTTCCAGTCATCAAGTACATTAACGCTCCTACTGCCTGTCTGTATGGGAAGTTTTCTTCTTTCTCTGAATTATAATCTTTTGATGTTTCCTCGATGTTTATCGACTTTTCCATTGGAGTCGTCACGGGGTTACATTCCAACATATTAAATCTTTCGAGAATCCTTTTCAAATATGCAGTTTGACTAATGAATACTGCATTGTCTTCTACTTTTATTTCTAGGTCCAGGTAAAAACTGGCCGGTTTAATGGTTATTTTTAACCTTGACCTAAGGTCATTTAGAAAATTTAAAGTAAGCTTTTCACTTGAAGCTGCAACTAGCCCATCATCTACATATAAGGCTATCAAAAGTTTTTCCGTTCCGACATGTTTTGCATACAAGCAACTGTCAGCATCACATTGTTCGAAGTTGAGATCAAGAAGAATTTGTTCAAAATATGTATTCCAACAGCGTGGTGCTTGCTTTAGTCCATAAAGACTACGGTTGAGCTTCCAAACACGAGCTGTACCGTCATTGATTCCTTCTGGTTGCTGTATGAATATCTCTTTATTTAAGTTGCCATTTAGAAAAGCTGTCGTTACATCGAATTGCAGTAAGTGATTTTTTTCTTTTGCGCATACACTAAGTAAAGCTCTAACTGAGGCCATTCTAGCGACCGGACTAAAGGTCTGATCATAATCTATACCTTTCTTTTGTCTAAATCCTTTAACTACTAAGCGTGCTTTATACTTATCGATGGATCCATCTGGATTACATTTAATTCTAAAAATCCATTTATAAGGCAATGCTTTTCGATTAGATGGTAATTCGCATAAAGTCCACACTTTGTTTTCTTTAAGTGATTCTATTTCACTTTTCATAGCTTGAAGCCATTCATGACTGTCTTCCCTGTTCATTGCATCTTTATAACTGGGGGGGGGTCTTCTGCTAGAGTAGTTAAAACATAGTCGTCATATCTCTTTGGATGTTGTAAAGTATTGCGATCTCTGAGGTTGTATCGAGGTATACTGCGCTCTGGCTCGTCTTCCGCATCGAAGAACTCACCTCTGTTGCATTCATCCTCTACTAGTTCCTTATGAATGTGATCTTCAACAATAAATTCTCCCTCTTTAGTTGTTAAAGTTGTAATCACAGAGGGTGTGGAAAGAAAAATAGACGTAGAAAGAAACTAAGGAAAATATCGAGTAAAACTAGATTTTATCTCAAGCAGTAATTTCTGACAATGTAAACAAACACAAACACCATAGTAACTGAACTTTTTTAAAATGATCAAGGAGTTCTGCAAACTCAACATAAATTATTTTATGAATCACCGTTGAAAGTGTTCACATTAGTCCGTCTAGCTTGCCTAGAATATGCCTAAACTTGCCTCCGCCAAAAGTGGCCTTTTTTGGCGGCAAGTTTTAAAGCTAGACGGATCACCAATAATAGCTTCAACGGCAGTTCATAAAATAATTTATAGGGCTATATAGTGCCTGACGATTAGCAATATGGAAATTATCACCATATTTACGAGTTAACAATTTATTTCAAATGAGGGCGCCACTTCAAGGCCATTTGCTTCTATATTCACCTTAAGTAACAGTACCACGGTACAGATAGTACATACGTCCAAATGGTGTCGTTCAAGTTCAATTAATACAATATTTACACACCATTTAACAGTTAATCGTGTTTGGTTATTATAAACGGCAATGACGGGCTGTGATTTCTCATCGTGTCGCAGGCGCAGGCTCGCTAATGGAGGCTGATCTGAATCTACAGCTCTATAAACTTGCTGTGCCGCACTTAATGTCCACAAACGACGTAAAAAATCATCCATCAGCTTATAGCAGCAATAACGTTTATCACTTCCACATCCATTCTTACTGACTGTCTGAATTTGTATTTTATAGGCTAGTTTATAAAACAGATTTAAAAAAGTATTTTTTTAAATAATTGTTTTGGCCGACTATTTTTAACATCTTTAAATCTATAAGCTTAAAATGTAGATAACTTTTACTCCAAAGGCATTAAAAGGAAGTATATAGTCTTAGATCAGTCTGTCAGGAAGCCACTTATTGGGCCGAGAAAAATGATTTTTTTAACCCCTTGGAAATGAGAAGTTCTTTTATGATACATACGAGTAGATACTATCCCAACAGAACGCAAGGGAGTACCTAGCCCAAGACTTTCTATCTACCCATGGTTCCAATTCTCTATTGTCCCAATGTATTGAAGTTTCATTAAAGTTAAACGTGTATTATAAATTTACTTTATAATGGAATGATCGCGTAGATTGTAAAAGCAGATCGAGGGAAGGGCGAGAATCGGCATTATGTCAAAAAAATTGAAGCGTTACGGCCAGCAGCTCGTCACTATTTTGATTCCTACTTCCGCGCTCACTTCCGTCAACCTGAACGTGGCCTTGGTCCTTCCTTACGGCGCTATGGTTTGTCTGCCTTATTGCGAATCAAGACATGATGAATTTATCTGATATGATGAAGTCATATCGAAAAAGTATATTCATTATACAAATGACCTGGGTGGTCACATGAATCTGCATGAACACTGTTGGTGGCTAGGTGGTGGCCCAAGAGTCACCCACGCTGCGCCATAATCTATACTACATGACCTGAATGGTCTACATGACCGTGCATGAGCACTGTTGGCGACTAGTGGGTGGCCTAAGGGCCATCCCCGTTGCGCCATAACCTACACTACATATAGGTCATGACCCTGGTGGTCAACATGACTCTGCATGAACACCTATTAAAATCTTTGGCAGCACATTTGAAATAACAATAAATACCTACCCCGAATTAGTCAAGGAAGATAGGTTAGGTCATGAATGGGCAGTGATCATCACAGGACTAAATGAGGGAAGCGACCAATTTGGCCGAATATTGTACAAAATCTTTCTGTAATCTAGTCTTTAATATTGTCCTCTCAATTACTGGTCGGTTGACTGGAAGGGATTCCTGTACGGGATAAGTCCGCCGTTGTATGTTTTTATTTCTGTTTTTGTATCTGTTTCTCTTTTATGTATAGCTTTATAAACAAAGAAAGATAAACTTATAGATTTCCTAGGAGTTTTATATAATGACGGATTACATACATTTCCGGTAACATATATAACGTCTAACAAAATATACTGAAAGTATTTTAAGGATAGATTCGTCCATGATACTAAACAACTTTCCCCAAGGAACATATATCGAAATTTAAATAGTAGATTGTGGTACAAGGCGTAAAGGTAATAGTTTTAACGCGAGGGCGCTACTTTGAATCCAGAGCGAAACGAAGGATGCCACAATAGAATCACGAGCGTAGCGAGGGATGCTACGGTGGAATCCTGAGTGAAGCGAGGGATTCAAGTATATCGCCCGAGGTAAAACTATAACCGTACACCGTATAGCACATTCTTCTTTTCATCTCCATTTATGAAAAAAAGCAAATATATACCTATAACGAAAGTAGAAAACCTACATATACCTAAACAGAGTTTAACAGTCAGTTACTAACCTGTACTTGGTGACATTTTCACTGAAGAAGTACTATGAAAATATTTTTCTAGGACCACCACATCATAAACATTTTCCAGTCATTAGAATCGTTTCATTACTTTTTCCTTGTGTGTCAATTCTTTATATATTTAAATATGTATATTATACGTAAACTTCATATTTATTTACTACCGGCCTCGTCACGAAATTAGTCACATTTAAAATAGTTCTAAAAATAACCTAATTTACTATATATATCAAAGACAACAATTGCGCGTTTTTATTGGTTTTTAATAAATTATTATTTTGAAGCAAGAGTACCAAAACATTTTGACCTACAGTCATCCAGGTAAAACGTGTTGCATTCCAATTTTAAAAAATTACGACGCCCTTGCCTATATTTTATAATTTTAAAACTAAATTCTTCTTTTTTTAGCTGACTGCCAATATTATTTTTGATTTTACATTACATTGATATTCGTCGAGAGCGAAGGAAGGGTCGGAGCCGTGCTCGATGATATTTCGCAGTGTTTTATATATTTATTTTCTTTGTATTATATTTATAATTTTTTCTGTAGCCAAAACGGATAGATATTTAGATAATACATTTTTTGGTATAATTTTCGTATAGATAGGTGATTGTATAAAATAGTAATACGTATAATAAAGGCAAATTTAGGCAAATTTAGAGGTATGTTTGTGATTTTTTTCTATCAAGCCAAAAATGCTCAATCGTGTTTTGGCTATTGTGAATGTCTGTAGAAAATCCTTAATATTTTTATGTAAATTTTTTGAGGAATAAACTGTAGTAGTTTACTAACAGTGATTTTTCAAAAACACGCACAGTTTTGCAAATTGTGAACCCACGTCATCTTAACGCCTAGGGAATTTACTTTTTACTTTTCAGTGTTCAGAGAACCAGTGACTTTAGCCCCAAATATTTGGGATAAAATCATCGTTTTTCGAATAAATAAGATGAAAAATATTTTTTTACTTTACATACAGACTCGGATTAGCTGATCGGTAAACTTGTATGGGAGGTCAGAAATTATGTTTCATATTTCGAGATTTAGAAAGTTGTTCAGTATCATGGACTTCAATGTATTTTGTTAGACCCTATACAGGCTGACTTTTTAAACACTGTCCAAATTTTCGGAGCAAGTCCATGATATTGAACTACTTTCTATAAAAAAAGTTATTAAAAATCGATAAAATTTTTTTTCCTCCCATACAAATCAGCGCTCAGACATACGGATTTTGTATGGGAGGACGAAAATTTTTTATCGATTTTCAATAACTTTTTTCACAGTATCATGGACTGAACTTGCTTTAAAAATTTGGACAGTGTTTAAAAAGTCACCCTGTATGTACCTATAAAACGTGGAAGGGACATACCCGTAATAAATCACACCACGTATATACTAGATCATTATAATATAATGAAATAAAAATAACAGCCAAAGAACCAAAAAAAAATTTTGGCATTTTCATACAAAAATGTGCAGCCGCCCGGGCGATTTGTAAGAGAATGTCGATATTTTTTGATTTTTTGACTTTAATTAATTTAATTTAATTATACTTTAGTGATCTAGTATAGCATAGTACGTGGTTTGATTTATTACGGGTATGGCCCTTCCACGTTGTATATAATTTAAAGAAGTTTACATAAGTCGCATAATTTCACATAAAAATAAATAAACACGTGTACCTATTACGAGTACCTAAAAATTTAAACCTCAGCATTTGAAAATATACTTATGATATAGGTAATTATTCATTAAAAAAAACATATGATAAATAAACACTGCAATTAATACGTTAGAAGACACGGTCTGAGACAATTGACCGTGATCGTTGTAACGGGTTTAGCTAAATTACGATGGTTAAAGTTCACGATACAGTTTTTAGAACACGTTCATATAATAATGGTGTTTGCTCTGGTGAAAACGCTAATAGATGTAGATCAAAACCTCTGCGGTGGAATTCCTTAAGCAACAGTCTAATAGCTCACGCCCGCCCGGCCAGCGGCCCTACTCAATAACGAGGGCGAATATTTTTGAATAACTAACAAATATTTCAATATCGAACGAAGCCATCAGCAGGCTAACGAATTCAATGCCTTCTTAAATGCCTTTATTATATTCTTTGTTTTGATATTTAAGAAAAGCACATTATCCATTTACACGCAAGCAATAATTTAGCTTTATGGGTACATTGTATTATGCCTACAAATTTTATCATTAATTTATAATATGGTGGATTATTTGATTATTTAAGGTGAATGACGTAACTAATAATTATTAAAATCTTCTTAACAAATCTAAATATATGGAGAATTATTTATTTAGGAATGTAAAATATTTATTGATTACAAGCAAGAATTTCATATTCAACTTCATAAACTGTTTAGCAATAAAGGCGGCAAATAATTGGGCCCTGCATGACACCATAATTTGGAAGCTTTCTATTGAACGTGATCAGAAAAGTTCATATTGTTACGTAAACCTGCACATCAATCACATAACTATTAAGGGGAAAATATGTATATTAATTTATGTGCATTAATTTTCTTTGTGAAAAAAGATGAAATATTCGCGCATCACGCATCCATTGATATTTAACGTAACGACGTTACGTCAAGCACCACACAACACTAGTTGTTTCGATGCGATGCATAAGAGAAAACGTTGCACAACTCACGACCATCCCACTGCACTGTTTGCGATTGATATGTACACATGTATTAAGTATGCAATATATGATTTACAGGCTGTTACAGAGAGGATAACTGATACTCAGTCCGTGCATTTAATAACATGCCAACGAAAGAAAAAGAGAAATATACCTATTCTTTTTCTATAATAAATTGACTAATTATCTCAGCAAGAAATATTCAGTTTCCATAGAAACATGATCGTGTTTCTTCATAATTTATACCTCCTTGGCGTAATGGTTAACAAAATTCTACGCTAACAACAAACGCTAGTCTAGCTAGTGGAATCCGGAGGTTCTGGGTTCAATCTCCAGCCCTGCAGGGTAAGTCGAAAAATGGCAAATTGTCCTGTCTTGGGTGTTTATTTATAATATTATTTATCACAAAAAAATAGAATCGTTGAGTTAGTATCTCATGACATAAGTACCAAAACTTACCATCTTCGGATGGAGCAATTGCGGTATATTAACTAGCAGCGGCTGCGCAACAGTAACTCTTTTTGATGTAAGCATGTTTAAGGTTTACGATAAGGCTGATATGTTTATTAAAACAAAAGTCTTAAATTTAAAAAAAAAAATTAAAACTTACTTTGGGGATAGCCCAATCAGTATGATTTGTTCCTACATAAGTATTTATTTATAATGTAACTAGCTTTTGCCCGCGGCTTCGCTCGCGTATCCCACGGGAACATTGCACTTTTCCGGGATAAAAGGTACCCTATGTTACTTCTAGTACCTCCCAGGATATGTGTACAAAGTTTCATGATGATTCGTCAAGTAGTTTTTGCGTGAAAAGGTAAAAAACATCCACGCTTTCACATTTATAATATTAGTAAGGATTAGTAAGGATGTCTTGTATAATTAATACCTTTAAGGACCGTATGCATAAAGCCACGTGGTCGGATTTGGCTCTGAAATATGCAAAATTTTCCCGCTAGGGGGATAAAAATGTCAAGATGAAGTTACATAGAGTTAATAATGTGTAAACGGGACTTACGGGAATTTTCAATCAATCAAATCAAAGAATTATTTTGTTTGAATTATTATTTCTGAATTAAGGCCTTGGCAGACGTCATTATAATGTACTTAACACTTTAGTAGACAGGCTATCAGTAGAAAAAGTAAAGTCAAAAATACAGTAGTGTGCGTAATGGAAGACGTTTATTTAAAAAGCGAGTTTAAATATATGTGAAATTCATATAGCACTTTCTAAAAAATCCAAGTTATAGTTATTCGAATCTTGCGTAAAATTTATTACTTTTTCAATTTATTAGTCGACCTCCGTGGCGATTCCTTAACACGCTAGTCCGTCACTCGGAGGTTCTGGGTTCGATTCCCAGCCAGGGCAAGTTGGTAAATAACCTTTTTTAATTTGTCCTGGTTCTTGGATGTTTATTTTATCCCATCAAAAACATAAATGTAAAAATGCCAAGTTCAAATTCCGACAAAACAATTGATATTTAAATAGCTGCCAAGTTATGTAGGTAGACAAAACTGAAATTTATTCATAAGAAACTCAATTTTTGACTTGGACAACATTAAGATTGCACGGTTACCCATCCTAACTGTGACCAAGCTAGAAGTTGCTTAACCTGTAAAAGCACGGTCATTCATCCATCAATTTTTGAATTTATCGTATGCGAAGTGGAGCGAAATATTTGCACAAGTGGTTTTGATTACTCGTATTTTGAAATTTGTTAAAGCGCAAATAACAAAGAACCCTTAGAATAGAGAATCTGTTTCGTTTCACGCAGCTTTTTAGGGTTCCGTAGTAAACATGAAACCCTTATAGTTTCGTCATGTCTGTCTGTCTGTCCCCAGTTTTACTCATAGACTATTAGTACTAGAAAGCTGTAATTGGGCATGGGCGTGGATATGTGGTAATAAAAACTTGAAAAAAAAATGTGTGGTGTGAGACGTCGTTGAATAGGTCTTTCAAAAATATTGTAAGATTATGAACACCCTTTTTCGTTTTAGCAATCCGTTTGTGAAATATTTGGTTTTTGATTGCAAATTTTTGTAGAATCATGTGTCTTCTCTCTTTGTCAGTTAAACGGTTGTATATGGACACTTAAAAAAAATCACGGCTGTAGTATATAACGTCTCCCTGTACTAAAACTAATTTAAGGTGGATTCAGTTCATGATACTGAACAACTTTTCCTAAGGAACACATAATTAAATATGAAAAGAAAATGTTTGCTTTCCATTCGACCTCCGTGGCGTAATTTTTAACACGCTAGACCACTAATCCGGAGGTTCTGGGTTCGAGCCCCAGCCAGGGCAAGTTAGAAAATGGTCTTTTTCAAATTGTCCTGGGTCTTGGGTGTTTATCTATGTATGTATTTATCATAAAATATATCCCATAATACAAGTTTAAAACTTACTTTGGGGCTAGCTAAATAAGTGTGATTTGTCCTTACATATTCCATACATATATTACATAAATATTACATTTTGCCAAATCTTGAGTATTCTTTAGTAGACAGGACGTTCTCAAAAATACAATCAAATAGTATTTTACGCGAGCGGTGACTTGGAAAACTACACGTTTTGTGTTCCACTGACAGAAAATATACACATTTGATTTTTGTTTCGTAGCAAATTGGCTGTGACTTACGGACAGACAGACAAGCGAAACCCTAAAAACAGTAAAAAACCAAAAAAATCGGTTCCTATACAAATTTCCCGGGCGGCTGCACACTTTTGTATGAAAATGCAGATTTTTTTTTGTTTTTTGACTGTTATTTTAATATCATTATACTATACCAGCAGTCCACCCCGTCTTTGCCCTTGGTACACACAAAGCCTATGTCACTCGGGGATAGTGTACCTTTCCAACCGTGAAAGTTTTTTTAAATCGGTCCAGTAGTTTCGGAGCCATGTAATGCAAACAAACAAACAACCAAATCTTTCCTCTTTATAATATTAGTATAGATAAATAGCCCACTATAGCCTGCCTGCCTAGCCAAGTATAGATCTAGTATAGCCTGTGGTTCGATATATTACGCATAATGTCAATTCGTATTTTGATATACATTCATGGGGAAAAGTTGTTCAAAATTTCAGACTGAATCACCCCTTAAAATAATTGTAAAACCCTAATTAAACAGCACCTTTTATTACAAAAACAGTAAATATGATTCCGCGACCCGAGAAAGTTCCAATCAGATTTTTACCCTAATCGCCAATTAAAAAATATAGGTAATAAATATAACCAAATTATTTTTTTCATTGACTTAATTTTCAATAAAATTAAAAAAAAAATGTGCGATGTCGTATCTGCGATAGCATTACATCTTTGCTTGAACGTCAACAAAATGTCAAAACTGTACCATAGTGTAGCAAAAGTATGACATAATTTGGCAGTTTGTACATAGTTTTTTATTGAAATATTTTAAACTGTAATGCAATTTTACGTAATTCGAAAATGGTTTTTTTTGAAAAATTCGACACGGCCTCCTTCCTGAACGCCCGGCGGGCAACTGAATTTGTATGGAAGAAACATGGTCGCCTTTTCAGAGAATTCTGTCAAAAACGTTGCAAAACATCCAATTTTTAAAATTATTTTTTTTATTATTGCGTGATTGCATTGTAAGCATATATTAAGAATAATGTTTCAAAATAGCCTTTATTTTTATAAAATATATGCAATCCCTTGTTAGAATATTTATTTACGCAGAAAAACAAGCCAGTTTGTAGCAAGATTTTCTAAAATATTTCTTTCAGGTTTCTTTACAATTATCTTACTCTTTCTGAATGAAAATTAAAAAAATACGGTTTTCGTCTACTGGCTAGTCTATTCACCTATAACTAGGTATGTAATTTTCTTAGTGGTCTTTTCTACTTAAGCCATAACTATTGCCCGCGCAAAGTGCGTTTTGCATGTTTTTTGGGTAAATTCAATGCTTGTTTTTAGGAAAACTACAAAATATTTTAAAAAATCCTTTTTTTCGTCTACTGTCCCAACTCTTCCTCTATCTATGTGTATACATTATTTGACTTAAATCAAACGCTTTCTGTACAAACTTGTTGCCCGCGCAAACCCAGTTTACATGGTGCCGACCCTTAATAACCAACTGTCACATTTAAAGTATGACAATATGCTTGATTTGTTGATTTATCTGGTTATTGTTTTTACTCTTTATCTCCAAACTTAGCTATAAATCAAATTACTTCTTAAAAAAAGGCGGCCAAGTGCGAGTCGGCCTCGCCCATGAAGGGTTCCTAGTTTCCAGCAAGTAACATAATATAAAAGTTCTAAAGGTAAATTGCGGTTTACGATTTATGACAAAAAATAAGATATTAAAAACCTCACGTTTTACACACTTTTTTATTTATCAAACACATTTAATGAAAAAAAAATTTTTGAATCTGTTCTAAGTATGGAGAACCCCAAACATTTATTGTTTTTATTCTATTTGTGTTTGAAAACCTTAATGCGGTTCACAGAATACATCTACTTACCAAGTTTCAACAGTATAGTTCTTATAGTTTCGGATAAAAGTGGCTGTGACATACGGACGGACAGACAGGCAGACATGACGAATCCATAAGGGTTCCGTTTTTTGCCACTTGGCTACGGTACCCTAAAAACCAACTCACTCAGTAAAGTATATTTACATCGCGCTCGTTGCTACATCAAAATGGTTATAGACAGTATGAATATTGTGTGATGGTCTAGAACTCTAGAATATCACCCAGCAGTGAGTAAACGACGCAGTAAATCCATCTTAATGATATTTAGTAGAGCAGAACTCTATTAATTAAGTGGCCAACGAGGAGGACGAAAGCCGCTACATAGTCGCTCTCCGTGCTACAATGAGATTGATAGTGCCATATACAAATGTTGCAAAGTTTACGCACGCGGCACGACGAGAGCGATACAGACAAATCCATATACTCCTCAGTGTTTAAGTTTCATTTACTTCGACAAAACACATACCTAGAATTTCATTTATATAATATATCTCATATCATTTAAGATACTTTTTCAATTAGGTATGTCTAATCTGCTAGGGATATATATATATATATATATATATGGAACGCCATAAGGTAGATAATTATTTTCTTCTCTGGCATTACCCTCCATTGCAGATATAATTTATTATTGAATTGAGGACTTGTGGGGAGACAGGGTGAAAACTAACACTTTACTATCATTGTATTTCAAAATATACTAGATAGCTTTGTCGTGGTTACGTAGGTCATATGTCAAACAAGACACATTCACAATTATCGATAGTATGGCCTGGACCTACAACCAAAACATACGACTCCCGCGATGTGTGTAGAATAAAACACTCCGAGTACATCAAAAGGCCGTTTTTACGAGGAATCTCACAAAGGCACAACTCAAAAAAATGTTACGATCATAAATCATGGTCATAAATATTGTCTCCTCTATAGATGTATTACCTACTCGCGTTCGTTTTCCAATGAGATAATAAAGATAAGAAATTTTATGTTGATCAGGAGAGCTCGTGCCACCCGTGATTTAACGACTACAATTACAACTTGTGTTAGACAGGTCACTGTTCAATGTAACAGTATTGTTTGAATATTATGATGTAGGCGTTTGGACTTTGAGATATTCTACCATTTATATGAGGACAGAACAAAATATCCGTTTACTGTTACTAATTTTAGGGCAGATTTAGCACATGTTACTGAAAACCATACATCAAGGAAATGTAACTTATTTTTTTTGATCTCTCTTAAAAATTGACCGAACAGCTAAACCGGGTTACCATGGAAAGCAAGAACATTTACTTGTACATTTTGGCATTGCCCGTGGTCAAAGGGAATTTGACAAACCTACATTTTTTGGGGAAAAAGGTATTATATGTGTTAGTCCAGGTATCATCATCATCCAGGTCTTTTAAGGATTACGTACCAAAAGGGTGCAAACGGGACCCTATTACTGAGACTCCGCTGTCTGTCCGTCTTTCACAGGGCTCTATCTCTTGAACCGTAATAGTTATACACTTAAAATTTTCACCGATTATCTATTATTGTGGCCGCTATAACAGCAAATACTAAAAATAAAATGGTCGTCATACAAAAAACGTGTTTTTCAGCCTTTTTAACTAGATCTTTATAATGGAATTAACTAGAAACTTGAAATTTCCACAGATTATGTATTATTAAAGCCGCTATAACAACAAATACTGAAAATAAGATAAAGTTAAAAATTAAAGGGGGTCGTCATACAAAAAACGTGTTTCTTCAGCGTTTTAAAACATTGTACGGAGATACGGAACCCGTCATGTACGAGTTCGACTTGCACTTGCCCGTTTATTTAGTCTCCACTGCAGGAGCACGACCCTCTGTACTTCAGAGCCATACTTAGCCAGAGTAGTCAGAGAATTTTGCCTACAGAGGAGAGCCTCGCTGGCCAGACGGGTTGGCAATAATTTATTACCAACCCGTTTTATTTATTACTAATAGATAAATAAAGGTAATAAGCTAACTACATACCAAATTTCATGTAAGTAAACCTTTTAGTCGTTTTAGCGTGAAAGCGGAAAAAACATTTTCACATCCTTAACGATATTATAAACATAACTACTCGTATGAGTTAAAGATAAATTGGAACTGAACATTTAAAAATGTACCCAAGAACAACGTTATACACTATGATTTTATGAAAATGTGCAGTTGCACTTCTTTAGGTATAAGGTCATTTCAAACTAAGGGCAATTTGAAATCAATTCAAGATTTGAAAGGGGAAATGAAGGACAGCGAAACAGCGATTGTGTACTGTGAACCGCTAAGGATTGCTCTTACTTAGCTTAGCTATGCAATGTTCCGGTCAGCAACAGAATTAATGCTCTACAATTTTGTATGCGCCAGTAAATCAAGGTGTTTATGAGTCATTCAAGTCGCCGATGTGAGACCGCGACCTCCGCACTGATTTGCAATCCCGCACGCTTATTCCTCACTCCACCTCTTCACTTCAAGATCTATCGATCGTAATCAAGAGATGAATTGATCGAAGAGTGCTTGACAAACATTTATGGTAGTTTTAGGTAGGATTAATATATTTTTTCAAGTTTTTATTCCTACCGTTTTAGACCCACTTCTCATTATTCATTTTTTGATAAAACTACATATCATCAAACTCCCACCGATTTTGGACTCGATTGATTTGTTTTAACTTTCAATTTAAACTTTTTAGTTAATTGTTTTAGATAAATGCTTGTTTTTAAAAATATTTTTTGAATAATTACTTGTCTATAATGGTAATTGTGTAACTAATTGTAGGAAAAAAAGCACATATCACCTTTCTTGGTCTATGATAGAGTAATTTTATCTCCTCTTCATATCCACACTATTTCTAACATTATCTGGGGTCGAGCTTTGTTGTTGTCCCAGACTGGTGCCAGCTCTAACTACTAGACACTTAACTGTCTACAATATTAATTCTATGACGAATAAAATAAAAGAGTGACCCGTGATATCATATAATAATGTCTGTGTTAACCAAAAAATAAAAGAGCACAAAAATGGTCTGGGCGCGTTTCGTGCGCCGTTGACTTTTTGTAAACAAGTAAATTAACTAGTCGCGATTCATGCGTTCATCAAAATTAAAAAAAAATGCCACCACCGTCTCCTCGCATTTCGTGCGCTCTAATATTTTGTACACAAGTAAGTTAGTCGCGAATCGGGCGTTCATCAAAATAAAAAAAAGGCCTCCACCGTCTACTCGCGCACGAGTCGCGACTAATTTACTTGTTTACAAAAAGTCAACGACGCACGAAACGCGCCCAGACCATAAAAATCATACAGAAAGCAATTACAAGGACACTGTTTCTGTCAATATATGCAGGACATAGACTTGCGTCCGGTATTTATGCTCGTGAAGCTGTCTACCTTTTGTAGATGTGTTCTCCATGCGTTGCAGAGGCTCCCAGTTTGGAAGTGAGCGTGGCCGGCTGTCGGCTGTCGGAGGGCTCATGCATATTGAGATGAGCAACGTTCATTAGCGCAGTCACTTGTTCGTCGAAGGAAGCGGGCGTGGCGGGACGCAGTGTAACCTGAACCTTTAAATCCGTGCAATATTTGTCGTCGAATTTCATCGATGGAATCGAAAAAGGCTTTTTGTAAAAATTTACCATGAATACCAACATTATAAAAGTTCAAAAGTAAAATTACCTTTTGCCTGTTACAATCATATTATCTTGTCAGTGGTTTGCCTACATTATCAGTAACTAATATTTTATAAACCACCATTATCTACCTACTTACTTTAAAACTAAGTAAACAATTACTTTCTTTACACTTAGACACAGTTTGAAAAGAACAATAGAGAATGCCGCATAATTCTCTGATAACTAATTTATTGTTTTCTGCGTTATGCAATGAGTTTCAAGTGTTACTTTTGCAACACTTGTTTATCGACAAGTAACTTTCTTCGTAAAATGATTTTTAACTAAAATGGTTAAGTAAAAGACATTAGGCGGCAGTGTCGTGAACTTTCACACTATTGAAATTCATAATTTCTAATGTTTGAAGCAGGCAAACCCCCGCGAAATCATCACCATTGTCCCGACAATGAAATGAAAGTTTCTTATTTGCATATCTTATAATGCTCGATACTTATCACAACTAGCATCAAAAACAATAATAATGTGTTTATGCGACTATACGTACAACGTTCACAACTCTACCAATCCTAGACATTTTGTCATTATTTTTAGTCTTCTCAGCATTTAAGATTTAGGTACATGCTAAATTCATTCTTATTCCAAAGTATATGTAAGTACCTATTTTATTTTCACTAAAATGGTATGAACTTACTAGGTATGCGGTACTTTCATCCTTTAGACTTTTGCAAGTACATATGTATATTAATTTAATTTGCAAATGACACTGATCCATAAGTAATCTCAGGGTTGTTAAAGTTATAATGTGATTACGGTACCAATGTTGTGCGTCAATCTTTACAATGTAAATCGTGGAACATGTGGTTAACCGAGCGACCCAGACGCGTGCCTTATTGTTGTTCAATATGATGAGTTCTTGACGTTGGCTTATTACAATTGTGAAAGTAAGATATTTAAACTGTTGAGAGTTGTACTGTTGACATGGACAAGGCACAGGCTGGCGTGGGCGCGCACGCGCAGCTCCCGTACACCGCCCCGACAATACGCGCTGCGGCGCGCCACCGCGACCGCGCCGCCCGCGCCCGCCAAAAGTCTAACAAAGCTATTGTTCCGTCAGTGCCTTTATTTTAATACAAATTAAGTATCCGTGTTCTACTTTGCATATATTTTATAGGATGTGTTCTGAAACCAAGAATTGTAGTATATAACTTTATTTTATTGACTTATTTCACTTACGGCTGAGTACCCCTTTTAACACAGGTAAAATTTCAAATACCTATTATGGACCTTAGAAATCTTATCACACACAAGTGCTTCTTATCTGAAGCAGTTAGCATGAATATTATACCTCTGTTAACATAAAGCCGCAAAACCAGTAGCTGAGTTGTGAGCAGGGTAATGTACCCAAAGCTCACAGCTTTGGGATTTCGTATACATAAGGATGCCTATAAAATCAAAATAAGAAATAAAAGAGGATGTTCATCAGTTCGAGACCATAAAACGAGCCCTAAAATGTTAAACGACTGCTCAAAATTGGTGGTAAGAAGAAATTACAAAATAAAAGGACGAGATTACGGTACTTTGAATGAATTTTTGAGAGAGTCCGTCTTAACCTATATTTCATTTTATGGGTGAACGATTTTTACAGCCTCCTCGCGGACAATCCAAAAGAAAGTTTCTGAAATTATTTCGAAACGATAAATGACAGGCACTTACTACATTTTCTGGTTCCCGTTGCCGCTTTTATTGTCTATGTAACCATGTAAATCTTTTGTTGTGCAACACTTTGTAGCTGAAAGTTACTTAAGTGCATGTGTTTCTTTGTATTGGTAAGTTGCGTTACGTGGTTTATTCGGCTGATATATTTACGTACGGTTGTCAGTGGATTGGAGCGAGTGTCTCCAGCAGTTACAAATCGGAGCAGCTGACAAAGCGTGTCGGTCGGTGATCGACGCGTCCGCGTCGTTGTCGCGCTCTCTATGACAAACGCAACGCTATGAGTGATTGTCCGTCCGTACCACCGCACTCGCTCTCTTTGTGTTCTCAAATAATCCGCCGGGTCGTGATCTGGAGTCTAACGGTGCAGGTCTGCGAGCCTATTGAGTACGCTCTCAGTAATAGGCACAATTTTTCAAGCTTTCTCGTAAGACCCCACTAATACCTGTTAAGCCAAAAATCCATGAAGTGATAAATTATACTCTTATGATCTGATGTTTTGTATCTTCTTACAGGTAAAATCTTCAGATAAGTCAACACAAAATGTAAGATTTGTTAGCGCAGTAGGGTACAAGTGCATATAATTGATTTGGTAGTAAATATTCTGCCTATTTTTCACGATGTTAACGATTGTCAATTTTATCAAAATGTCATAGGAAAGAGTAAAAATTTACTAGAAAGCTTACAAAAGATATTGCTTTATGTAATTATTAAGCGAAACAATGCACGATACACGCTTTAATTGGACTAGGCTGGGTAATAATTTACCTATTTTATTCTAGCACATGCTGTTGATGATGTTATGTAAAAGCAGTAAAAGTACCTATTTAACTATTTAAAATTTAAATAAGGCATGTAAATATTTTTCGTAAATTGTTACATAGCTTAACACATATTACAAGTATGTGCTACGTGTGTACCTAGCTTACTACTTAGTTAAATTGAATATGTGATAGTTATATTTTAATTAATATTTATTTGATATTTATCAAAATTAGCGAGTGCAAAATGCGTGACTTTTCACACCGAAGTGAACCCATTTCGAGTTAAAATCTCAGGCCTCACCTGCACACAGCCAGCCACCTGTTAACTGCAACTTGGCGATATAAAAAAGAAAAGGAGCGAGCGCCAGCCAGTGCAAAAAACAAGAATCCAAGACGACACGTTTGGAAAATAAAAAAAGTTCTCGCCCACCAGATGGTCGCCTCGCCGCGCCGAGAAACCCGCTTTTGAGCAGGTTGTGACTTACCACGCATACTCATTTGCGCTTTTGAATGTGGAAATTGAATAACAAATGTGATTAAATCTTGTACTTAACCAACAGCAACTGCAAAAGGAAGCTAAAACACTTAATCATTGTTTTTAGGGTTCCGTATTAAACTTTATCTGTAAACGGTATTCAGATGCGTAATAAAATTCATAGAATCATAAGGGTAGTAATTGAAATAGGTACCTTCTTATTATATAGTGAATCATATTTGTAAAATAATAATTAGGTACCTAATGTCTCTATTACCATGTACGTAGCGTAGGTACTTCTATTTTTTAACCAACTTCAAAAAAGGAGGAGGTTATCAATTCGACTGTATTTTTTTTAATGTATGTAATGTAATACGCGGTATCTTCGCCAATTGTGAACCGATTTTAATAATTATTTTTTTATTTGAAAGCCTTTACTACCAAATTGGTCCCATTTTAATTTGGTGAAGATATGATGAAGAACTTTGGAGATATGAAAGAAACTCCTTAAAAAAATTGAAGTAGGTTGTTTTTTTTTTGTAAAAATTTAATTATTACATTTACCTACCCGCCGCAACATCCTTTCTATTACTTAAAGAATAGAGAGGAGGAGGAATTTTTAATTTGAAACCCTCTTCCTCTATCCATGATATACACAATGTTTGGATTATATAACTTAAAAAAAACTGATGTGCCTACATCAATCCAACTGCAAAAGTATCATTTAGAATTATTACACCTAAAATTATACAAAAAAATGTACTTATGTATTTACAACATAAATATGCCATAAGTTTTAAACGAAATTTTTTTTTTTGTACCTACAAGGTTGTATTGCGAGAACAACAAGACAAGACGAATAAAACGAGCCCAAGCTCGGAGGCGTTGCGTCGTTTTACGAGTATTACATGCAGGTCTCCTTCAGTCTCCATCATCACTTGAGCTCCTTGTATATCCCCTCATAACGTTGCATTGTCTTGTTTTTTAAATATGCATACCAAATTTCAGCTCTATCGAAAACAGGAACGTAGGTCAAATTTAACTTGCAAGTTTTGATTACAAGCAGGTATCGAGACAGGTAGAACTAAATAAAAGCTTGATAAAAGGAAGGTCACCTCTCTCAGGTGTACATGATTGAATTAGGTATGTTGGAAATCCATTTCATTCAACATACCTAATTCCAATCATTATCATTGTAAATTGTTTATACTAATAAACAATTATATTATTTAAATAAAGATTAAGTTGTGACTTTACTAAGATAAAAATTTACAGTAAGTATTTTAAGTACTCATTTTTTACAATACTGATGAACTGAATCAGTAGATTCTTTTTTTTTTTTATTTGTTTTTTTACTATATGTTTCCTGGAAATCGTAATCAATATTACATAATGAAGTTTCTGTATTTACAAGTGGTAAAACAAACCTCGTCTTTAACCATAATAAAAATTATTACATAGTTAACGCATTCGTTCCAAATGTGCTCGTTTGGCGGTGCTAGGCGAAATTAATTGGCCATATGTTTTCATCATGTTGTTCAGTTCATTAATAGCTGCTTTCAAAAGATAAGACCCCATATGGTGCACCGTTTTAGGCGTGTGCAAAAACAAGTGAAAAAGTTTAAAAACAATCAAGAAGAAAAAGTCGGACGTATCAACCTGTTTTAAATTTAAATAAAGTGTCAAGTCATCTCATCGCCGTAGTTCCTGTTCCTTTTATTTTTTAGCATCAAATGAAAGGTATTCCGGCTTCACGCAGAGTGCTGATTAGATTTGTAACAGGGTGCCAAATGTGCCTGTCTGGAATATTATTTATTTATTCATCTCATCTCATCGTTGCTCCTTGTGAAAGAAATACAATTTTAGAAAAAAAAATAATGATAGCGTTTTGTATTTCATCATACATATTCTTTCTTGAAACTGTAATTAATGATAACTTACTCTCAAAATTCGTCTTATTTAATTCCTCTTTATTTGGGAACTTTAATAAAATCTATTACGCCCCCATTGACGGCCAACACAAACAAAGATAAAAATCGGACAAGTGCGAATCAAACTTTCTCATCGAGGCTTCCGTACCATTCAGACATAGTTAAACAGGCTGAGCTTTTAACCACTTGCCAAATTTTTGGAGCAAATTCAGTCCATGGACTGAACTTGCTCCAAAATTTGAAATACTGAAAAAATTTCTATAAAAAAGTTGGCAGGTGGTTATAAAAACTCAGCCTGTATTATATTTGTTGTTAAAACAAATTTCCTATGTTAGGTCATATATTAGGGTGGGGATAAGCAGAAATGATCTATTTTCCCCTATGTTCAATAACTTTAAAACTTATGATAAAATTAATTTAAAAAAATATATATTCGAGCTTCGCTCCCCGGAGCCACCTTCTCTTTTGTGTCTTGTAACTTGTAAATATCCTTTAAAAAATATTTTATTTTATTGAAACAAAATTATTTTGTTAATTTCAAGTTGCAAGTACAAGTGCTATTTTTATTAAAATTACCGGACTACAATTTTTTTTTTTAGACATTCCATATTTCCGTTCTATTTAACTAAATAAAAACCTAAGTAGAAAAAAAACCATGAATCTTTAGCTTCAAAGACTCCCGTTTTGTTTGTTTACTTTGTGTTTTTAAGTATCAATTTTTTGATACTTGAAAACACAAAGTAAACAAAGTTCTTTAAGCATTAACCTTCCGTTTGGCTTTGCCGTAGTCGGGTAAAAATTAAACTTAACTCGATCGATTAACTGAGTTTCATTAAAATTGTTCAAGCCATTACCGAGATCCTCATTATAAATATATAGGTATATATAGTAGAATTGCTAAGATAGTCATTTCATAGATTTTCCTGTAATCTGTAAGTAAAGAATTATTTGGTTTTTTTTTAACATTAGCTCAGTAGATTAGGAATGGTTAATTTTCGGCTATTTTCTTAAATAATTTAAAAACCATATTATAAAAAATATATTTTAAATTCTTATACAAACTCTTTCATTCAATATGCCACACAATATAAGTAGTTCACAAAACTTTTTTTTATTGTCTAATTTACCCCTCAAAAGTAAAATTCTTTTATTTACGTTATACGTTCTATTTTGGGTAACTAATGGTACAAAATTTTAAGTCGATCCAGTAGTTTCTGACGGACTGACAGACATGCGAGTGATCCTAAAAGGCTTCAATTTTTACCTTTTGACGTACAGAACCCCAAACCCTCTTAATTTCCTATGAACAGACCTGTTCAACTTAGCCCTGGCCAAAACTGAGATACCTCCAGTTTCGTGTACTTACTTGAATTCAATATTGTAGAATTCGCGTCTATTTATTTATTAATTTTTTATTGACCGCAATGGTACAAAAGGTGGACTTAATGCTAATGCATTCTCTACCAGTAACAGATACAGATACACTATCACGTCTTTATCCCTAGCGGGGTAGACAGAGTCAAGGGCGGTAAAGCCCGGGCCACTTTTAGCGTAATGGTGGGCATGAAGGTGGAAAAGGGAAATCATAATAGTGATGGGTTGCTAACCGCATCGCCTATTCGTATGATTCAGATTCTCTTATAACTAACATAAGTATGTATTTCTACACACACTATACACATATCTACATATACAATACATACATACATACTTACATACATACACATACATACATACATAAAATACAAAACAACATCTACATCGTATATAATAACTAGATTCATCAAAAACTTACTTTTAATATGCTGTTGTGGATATTTATGCTCATGTTCGGAAAAGAAGTATTTTTAATAAGAATAACAATACAATTTCCTTTATGCACATAAATTATCTTAAAAACTAGAAAATGCGCAAAATGCGGCCTTATCACTAAGCAATTTCTTCCAGGCAACCTCGTTTAAATAGAAAAAAATTATGGGAAATTAGGTAATGCGAGGTGGTCAATATAATAAACATACTTATATACAATAATTATAATAAACATACATACAGCTAATACTTAAATACATACAACTTACACAAAGAAAACATAACAGTTAATTTTATCCTAATAATGTTGGTGCTGAAGACACCGCGACCCAAACTGTAGTGAAGAGAGGAGGATGACGTTGCCGGTATTAATTGCTTCGGCACTCGCTGGGAAATCGGCCCGCCTCCGCAATTAGTTCCCAGCTTACTAATGCTCAACTAACTTATTGCCGACGATAGCAGCCGTCTCATGTCGCTCATTAATGGATAGTTTCCATTACTAATCGACTTCAAACAACATTTCACATTATAATTTAAGAGGTAATTATCTCATTTGCCCAATAACTCAGGAACATAGGTCAGACAAGCTTTATATTTCGCTGAAAACAATGCTTACTTGATTTATGGTTTTAATTACATACCATTATAGAGAACCAATAAGTAAAGTCTAGAGATTATAATCAGCTGTTTTCTGACACCTCTAGCTTAATCTTCTAATCAGGAACATCTGTTAGAGCAATTATTTTTTGTTAAATTGTCTGTTTTGCTGGAAATGGTCAGCATTATGGAACACAGGTGGACATAAATGAAGTGGATTCTAGGGGCTACCTGCCTGCAGTTCCGCGGCGCGTGCGCACCTGTGCCCGCATGCCCGCGTATGCATGCTGATAAATGGTTGGTGATCACACATCATGTGTGTCCTCTAAATGTCACACCTCTTCGGGGTCCAATTTATTTTATTTCATAATAAAATTCCTCATGCAATGCACCTAAATGAATCTATTCATCACCCTATTTGGTTCCAACCTACAGCTATGAATTGACAGTTGACATCTCGTTGCCTTCTTGATGGAATTCACAATTGAATAATGATCATTTAATTAAAAGGAAAAAATATTGTATACTTACTTACTGCTAACATAAGAACTAGAATAAATATATCTGTGTACTTATAAATTTACCTATAGCAGAACTGGAAGTCAGAGTCTCGCTTAAACTGAATTCAAAAACAAGGTCCAATCTTACGATAAAATAATAAATGATGCCACTCCGCCACATCAACACTTAAGTCGTTAAGGGCACTTCACATAATACTTACTGAGCACGCGCTACTGACATGCAGTTACACATCGCAATGGGATTGAATTTATTTTTTTGGTAATGACGAGTCATGGCAATTGGTAACTTTGGGTGGTTGCTTTGGTAAGTATACTTCTATTATCAATTTTTAATTTGAATCAATCAATGCTCGGCATATTATGGAGATGGAGCAATGCCGAAGTTATGAAGATGTCGAATGGACTGAGAAGCTAGCCGGCGGCGGCGGCGCGGCAGGCGCTCGGGCATGGCGAAGTTGCGTCGGATCTTATCGCATTATCTGCTATATTGATTGCGCCCGTGTCGAAAGCCTCGGCTGGCCAAAAGCGGCGCACTGCCAGATTGAAACCTGAACGTACACGATGATTGATTACAACGTAATGGACACCGACACCGCGCCGATCACCGGCGACTCACTCAAAATACCAACGTGACAATGCAGTAGCACTACATTTAAAATGCCCGCTTATCGTCTCTTGTACATTAGCTCTTTTGTCCATATTTTAAGATCATCTATCTCATTATAATGGATATTATTTTAATTAATAGATAATAGAGCAAGTTAATCTCTCTTGGACTTGATTTTGATAACAGAAATATTTATGATCATCAAGGTATCATTTAGATCGCTTATCACAACTTTTTCTCAACATATTTTTCGAGATTGTGTGCACCACAAAATTACCAATTACGAAAATTTCACGCTGTTATCGAGCCATAACGGCGAAGTAATGAGTTTTATAGAGATTTTGGGCGAAAAATTTAAGAACACTGTAAACAGACTGGATTTTAATCTGAAGATCCAAGATGCTCGGATACAGCATAACTGCACTGGATGGACACGCTTATCGTCGAACCCTTCTTTAGCAAATTTTCTTCGAAAAATCTTTTGACGTAGATGATTTATGGACTTGTTCCAAAAACGATTAAGTAAGATACTTTGTACCTACCTTAAATATGATGCTGTATATATATTAAAAGTGACAATTTGAATTCATTAATCGTGCACTTTTCATATGCACAAAGGCGGCATGTATAATAACAAATCAATTTTGATCAGGATAATGTAATAATAATCGTCGGTTTATTGCGGTCAAATAAATTGAAATCAAGGTAAATTGTATGTATGTAGATATTATTTAAATGCGTGGGCTTAAATATACTGAAAAAGAATATCAAGGACCAAAATCTTTATCTTATCTTTCTTCTTCTATGCAGTCTATATCAGTCCACTGCTGGACTAACGGCTTCTTCCATTAAAAGGGGAGTTTTTCTCATAATTACAGAGCAGCTAGATTAGTGATCGCAGTATTCACAGTAGATGGTAAAAAGCAGGGGTTCCCAAACTTTTTTTTCTCGTAGACCACTTTAAAATTTTTACTGGTTTCGGTAGACCCCCTGCTGCTACTTTTCTACCATATTCCCAAAACTAGTCAAAAATGTGAGATAAGATCTAATTATGGAAATTTGCATCGTGGCCGAGTTCCAACCTTAAATACGAAGTGATGAAAAAAAAAAGAAAACCAGTATATTTTTGTGTTATTTTATTACAAATAAAATTAAACGTTTTAAATTTCACCTTCAGCTTCTTATTAGTACTAAGCTCAAGTAGCTCATCTTGTAATGCCACATACATCACTTCCGTTTCTTCAAATGGATTTTCATTGCTGGTATTTTCATCGTCAGTTAAACGTAGGTATGTAAGACATTCAAGCCTGTGACAAGTTTAGAAACTGGGAGAATTCGCGCTGACTATTATTTGGCATCATAAATTAAAATTTTCCAAAAAAACATAAATTTTCGTGGATCCCCAATTACAAATTGTAAACCCCCATTTACATTTCACGCCAACGTAGACCCCCGTCGAGTCTCCCGTGGATCCCTGGGGGTCCACCTGGACCACTTTGGGAATCACTGGTATAAAGTCTTTAAACAGAGGACGCTGCTGCCCATTCTTGTTACGACTGCCGTCACCACGATGATTGGCTAGCAAATAAAAATTCTTTAGCCATTTATGCCGCAATAAGTTATTTTGTGGTAAAAAATATTATTTAGGCTCGTTGCAGATCGTAGAGTTTTCGCATGCTACTATGCCAACAATGAATTTACATACTTACTATTGAAAATGTTATATGTGTTACTTGTCATGCATGATATAACGAGTACCTGTTCTATGAGATTACCAAACTAACGTGGAATTAGTTATACATTTTAAGAATGCCACAATATTATCCATTAGAATCATCAAGTATTAAAATCATGAGTAACTAGTACTGTCTTCATCCTTGACTAATCGTTCCTTGTAATAAGGCTCATTATTTGACTATTTGAAAATTTAACATTTTGCACTTGTTTTTAATGTTACAGAGGAAAAGAACGTTGTAAAAAAAGTACTAAATATGAAGGTAAAGAGTGCAAAAATAAAGGCAAGCCAAAGCAAAGGTGGATCGAATGTGTAAAAAATTATATGAAGAGCAAAAGTGTGACCGTAGAAATGACGAAGGATAGGGATAAATGGACTTAGGTTCATGCTGTGGCTTAGATAGAGTAGAATAAGGAAAAGAAGAGGAAGAACTTGTTTTATATGATCTTCGAATTCTATGATATTCTTCTTTTCCCTGGAAGACAAGTTTCATGTTAAGATGAAAAGCACTTGCCAGATAGGTAGGTATCGATAAAAGGTTAATTCAACTACCTCGTATCTCGCCCTGAACTCTGAACATGTGACCCGTCTTACAACCCGATGCATCAACAACCGATTGACCAATTGGACTCATGTTCAAGAGAATAGCTTCTATTCATCTACATGCATTCATAAATAGTTTGGAAAATCTAAAAGTGCACGCCTCATAATCTCATTTTTCACAATTAAATTGATTTTGATTGTTTTATTGCTAACTTAAAACGAAGAAAAGTATGTGTCGGCTTTAACGCACGACTGGAGATTGTTTTTAACTTTTATTTTTAACTTCCCGCTGAGAAAATTGAAAATTTTCAAAATTCGGGACGTTATTAGTTTCACCCCCTTTTTGAAAAGTCGAGTTTTCATCAGATCTCGACGTTTAAAGGTCTCAGGAATCTTCCCTGACCACTCACGAGCAAGTGTCATGCACCCTATCCGTATGTGTGTGTGGGTGTGTATGTGACCCGCTTATAACTCTTGAACAACTAAACCGATCGGAACCAAACAAGTAGCTTTCCAAAGAGTTCTATACAACTCAGATTTCCTGTGAATTTAAACCGATTCGGACCGGTAGATTTTGAGAAATCTCAAAAAAACTAAGCAAAAACAAGAAAAAGACACAAGACTACGTCACAAATGTCAAGAAAAGTGTTACCACTGATTGTTCTTTTCATTCTCAATTAGTTAATGCAAATTAAATAAAATATTAACTAACTTATCGCTTCTTTTACATTTATTCGTCTTTCATATTTAATAAAACAAACAAAATCACAACATTCTTTATTCAAATTTCTTTTTACTTCTTTTCTCACTTGCCAGTTACACATTCGTACTCATCATACATAGGTATTAACTCTTTCATCAAACCTCACATCCAAAATTATTTTTAATATGTCACCTGTAATTTTATAATAATAATTACGATTAAACTACATTGAATTAGACCGTGATCTTCGAAAGGACTGAAGCGTATAAAAAAAAATGGACTTGATCATATAAGTTTTTCGGGAGTTATCGTGACCACGCCAGTTTCCATACATACAGACACACGGACGTCCACAAAATGATTTTATTAAACATTGTTTTTATTTATTTAAAAGGCAAAATGTCTTTTAAAAATGTCATAAGTGTTGAAACTAGTGTTTTTCCTTGACATTTATGTGTAAATATTATTGTACAAGTGCGATAGAAAATAAATAGAGACACGTTTAGTTAAAAAAATCACTTGATTTTTGTAAGGCGACAGTAGAGCACTAACTCATGCGCTTCGCTTATGAGGCGTGCAAAACTATATGGAAGTAGAAAAGGAATTGGTCCTTGCAACATTTTGGCTCTGGAGCATGGCGTTTGTGGAATCCCTTTGTTGTGTCAAAATCAAAATCATCAAAAATCAAAATCAAATATTTATTCAGTAATTAGGCCTTCGCAGGCACTTTTACACGTCAATAATTATAGTGTACATTACGTGTAATGTTTATTCATATCTAAATAATTTTTTTCTTTGTTCAAAAGCTATCGATACTAGCGTTTCGGAACGACCACTGCTGAGAAGAAACGCCAAAAAAAACTCATTTACACAGTATTGGCACAGAATACAGTAAGAGTAAACAGAACGGAATCTCCTAAGGTACGCGCAATATGCGTCCCCGCACCTCTCCTCCGTTTTCGCCTTGATGACACAAAATGGCCCACAAGAACCGGGGGAGAGGTGCGGGTGCTGGGAACGGGGATGTATATTGCGCGTACCTTAGGAGATTCCGTTCTGTTTACTCTTACTGTATTCTGTGGTATTGGTCGCCTACGCGCCAGAAGGGCTTTATCAGTGTACAAAGATATTATGCCTAATACAATGTTATCACAACATAATATATAAACGGGTGCCAAATCTAATTTACAGAAAAAAGTTACTACTTAGTGTAACTTTTTTCTGTAAATTAGATTTGGATTTTGGCAGTCTTAAAAAACGGAGCCGAGCTGACCAGTCCCTACTGGCGGCACCCTTTCACGAGTTGACGCGTGATGATGGTGGCACTTTTACGTAGGTTTAGAGCGTTAGGCAGATAAGCTAACGCTTTTGCGGTGTAATATTTTGTCTTAGAGGTAATGCATGGGCGCGGCGTAACGGCGCGTGACGTCCACCTGTCGCGTGCTCGGCGCGTGGCACCAACTGCCAACCGCCGCAGAGACGCTCAACCGTGGCCGAGCTCGGCTGCACTTGCTGCGGCGTGCTGTCCACCCGCGTGGATACCCCTGGGCCATCGACCGTGGAGACGAAGCACCTGACGCCCTCACAACACAACCATGCAGCACATTGCTGTGTTGCTATGACAATTACTGTTTGCGGAAATGCCTACGGTGTTCTGAAGGAGAGCAGCCGTTTAAACAAAATGTTTCCTGGTGACAATTTGTTACCCGATGATCAGAGTGACTAACTTTTAATTCGTCTTCGAAGCAAAATGACTAAAATGAATGTCAATTGTAAATCGCCTAAAGAACAAGACGTTGCTTCATTTACGAGTACATTGAATTTGATGAATGATGTAATTGAGGCACTGAATTGTTTACCTAAATAAATAAGTCTTGATTTTCACAATATATATGCGTGTATTATGTTGTTCTAAGGACATTTTATGTTGTTCCAACGATCTAATATTACATTTCTATATTTTCTTTTCACTCATAGGGCTTAACATTAAAGTTACGATTTATTCCGATCTAATAACACGAACGAATACCACTAGGTATTACTTTGAATTTTTATTTATTTTCTATTCCGAACGGATACAACTGTTTAAACCAATACCAAAACAAGTTCAAAGGGACAGACAGTAAAAATGCTTTGTTTGTATGTAATTACTTACAACATTTTTATTTGCAAAAAAAAAAAAACTGTTAGATCAATTACATTACTGTCACGTCTTGATGCGATGAACAGTTTTTTGTCAATAACAAAGCTACTGTATCTCAAGAACCCAAATTCATTGATTACACAGTTCGCAGATTACTGCTACGTCGTAAAATCTGTAAGAAATACCAATAAAACATAAGAGCGCAGTGGGTGATACGAAAATATTAAGGATAATATCGACACACTGGGTGGCCGAGCTGAACAAACAACTAGATCGCCTACGCCGTCTTCATTCAGCCAAAGGTTATCAGAGACCGCGCAAAAGATATTACGCAAGTCGTATTATGGCATCGTTTGTCATATAAATAATAATAATTGAAAGTTGGCTATGTATGGAAAGAAGCTATTTATGTGACGTATGAATTTGAGCACGTGCTGGGCGCGGGCGAGGGCGCGACGCGGCGCGTGTGCTCCGCAGACGCGCGCCACGCTCCGCCGCCTCACACCCTCTACCCCTATCTTCGTGACATTACATTACTGCTTTTTTACAATATTAAAAGTAACACCATCGTAACCGTCATGTGCTCAACAGCAGTTGGACATAGATAAGGCGAATTAACTTGGACGACTAATTAAAAAATAGATGGGTTACAAATGAATGTCATGTAGTTCCCCAAAATTCCAGTAATTTTGAAATATGCTTGCTTGTGTGATTATAAAGTAGCATACTAGTTTATAAGCCATAGCTATTATTCCAATAAGTACCTACATATTTTTATATCATACAGTTAGCTTAGCATACAGTAAGTAGGATCCTACAATCGTACATCAAATTTTGATATTTTGGTTGCTGGTTTTGACCACAAATAATAATATCACTATACTTTTAAAAAAGCTACCTACTGAGATAGGTAAGTACCTATTAGGTTTTACTACAAAATCTTTATATTGAAGAGAAAACGAATAAGTCATTTAAAGATTTTTGTTACGACAGACAGTTAGTAAAATTTCCTTTATAAATAAATTTTCATTTAGTTTAATTCAAATGGGATTCAATATATCGAAAGTCGAATTGGTACTATTCATATGTAAAAAATGCAGACGAGTAGGTGCAATAATAGAATAAGTATTGTGCTATAAATGTGACTGTCATTGTGATATAAATGCGGCAATAAGTACGTGGTGGTAGATGTTCCAACAGAGCGGAGCAGAGCGCAGACTGCGGAGCGGACACAGGCTCCGGCGCGGGCGCAAGCTACGCGCGCGGGGGCGGCGACGCGCCGCGGACGAACGGTTGCCTTATTTTATTTATAATTACGGACGACGACCCGAGACCCGGACCTGTCGCGATTTCACCTGCTATTATTGCCATTTTATTCATTGTTATTGCGTTTATTACGTTGCTTGTTACAGATTTTACCGTCTGTAGGTTTTAACGAATGGGTTTTAATGATGAGAGTATATCTTCGTGCTGATTTCTCCTTATAAACGCGATCGTGTAACGATCTCATCTTTAGTGAACGGTGCCGATTTAATTGATATGATTAAGTTTTTAATGTTTTTTTTTTCTGATACACAATGCAAAATGAAAGTAAAAGAGAATTTAACTTTAGTGTTTAACTTTCTTAAAATAAATGTTCACGTTTCTGTGGTCAATATTGATGATCCTTTTTATGTGTAACAAGAATATTAAAGACGACGATCCATCCGGTATGGCAAACAGCCTGTCCTTTACACGAAAGTTTTTGAGTTCAAACGGAAAATACAATACAGTATCAAGTATTTATCCATTACAAGACTCGTCCTGGGTAATCATGTTGGGCTACAAATTATCCAATTGGATCAATGAACTCCTTGATGAGGATACATAGTATTTCGGTTGGTCCGCCTTCAAATTTATTTTACTATATTTATGCAAGCCCATCTGAATAACCAATAAGACTTCCGGTCCTTCCTCTTGGAGCCCAAACCAAATATTTTAACATGATGGTGTACTTGCAAGTAGGATTGAGAGTATGTATTAGCATAATACGTTAGTATTAATTATTCTGTGGTATTAATTCTAGTTCTACGCGCACCTAGAACCTAGATTGACTTTTCCATTTTGTGCAGCAGAAAAAGAGCTCGGGTGTAATCCGGTATATTATAAGAATTTTATATGAAAGTGACCACACGTTGGTGATTTATGAACGTACACATGTATAGTTTGACAGGTCGGAGGTTTTATGCGTGGACACATGTATCGTTCAACGGGTCGGAGGTGAGGGTCGAGGCGGCGCGTGCGGCGCCTACGCACTGTCCCGTTACACACCGGTTAATTTTTATACAGCACATGATTATTATATTAACGCCCGCGCCCTCGCTCGCGCAAGTCGCGCACCTCGAGAGGAAACGACGCCAACAAACAGCTCGGCTTGATTATAAGTTAGATAGGTGCTACATGGTGCTATATTCAAATACTGTCTTGCATTTGCATGTATGAATGAATGGTATGATATATACACGCTGACTAAATCACTTAAAAAGCTTTAGAAAAATATTTTTTAGTACCAAATTATTTAATTCATGTTTCTTAGGAAGATCTTTTTATTTTCAATTAATACTCTTATCTACATAGTTTAAGAAACATAAATCGGTAAACCAAAAACAAAGTAGGTAGGTATGTATAATTATGGCCAGAAAAAAATAATACGTTACTTATCTGCTTTTTGTAAAAAAAATATGGAAAAAAGATCGTTATAATTGGGATGTTATTTAAAAATAAAATATTATTTATAAATAACTTCATTGATTACCAGAAAATAAATATAATAGACTGGCAGGCTGTTTGGCCTATCCACTTGGTCTGACTGCTTACATAAGGTAATGAAATAGTGGTTTGAGAGAATACGAGTATAAGAAAAGTTGTTACTTTTTGAACCTACCTTTGGCCCTTTGTATCCAAAAATTGGCCTATTTTCAAACTAATGAGTTAGCTTAAACTGATAGTAAGTACATACCTACTAACTAACACTACTTAATCCCACACAAATTCACACAATAATGATTGGACAGAAAATATAATAGTAAGATCTGGCGGCCCTTGGCTCTCGGTCTATAAACTTTTGAAAATAATTATAAAGCCGGATGACACGATTTACTGGCACGAATATAAATAAATGTCAATAACTGTTGTCGACGTGTAATGTTGTCGATATATTTGCAGCACCCGCGTCACGTTACGCGGTGACAGATGCCCATAATTAAGACCCGCAAATGGCGCGCAGTGTACCACTACCACCTATTTATTATATATGCAAGTGTAACAGAGGGATAACTCTATTCTCTGAGTAGAAATGTTGTCTTCTCTTTTCAGGGATCAGGAAAATAGAAGTTTTATTAACCCTGCCATTTGATTTTATAGTTTTGCTATGCCTTTCTCTTTGGATAAGATTCAGATGCTGTGCATACTTGTATAATTCCACAAGTGGTACTCACACTTTTTTTTTAAATACGATCCATTGTTCAGGTGGTTACATAATTGGAATGTATCTTACAAAAATATAGTGGATGGATATATTACATACTGTATTTATATACTTATTAGGTAAGACTTACTAGCTGAAACTCTGTCGTGACCAGCAAAAAACGCATTTAGTTGCATTGGGCTTGTTTTTTAGGCATTTAATATTTACTGGTGTACGGTCATATAAAATAATTTAATTCTTTGTGTTATATAGTTTATATGATTACACTTGCCAGATTTTCAAGCTGTTTAAAGAATTTATCATGATTTATCATAGCATCTAGAGATAAAATTCAGTACAAGAACAGTTTCATGTGCCTTCTGAAACACTGAAGAGCTCAAGGTAATTTTTCACTTGCACCCAATCAGGTACAGCAGGCAGAAGTCGCCAGAAATACTGGGACGCCATATTTAAAGTTACTGAGATGCAGATGCACCTCCCGGAAAGTAATCCTGACGCCCATGTATATGTTACTCTTCTTTAACTATCTTCAATTTGTGCCAGTACACTCAGCACGTCTGTTATAAATCTGAGAAGACGATGGAGGCGTGAGTCACGCGTCAGTCTTCGGCATTTGTTGTGCATTAAATATAGCTCCCGAAATAAATAAACTACCAACAGAATGAATACTTATAATAATATAATATGAAATAACAATCAAACTAAAGGGTTTTTACAGAATATGTATATTTTTAATAATTAATATTTTCCCGCGCTTTAGTTCACATGGACCCTCAAAAAAGTTATCCCTACAGAAAGTGAAACCTGCTATTTCTCTGTTTGAAATTTGTATAGTATTTCTAAAAAAATAAAAATAAAAAAAAATTGAAAAAAATTTAAAACGACTGGTCTAAGTTAAAACAAAAACGCCTATGTCACTCGGCATGGTGTAAGAATTCCAAACCATACCTCTTAAATAAAAATCTGTTCAGGCATTTTAAAGTTATGTCTAATTACGTACATACATGAATCCTGAATACATTACACTCCTTTTTTGGGGCAATCGTATAAAAATTATATCGATCATAGTTTGTTTCGACGTAAAAGATCGGACAACTAAATAATGTCAAGTTACCTTGCAATTTGATCTGATTCAATGTTTCTCATATTACAATCATCTATATAAAAAAGTGTAGTATATGTTAATATACAAACTAATACTTTTATAATATACCTAGATGCTCAAGAAGTGAGGACATAATGTTTCACGCAAACTCAATAAGAACGATAGTCTATTGCATTTATGCGTTTACTGCGCCCTGCACACACTGTTTATGTCCCCTTTCTTACCGTAATGAACTTCTTGTCAGGCGCTGGTATATAGCCTACATTAACCACGCTTAGAATATAGGGCCTTTAATTAAAATTACCTTACTAGCATTTCACAACTTAATACCCATTATACGATGTAATTTTATCATATATATCAGGATACATTGGGATTAAGAGTATTCCTTGAATTCCAGATATTTTAGTAACGTATTTTTGGGAGATTAATTTTTGTGCTTGATGTCTATATTAGAAATAACTAGGAAGCCAGCTTACAATTTGACAAACAAATATAATTTTAAGGAAATATACATCCAAGACTATGAAAACGAGGAAAAACATTGGTAATTGGGTAGTGAACACAAGGAGAGTCAGTTGATGTCTTTTGCTTGACGCGCGAACGAATAATCTGCTCATAGGAACAAAATGGGATTTCCATTTTAAAAAATGATAAAATATGTCATTACGATACAAAAAAAAAGTATTTCATTGGCATTTTCTAAGTAACTAATAAAAAAACCCAAATACTTTCTATAGAAAATTGGTCAGCGGCTTACCGGGTTTGAAGCATTTCATACATTATTCTAATTTCGAGTTGATTTGTTTGGTTAAAAACTCGAGAAAGTAGTTATAAACATACAGTTGATTTATTTGGTAAAAAACTCGAGAAAACATATACTTACGAGTATATTGCTAAAATCTGCATGGTACGTACGTAACCTAATCTAAAATGCGAAAAATATTTTGCTTATTTTCTTATTTATAGGCTGACAATAAATACACCCGTGTAAAGCAGATACATGGTTTTATACAAAATGTACAAAGTTAGATACAGTGGTCAGTATTTAGATGAATCAGTTAATATCAATTTACTAGCATTAGTCGCCTGCCTCGCGGTACACATGTAAACATATTTTCCTCTCAGTACGGGGTAAGCCATTTCAAGGCAAATCATGTATTCTCCAGTACATGAAATTAAATGATAACGAGGTGAAATTCTGTTATTGAAATTATCACAAGTCCTCCTTCACAGATTAGAAAGCGCAGTGACAAACGTTAGTGAATCATAGGATTTTCTCTAGGGAAAATGTCGGTTAAGTACTTTTTTCATAATCTTATTTAGTTTTATGATATATTATATATATATATACCTTTTGAGTTGGTTTTTAATACTCTGCCTCATCTTTAACACTGCTGATAAGTATTCATCGAACCTAGTAGGCATTTCTGACTAAATTATGTAAGTTAAACTTAATATTTACTATGTGGTAATATTGACGGATCCTCATATTCATAAAAAATCTGCCCTCCTAAATCAGTCACATAGTGAGTATGCTGCCAATTTAAAAAGAGCTGGCTTTTAATAAATTTAAAAAAAGTATTCCTAAAATCTGTGGCATTGTACTATAGGAGACATTATTTATGAATTCAGCGGTAAAACTATAAAGAATAACGCCATTCTGGCAAACAAGTCCCTTGAATTATTCAATTTTTTTAGTCGATCGTGATTTTTGATTGACGGATAAATAGGGTGGGGTTAAGGGGGAAGAACTTGCTGAAACGTTATTTATCGACGAATCGGATTCCAATCAAATTTAAGAGGCACACTAAGGACTTCATTTTACACAAGATGTTGCAAACAATACCAAAAGGGAGAGAAAGAGGGAAAGTTGTTTTTATTTCGTCTAATTAACCATCTTTCATGAAGCTTTGATCAAAGAGATTCTGAAGTTATTGCTTGGCAAAAAGAGCAACATGCGCTCAAAGCATGGGCCGGTCGCGTTTATCAATGGCCGGGCATATATACATGCAATCGCCCTGACTTTCCAAAAACTCGGAATACCTCGCTCTTCATTTATTTAATAACCTTTTACTGCACTTACAGAAAGGACTAAGTGTGAATTGTAGTAGGTACCTATTGTTATTAAGTTACTAGAAATTTATTTAGTTCATAAAGAAATCGAGGCTAACCAATGATCAAGACAGTTTATTCGCTCTCCGTAATAGGCAGTGTAAACAATCTTAGTCTGTGATTATCGTGCAGAAACCAGATTTACAGAGGTACTGTGCCGAGCTTATGGAAATAAAGCATCGGAATCCATTTACGCGAATCTACAAAGCATTGCTAGTAGCGAATAATCTTTTCATAGCCGGTGAAGCGCGACGTCTGCGCCCACGCGCCGGGCTGCGCCAGCCGCTATACATCAAGGGCCGTTCAGACTTCACTACACTATACTGCTATATATTATAGCATGCTGACGTCATCCAGCTATATTACAGAAAAAAGATCCGAATGCTCTATGAATTCCAAAGAAGTTATTATCTTTGAAATATAATGACGAACGAAATAAGAAAAAAAACCAACTTCCTATATCTACTCATAAACGTACCTATGATTAACGGTTTCCATAAGATATAATTCGGATTCTTTTTCGAATTTCGTATTTTTTTTGCTTGAAGATTGTAATAGTGTCGCATACTTGTCAAGTAATCAACAATTTAATCGTAGTTTATTTTAATTCATGAAAAGACGTTAGGTTTATTTAACTTACAATGATTCCCATCCCGTTATAACAAATGTTCACTGTTTATAATTATGTCTTTTAGTGAAGTCTCCAGCACGGCCCACGTTTCAGAAATTACTACTCAAGTAAACAGAATAAACTGTTCTTTACATTCAGTTTTAAAATTAAAACATGGGTTAAGAAGACGCTACTTTAAAACACTATCTTTATAACTTGTATATGTACATGAGGCTAGCTTACCCGTCTTAGTATGAAATAAAACGGAATATTTACCGTGATTATTATTTTTGAGTTTTCGATATTGAGTGAGAGTGAAGTGCGTAGTATCTCCCAAGCACGAAATGCACGAGAAAGAGTGTAGATAGATATATCTGCCCATGACAGCTGCACCCACCCGCAAATCTTCAGTTCTTTCGTGAAAAGGGCTCATGCAACTGGGCCGAAATATCAAATACTCAAAAATAAACACAAGGTAAATATCCCGCTTTATTTCATACTAATGTTGACAACCGTGAAAGTTTAAAAAGCTACATAGCTTACCCGTCGTCTATTTGAAGAATTTCAGGTAAAAAAGTAGTCACTCTTCGGCAGTGTACCGTAAGATTAAGCTAGTAAGTACTCTGAAATTTTATTTGAGTCCTCACTTGTGGATTTAGTGATAGATCGGCTAAATCATTTGAAATCTCGGGTTTTTTTTGGGCCTGGTATCTTGGGGTCTTTTTACCATAGTGTGTAGTTATTGGCACGAGATCTGAGATTTATGGACCGCGCAGCATCCGGCTCTGCCGGCCGCTGACAGGCAGTGCAGGCAAGAACGCACGCGCGACGTTCACACCTCGCTATTGAGCTAACGATTCGTGCTATACTATTGTATATCAATTCAGAACAGCAAACAACTCCATGAATATGCAAGTAAGATTAACTTACAACTGGTGTTCTCGTTGACTCAGCGTCAGCGGTAACTTTCATTCCAAGCCTGAAACTTGTGCACAATCATAACCTGTGCTATTCCTACATTTCGACTGTTGACAGACAAAATTGTTTTGATTGGCATAGGCCTAGGCAACCTAGGCATTTCAGCCTTTATGTTGGCCATACGTAACGTTTAAAAACGTAAAATATGCCAGCTTCTCCTGCACAAAGTTTAAAAATTGCGAAAAATGTAGACGTACGTAAATATAAGTAGTTTCTTTGAAATATTTAGTTAAATTTTTGTTTCAGTAACGGCACTTTCATTACTGAAACAAAAATTTAACTAATATCATAACATTTATTACATCCGTTACTGAAACAGGAGTTAATCAATAATAAAAAAACCAAAAACCAAAATTACTTATCACCATCAGCTTACCCAGAGATAAAACCATACATACCACGATATTCTGTTTGTATAAAATAATCAAACAATGTTTTACAACTCACTTTATAAGTTTCTAGTAGTCGCATTAGCACGTAGAGTCATATAATTTAAATTTCATTGGGCGAGCAAATGTGATTACTAACTGCGAGCAGTCGCCAAGTTTATTGGCCGTGTTTACAGCGACAATTTAAATGTTGAGCGCGGCTACACTCACAGCAGAGCCCATGCAGACCACGGCACACGTTAATTAACATTTCTCGGGAATTGTTTACTTCAACATTATGTTTACGTTAGCACCGAGTTCGCCGCATAAACGAGCGCTAATTGTTAGCAATTTATCTTTTAGCTTTTGTTTACTTTATTATTATTATAATTTTATTATCTTCTGTTTTTACAATTCACTAATGTGGAAAAGAATTATGAAAGCTTTATATATTAAACTTTTAATATACAATAATACAATAACTTTGATACTGATATAGGCGTGGGTGATTCCTTCCATACATTTATTTATCTCTAGGTTATGAAGCCCAACATGGCATCAAAATGTATCAAAGTGAGGAGATTATAAATTGTAACGATGTCATATCAAGAGTGGGTTAGGTAATTTATTGAAAGGTGCGCATTGAAATCGCGTCTATTTGTGCGCACGCGCCGCGCCGACGCGCTACGTTACAAATCATGCTTATCGCTGGACTGGACTGCGTCCATTGCCGCCGCAGCCCTTAAATCTACACGGATCTAGGTCTCACGTAGGTACGTGTACGTAGGTATGTAAAAAGTTGTACAAAGTAAAAGTGGTACTTTTACCAATTTTTCCACCCTTTCTGACTTTTTAGCAGACGATAAAGGGAGCATTCCATAAAATTGAACACGACATTAACGATCCTATTATAACATCGAAAGCTCTAGCGCTTGGCACTATAGTTCCCAAGATTTGAACTACGTGCATAGGTATTTAAGGCATTTTAGGTCCAGAGCTCACAATATTGTAAGTGTTTTTCAAAAATGGTTGTAATTAAACTACTACAAATTATTTTTCAAAAATGTAACATAGGAATATTGAGGCTTTTCTCCAGACACACACAATATCCAAAAAAATTCTCTTTCGCGAATTTTACCAAAAAAATGTATAAGTAATCTAAATCATGAGTAAAATTCGCTTGCGAATTTTACTCGTAATTTTACTTTTCTTCTATCGAGCCAAAAATGCTCAATCGTGTTTTGGATATTGTGTGTGTCTGTAGGAAAGCCTTAATATTCCTACAGTAATTTTTCAAACTCACTCACAGTATTGTAAGCTGCGAACTCACATCGCCCTAAAACATTATCTGTTTAAATCTTGCAGTGTGGCTTAATAAGGTTTTCAGTTGAAACGACATAAATAATTAAAAGTAACAATAACAAAGCTCTTCACAAACGAGGTCAAATAAGTGTCGAAACCCGTTCCCGTTATCGGTAAGACGATCGCTTATAACTAATAGAAAAGTTCAAAGTTCTATTAGACTATTAGGTGTGAACTCTAATTGGTACCGCATATCGGCGAGCGATATCTGATTAGATAATCACGATGCAAATAGGAACAGAATTAATTAATGAGAATGCATAGATTGGCAGCGTTGTAGCTGGTGCGGTGCGGCGGCCGGACGTTGCGCACGCGCACGCGTCGCTCGCGCTCGACTCCCCGGCGGCCAATCAGCGAGTCGCGCACGCACGCTCACACATTACATACACATCTCTACCTACTTCTACCTCATCAGTTACCTCTAATTGGCACTCGTGTAGATTGAGGATTTTGTTTATCTGCTAATGTTGCCCTCTGTACGTCCCTAGTCCTACAAATCTTCCGCGTCTTGCTAACTTATGATCTTATCATTATTTCTAGATAAAAGATAATGCCAAACTTCATTTACAAACTATTGAATTAAGTATATCCTCAAAATGTAAGCATTGGAACCACGGTTTAATCGATGTCCCAAGTAAATATATGTACCTAATATTGGAAATTAGAACAAAGTCTATAAAGCTCGGATTTCGGATATTAAAAGCATATCAGTTTCATATTACAGGTTAAACCGTAATGTCAAAGCGCTTCGTATATCAGCGTAACAGTATCGACGAGGAGATCTTCGGATGATGTAATACGCCAATAAACGGCCGTTTCTAATCATTCCAATAAAAAGCGCCAATACTGTGGTGCTTGAGAAACGTGCACTTGTCTGACAGGGTCGGAGGTTAACCGTTCAGATCACTATCTTATTGGACAACTTTCCTAACAGTAAGTGACACGATAATGACATTACGTTAGATTATAGATCTACGATAAACTAAGGATTATTATTGATATAATCACATTATCTGTTTTTAACCATAACAATCTCATTAGTTATTTTTCCTACGTAATCGGACGACGTCAACAATGGATTTGCTTACTCAAATTCCAGCAGTGGACTGATACTGATGAGCTGGTAAAGAATAAACCCAAATTGAAGATTGATATGGGCTTTATATAATATTATATACACAAATAAAACACAAAAACTAATTTTACTTTACATGCATTACACAATGTAAAGTAAAATTAGTTGCCAGCATTTTTAAATACAAGTAAATAATACCTAGCATTATTTTGGTGAAAAATTAAAGGACAAACAATTCCGAGTTACGTCATAGAATAAAGCAATGTAGAGTCAAATCAGTATGAAAATTAAATTAATTGTTAATTTTTATGTTTTTAATTAAACCTGCCTATTGTATTCCATATTTTATCAACTAATACTACCTAACATTAAATTTTTCATAGATAATCATGCAATAGTTTTTTTAATAATAACTACTAGTACTACGTTGGTACTAGTACCTATTCTGTGCTAGTACTTATAAGAAATTTGAATCAGAATAAATCAAATTTGAAAAAGGTGCCTAAGTAATGCATGTTCAGAACTTTACAAACTAAGCTTAGTTTAGTTTTATTTCGTGTTTTTATGTTATTGTTGTATATTTATATAGCTATATTGAATAAAGTAACACACAAAAAGTCTCCGTCTGTGGTACTCACATACAAATGTGATTAGTACAATATGCGGACTTGGTTAATGCGAAAAGATTTCTCTAACAGCAAACCTTTGGGTTGATTGGAATTCAAGTTATTTATCTTTTAATAAAATTAAGTTATTATAAATCATATGTTCAAAATCTATTTTTCAAATCAGTTTTACAAATATCAACATAAACTTATCCCAAATTGCTGTCAAAACTCCTACGTTGATTGATTGCGTGTTGTGTGATTGTATGCACAAGTTCTTCAAAGAAAGCTCAAATGATTTTCTCTTTGTCCAAACAATCTAGACTCACGACGTGACTGATCAACCGATCATAGTGATTTTGTACGCGGAACATGGTCGCTAATTGGGTCACCATAATTTGGATTAGTGTAGTAAAGTACTGGGGGCTCGTGACCTCGTGGCCGGATGACCGTGGTGCGACTGGCGCCCACCGCGCCCGACCTACATCCAACCGGTGCCCGCCATTGTCTCGCCGCAACCACCGTTAAATGAAATGATTAGGTACTTAGTCACAAATCGGAACTAACTATCCGACATGCTAGTCGTAAGTCTACCCTTCGAACAGAAAGGCACACTCCCAAATAGGAACTCTCTCTAATCTCTAATGAACTAAACGAAACTCTGGGGTTCTTTTAAACAGAGATACACTATGTAAGTACCTATCTATACCCATAGCCGCTTTACCTTTCTGTATTGAAGTAGGTTTACCTTTGTGTATTAAGAAAGAAAGCCATAAAATGTGTTGTTAACATAGCATACTTACACTCGGAGCTCAGTGGCCCGGTGGTAGTACGTATTGCTAGCGCTTTCGCAAGTCAAGCAACCCCGGTCGTGGTCCATACTTGGATGGGTGACCACAAGTGGCATAAAAAATCTCCGTATCTACTTCGGTAGGAACGTTTAGGCCGTTTGTCCCGGCTGTCATCGCAGTATGGCGGCAAGCTATGTTAGATGCCTTTACCTAGGCTTGTAAAATCTGACACCAGTGTTGGTCACTTACACACATGAAAAACTTAACTACTTTGTTTTTCTTAAAGCTTCGAATATTTGTTGTGTTTTAAGTATTTTTCCTCTTTGGTTCCTCTACCCACAGGTTATAGGAAATTCCAACCAGGAAAGCTATTCCGCAAAAATAAATGTTACTTATGTACAATTTTAGTAGATGATGGTAATATTTACTAAGGTTACTACCTATGTAAGGTGAACTTTGCTCGTTTATCTCGCCGGCGTACGAAATAGGTAAGGTTCGAATGTTCAAATAGTTTCGACCCTACCTGCTTTATTTTTCTTTAATATATCTAAAATGTTGATATTTCAATTTTATTCATCTTCAAACTTTTTTTCAATTCTAGTAAGGGTAAAATCGTTGAAGATGGCTATGCGTCAATTGAAGGAATTTTCACTAGTGAAATTCTAATAGGAAAACACTCCGACAAAATCAAGACGAAGCCATCGTGTGAGTTTATTTCTCAGTCTGCAAGATGACGTCTGCTACTAGATATAGTAATGAAAATTATACTTATGAATAAAATATATTTACCTAAACAAGAAACAAATATTTGAAAATAGGTTTCCATAAAAATTGAGAAAACAGATGATTTTAAAGTTTAGGTAATTTTGTTTTCTGGCGACAAATATTCTCGTACTCTTAGAAGTTCGAGCTTGTTTGTTATCAAAATACAAGAATTATTTGCTTTCAAAATTTACCTACTTATGTAGGTATAAATGAGAATCAACTTATTCACATCGGCCTACTTCGGAAAAAAAGTCAACTTATTAATCAATTTATTATACAACATTTTTCTCAACTTATGATCTTCCAAGATTCCGTTTAATATTTCATGTCAGACTAAAATTAAATTAAATGATCCTTTCATGTTCGAAACTCATAATAATTCATTTCAATAAAAAGGAACCGAATTTTAAAAGGATTCAAAGGGTAAGCGAATAAAGACAGTGTAATGCTTTCAATTTAAGTATGATTTATTTTCTGTGTATAGGAGGTAACAGAAAGGAACGCGATCGACAACCAGCTCTTATGTAGCCTCATGATTGGTACTATTTCATAATATTTTATACAATAATAGCGTCTAATGACATATTGTTATAATTTCTCGAAGAATATATTAATTATTTTTATAATTAAGGCACTTTGTACATGGCTTACAATAAAATATAAGTTTTAATAAGTGTATGACACTCGGCAAATGCCACATGACTAGCAAAGCCGCATCCATCGCGACTAATCTAACCTATAAACTTAATATAACTTAAACTAATAAAATGTACGTTGGTCCTAACGTTAGACAATTCAGCACAAAATAATACATAAACGCACACTTCGTTTTTACAATGAAATAAATTAATTTTTACAATATTTAAGTGCGATGAAACAACGTGAAATCGTTAGATAGACCTAGTACGAGATCGATGGTCCTGCAGGGCTCAGTCTTCTAATAGGCGTGGACACTGGGTGCCGCGGCGAGCTGCTGGTGTGGGTGTGCTGGCGGCATACCTTCGGGGTGGTACTCGTAGGGAGAGCTTCCAGGGGCCCCGCATCCACCCTCCAAATGTTTGGTTAGCAAAGACATGCGGGAAAATGTCTTTCCACATCCTGAGCACGAGTATTTTTTTACATCCGAGTGGGTCTGAAGGTGCGCCCTTAAGTTGGACCTATCGGCGAAAGCGCGACGACAGTGATGGCAGGAGAAGGGCTTTTCACCAGTGTGTGTCCTAATGTGCCCTTGCAATAACCAAGGTCTGGAAAATGCCTTGCCACACAAATGGCATTTACAGGGCAAAGTATGAGTGCGTATGTGCATTTTGAGAGCTCCTAGGGAAGTATAAACCTTCGCACAATATTTGCAACTGAAAGATTTTCTTGCAAGGCTTCCTTCAGCCGCTGCGCAATGATATTGTTGATGCTTCGATAGCCCGGAGTATGTGGAATAAGATTTAGCGCAGTCAGGGCATTGGTACCGGGGACGGCGTGGAGCGGAGACTGACACACCGGAATCTGAAGAGACAGAGCCTGGTGAACGCAAGTCTTCTGGGCAAGGCGGTGGTGAAATGGAAGATGGCGGCGAGGCTGGCGAATACCGCGCGTAGAGCGGTGGGTGAGCAGGTGGAGACAGCGCTGGCGCTGTTGGGTACAGCTCCTCTAGAGGGTGATAGGGCGCGTACAGGGTCGGAAGGTATGCATATTGTGGAGTTGGTCGCGCAAGTTCTGTGGGCGTGGGCTCCAGGCGAGCGCGACATGCAGTCAAATATTCCAAGTGCTGTTGTGACCATTCTCGGGGTTCAACTTTTACAGCTGTTGCAGCCACAGGTGATGAAGCCTTGCTAGGATAATTTCCGGTTCTAGAAAGATCTTCTGGCTTTGTGCTGAGATTTTCAGGCTCTTCATTTTCGGTATCGCCTATGAACAACAGAAAAATAAGGTGAGATACATATTTCTAAAACAATAAATCTCCTTTTTAAAAAACATTTAAAATTTTCAAATGTCACAAAAGTAGTCCTATCTCAAAACTAAAATACAATTAAAAAAAAAGGAAACCCAAAGTTCTACAAACTTTAGTTAAATTTTTCGGACACCTCATAAAATTAAACTACCTTATCTCTACTGATATTACTTCTTCTTCATCTTCTTAGCAAGTCGGAAATGGCTGAAATTTTTATACGAGTGTGGACCACTGATATTACTACTATTATTATACTGATATTAATTAAAATACTTACAATGATAATCGTAGTAAAGCCTCGTGGTAGCCAGGTGGGCGGGGTGAGGTGGCGTAGTAGGCGGCGTCGCCGGCCGCTCCTCCCGAACCAGCACCGGCCGTTTCTTCAGCGGACAATGCGCGTATTTCTTCGTCATCATCGCACGAGCGGTCTGCGAATCCTCCACAAGCATCTTGCACTGAGTTCACAAACACTAGATTTAAATTGTCTTTAAAAGTACTGATTTTTAATTAACACAAGTTCACTATTGACGAAACAGTCCAAACATCACAAAGTTGCGCCGGAGTCGTAGCTAGCAGTATCGTATTGAAACCGCGACTGACGTATACGCATGAACTCGACGGCGTCCGGAGTTGGAGTGGTGCGGTGAGGGAAGTGCGGCTGCTTTATATGGGCTCCCCGTCAGAGCAGGCCAGGTGGCGGCGGGTAGGCCGCGCACGTGCGCGGTGCCCAATCGGCTGAGGGCGCGGGGCTCCGGCCAATGGCTGTGCGGCGGAGACGCGGGGCGGCGGCGGCACCTGCGCCTCCGCACCCGGCGGCTCCGCAGCCTCTCAGCTCAGTGCGATATGCCCAGCTTCAGTACCGCACCGGTTGGAAGTGTCTCGCCAGCCCAAACATTTTTTTGTGCAATTCTTGGGGTTAAGCACCTTTGAACTGAGCCATTGCGCCTTTTTTAAACGGTCCCATATCTTTGTTGAGCGTTTAGGTATTGTACTAAATTTGGATTTGGTCAAAATCAGCTGCGGCTCAATTTATGTCTACGCTATGTCTACGATACTTTCAATAGGGTAGATAAAAGAAACAACTGAAACTCGTTAATTTTAAAATAAAGATAACGAGATATGTATATGAAAGAGAAAATCGTACTCAACGCTGCGATCAAATAAAAATAAGAGCAGTACAAAAAACTACCCACAATACTTTTCATTCCATGTAAGTACTTTTCATTGAGAATACGAGTACACAGCGTATTCTTGTACGTAGTATACTCGTATTATTACTCTATGGTATTACGAACGATTTCATATATACTCGTAAATCTGCTATCGTTACATATGTACCTACTTACGAGTACCTAAGTGGGTGTAAAATTACGAGTTAAATAAATTTCGACCATCATTATATGTAAAATACAATAAATAAACTGAAACGAGAGATAGATAAGAGCAGATAGAGGGTTCAAAAAACACAAAGCATTTAATCATGTATATATAGATACTATTTGTACGTAGGTAGTATATTATTACTCTGTGGTACTATCTTTTGTCAGACATTTACGCTTTTACGTCTACATAAAAGTCATTATTATTTAGTGTGATTATTGTTCTAATTTTCAAAAGGAGTAAGGAGATAGTTACATTTACAATAGGAATTGGTTACCAGGTATCTTTATTCAATCGGTTGAAATTGTGATTCTGTATGATATAAGGCTTAGGTACCTAATAACTATTTTAAAATATATTTTAGGAAATGCTTATCAGCATCTTTAAAATTATGTTAGTGTTGTTGTCAATCGTAATACGATCTAAGTACGATTCCACAATGAAAAATATAATGACCTTGCTTCTGTCCGCGTACTCTCCATTTCAACGTGCAAGTGCATGCAGCATCAGCAAATGCAACGTTTGCCAACCGCTGCATTCTTGTTACTTGCATTCTGAATAACATTGTCGCTGTATAAAACACCATTTAGGTAATGTAGGTTTTAACAAAATATATGTGGTTTATAGATAAGCAGGCAGACGAATATACGTGGAAAAGGCTATAGTCGCCCACGGATACTATTCAATTATTTTAAAGTATTCTAGCCCCAGTAAAAGCTCTGGAACTTTGTGTAGACGATTTTGACTTTATAAGTAGTAATTAATTTTATTAGAATGTAGTAAGCTTAGAAAGAAAGAAAGGACCTAGTCGTTAAATAAAATAAAAACATATCACTGATATCACCATTTAATCTGCACTTTAAAGTACAATTAATTGGTTAACATAAACAATAATAAACCAATTAAAGGTATTGGTAGCTTATTGAGATACGTACCTACCTAAATCAGAACCAAAATCACGTAACGCTCTGAATAATAATAATAATAACAAAGCACAACCGGAAATACTGGGAACTCGTTTGCGACAAGACGTTAACAATAAGATTTCCTTGTGTGTGTCAAACCAAACAAGATACGCAACCCTTCCCGAGTCCCAACGCGGAAATATAATGTCCATAACTCTTTTGTTATAGTTTTGTGCGACCAGCGTTAATTCCCACAGGTCAGAGAGTTCCTCCCTTGCCGAATAAGAACTTCTCACAGAAACAAGTTCATACCATTGTCATTTCAATAATTTGTTGTAATATGTTCAGCAAAACTATGGTTAATAATATTATCTTATTTTTATAGGTAAGTACTAAACACTTATCGCATTTTTATAGTTTCTGATGATAGAGCAAAGGAAAAAGGGTAGAGTCTAGTAATACTAGAAAAAAAAATACATAACTAAAATATGTTTACATATTTACTTTCAAAATAATACTTAAATACGTAGTTAATTTATTCCGAACACCTACGGTACCCAACGTCATCAAATTTTAGTGGAATCACAGAAATCTCAATCCCATCCCAATCCCAACTATCCCAATCCCAACTAATACGAGTATTATAAATGCGAAAGTGAGTTTGTATATTTGTTTGTTTGTTTGTTACCTCTTCACGCCTTATCTACTGGACCAATCTTCTTGAAAATTCGCATACAGATAGTTAGGAATACTGAGAAGGATATAGGGAACCTTTTATACCGAAAAAAGTAATGATCCCGTGGGATTTGGGATACGCGAACGAAGCCGCGGGCAAAAGCTAGTGTTAAATAAAGGAAGAGGAAGACTTAGGATCAGTCAGATATGAAAAAACGGTGGACAGCAACAGCTATGATATGGTGATCGATAGCAATACGGGAGTCAGGGTAGGGAGCTGACCCCTAGTAAAGAAAAGGCGAGAAAGATAAACTAAAGTAATATTTTATGATTGTTTGTAAGGATAGATTAAGTTATAAACTTCGCCCAGACTTATTAGGATAACAAATCGTGATGATGCATTAATGCAGAGTTATTAATCAATTAGGATCTAACAAAGCGATTTACAAAGTGTCGTCTCAGCAAGTTCAATGTTCATATGGGTCAGCGCCATGACGTGGATGTCGTGGTGAAATCCAGTGCATGACTCAGCCTGCAAATGTGTCAAGGGATCGACATGTAATGGACATCAATTGCTCGATTACATTTAATACACAACTGTGACTAATCGCCTTGATCGATGACCAACATAATAAAATCAAACCACCAAGAAATATCTCTTGATTATCTTGTTATTTACCACACGACGTCGAAAGCACTCGCCAGAAACCAAAACGTAATAAAATAAATGTCAGTCATTACCTAATTAGCTCGAAGCTTTATGAATGAAGTACTTATCTTAATTTACGCTTGGGAATTGTAAACAAATCAACGGAAGACAGTTGATGGTAAACAAGAAATTAAACAAATCGCTCTATCTATTGAATGACAAGGCGATAATAGCATGTGTGCCTCATTATCATGTCGCGTAAAACAAATTCTCATAACATTTCGAGCTCATTAAATAGAAAATGAACCGACGACACTTTATTTACAGTCCATTTTGTGTTGCTGTACAGAATTTATCGATTATGTTTGGTTCTCAGGCTATTTTTTAGATTTGAATGTGTGGCAAACCGATCTGAAATGAAATGAGGTCAGTTTGCTCTGTTTTTGACTATAAATTTTTATACGAATAAACATTTGCCAACTTCAAACACAAAGACGTGTTCTATTGGCCAAAAACGTTTATTGGCCAACTCATCCCTTGTCCGCAACAACTACTTTAACCATACTACGAGTATGAGTAAAGTTATGTTTATTATTACGATTAATTTTCATGATTATTTGCTAATTGGAGTTATACTAGCGTTGACATAATAATCGGTGTCATCTGCCCATCAATGGTGTCATGTCATATGATTAGAGCGGGTACGTGGTGTGTTGCGGGGGGGTGTTTGTCGCGGGTCGCGGCGGCTGCGCCTGCGCCGGCCAGGTGCGAAGTCGCGGGGGTCGGGGCGCGTGCGTAACGGTCGCGGCACGAGCGAGGGGACGTGCGCTATGTGCGGCGGAAATAGCGATGGACAGGGGCGCCGGGCAGGTGGTGCGATATGCCCGCTCTCAATGTCGCACAATTGGCGGTTAATTTCTTGCATATATTACTATCGAACAAAACGTCCGCAGAGTTGGTTTGCATTTTATTAGGTCAGTATAATGGATACTTACAATGCAAACCATTTAATTTAGATAAAAGTAAAAAAAATAATACCTTTGTCATTTATTAGACAAAAATAATGTAATATATATAGAGGTACCAGCAGTTGACATTAAAAATAGACAATATGAAAAGCGAACTAAATTAATATTGATTATAGTGTAATGCACGCATCTGTTAATTTAATTGTAGATCTTTTGAAGGCGTGTTTCTCTGATTTATATTAAGCTCTATATTTATGAGTTACATGTAGAGCTGAAAAAAAAAATAATACAATTTGAAGGTAGATGGAAATTGACAGAAATTTTTTGATACTTTAATTCACTTCTAATAAAATACATAGGAATTCTAAGATAAGTTGGGATATTCAACAGTAAAATATAATATGTAAGTACATATAATTGTAGTTTATTAATTTTTGGAGATCGTCAGTAATAAGTAGGTAGACAGTGATAATAGTAATTAAAAATAACGTATCGTTACCTTAGTAAAGGTGATGGCACACCTGAGTTTCAGCCGCCTTTGTTGCTGTGCGGGATTGTATCATTGTTTGTGGAGCTTACCTACACACATGGAATGGTATACAAAGCGCAGCGAGGCAGTCACCCACCAGCCCGACCCTGCATTGAATCAGTGCACAGCTATGCTGGCAGCTGGTTACGCGTGCAGAATCACATGTCTGTACCCGAATCGCACATCTGCATTGAACAATACAACCCGACGAAATGGCCCAACCGCCAAGGTAACCCCAACGTAAAACCAAAATAAATTCAACTTACTTATAACCTTTTATAACTGAACCTGACGATTAGGGTCTCCCCCATTCATTGTTTTATACGCATGCACCAAAAGGACGTATCTGACAGTTATTCCCTTCGCTTCTTCGTCATTTTGCCATACAGATATCACTTACATTTCGATTACACTACAATGCACATGAGCAAAACAGATTGAAACCTTATAACTTACAAAATATAGTATTAAATCCCATATTGTGCAATTTCTTTGAAAAAGTTCTCTTTCGAATAAATATATTTAGAGGTACTTACAACCTTTTAGTTCTGGGAGCAGGGATCCTGCAGGTAGGTGAGTAGTTTAATTTTAAATAATGGCATAGCTGTAGAATATTCTATATAAAGCACACAGGCCCATTCAACGCTTTTATAAACACTTTTAATACAGATGGATTGCGTTTTATACATGGTGTGTATTTTTATTTTAAAAAATAGGTGTTGTCCACTATTTTTAACAAGTGACTATAAGTACATTTCATTGTATTAAGTCCTATCCTAACAATTTACATTGAAATCTGACCACGTAATTATGTCTTACTTATAATAGTATTATTTGGCAGCAAGCCATGAATTTTCAAAGAAAAATGTGAATATGGAAACTAAACACTATCAAAACACTATCTGACGAGTACAGTTCACTAATCAATAAGACGAATAGTAAGTTAATAGAATCTAAAGTTACAATTATATTTGTACATCTGTCATAAATGGCTTCGTTTCTTCACGCATTTTCTTTAAAAAATCTTTTCTTCTGGCGTAGTTCGGGTTTTATCTTAGACGAGCGAACCGAACGTCTCGTCGCAACGCTTTTTCACTGTATTACATTTTCAGTTTACTGGTTCAGTTGCAAAGATGTCGTATTACGAATCGAATTGTAAATAAAATTCGTAAAACCATTATAAAACGTCTAACAAAATATACTAAAACTATTTTAAGGTTGAATTCAGTCCATGATTCTGAACAACTTTCCCAAGGAACATATATTGAAATATAAAAAAAATAGGTTTTGGCTTTCAATACAAACTCGATCTGAGTTTGTATTGAAAGCCAAAACCTCAGCTAATCGGTCATCTTGTATGGGAGGTCAAAAAATATTTTTACATATTTCGATATGTGTTTCTAATGGAAAGTTGTTCAATATCATGGACTGTATTCAGCCTTAAAATAGTTTCAGTATATTTTGTTAGACCCTGTATAATAAAAATATATTTTAGATTTTGTGAACCAAAAAAAAATAATAGGTCTTACCTAATACATTGCCGTTTTTAAAACTGGAATGTACCGCCAAAACGGTCATTACATAGGTAAAAACCTTTAAGTACCTACTTAATATATCTACAATGACATAATCAAATCAATATATTCCAAGTTTAATTTTACCAAAATTGTGTGTAAAACAGCATCACGCTGTATACACCGGGGTAACAGCTGAGATTTCGGCACACGCTATAGAGCGCGGCCGGTGCGTCACCGCTCCACCGGCCACCTTTCACCCCTCAGCATACCGAGCCCCGGCCCCGGCTGCATTATGTACCTTACCTTCTAAAAATAGTGTACCTGGATAATCGGAAATAGAAACATTGTTTAAAATACAATACTTTTATATAGAAATGATAAGTAAAAAAATATAAACTACATTGTTGTAAGTAAATAAGTAAAAGTAAGTGTATTTGGTATACGCTTACTTTTACTTATTTATTATATTTATTATATTATTATATAATTGAAATTTTAGAGTAATAATCACAAACTGATTTCTGTAATAAGGTAATAACATTTGAAGATACTGAAAAATGTAAAGAAATACTTCAGTACATAGTTTGTCATTTTTATATTGGAATTTACGCCAAATTCATCTAGCAACCTACATACATGATTATAACTTTAATACCTAGCTAGCACACTCATATTTATAACTCTTATTATATGTGATACCGAGTAACTTTCACAATGGAATTGAATTAATATACTAATTAATAAAATATTCACCAAAGTCAAAGACTCAGTCAAAATTATTTATTTGTCTTTTGATAATTTCATAAAAAATCAAATCTTAAATAGTCTAATATTTTACTTTAGCTAAGTCTTCCTAGGCGCAAGTGCAGATTTATATGATCATAGTTCATAATTCATAATATAAAAAGGCCTGCTAACGAAGGACTAATTTCCGAACAAATAATTGGTTGATGGATATTATATCTTTTATCTGTTATTTCGATACTAACTTTCTTATCTGTTTCGTCTTTTCCCAAAGGTTGTATTAAGTCTCCTAAATTAAAAAAAAAAAAAAAAATTGATGGTTGTACATTTTTAATTTTCATATCACTCCTCTGCTCATGTTTCGTAAATAGGATGTAGAATGATGCGTATTATCTGTTTTTAATGTCCACTCTCCTGGGGCAACGCCAAAATATCATAATCATTTTGTTCCATAATGGACTCATTATGATAATTAAGCGATGTGATACCACCAAGTTTCTTTATTCGGCAATATTTAAAATTGCTTTTCTTAAATCTGTGCAATAACTTTCCAGTCAAAATCTTTATTTGATAGCCGTGTTCAGTGTGTGTGATTTTTATCTATACTTCTATACTAATATTATAAAGCGGAAGAGTTTGTTTGTTTGTTTGTTTGTTTGTTTGTTTGTTTGTTTGTTTGTTTGTTTGTTTGTTTGTTTGTTTGTTTGTTTGTTTGTTTATTTGTTTGTTTGAACGCGCTAATCTCAGGAACTAATGGTCCGATTTGAAAAATTCTTTTTTTGTTGGGTAGTCCATTTATAGAGAAAGGCTTTAGGCTATATAACATTACATTCCGATAACCACGCGAACGAAGTCGCGGGCACAGCTAGTTTTTAATAAATAACGAAAATCGTGGTAAATATTATGTCAGTAGCATCATCAAATAACGAATTTCCATATATATTTTTCATATAAAAATAACTAATAAAATCGAAGTAGTTGGAAACAACAAGGGGAGATCTTTGCTCTCAGAACACAAAATTGCCCAACTTTTTTTTTATTTTCGTGTGTGTAAGTGACCAACACTGGTGTCAGATTTTCAAGCTGCAAGGCATCTGACTTAGCTTGACGACTGCCTTACCACAATGACAGCCGGGACAAACGGCTTTACGACACGTGCCTTCCGACGCAAGGAGGAACTCGAGAAATTTTTATGCCGCTTTTTGGTCACACATCCAAGTAAGGACAACGCCCGGTGTTGCTTAACTTGCGAAAGCGTTAGGAATGCGTTTTCCCACCAAGCCACCGAGCTCCTCAAACTTTGCCCTATAGGACCTAAATGGCTAAAAAAAAAATGACGTAACACTCTTCATACAAAAGCATAAAAATAATAATTCAGGTTATTACGTACCGTACCGCTTATACAACGTGGTAATGAACTAACGCAAACCTCTCAGATGGTACCTCAGCCTATGAAACTAAACAACTTTTGTTCTTTTACTTTCATGAAACCAAAAAAAAATATATACAAACTGATCAGCTGATCGAGCCAATTTGTATTCAATGAACATCCGAATTTTAAATTTGGCATTTAAGAATGTTGTAGACCAAAAGTTGTTCAGTTTCATGGGCCATGATAGTACCATTTGAAAGGTTTTGCGTTAGAAGTTAATAACTGTCAATTTATATAAGTCGTTGGAGTTTACGAGCTTTATTCATGTTTTATTTTTATCCAAAAAATAACCCTATGTACATGTGTATATAAACGCAGGTATCTGCAATTCAACAGATATTATGAAAAAAAAGCAAGTGAATCTTTTTAGGGTCATTGGGAGCGAGTTACAATAACATGACGTTCTAGGGAAACGAGAACCGTTCGTTTCCCACATTTAGATATTTTTTTGGAATCTTTCCGTTATAGGGATTTTTTGCGTTCCTTAGTGACGAAACGGTATTTATAGGTTATGGTAAGAAGGGGGATGAAGACCTGGGGTCGGTAGGGCAGCTGCATCAGCCGGAGCAAGCCCGGACACGTTGATTGTTCAGCATCGGATTAACAGATGACGAATAACGGTTCAAATTATTATTAAAATTTTAAAATCTATTACTTTAATACCACCCGCTATCGATTTTTTATGCAATAAATAAGACGGTCAAAATTACAAACTAAACAATATTTGCTGAATTACTTTTATTTGTTTGTTCTATTTTTGGGCACCAATGAGTGTTATATAATAATACAACAATATAAATAAATGATGCCTCTGCGTTTGGAATAAATTTTTAAAAAATATAAAGGGCTGTGGCCTATTGTATTTTAAGATTCATGTTGGATGCAAAAATAAGGTAGGTACCAAAATTTGCAACTCTGGGAACGGGCATCTTCCCAGAGTTGCAAATTTTGGTATCTTAATAAATTAATCTTGATCGTTAGAGGCCCTCAGAGCTACTTCGCCCCAGGATGTATACGTAATTGCTAAGGAAAGAGGTTTTAAAATGCTGCTTTGTGTCAGCAGCAAATGTAACTTGTAACATGAAACTTCGTTGGTGACTGTTTCCTTGATGTTTTATTCATCACATCGAAAGTGAAATGATTGTTCATTTGAATTGTGTGCCCACCGCTAGATATCAAATAAATGTAATTACTGCGAGCAACCGGCGGACACACCCGTTCCGGGACACCTTTTCATTTAATCAAAACTTGTTTGCACACCCAACAAACGGTGTTTTGTTCGCGGAGGGCAAGCGATCAGCGCCAAAGGAACGCTGCATAGTTGCACCCGAACACCGGTTTATTTCGTCGCCATCTTTTGATAGATCCTTTTTTATGTGTATTGAAATTTATTAAAAGCGCAGTGAGGGTGCGCGTGCGCGCGACAACTGCCGAGATTGTTGCACCTGGCCGCCGCACACTCCACTCACGATCTGCCGTACGTATGTACTTTATTTGCAAGATTTGATTACAGACAGACAGACTTCGGAACATATACAAAAATATATTGAAACTATTTTAAGGGAGAATTCAGTCCATGATACTGAACAACTTTCCCCAACTTCCCTTGAGGAAAGTTGTTCAGTGTCATAGACTGAATTCACAATTAATCTTTTCACTTTAAGATAGGATTCTCATCTAAGAACATAGTGACTCGTACCTCGACACTCTAGAATAAATAAATAAATATATAGGGACAAATCACACTGATTAAGCTAGCTCCAAAGTAAGTTCTAAACTTGTGTTATGGGATACTAACTTAACGATACTATATTTTTATAATAAATACATATATAGATAAACACCCAAGACCCAGGACAATTTGAAAAAGGCCGTTTTCCAACTTGCCCTGGCTGGGGATCGAACCCAGAACTTCCGGATTAGGTCTAGCGTGTTAACCATTACGCCACGGAGGTCGTCAATTTACTTAGATAGGTTTGGTTTTTATTATATTTTAGTGTCAGTTACTATAAACATTGTGAGTCATATCATTACATTAAGACCACACCGCTAGTGATCTAGCTCACTTTAAGCCAGCAGACCAGTATGCAATGCACACAGAGCGGCAGTCTCTCGGAGTCGGAGGCGATCGCGTGCGTGAACAGTGAGGCGGCGACGTTGTTGGTATTTGAGCGGACTACGTTGATACGTGTCACGCTATCGACCGCCCAGCGAGACCTACCTATGTGGTCCTACATCACTGCACTACCTAGTACTTATATTATGCGTACCAACTACGAAATGTGCAACTGTGGTGTCCGAGGTATTACAACGGTCCCTTACAGGCTTGTGGTAAAACATAATTAGGTCAAGTAACAAATAAAATAGCGTGTATAGAGACTATGGGGAACGTCGTCTTATTATTCATCATAAACGTAAGCTTTATCGAATCACAATGTGGTCGATTCACTGTTTTAATGAAGAAAGTTCGAAGACAGGCATTATCCATCGAAGCCATCATCAAACCAATGTAAAGAAAGTGGATATCTTAATTTCGGGCTATAGCTGCAAGGAAAAAATGCAATTTGTGGCCGCGTTCGAATTTATTTACAACTTCATCTTCCAGAACATGACATTCAGACGTGAACTGGGTCGCATTACAAGGATTACACGTTGGCTCATCAAGAGGCGTGTGTTCGTTTTATATGTAAGAATTTTTCGTCTGTCAACTGTCCTTATTATTAAATTGATTTCTTGAGAACGTGTATGCTTTTCTTTCTTTGACTTTCTTCACAGCATTTCTTGGTCGTTTTATAAATCCTTGAGGTAAGCCTATATGTACAGCCGTGGACTTCCTGTGGCTGATGATGATAAGCAACGCCAAACCAAGAAAATGAACAAATTAAGCGCGAAAGCGCATGACAAATACATAAATAGAATATTTATCGACCGGTAGGCAACTACGTATCTGTTTTTGGTCTTACAGGGAGTAATGGTGAATAAACAAGTCATATTTCATAGTCGGCAGTGCATGCTTGCGGGTGCAGGAAGTTATGAGCTCAGCAAATCGAATCCATTCTAAGAATCAGACCGAATGTCAGTGGAGGTCGGCATCGATAAGTCCTGTTGCAATGGGCGCCTTTGTCCGCAAGGCATCAATGTCGTCCTCGATGCCGGAGCGGCATAACGCGGAAACAATGCGCGGACCACATTCGTGCATCGCGACCGCGGCCGTGTCGTGTTCGGCCGTGCCATGGCGGCTCACAGCCTCGATGTTTGCGCTCATAAAGTGTCATTATGGTAACAGTACCTCATTGTTGTTTTCGGCGGTGCCCGTCTCCCTATTTTCTCCGTTCGCCGTGTAAAAGTTCAGCGCGTCACGGCGCATTTTAACCAAAATGGGTTACGACCGCTTCTTGCGAAACTTTTACGGGCCATCGTCTCCGACGAAATCTCGTTCCGTTTAATGGCCTTCGAATTTTTAGTACCAAAGAAAGGTAAATCACTTTGACGTGTCTTGAACTTAAATTTGTGATTTGATGAGGACTACAGTTCTGAGCCGCTCATAAATAATATCAGTCATCACTAAGGCTTACGCATTCCTTTAAGTATGTCGATAAGTTTGCGGTACCACCAACTGCGATTTCGAAGTTGTAAATCTGCTGTTCAATAAAACTACAGCAGTTAATTAGGAACTAGGGTCTAACAACTATGTCGATAGTTAGATATAGACCGTTAGTCCATAATTACCTAGAGCTAAGTTTAGAACTGTTTTATTATACTTACTTAAAGATTTGATGTATACTCGCTCCGGTAGCTTTTTAATCCATATTGTACTGCATTTTTTGCCGAAAATATCGAAAAAAATATCGATATTTTATACGATCAGCTCGGGAATATGTATGGGATTGGGATGTCATCTATTTCTTATTGGGGAATGAAATCAGTATTGCGTACCCTACCTAATGGCCTCTATAATCTTCCTATATGCATCGAGGTTATAGATTACAAAAGGAATTCATTTTCATTCTACAAACAAAGCTTAGACTGGGAAGATAAACTGATGTGTTCATTGTGGGTCTATCATTAATTTTCCTGACAGTTAAATACGATTACCTACCTTCATCTGTAGGCACCTACCAAATTATTATTTATTTGATACTAGTGAATCGCCCCGTCTTTGCACGGGTACGTATTATACATGCAAATCTTCCCGGACCAACGCTCTACATGATAATTAAAACCTCATCAAATTCGACCCAGTAATTTTAGAGTTTTAAGATTACAAACAGATAGACATAAATACGCAACGGGTGACTTCATATTATAAGTAGGTATGGATGAATTCTGAGAAAAATATCAAATATTTATACCTAATCCTATTTATGTTTTCGTTTAAGTTTAAAAGAATCACTACATAGCCATTGGCTTGAAGATTGTAGTAGTATGTGTGTTGCCACGTTCCCATTGGCATCCTTACTTGTGCTGCTTCGGAGCTCGGGTGCGCTTTCAGGTTCTTTTCTTATGAGGAGACTTCCTTCAAGTCTTTTTAATACCTTGTCCTTGCTAGTTATATTAACTTTGCCTGAACTGAATTTTCGCCAATTATTTTGCTCATGGCTTTGAGCTTTAAAAGTTACCTTTCTTTGAACATAATATACGAATATGTACATATATTCAAGAAACTCGATAGATAAGCGGCGCTTGAAACTTTGTTAAAGCTGCACTTTAACGCTAAGAAGCAACGTGTGGACTAGGTTTGGTAGCTTGCACCTGTTAGTGGCACTTTTTCATGAGCTTCTCCGCGCTTTGCAGGGCACGGAGAACTCATGTAGCATAATTTTCTCTAGTGAGAGATACAATTCGAACGGACATTGTTGTATACATTTGCTACTTACGTCTCTGAGAACATCGGTTGTTATCCTAAGTGACTTGATGTCAGTATTCTTAGCCAATTAGAAAAATTTGTTACTTTATATTGTGTTAGTTATTTAAGTTATGTACAAGTATGTGTTTATTTATAACGTCCCGCATATATTCTATAAATAAGTAGCTTAATTAACATCTTGAAAAATAAAAATAAAAATAAAATAAAGTAAGATAGAGGCCCACCACATACTCTGTATACCATGTTAAATTTTCTTCTTCTTTATCTAAGCGTTCCCGGTTGCATCCTTAGTTGTCCTGCTTCGGAGCCCGGGGTTCGCTTTCCCGCTTTTTCTTCTTCAAATATAACATGCATGTCAATGGTTTTTTTTTACTTTTTAATTACACACCCAAGAATGCCAGACCTAGCGAAGGGCTTTCCCTTCGCTTTTTGTATTCCCAAGGAGGGTTAACGTCAAGCGGCGGCCGGTTGTAAAACTTTTCGCACAAATACATTCCCAAAGTGGATTGACGTCTGGCAGGCAGCCGGTCGTAAAACTATAGCCAAATCATCTAAACTGTTCCGGCTATTTCTTCTCCATTTTGCAAGGTCTTTGGCATCATTGGGTGACCATTGACATGCATGTTATATTTGGAGAAGAAAAAGCAGGAAAGCGCACCCTGGGCTCCGAAGCAGCACCAGTTGAGGATGCAATCGGGAATGCGCTTAGACGAGGAAGAGAAGACTTATATGACTAGGTATATAAGTAGATTTTAAGAAGAATAATTATTAGTAAATATGTACCAAAACAAAACATATGCAGGTTAGTTGTAATACGAGTATTACAATAAAAAAAAAATAACAACCGTCTTTATCACAGAACAACTTTCTGTATTCCGTGGTCTTCAGAAGAAGAAGGCAGACGTTTAGAAGTTTGTTCCATATATTTAAAGTTCTTCATCAAATTAATATGAGACCATCTGGATTGTAAAGGATTTCAAATAAAAAAGATTCATTCAAATCGGTTCACAAATAGCAAAGACAAAAAAAAATAGAGTGAAATTGATAACCTGATCCTTTTTAGGGTTCCGTAGTACACAAGGAACCCTTATAGTTTCGACATGTCCGTCCGTCCGTCTGTCCGTCCGGGCTCGTACTCCGCCGCTACTGCACCGTTTGTCACGAAAATTGGTGGAGAAATAGATATTGAAATTCCAAAAGTTGGTTTTTAAAATTATGAAAAAATGTTTTTTTTTCAGCCCATATAATATGTATCCCATACAACGAACAGTGAATTTAAAAAAAATAATTGGACTTACCCCAACGTGTGGGGTATCGTTAAAAAGGTCTTTTAAAATGCAACAAAAATTGCTTTGAAACTATATAGATCAAACCTCCCAGTCTTGAGATAATCTAATACAAAGTTAAAATTTGAGGTGTCCCCCACCGTAACTTTTGAAATATTATTAAAATAATTCTGAAAAAAATGTGGTATATACCTCAAAGTATGTACTTTCAATTAAGACTATAGCGGTCTCGGTATCATAGACAGTTATTTTTGAATACGTCATAAATCGTAAACCGCAATTTACCTTTAGAACTTTTATATTATGTTACTTGCTGCTACGGAACCCTTCATGGGCGAGTCCGACTCGCAATTGGCCGCTTTTTTGAAGTAGGTTAATAACTCTTGATCTACCTAACTCATTTACTATATACCTACTCGTATAACTTAGATAATTGGTTTATTTAGCCAAAAACTAAGGATTCCTATTACATCACACGTTGTTTACAATAGGTACATACTTGCTCATTGAAATTACATAATACGTTTCCTCAGTGTTTTATTGACCCATTAAAACTGCTTTCGTCAGGGGTTATATTACAAAGCTCAATTGCGGAGTCAATTCATTATATCGATGCCAAACTAGTGCGAGAGTATTTTACTTGGTGTCCTATGTCCATTTCTTATAAAAACTTTAGGTACTTACATATCAAATATCTGCTTCGTTAGGACAATACGTGAAATTAATTACCTAGTGTTATGTAACGCAGTAACTAGGTCGGTAGGATTATAACATAATCGCACTTGATAGGGGCAAAAATTCGTAGTCATCCCATAATGAATGCACATAATATATTGTCATTGATGCGATTCTATTATGTAACCCTATCTATAATGTCATATTCATAATACTTCTAAAACTATAATTTTCCTTTCTATTCGTATACGTTTACATTTTTTTTCAAACCTTTTTTAATATCTACCAGTACTATCTATCTCATTCATATTATGGTTTCGAACAATAACGTTTTAATTAAGGTGTGAGGTACGTTTAAAGAACAATAGAAAGCATTAACTCGTCCACTTTCTTTTTACTTCCTACGTAGAGTCACCCCGTGCCGTTCTCAATGTAGCGAATATCGGTCGAAGGTTGATATTAGCATTGTTATTACTGCTATTGTTTATGATTCATAAAACAATGATTATTGAAAATCATTATAAAGATGTCAGCCACTGATCAAACTTAAATAACAAACGATAAAATCACGCTTGAGCAAGCAAATATAATGGTCATGATGGTAAAGAACAATGGGCTCCTACAGGCACTCGACAACTTTAGATTGCTTTTGTACAGGTAGGGAGTGCTTGTACTTGGCTACATACATACTGATTTAGAAAGCTCTTTTACTCTTACACATATTTTTTTAGTGTTTAACTTCGGACCAAGATGTCTAACTACTCAACGTTCTCTATGTATAAGTATACGACATATCATGACATCTACCCCAGGCGCCAGATATCTAATTTTTTTTGGACAAAAATTGTAACTTGGCAGAAAATGTTGCAGACTTTGTGGAAACGTGATTTCAATAACTTCGGAGTTCAGGTTGACACACTTCATATAAAGCCTTTAATTATACCATGTTTATTACACACACAGTTGACACACTTCATATAAAGTCTTTAATTATAACATAGTAGCAACGAAAACGCAGGAAATTTATTTATTTATTTACAATATATTTATATGTATTCCTTTTCAGGTATTTTACATAGCTTAAAAAATGTAAATTAAATCGTCTTATTTTGTATACGTATATAAAACATGATTATATAGTTTAATTTTTTTACGTTGCTGTGACCACTACTACAATCTACGTTTGTTGTTAAGTAGTCGTTCGTCAATTAGAAAAAAAATGTGACGTATTAAAAAGAGTATGGTATGGAAATGGAAACAGGTTGGCAGCGAGCGCTATGAATGGAGGTGTAATCAACGCTATAGAGACGGCATCGTCACCTGCGCAACTCGTTATATTGTGACCATTTGCTGAATGACACCCTGGGGCCGGTACAGGTGAACACTCAAGTTGTACGTGATTTATTTATCTGTTGTATATAAGACCTAACCACTGGTATGACTCTCCATTGATTCAGAGTAACATATATACCTACTACTACTACAAACGAAACAATTTATCTATACACACGTCGATGTGTGAGTTTTATACTTAGGGTCGCACCGCAGAATTATTTTAATACTTACCTACTAACGAGTTCGACATATTTACGATTATATTTTTCCATACCGGAAGATTTGCGAACACTATGACGTAAAAAATATTCTGTTTAATATGTATTAAATGTAACAGAATAGTCGGAAACAGCTACGTAATATCACTTCACAAATACGTTTCATTATGTCCATTGTCCATTTCACCTATAGTTCACTTTTCTGATTATTATTGAGTCATTTATATTGTAACGCACTAATTTCACTAATTCACTATTGTAATATAGTACGAGTAAATTGCATATTCGGCGCAAAACTATACGGTAATTATATGAATAAATTCAATAAAAATAAACAAATGTTTATCACGCTCACACACAGCATGTCAAGTTGTCATTGTCAACAATGGCATTTAGCACTATAACCCGCGGGAATCTAGTTGGTATCTGCGTGTATGTGATTACCTGTGAGCGAGGAGCCTATGTAACATTACCGGATTGCTTATTAGCAATCCGGTAATGTTACAATCTCGCTCTTGTGTATCTCCCGCCAATGCGAGAGAGCGAGAAGGGTATATATATCAAGATGGTTGCTGGGTAATAACGTGAAATTATATTGTTGCTTTGCTTACCTGTTTTCATCATTTGGAAATGTATGAAATATACGTTCTTTAGAGTATTGGGTGGATAAACAATTATTATACGCGCACCTTCTCACCATGATAGTTACTATTGGTTGACAGTTCTCAAGACAACACACGTCGCGTATTGCGTGCGGCTAGTAATTAAACCCTGGTTTAGAGCCGTCAAAGCTCACAAAGTGCGGGGGAGAGGTGCGGGGAAGCCAATTTGCGGGAGACGCTGTGAGATACCATTCTGTTTGACTCTTATGTATTCTGTGACCTAACTAAATATATTGAAACTATTTTAAAAGCAGGTTGAGCCCATGAATAATTCGAACATTTAGCGAAATACGATAAATAATTTTATTTCATACAAACTGAGCTATTTTGTTTGGGGGAAGTTGTTCAGATCATGGTATATTTTGCTCTTTTCAAAATATAACTGACAAGTTCCTGCGAATGCTCTAATTGTATGGGAACTATTTCTTTTATATTTCGATACTATACGTTTAAATGGAAAGTTTTTCAGGATTATGGTCTGATCTGCCCTTTAAAATACATATTTGTATTTATTATTTTTAAAATTACCTGTATTTTATTTCTCTCAAAATTTTATTTAGTTTTATGTATTACCATTTTTTTACTAGTCTGTGTGTTATGTCCTACAACTGGGCAAAGGCCTCCTTGATTAAACAAGTGTTTTAATGTATTAGTTATTCCTAATTAATTATAATTCATAACTATCTAATTCTGACTAGAAAACATCCCTCGCAGGGATAAGTCTATCTTTGTAATTACCTCCACTCTCATGTTATTTTTTGTAAATATAGAGTTCCCTACTAATGGTATATCTTTACGTTATTGGTATAATACATTTATTAAACAAACCAAATGGTTCCAAACATCGAATGACACCCTGGAAGTGATTCCAGGGTGTCATTCGATCGATTTGTGAACGTGACTGTACCTTCTTCACGGTCGGGGTGCTCAGTACCGCTATTGAATGCGTGAAAACTAAACTAAATACACATAGCTAGATTTATTCAACTGACGCCGATGTTGTAAACAGGTTATAGTTAATATACCTACTAGTGGCTCTGTGATCTGTAAACCTCGTGACCCACCCCCAACCCATTGAAGTTTATCGGATAAAAAAGTTGTTTAAACAAAAAAGTTACGTCTTAAGAAGGGTACCAAAAAAGTTTTACGACATATTTGAAAATTTTTCAAAATGGCTGAAATATGATTTTCTTAAAGTTTTAAACCCCCATATCTCCGCCATTTTGAAAATTTCCAAAAACTGAATCAACAAAAAAAAATTATATAATTATCGAAACTGCTTATAAAATTTAAATGCGACCTGTAGCCTGTAGGCGAGAACAAACCGACAGACAGACTGAGGACAAAAGCATTTTTGGCCAATCTCGAAACTGAGACGCTCGCTCGCTTCGCTTGCTCGGTCAATAATATAAATAAAATATAAAGGGACCAAATTGTTTTTTAATTAGTAAAATGTGTGTAATAACAGTAGGTTACGTACCTAAGTAATCATAACAACATAACTATTGAACTTTGTAATATAATTTTTTTTTGCTTTAATCGCTATAAGTATACTATACTTTGAATGCTATAATTATTACCTGATAGATGTGTTATTAGTACTTAAAAACCATTTAATCTGACAGCTAAAGCTGGCTCTACTTGTAGTTCAAAAATTAATTCATAGCTGGCACGCCCTATAGTTGAAGTTTGATAGAGTATTTTTCATATATTACTTTCTTAAAGTGACTAGTTGTAAATGATATGGCCTACCTACTCTACTCACACTGACTATACAATTGATATTGGCGATATTTTGTTTACTAAACAATGTTTGCTTAAATTAGCACAATACTACACTACGACGGAAAATAGCAATTTTACTGTAGGTACTAAAGTGTTAATAAATATGGAGCAATAAATAACGTGACTGCAAACAGACGAATCATTCAACAAGTCGGCCGATAGTTGCGCATTCGCGCCGGATATGGTAGTTCCCTGACCGGAAACATTTGTTTGTACTCCACAGGTATGTTCCCATCGTAATACATCTCGGAGGATCCGCGGGACCCTTCCGACACACGTGCATGGACCACGTAGGTACTCGTATTCACTACCTAATCCCTATACAGATCCGGATTTTATTGCGTCGTTCGTTCATCTTTCAATATTCTGCGACGTACTTACTTTGTTATAAAAATGAGGACATTCAAGTATGTACCGTCCTACCAGTGTAAAGTTACTAAGGTAGATACCTACTTTTTGTCGTGTCTTTTATTTTTACTTATTCTTAGATGTAAGGTTACTCTACATTAATTAACCTTCTTATTAAAAAAAGATATGAAACGTTTGTTACTACCTATTTTAGATAAAATAAGTCTTGTTCGTCATCAGGTCTTTTTTAGTCTCCACTGCAGGAGCACGACCCTCTCTGTGCTGCCAGAGCCATACTTGGCCAGACTAGCCAGAGGATTTGGCCTACACTCTCCACGCTGGCCAGACGGGTTGGAGATGTCTCATTGATGTTTATAAGCTGTGTTTAGCTTGTGTTTCCTAAGTCGTCTTCATCCACGAGACGACTTGGAGTGGTCCTATTCTACTCTGCCGGGAACCACACGGAAAACTTTATCTAAAATAAGTTTAGCAAACGTTTGATATGTTTATGAATAAATAACATAAATTAGAGCGTGATTGAAGAAGTGGCCGTGTGTTGACTGCAGAGTAAAATACGCTTTAACACTCCCCCCTTCTTTACTCTCCCGCACGAGTGTCTTAAAAGTCTTCCCAGCGTATTGATTATAGACAAATCTTCTCTTTACTTGGAGAGCCCTTTTAATCTAGCAATCGACCGATATATATTATGCTGTAAAGAAGATAAATTATACGTTCCGGCAGCAGGTTCGAAGTATGGATTTGGTTAGTTTTATATATTAGTTTAAATAGTACATATAAGCAAATGACTAAGGTTATCCTGAGAGGCATGTGATTCTTTCAAAACATGTGAATCAGGACGACCAATGTAATATTAGGTACTTTAAGTATATCTATCTATACTTACTTATTAAAAAATATAATGGGCATTGATAATGGGTGTCATGAATGGCTGCGAAAGAAATCATTAATTTTCAAAACACTCTTTCGGAAGTCTGTATCGTTCAATAAGAAGTACGTCATTATATTTCTTGATTCAGAAGCAATATTCTTTCCAAGACAAGTAAAGCATTTGATATCAATAATAGATATTCTATTGCAAAAACCTGCATATAATCTAGGAGTGTTACCGATAATTTATTACTAATCAAACAATAGCCACTCTGTGAAGCAGCGTGTCGGCGAGATGGTCGATAAGAGACTGGTAACACAATCGACAGTCGCTACCGGTGACTCAGGCGCACTCACTACCGTTCATAGTTCAATGGTTTAGAATAATTGAACAAGTTATTTATAAGTTTCCTCTTGAGAAGCAAATCGTGTGCGCGATCGTCGCCGGATGCCGCCACCCTTCGGAGAGCATGCCTTCACAAAGGCATTTAGTCTATTTAAAGACATCCTGCTTAGTGCGGGGGCCCGACTTCTCTCGCACGTGCGTCAAGTGTCCTGCGCCCGTCGACCTGTCAATTACTGTCACCTTCACTCACCTATCTCCCGGTTGCAGCATCTTGCGTCTGCCCGATAAACTGAGGCACTCCATCGCTCCGAATCTTGTTGGTACGACGAAACAGCTCCTGTCATTTGTACTGGTACAGTTCTGTATCGAACAATGTGACAGACGCTGAAAGTATTCGCCATGCTTTTCATTGGAATCACTCTTTTTGGATTTACTTCTTTGTGTATTGTTTTAGAATCAATATCTAGGAAAGCCTTACGGGGCGAAGAGCTGGAGGAACTAAGGGTGTTGGAAGGAATTTTTGTAAAAAAAATTGTACAATTTTTATTGTGAGACCGTGGGACCAAAGTATATGTAGTCATGTCAAGATAAGTAAGCTCAAAAATAATAGTTTGTAATAAAAGTTTCGTTTTATTACTGATTTCCTATGGCTACCTTCCAGTTCATAAGACTAACTCTATTATATCATGATGTTGCATTGTCATCCTATTTACATAATATGTATAGGTATATAAGTAGTAAGATATAAGAGCTGACTTTTTGTGGTGGTCCACATACTTACTGCTCTCGATTGCCGTTCGCTGTAAGTCTAAATAAAAATGTTTTTATAAATCGTATAGATGGGACCTATAACAAAACAAGACGGTGCGATGATTAAACCTCGTCTCCTCAGGAAATTGAGTAGGTACCTTGTAACGCACAATCAAACACGATATTGCTCGACGACGACTGAATTTATCGAAGGAGCATATCTGACAATATAATGGAGTTGAAAACAATACCGAGCGATTATAAAGAGCAGTGAAGCGCAGATTATGGCGTTCGTATGAGACAAGACGGGCGCGGCCGCCGCGGACCGCGGAGGGTAATGGCTCGGAGCCGCTCCACTTGTGCGCCATGCACCTCATCTACCTGAAGCTGAAGCATCTTCGGTTCATGATATCGTATTTCATAGTACGTATTAAGAAAGTTGTCGTATCCTTCACTGGATTGAAGAGATTGTGCTTTCGGTACTTCTTCACGACCCAAGAAAAGTTGGTACTGTTTTTACATACCTTTGTCACCTTATCTGGTACCAGGAAATTGGCCGTCAGCTTAGTTAGCGAGTACCTATGCGTAAACTAAAAGTACTACTAACTAATACTTCTTTGATTCACACAAATTATACTGAGAAAATAAGTAAGCTAAGGTGTGGCGAGCTCTTGGGTTTGGGCTGTTGTGAGTTGTATTGCGATATAAATTTAAAGGTGTTTTAACTTAAGTTTTTCAGTTACTTTTTAAATACTTTATAAACCGGAAAAAATATTCTAAACGTTCCGCCAATGCCAAACGCCATGATACGATGGCGTATAAATTTTTTAAAAGGAATCTTATGACATTTTAACAATCTATTAGGCAATTGATTGACTGCAATTAAATACAGACCGAAAAATTGATTAATTTGAATTGTTTGATTACAAGTTTGGTTGTTATATAATTCTATAAATGGGTTTTAGTTTTAGCCGCGATTAGATAAGACGGTGTTTATTTTGAGCCGAGTTAGAAAGCCCCTCCGAGTTAGGAAGCAACCCCTCACCTGCGCGCGCGCTTCCCGGGGTGCGAGGTGCCTAAGTCGGCCCTCCTTTACAATCTCACGCACGACGCGACATTCTCCGACGCACCGGTGACAACCCTCTTTTCGTGAAGCAGTGCATTGACCTCGCCGCAGCTTGTTCCCCTCACGGAATTCAAAAATATCGGAACCACATGTTCTTGACCTTCCCCGTACTTTTTTCTTAACTGCTTGAATAATGCTCGCTTCCTATTTCAATCGCGTGGATAAATTAACAGGAGCTCCCCAACATATGTCTTTTGAAATTCAGTTCCTGACATCACATAACTAAGTAAGTAGGTACTTTTTTAAATAGGTGTACTCGTAAGTATAATTTTTTTTATTTTTAGTTAAGGTAAAAAATATGAAAGTATCAGTAATTGTACCAGCTACTTTTGTCTGTAGTTGTTTGTATATATCTACCTAAACTTGTGGAATATTTAATTATTAATTGTATTTTATTTGAAACTCGAATCTCTATTAAGTTTTTATTAGCTTGTTGTTACCGCCATGTAATTTTGTCGAATAATTCATAAGAATTAGGACGTAGAGACTTCCTCTACAATTTGTTCATTAAATATAAGTGTTAATTGTAGGTATGCCGTACATCTCAACTAAATTCGGTCTGATAGAACGAGCGAATCGAGAATGGCTATAAAAAGAAAACTATTAGCTATTTGTATCAGTCAACAAGTACATTTGGAAAACTACAATTAGTTTTGTTGTTTGTAATGTAATTTAGCGCTGGCATTGTTTCCGGCCGCGATTATGTAAGCAAATCAATCGAGTTCAAATATCGCACGGGCCATCTCATTTTCTAATCGAGTCACTTGCATCATTGGGCCGATTTGCACAGTGGCCGAATCGGGTTATTCGCTATCTTTTCACACGGATCTGCATCCCTATTTTTAAAACGCAGTTTCACTATACAAACTTTTTGTACCTATAAAAAACACGATTCGATTAGGGACACCCTGCTCCAAAAATAATCTGATTCGTGATTAGCACTTGGGCAGTACTAGTAATTATTCCTGTATGGACTAGTACTGACCACCAGTCACATTGTTTTCACATTGACCTGACCGGAGATCGAATACAACTATGTCTTCTTTCTAATTCTCATGGTTCTGAAGCATCACTTTATATTGAGTCACAAAGATAGTTGACACGTCTGTAATAGTAGAAATTAATAAAATAATAATTTCGACGTTGCAGATCCAGGTGATCATTCAGTTTCAGAATAACCCGCCGCATCGAGCACCGGGTTCGACTCAAGTGCTCAACATAGGCCATTGCGCAACCTCACTATAATCGATGCTTTGCCGATGAAACAGTGAAATCAATGCTTCGCCGGAGTCCAATTACCGCATCAGTTGCTCTACTTACATTTTTATTAGAGTTAGCTCTACCACATTATTCAGTGTGTAAATGTAATCCCTAATCAACCTTTGAGATAGGTCCGAGAAAAGCAGTAGACACAAACTTATTAACTACTACTTTTATTTCTTTATTCCCTTAGAAGGACCGAAGGCTTTTTCGACTCTATGCCCACTATTTAGACAAAAGTGGTTTACCGTCTATGTAGGTATGTGAGTTTTGTCTTACTTATAGGCTCTGTGGAAGTTTAAGCCTGTGTAAGACTTTAAGACTTTATTAAGCAGTTTGATCTCATCGATCATGGACCATGGTACAGTAAAGTACGAGCAAATTTTTATTTACACAAACAAACACTCTACATTGTCCTCAGAAGCCAAAGAAATCATAATAATTTAAACATTAACTGAAGTGCCGAACCAACACTGGACTGTAAACGTACGTACAAAAAAAAACAGTAAAGTTTTACGATGGCTAATAAGATGTTTCAGTTTGACCGTCATATGAAAAGTGAATGGAGACAACACAACATAAATGTGGTAAAGCAAAACTCTGACGGCCTATACATCGTTTGATTTCGTAAAAGTTGTTCAGTTACATGGGCTGAGATACCATCTGAGAGGTTTTGCGTTCTTTCATTAACACGATGTATAGATAAAGTTGTTACTTTTTAACCAAGGAATATTTTTTAGTAAATATATAGAAGACAAAATAAAGCTTAGGTATACCTAGCAGTGTGTCGTTGAAAGGACCGTATGCACGTGGTCAGATTTGGCTCTGAAACATGCAAAATTTTATAAAAATGTCAAGATGAAGTTGCATTTAAAATTTTGCAACTATCAAGTCCTAGATAACCCTTCAAAGTATTTTATGAACTACTGTTTACAAGGACCGTATGCACAAAGCCACGTGGTCGGATTTGGCTCTGAAATATGCAAAATTTTCCCGCTAGGGGGATAAAAATGTCAAGATGAAGTTGCATAGAGTTAATAATGTGTAAACGGGACAATAGATGTAGGTAATCATAAATTGTAACGTAGAATTAGTATACAGCTTACTTTTTTCTTTTCGTCAAGACTTTCGTCCGCGATACTTATTAAAATTTTCAAATCAAATAAATCAAAGAATTATTTTGTTTGAATTATTATTTCTGAATTAAGGCCTTAGCAGACGTCATTATAATATACTTAACACTTTAGTAGGCAGGCTATCAGTAGAAAAAGTAAAGTCGATATACAGTAGTGTGCGTGAATACAAGACGTTTATTTAAAAAGCGAATTAAAATATATTTGAAATTCATATAGCACTTTCTAAAAAATCCAAGTTATAGTTATTCGAATCTTGCGTAAAATTGATTCCTCTTTCAATTTATTAGTCGACCTCCGTGGCGTATTCCTTAACACGCTAGTCACGCCACTCAGAGGTTCTGGGTTCGATTCCCAGCCAGGGCAAGTTGGTAAATGGCCTTTTTTAATTTGTCCTGGTTCTCGGGTGTTTATTTTATCCCATAAAAAACATAAATGTAAAAATGCCAAGTTCCAATTCCGACAAAATAATTGAAATTTAAATAGCTGCCAAGTTCTGTAGGTAGAGAATACTGAAATTTATTCATAAGAATCTCAACATTTGACTTGGACAACATTTAGATTGAAAGCACGGTCACCCATCCTAGCTGTGACCACGCTAGAAGTTGCTTAACCTGTAAAAGCACGGTCATTCATCCATCAATTTTTGAATTTATCGTATGCGAAGGATTTACACAAGTGGTTTTGATTGCTCGTATCTTAAAATTTGTTAATGCGCAAATGACAATGAACCCTTAGAATAGAGAATCTGTTTCGTTTCACGCAGCTTTTTAGGGTTCCGTAGTAAACGAGAAACCCTTATAGCTTAGTTTAACCCAGTAATTGGGAATGGGCATGGATATGTGGTAATGAAAACTTGACAAAAAAATGTGTGGTGTGAGACGTCGTTGAATAGGTCTTTCAAAAATATTGTAAGATTGTAAACACCCTTTTTTGTTTTAGCAAACCGTTTGTGAAATATTTGGTTTTTGATTGCTAATTTTTGTTAGAATCATGTGTCTCCCCTCTGTCAGTTTAACGGTTGTATATGGACACTTAAAAAATTCACGACAGTAGTATATAACGTCTACTAAACTAAAACTAATTTAAGGTGGATTCAGTTCATGATACTGAACAACTTTTCCTAAGGAACATATAATTAAATATGAAAAGAAAATGTTTGCTTTCCATTCGACCTCCGTGGCGTAATGGTTAACACGCTAGACCGCTAATCCGAAAGTTCAGGGTTCGATCCCCAGCCAAGGCAAGTTGAAAAATAGTCTTTTTCAAATTGTCCTGGGTCTTGGGTGTTTATGTATTTATCATAAAATATAGTATCATTGAGTTAGTATCCCATAATACAAGTTTAAAACTTACTTTGGGGCTAGCTTAATCAGTGTGATTTGTCCTATACGTATATTACATACATGTTACATTTTGCCAAATCTTGTGTGTAAGAGATCAAAAATTATTTTTCGTATTTCGTTTGTTTTTTGGTGAAAATTGTTCAGTATCATGGACTATTCAGACCTAAAGTTAGGCAGTTGTTAGTTACATAAAACAAGTAGGTACTGACTACGGAACCCTACACTGCACGTGGCCCGTCACGGCACGTGGCCGGTTTATTTTGGTTAGGTTGAAATTTTAGGGAACCATAGACAAATTTATGGTATTTCTGCGTAAATCAATATTACTTATCGCTGACAGGACGTTATCAAAAATACAATCAAATAGTATTTTCGCGAGCTGTGACTTGGAAAACGACACGTTTTGTGTTCCACTGACAGAAAATGTACACGTTTGAATTTTCTTTGTGAAACAATACGTTTAACGACCATCTGCAATCGTAACACTTTTCACTTCTATTCACCTTATTATGTAAGCACGGAGGGTAAAAAAGGATTGCACGTTGAACAGATCAACAGTCTTGACTTAGCAGCTGTATGTGCTTAATCAATGACTTGACTGTTTGATTTTGTACAATATTTTTAACGAATCAACAAAGAGCACTAAAAAGAAATCTTTTTCTGAAAACAGCTAAAAAAATTGGTTGATTAATGAAGCAGTAATTAGCATTATTGCACCCTTTTATTTTTTATTTTCTAATAGGTGTTCCGGTAATTGATAGGTAAAGAACTATTAACTGTATATTTTTCAAAAGTTTAGGCTGAGTGGTTTCGGAGATAAGGGTATTTTTATTATTTATTTTATAAAATAACTTCAAAAACACCAACCTAAAAAATATAGAAAAATATATTTAATATTATCATAAAATATTCTTTCATTTGATAAGTTACGCAATATAGTTCACAAAACCCTTTTTTAATGTCTTATTTATCCCCCATAAGTGCCCCATTTTTTTCATTTATTCATTTACCTAGGTACATTTTATTTCCGTCTTTGGGTCACTAATTTACATTATGAGTACCACATTTTAACTGAATCGGTCCAGTAGTTTAGTAGGTCAATTTTCGCCCATTTTCTTAAATAACTTAAAAATACTGATGTAAGAAATAATAAAAAAATATATATATACGAGTATAAAATTTTCATAAAAAGTTCTTTCATTTGATATGTCACACGATTTTGTAAAAAACTTTTTTTTAAATGTCTAATTGACCCACCATAAGTGGCCCCCTTTTTTAAATTTCATTTATTTACTTTATAAGTCTATCTTTGGGTCACTAAGTTACATAAGTGTACTAAATCTCAACTAAATCATTCTAATAGTTTCGTAGCAAACTGGCTGTAACTTACGGACAGACAGACAAGCGAAACCTTAAAAACAGTAAAAACACCAAAAAATTAGTTCCCATACAAATTTCCTGGGCGGCTGCACACTTTTGTATGAAAATGCAGTTTTTTTTTTGTTTTTTGACTGTTATTTTAAAATCATTATACTATACTAGCAGTTCGATATATTACGCATAATGTCAATTCGTATTTTAATATACATTCATGGGGAAAAGTTGTTTAAAATTTCAGACTGAATCACCCCTCAAAATAATTGTAAAACCCTAATTAAACAGCACCTTTTATTACAAAAACAGTTAATAACTAGATTCCGCGACCCGAGAAAGTTCCAATCCGATTTTCACCCTAATCGCCTATTAAAAAATACAGATAATAAATCAAACCAAATTATTTTCTTCATTGACTTAATTTTCAATAAAATTTCAAAAAAAAAGTGCGATGCCGTATCTGCGATAGCATTACATCTTTGCTTGAATGTCAACAAAATGTCAAAACTGTATCATAGTGTAGCAAAAGTATGACATACTTTGGCAGTTTGTACATAGTTTTTATTGAAATATTTTAGACTGTAATGGAATTTTACGTAATTCGAAAATGGATTTTTTGAAAAATTCGACACGGCCTCCTTCCTGAACGCCCGGCGGGCAACTGAATTTGTATGGAGAAAACATGGCCGCCATTTCAGAGAAATCTGTCAAAAACGTTGCAAAACATCCAATTTTTAAATTTTTTTTTTTTTATTATTGCGTGATTGCATTGTAAGCAAATATTAAGAATAATGTTTTAAAATAGCCTTTATTTTTATAAAATATATGCAATCCCTTGTAAGAATATTGCTTTACGCAGAAAACCAAGCCAGTTTGTAGCAAGATTTTCTAAAATATTTCTTTCAGGTTTCTTTACAATTATCTTACTTTTTCTGAATGAAAATTAAAAAAATACGGTTTTCGTCTACTGGCTCTAGCCAGCTAGAGGTATGTAATTTTCTTAGTGCTCTTTTCTACTTAAGCCATAACATAACGCTAAGTGCGTTTTGCATGTTTTTGGGTAAATTCAATGCTTGTTTTTAGAAAAACTACAAAATATTTAAAAAATCCTTTTTTTCGTCTACTGTCCCAACTCTTCCTCTATCTATATGTCTACATTATTTGACTTAAATCAAACGCTTTCTGTACAAACTTGTTGCCCGCGCAAACCCAGTTTGCATGGTGCCGACCCTTAAGTACCTAAAATAATTGCTAAAAATTCGTTAATTTAAATTAGCAATTATTTGAAAAAAAAAATATCCAATGAATAACTTACATACCGATTTTAAATTACATCTGTACCTATGCGTATTTTGTATACCTATAACATCTAACAATATATACTGATACCTACTGAATAACTTTTCTCAAGGAACATATTTCAACAAGTTTTTGCTTTCCATACAGACTCGGATCAGCTGATCGGTCAACTTCTATGGGCGGCCAAAAATTATTTTTCACATCTCGATATACGTTTTTTGGGGAAAGTTGTTCAGTATCATGGACCGAATTCACCCTTAAAATAGTTCATTATATTTCGTTAGACAATATACCGGGTCTAACAAAATATACTTACTGAAACTATTGAAGGGTGAATACAGTCCATAATACTGAACAACTTTCCCCAAGAAACATATCGAAATAAGAAAAATATAGATAATTCTATGTACCTAGTTATTTTATTTCTAAGTTATATATCTAAGTTATAGTATTTGTCGTACTTTGTAGAATGAATGTTATTTTGTAGGTTGAATAGTATAATGCTGTAAATATTTAACTTTGAAAAAATCTGTAAAAACTGTTAGATACTAACTAAAAACAGTTATACTCACAAAACAAATACTATAGTACATAAATTATATAGATTGGTAAGTTATGAACCTAAACATTTATTTGAAATCAAACTACTTATTAAATAATAAATATCCAAGACGTAGTTCGCTGTAGAGTTAATAAAGAAGATATTCTCTTTACAGTGGCCGCGTAGTGTCCAACAGCAGATAGTGCTCTAATTGAGACACAGCTACAATTTCCGCCGCATGTTTATGGCTACCATATCCCAGCTATCAAATAAATTCCGACCATGTAGGAGATACTGCCTTGCGTGTAGCGACTAGCGATTATAAGAGCCTTCATTTTGTTATCTCAACATCTTCGAGTCATAATGTAAAATTATAGAATACTCAGATCGAATAGCCTGGCCAAGGATAATATAATAGACCCAACGTCATAGAAAGTTTTGGAGGGCACGCAAATAGCAGAAACTTGTTGACACATTATTAGTACCAGCTGCTCACAGAGATGGCAGCGCACAAATCACTAGCAAACCTGCGAAAGGTAGGTAATATAGGCTCAAATACTTGGTAAGTAAGTAAAAAAAATATTCTTGCTCCTGCTTTGGTCTAACTCACTTGTCTCAGCACCACCTCTCGGTTGACCGTTTACAATTTTTGTAATATAGTGACCTAATTAAAAAAAATTTAGAAAAGAGAAAATTGTTTACTCAAATTGTTTTAAAGCAGTGCGAGACAGAAGCGGTGTATGTTCCCTGAAACTGTTTTATGGGTTTAATTTTACTCGTATAAACTAATCAAAATCACGCTGTAAGATGTAATTTAGGTACATATCACCTTAGTTCATTTGTATGAAAAAGATCCTCTCAAAAGGCTTTTATCAATACTTAGTTGCTGGCAAAGTTTTCTTTAAGAATTTGTTTCAGTAACAGTTTATATTTGTCCAAGTATTTTCAGTCTTTTAACTTTATCTTTTTGACTGCGAGTTTTGCGCGGGTCTGCTTTCACTAGTTTTGAGATTCCGTATTTGGCTGTGAGCACTGTTCGTGTATACTTTACTAGTAGACAATTTTAGACTAACGCTTGACTTCTGTACTATTTCATTCCTGTATTAAAATAGTAAGGAGTGCTTCAGACATCCGGCAGTAGAGACAGTGGGTTAGTTATTAGGGTTGCATCGCGGATTGCGAGAATGGGATCGCGGGCTCCTTTGTTACGGCCTCGTTGGTGGCCCGCTCCATATTGCCCGCCGCAGGTACCGCGCACTGCACCACACCACACATTCACACAAACAATACGTTTTGCGCAATTCGCTCCGCTTTCTTAAGACGTTTACTCAACGGATTAAAGAGGATGCAGTGATGATTTTTAAAAGAAAACGAATGTTCGGTTTATAAAAGACCCAGTTGTTGTGGTTGTGGTCCCGTTGGCACCCTTTGGGTACGGAACCTTAATTACAGCTTAAAAAAGAACTAGCAAATAATAGGAAAGCATGCACAATCCTTCTAAGATTAATGATTTTTAACCTTTGATAGAAACGTACCTACTCGTAATTGTTAGCACCATTGCGAAAGTTAATAAATACCCAGTCGTTTGAGATAACGGGCGAGATAAGTTTGTTTAGTGTTATTTAACAATTTATCAGTGACAATAGAACTTAAGATACATACTAAAATGTAGCAGTACCTTAAGGTTTAAAACAACTTTGAAATATGCTATCAGAGTTACATGACGTTTTGTCTGAGAAATAAACTAGACAAAGATAATTTCTGTTGTCTCTATAGGCAACCGGTACTGTGAGTCAGCCGTGATTGTTTAATTCAGCTCCCAAACGTGTCGCGGCGCATGCGGCCAGTCACAACAAGCTTGATTCATATGCGTGTGCAACAGATCTCCGGTTGCATCACTCCACCAGCTACGTCGATAAATTGATATATAAATCTATATAACTGACTAACAGTCCTTCAGTCATTAAAATAAAACACCTTGAAGGAGTAGGTAAGTATTCTTTGGTCAAATGCTTACTTTGTATTTTTGTAAACCGATCTGAGAAGTTTTTTGAAAGCTTTTTACAATGTAAACCATAATTTTGGAAAAGCCTTAAAAAAATCAAAGAAGTAGAATATTTAGAAACTAAACCTCGGCAGACAAAATTTCACGGGTATTTTATTTAGCATGTTTATTTTATGCGCCCAAACATAACTTTTGATGCAAAGGATTTATACCACTTTGTTTTGCCAAAGACTTACCTACGAGTAAGATACCTAATAGTAGTAAGTCTTTCTTTTTAATAAGTACCTACTAAATTAATGCATACGGGAATTAACGCTAAACGTACCTTTTTTTAATTTATTTTGCTGACGTTTCGTTCGGGTTTCACCGAACGTGCTTCCTATATAGGTCAAACGAAGCGGACTATAGCTGAGAGGATCAAGGAGCACATCGCCGCTGTAAAGAACCGAAAAATCACCAAATCGGCCATTGCAGAACATCTACTCGAAGCAGGCGCTAATCACTGGATTGAATTTCATCGTACGCAAGTCCTCGCTGGCGATTGCCACTATCGCACTAGGATGGTACGTGAGGCGATTGAAATTAAGAAACATCCTAACAATTTCAACCGGGAAGATGGCCTTAAATTGTCAGCAGTGTGGAATCCAGTGATTAACAAAACACAACCCCGGTTTGGTGCACAATCGGTTAACCACCAGAATACGGTTGCGTTACGGAATAGGGACACTGTGAGTGTAGTGTGTGACGGTACTTGGAAAATGAACAATATGACGGTGGACGAAGATCACACCGGGCAGGGGGAGGCGTAGGCGTCATCGCTGCTTCAGTCAAGCTGGGACCACGTTCGGTGAAACCCGAACGAAAAGTCAGCAAAATAAATTTAAAAAAAAAAGGTACGTTTCGCGTTAATTCCCGTATGCATTAATTTAATAATAATGCAACGCGATAGTTTAAAAGTATTTAAGTACCTACTACATACTTGTACCTATATAATGATACTATAAAGTTTATCTCTTGAGTCCATATTTGCATGAAGCCTGCCTTTAAGAAAGTTAAAAGTAAGCTCGACATGACAGTAGAACCGCCAGATTGAAAATAATCAACCACACGTCATCTAAACTAAGAGATAATCGCAGGGGCATGTACCTGTTGCGTAGCTAGCTCCTTTCATGGAATATTCTTGTTATAGAGAGCACACGACACAAAGCGGGTTTATCTGGACGCATTATGAGGAGCATCTCCGCGCTCAGATCGCGCGATAATGCTAGTCGTCGTCGACTCACAAAAGACTATTCTGAGGCATACCGCTCTTTGGCTTTTGACAGAGCAGGCCTCCATCACTCCACAGAACCTACACTCGCATGTACTAGAATTTCTGCTTACGAAGTAACTGATAGGTATTAAGGACATCACTAGATCGTCTGAGCAAATACTCGGCTGACAGTAAGCGGGTGGCCGAGATCTTATGTACAAAACGAAGCAAAATGATCGTTCAGTTGGCCGAACTAATTAGTTTTTAGTTCGATATAGTTGACCAATACTTGATTGGGCTATTACAATCGTAAAGGCACGCTAAATATAAACCAAAGTTTTATGCAATTATTATTTCTGCTTCAAAATAAAAAGTACCTAATCTGTGGCAACAGCGTCAAAGTCGTAGGCTGTGAGCGATGTAAGGTGATCTCCGGCTGAATTGACCTTTGTACGGTACGGTGCGGGCACAACCGTCGAGCGTCTTTGTGCAGAGGTTCACTTGTCAGCGGATCCTCGTAAGGAGGAACTTTGTTGTCTTTCTTATAGAAAGTAGGTAGAGATGTCGAAGAGCATTGTTCCTCCTTCAACTTAATTCAATATAGAGCTGCTGCTGTCTATCGAAAGCAATTTTTGTTTAACATTTGAATAGGTCTCTTTGTGCGCGCTTCGGAGTTGAATGGCGAGCAGGTGCGTGTTGGGAACTTTACGGTCGGTGCTCTTCGTTTGTTCTTGTCTTCAGGCAGTTTTTGTGTGAGGTGTATGTGTGGTATAACTCTACTGTCGCGATTATAAGGCGGTATTTTTTACTGATATAGACGGACCTACCTTAAATGTTCCGGAATAAATCGTTAATTTCATATGTCAATACTTTGCAAAAAAAATAATAATAAAGGTGTTAGTACTAACTTACTTAGGTAGCATTTTTTTAATAAAATACGAAAACACTCCAATTGTTAAAGAATTTAAAAAGTCAGCCTTTATATCAGGAATGTTTCCATTATTCACTTAATATGAAGTCCTTAAACAAGCACTTTACATTATCCATACACACTTATCTCTACTCATAATTGTAAATATTTTGTAAAACTACATTATCAAAAAAATTTTCGATAGCAAAAAATATTAGATTGCTATACCTACTTAGTTAATTACCTATTGATTCCTCACACATAACTTCGCCAGTCTATATTTGATTGATTTATCCACCCTTCTTTGTTTTTGCGTATGCCTTTTAATTCAAAATAGACCTTAGACAGCTGCGGACCTGACTTGAAAGATATAAATAGAGTTAACACCATTATACCTATAAAAGAAAGCATTCGGATTGATATCTAAAGGAAGTTAGTAAGCTATTGTGAAATAATAAAACGATAAAATGCCATAGAAGATTATCGTCTATTTTGGTCACCCGTTTCAAATGGAAGATGATGAACCGAGATGTGTCATCGGCATCAACTATACAGAGTGTCATGTGTGTCAAACTGGAGACTTTGTCTGGGCGTGAGATCGGAGCTCGATTCCGTGGGCTCGCACCCGAAGAAAGGCTTATTAACTTCATTCACATGGTTATAAGAGAAGCCTTTATTCCTATTCAATTTTCAGGGTTGGATTGTTTATAGAGTTTCTTTTAATGTTGAATATTATAAGTAACGTACGCGTATTTTGTAATATCATGGGTAAAAACCAAGTATCGTACCTAACCATGTTCATGCTTATTTATAACTAGGTACAAAAAAAATTTAAATCTTTGACATATTTAGTATCATACAATCATACTATCTAAGTAAGCCTAATGTTGTATGTAGTAGGATATAAACGTAAGTAAGTACATTCACGTTGTGGCTTACCTATTATATTATGGGTAATAGCAGGCATGCACATTTAGCTTTCATTAAAAAAATACTTAACATTTAGAAATATCCTGTCTGTTGTAAATATTCAATGTAAAATATATATTCTCAACAAAAATAAAATAAACTAGATTGTCTAAGATTGATTAAAGGGATTTTATCAATCTTAAACAATCTAGTAGTTGATTTTATTTACTTTTATTACACTTTATTGTTCCAAATTAAACAATATACCTACTTATAACAAAAATGGCAGACATGCTAAGAGCATTTAATCCCAGTCAACCATCGCAGAATTATATTATTTTCAGTTTTTATTGGTAGGTATACTTTTTACTGTCTATGTAGGTCAACAATATACATTATATATTTCCGTTGATGCAAGACGAGTATTAAGACGGTGATGGACGAACCCACAAAGTGTAAAAGAAACATTGCTCTCCAATCAAAACCTATAAGCATCATCTTCTTTTGTTTATTCTTTTATGGCTATCTTGCGATGTTTACGGTTCCTTTTGTCTAATGGTGTGCAGATGACGCCTCGCCACCGGCCACGGGTGTCGGTGCTCAGCCAGATGCGCCAATTTGGTGCGTGTCACCTCGGCCGGCCTCGAACAATTAACGGCAGTGTATAGGAAACGGTCAGCTGCCACATTTTTTAGGTTATCTGGATCAGTTGGCCGCCTTTTATGCGTCTGTTGACCCATATGTCCCAAAACGCCAGCCGCAATGAAATGAATTTCATCATCTCTATTCCTTTTGTGTGTGACACACTCTGTGTGTTTATATTTAATTGATTAAGTATGACACATATTAGGTATACCCTCCTACCTTATACGAGTTATCTTAGTATGTAATGTGATATATTAAACTTTTTAGCAAATAAGATTAATTATGTCAGGGTGACTGATTTAATAATGTATCTATATTAACCTACATGTTTACTTATTAAAATTGATTAATAAAATGGTCGATTTAAAAATATACGCGTATAAAGGAAAATGAAGACTGAAAAAGACGTGGGAAGAATGGGCGGATATGGGGGAACGGGGGGTTAGTACGGAGATGGCGAAGGACAGAAAATTATGGAGGGAGTTAATATACAAGGCCGACCCCAAATAGGGAAAAGGTGAGGAAAGAAGAAGGAGCAGAATTAGTGGGATTTGTATTCCGTTATTAAAAGCAACTAACAATTGATTGTTCTTTCGTGAGCTTTCGTGTTGTAGGTACCCACACAAACTTTTTATTTCTTGATTATCATATTTATGAGTGATTTTTAAGATGAGCGCTGTGAGACAAAGAATTGCTACAAACTGATAAGTCACGCATAAGTTGATCTTTGCCTTGGTCACATCAGATAATCAGGTTAATAAAACAATGAGTATGTTTATGTACATTAACCACTTGTGGGTATACAAGTGCAAGTACCATGGTATAGGAACAACAAAAAATGTGTTTTGTAACTTAACGTGACTTAACCGTGTAACCGCTGCCGACAAACTGCTGCGCAGTTTGGCAGATACTGTATGTTGTAATTGTACTGTTTTTATAATGAATAAATCTTTAAAAAAAAAAAAAACCAGTATTTCAAAAATTCAAAGTGTTTTAGTTTGTATCACTCATTCATTACAGTACTAAAAATCTTGCAACCAAAATTTGACTTATATAGGTATGTACGAATATAAGCAATAGATTCTTTTTGTTACTTTAAGGTGAAGATATAGGCAAATGGCCTTGAAGTGTGAAATAAATTCTTAACTCGTAAATATGGTGATAATTTCCATATTGCGCTTGGTGATGCACTAGATAACCCTTTAAATTATTTTATGAACTGCCGTTGAAACTATTATTGGTGATCCGTCTAGCTTTAAAACTTGCCGTGGCCACTTTTGGCGGAGGCAAGTTTTAAAGCTAGACGGACTAATGTAAATACTTTCAACGGTGGTTCATAAAATAATTTATAGTGCATGACGAAGAGCAATACGGAAATTATCTCCATATTTACGAGTTAACAATTTATTTCAAATGAGGGCGCCACTTTAAGGCCATTTGCCTATACCTTCACCTTATTTTTTTTCGTCTACCTACTTCATTATCTGTTGTTGCTAAATAACAATTCCTTATCCAGTCATCCTACAAACTCATGTGTGTACGCAGTTTGAGCCGTAATCACCAAAAACCCCCTAAAATAAAATATACGGTCAGACGTAGGCGGACGGGCATAAGGGCCACTAAAATTGGCGTTACTATGCAAATACACTGAATATACAAAAACCGGCAGTTTAAGCTGCGGCTTACGAAGGCTGGACAAAGTGGGCTCTCCCGGGCCGAGCCCGAAGCACGCAGTATTCCATGAATGTGTAATCAGAGAGTTTATTGATCGCGGCGAGATTAACACCACTTCGCATTGTCTGAGTTGGCACGTCTTAAATTTTCCCTTTTTGTGCCAATAACTTAAGGAATTCACGAATTAATTTTTTTTCTTCACCTTATGAATGTCGCCGTTTATCACACAGGAAAGAATTATTCTTTCTTATATTGCGCTTTCGTAACCACTTTTCAATTGTAAATTGTCATGCTTTACGACTATCTCCCGTACCAAAAATAGAATACCTTTACGAATTTATGAATAAATATATCATATCATCCGTGACCTCGCTGACACGAGGAGGAAGTGCAAAGCGATGAGGCGGTAATTCTGCCGATAAGACGCTCAAATCTTTGTATGGTGAACGTTATGGTTTTATTTTTTAAATTCACGTTTAAAACGAATAAGTGAGTCATATGAAGTTAAAATAGCTATTAAGTTATACGATAGCCGTGAATTTATTGGATCGGGTAGTTTTTGTATACAATTTGGCTACATAGGAGGGAGTCCCGGTGTATAAGCGCATCCTGCGCGCACGTGCCCGCCACGCGGCAGGAAGTGCCGCGCCATCGGCCCACTTATCGCGACCTTCGCTTATATTTATTAATGTACATCCCGGCCAATGCGCTATGTAAACAAACTTTCGCCAGTCAAGTAGACCACCGAAATATATTGCAAACAAACTGTGCCCGGTGGTCGGCGATACGTAACCAACCGCCAATGTCATTGTCAATACCTGCCGCCGAGGCTCGCAATTGCTATAAACAAATTGGACCACGATTTACGATACGATGACGACCTCCAACCAACTCCAACTTTATGGTTCTCGCTACGAACATTACTTGGGTGCAACTTTCTTGTTATCTTGTAACCCAAGTAGGTAACAATATATTTTAACTCGTAAGCGAAATTAATAGCAGGTGAAATTATTTTTAATCTTTTAATTTGGAGGCACCTATCTATAACATGCAAGCAAGTTATGTTTATAAATAATGTCGTGAATAGAAAACATTGATGATGAATGAACCTATGAGAAATATTTTATCTACAGAGATAAAGTGTAACAAAATATACTTATTATTGAACAACTTTCCTAAGGAACGATAAAGTTATAGCGAAATACGAAAACATGTTTTGGCCTTGTTATGGGGGGAATACATGAGCTGAACTGAGATTTTACAAAACTTTAACATACTTATTTCAATATTGTTTTTCCTTAGGGAAAAGTGGATTAGATTGAATTGGACTGAAAGTATCGTTAAAATATTTTTAGTTACATTATTTATACAAAACGAAACGAAAAAGGCCTTGAATGCTATCACATTGCCTAGATTATCATCTCCGTCAGATGTCCATCTATGTACTTGTAAGAATTAATAAAAAAAGCTTTATCGAAGTATTTGCATAGGGATTGTTGACAGAGAGCAGTCGATAAGCAGACAGGTTGGCTGTCTTATCGCCGACGCATCCGCACGTTGCTGGACGTGCGTTATCCAAATAACACACTTTCTAACACCACATCCCAATCTGATCACACCCTTATCAACTGTTGCGTGATAATATGCTAAAATCAACATCGCCAATGCATTTTATTCGAAATACGCTCAATCGTCTAGCTTTTTTCATATTAGGTATGGGCCTGCTCTCCTGCATTTATCTACATACTTAGTTATGAAGGTAGGTAGGTATTCTTCTTTTATTTATTATTTTTGATTCTCAAAGTTGAAAGAGGCTTATAAGTATTACTTACATGATTCCAATTCTCGGCCGAGAAGTAGTTAGATGATTCTGAGTTTTTGATGACCAAAATAAGCTGTGAAAAATAGATGTGACAGATACGTAATCAAGAAGGTTCTGTTTCTCCTTTTGTAGTTCATAAGTCCCAAAGATAATGAACAAAATAGTAGGTATCTCAGCAAGTATTAAAAAAGTTATCTTTTAGGTAGCCTCAACATTACAAAATAATGCTTACTTAGATTCGTAAAAAAATGTAGTTATCACATTTTGGGTGGCTAAATCGATACCAATAAATACCTAACAAGCAACACGTTTGTAGAAACGTGATGTATTGATCGATCGTTCTGCGTATTAGGTGTTACAGTGCATTGAATCAGCATCGGCCGAGACGCCGCCGCCGCGCTAAGCACTAGGTGGGTTGGTTGCACAATCTACTTCTGCGTGAACACAGGACACGTGACGAGAGTTCACGCGGGCTCTGACCCCGAACAACCTTACCAACAAACAGGTAAATAATATCTTGGTCACTTGTAATACTGGGGTAAAATTATGTGTATAATCTAGAGATTGGGTGTTAATCTATATATGTATTTATTATAAAATATAGTATCGTTGAGTTACTATCTCATAAAACAAGTTTAAAAAAACTTACTTTGGGGCTAGCTCAATCAGTGTGATTTGTCCCTATATATATTAGAGATGAAAACTTCGCAATGATTCAAAAGTTTTTAAACTTTTTGGAAAAACGTGATGTTTGACATACTACAAGCTTTCAGAAAATATGCTAAAAAAATAACTGTTGAAGTTTACATGAACTTTAGTAATGTCCTGTAACGTGTGCCCGAAACTTAGCTACCTACTATATTTTTAATTTGGAATTAGAAAAAATAAACCGGCCAAGTGCGAGTTAAACTCGCGTGGAGAGGGGAACCCTACAATTGATTGAATTCTTATAGGTTTACCTGTAATCTACAAGCAATGAACTATATTTTGTATTTTTCAGTAGTTTCGGAGATAAGGGGCGAATGGTCAATTATCGTCTTCTTTCATGAATAAAATCAAAACTATTCATTTTACAATAATAACAAAAATATATTTAAGATGCTCATAACGAGCTCTTTCATTTGATATATGACACAGTAAGGTTTGCAATTTTTTTTTATTTCCTAATTTATCCCCCGAAAATTACCCTTATTTAAAAAAATAAATAATTAATAAAATAAATAATTATTAAAAAAAAAAATATTTACTCAGCACATATGTGTTTGGGTCATAGGATTACAACATTCTACCAAATTTCACCTGATTCGATCCAGTAGATTCGGAGCAAATTGGCTGTGACAGACGGACGGACAGACAGACGCACGAGTGATCCTATAAGGGTTCCGTTTCTTCATTTTTTGTACAGAACTATAAAAATAAAGTTATTCATGTCCTGTAAATTTATGGCTAATTTATTTTTATTTACGGGTATATTATAGTAAATTATTTGAAAAATATAGTTAATTATATATCTCAAACATCTTCTCCACCTTTTTGGTGTAGCTTGTTTTGATACATGCTCTGTAGTAATAAGTATGTATAAACACATCGTCTTAAACGCAGCATAATGTGCATACCACGAAAAATAGCAGAATGAATTCACAGGTAAACAAGGCAGTTTGTCACGGTGACTGGAAACAAAACAGCAAGTCTTTAAAGCCTCCGAACAATAACCTGTTCGCTCGAGAGCGGCGACGAATTTTTTCAAAAATCCCTTTTATTCCCATTCAAAAAGCTTTAATGGAATTTCGCATTACGCCAGTCGGCGTATTATACGTACAACGGAGTGGAATGTGGATAAAATCAACAACGCACTAAATCACACATACCTGATTATTCAATAGTGGCATAAAAAATTGGTACCTACGTTCTGGAAAAGCACGAGAGATAAAATGTATTTATGCAAAAAGACTATTTAAAGCCGAAAAATAAGAATGTATTGTCCGTAAGGTAGATGTCCTGTGAATTTTGGTGTGGGTTTGAAGTGTTGAATATGGAAGTGTGCAGAGAGCAGTGACTGCAGGTAGTGTCGGCAACACGTGCATAAATCTGCAGCAAAACCGCTAGTAGTGGCGAAGCCGATGTTCACGCCTACGGAGCGGCCGGCGCGCGGCGGTCGCAGGAGCGCAGCCAGCACTCCTCGCTGCACGTTCTTAGCATATCTGAATCTGTCTACACGCGGCGGCACACACCGCTGCCAGATATGGGCAAAAATTGAAACACGGAACGTACATATCTGAGTGGGCCTCTGCCTACACATAAAGCGTATCGTTCTTTCTTTATGTTTCTTCCCCTGTATGGCAACGAAAATAAAATCTCGCCGACGATCTGAATTCCTTAACAATACGGCGGTTGTTACTATACTAACCAAACTTTCGATTTACACGGTTCTTCAAATATTATCCTAGATGTGATAACTATACTCCGTATTACTGCTCTTTAATTCGACCTACTTATTATTGATGTTGATCTTCTAGTTAGTTCATTCTCATAGGTACCCCATACATATACAACTCAATATCCTCGATATTTTATAAGCAATGGCGAAGCAGTCCAGCTTCGACTACTTTGCCTTTTGTATAATCATTTCCATCAATTTGTGTCAAACAAAATGCTTATTGATAGACATATTTATATTTAATTCACAGACTACGGACCTTACCATAGTCTGTGATTGACCATTATTATTACAAGAAACATACAATACCTATATCAGAGCAGATCCAAATCAACAGCACGATCGATGATTGCTATGAGAACCAATATTTTCAATCTCAGGGCAACTTTGAAATAGCAAGTACAATCGTAAGTTTTTGCACACATCTTTACCTGCCGTATCCCACGGCGTCGGCGCCTCGACAGGTGTGCACCTGAGAGCAACGCGCTTTTTCATTAGGATGCACAAACAAACAAAACGACGCGCTCGTTTCAGAATGATGGCTCGATTCATTCATCGATCCACATGGAATGCTTTTATGTTCCAAAGAACTCGATTTCATTTTTTATTGTCTTGCTTGTTCATTTTGCCTCGTTGATTTGGTTTTCGTTTCGTTATACAATACAGATCAGCGTCCAATGAAAAAAACAGGTTTAAGCAGATGCTTAAAATAAAAGTACCTTTTTATCTAGATAGGATATTAGCTACTCGAATTGATCTATAGCCTCTCTATCTGTTTCTCTCTTTTCTTTGATGACCGAGCGAGCGAAGCGTCTCAGTTTCGAGATTGGCCAAAAATGCTTTTGTCTGTCAGTTTGTTCTGGCCTGCGATCGCATTTAGCAATTTAAAGAATTAACTTGTCGATTCCGTTTTTAAAATTTTGTTCAAAATAGCTGAGACATGGAGACTAAAACTTTTAGTTGTGGTAGAGCCACGCTACCGGAAAAACTCAGTTTTGCTAGTAGCATGAATGGGCTGGCTCGTCCGGGGAAGTACCTACCACACTCACAGAAAATCGACGTCTGAGTAGTAGCTTCACCGCTTCGATGCTTCGTTCAGTGAGTGAGAGAGCCGGAGCCCCCCCCCCCCCCCCCCCAGCTTAAAACACCATCATTAAACCTACGACATCTTTCTGTCTTCTTTTCAAATAGGTACCAGACCTGCCCATCGCAAAAAAAAAAAAATCTACAATAAATGTTAATGTTATGTTATGGAATCAGGTAGGTAAATTAAAACATGCTTGTTATGATTATGACATCGATTGATTTATGTTTTAAAGATATTATGTCATGCTTTGACCAACATTTGTTTCAGTCAGCACACGTGACTTGTGTACCGGTAAGAGCATAATGATTTTTTTTTAAGTAGCGGGCTCACGTGCTGACAGCCTTGTTAAATCGCTGACCACTACATTTCTCGGAGGGCGTTGTCGTCGCATACCTATGGCCCATTTAACCTGACACTTCACACATGATATTACATTATTGCTCGTAGTGAATAGTTATTGAACGCTCAATATGTGACACTGACAATCTTTGCGTAAACTCTGATAAGAATGAAGTTCACTTAGCAAATATACCTTGACATTTTTCTATATCTTTTCGAGTCTGGAGAATGTTAATATCCAAGTAACCTTGAACAATTCGGATGAGATAGCTGAAGTAATGTTTACTCTAGCTATTTACTTTTATATAAATATCTGTGAAATATCTTATACAAACACACCAACAAGTCGTACTGTTAGCTTTATACCGGTTTATCTATAAATTTGTTCTTGATTTACAGCGCCCATAAAAGATAAATGTAGTCGTAACCTTGATCTACACACTCGGATATCGGAAAATGTAGGCAAATAAGGGTGGGTGCTAGATTCCAAGAATCATACATGCTAAATGTTGGATTAAATCTTCGAACACCGGCTTCCCTTTCCCATCGGTCTACGGAATTAGTTCACACGAGACATTACAATTGCTTTGCCTCAACGATTTTAAGTGCAATACACCTTGTACAATTTCTTTACCTGCATCAGCTGATTTGGTCGATTCTCATAACAGAGTAAGCAAAAAATATGCGGTATTCGGTGCGCTAACTTTTATGTATTAGGTATATCGGCGAATTGCGTGAAAGTTTGGAAAGACTTAGCAAACTTTTATGAATAGGTACGTACGTAGTCTAGTCATGGGAACCAGTTGAAGAGACCATTATTTTTTTCTACTTTCCCATTCGGATGTCATTCCTCTACTTTACTCTTTATATTCCGCTCCAGGTGAAAGATTTATTTTCTAATTAAGCTCGGTGAGTAGTGTAGGTTGATTTAGGCGTACATTGTGGTGTCGGGGCCGGTGGCACCCGCGCAGTGGCCATGGAGTATGGCGGTCCCGGTCGCTATCGATGTCGGCCAATCGCGTCGTGTTAATTACTTTCATTAAGGGCAATTGTCCTGCTCAATCGGGCTGATCAGTCAGTTTGCCGCCGCTCGATATTTCCACTCACAATCGATAACCTACTATTGAACCGTCTTGAGCGTCCGGACCATTCTCAATTTGTTGCTGACGTAGTTACGTGTTGGTATTGGTACTTATTTGTTATTTAACATTGATAAGTCAGAGTTACTTCATACATAGATACCCTTACCAAAACATTTTAAGGTAACGTTTACATCGCAAATAATGCTGTTCCATTTGTATGAGATAACAATATAACATGATCAAAATAAAATTATGTAGTTATGTGTTAAGGTGAAGATACAGGCAAATGGCCTTGAAGTGGCGCCCTCATTTGAAATAAATTGTTAACTCGTAAATATGGAGATAATTTCTATATTGCTCTTCGTCATGCACTAGATAGCCCTTTAATTTTTTTTATGAACCACCGTTGAAAGTATTTACATTAGTTCGTCTAGCTTTAAAACTTGCCTCCGCCAAAAGTGGCCACGGCAAGTTTTAAAGCTAGACGGATCACCAATAATAGTTTCAACGGCAGTTCATAAAATAATTTAAAGGGCTATCTAGTGCATGTAGAAGAGCAATATGGAAATTATCTCCATATTTACGAGTTAACAATTTATTTTACACTTCAAGGCCATTTGCCTATATCTTCACCTCAAATAAATTTATTGGCTCGAAATAATCTACCGTATACAGGGTGACTTTTAAAATACCACCCAAATTTTTGGAGCAAGTTCAGTCCATGATACTGAACTACTTTCTATCAAAAATGTTATTAAAAATCGATAAAGTTTTATCGTCTTCCCATACAAAATCCGTTTGTCTGAGCGCTGATTTCTATGGGAAGGTGAATTTTTATTTTAGTTTTTCGATAATTGTTTTTATGGAAAGTAATTCTGTATCATGGACTGAACTTGCTCCATAAATTTGGCTGGTAGATAAAAAGTCAGCCTGTATATAAATATGACTTTACCAGACAATACAAAGCGCGAGTGTATTCTTCATTCGGTAGACAGAGCTAACGAATATTATTATGACCACATGGTATGGTAAGACCCAACGGCCTCGCTTAGCAAGATAATTACCTATACAAAGTGGAAGGGACATACCCGTAATAAATCGAAACACGGTCTAGGTATACTAGATCATTATAGCATAATAAAATTAAAATTTCAGCCAAAAAACAAAAATAAATTTCGGCATTTCCATACAAAAGTGTGCAGCCGCTTGGGCGATTTGTATTGGATTTGTATTTGTATCGGAATGTCGAATTTTTTTATTTTTTACTGTTATTTTAATGTCATTATACTTTAGTGATCTAGTACCTATATCGCCCATGGTTCGATTTATTACGGGCATGTCCCTTCCACAATGTATACCTACTTACTGGGTGAAATATATAAAATAAAATACGAAAAATGGGAACGGCTGCATTATTACCTTATCGTAATCATAGCACATAGGCATCTAGCCATACAATAGATAGCAGAAGCTTAAGAAATGATGTGGGACATTCTTGCGCCCCCCAGAGTCTACGCCCTGTGGCTGGGCACCGGTAGCACCGCCCTATTTACGGCACTGCCTACTAGTAGGAATATGTGAGGAGCTCGGTGGCCCGGGAGTATGTATTAGCGCTTTCGTAAGTTAAGTGAACATAAATGGTGACCTTGAGCTAATAATATTATATGTATTTTAGTTAGTGGTATATTATTTTGTTATGTATTAGTTTATGTATAATAGGTTTAAGTAATATGTTTTAGATTATAAAGTAATGATCTTGTACGCTTTGACTTCTGCCCATTTTTTTATTTTTCATTCACTGATACTTGGTTGACTGGAAACGATCCCACTATGGGATAAGTCCGCAATTGTACATATTATTTGGTCTATTATGGCTTATATCATCATCATCATCATCCCAGCCCTTCTTCCGCCCACTGCTGAGCATAGGCCTCTCTTCGTCGACGCCACCCATCTCGGTCCTGTGCTGCTCTCATCCAGGTGCGACCCGCGACTTTGGTTATATCGTCAACCCATCGCATAGGCGGAGGCCCGACGCTTCTCTCACCCGTTCTGGGCCACCATTCGGTCAGAGCCTTGCTCCACCTGCCATCACTCCGTCGGGCCAGGTGTCCTGCCCAGTTCCACTTTAAGTTCATCACCGTTATACCAACGTCTTGTACTTTAGTACGTTGTCGGATTACGGTGTTAGGAACTCGATCCAGCAACCTGATGCCAAGCATAGCGCGCTCCATGGCTCTCTGTGCGACTCTCAGTTTGTGCACAGCCTCCTTCGTGATCGTCCATGTCTCAGCACCGTACGTCATAGTGGGCAGGACACACTGGTTATATAAGCGGGTCTTCAGGCATTGTGGAGTGTCGGCCGATTTCAATACGTGGCTTATATATCTGTAAAATATTTTTTGTAAATAAAGATATATACAACAACAACAACAACATGTGGCATAAAAATTTCTCGAGCGCCGTTGTTCTCGGCTGTTTAATTATTTTATGGAAGTAGACATGGGTAACTCCGGATTCGAATATTAAAATGAGCCGATTCATTAACAGGAGCCGATACCCGTACTGAATCCCGGTAATCGTTATCGGCTCCCACGAGTTATTGAGTCCGCACCGATCTTGGTCCCACCGGGAACCGGCGGCGCCCGTCAGGTCGCGAGTCGCGAGCCGCATTTCGGCTCCACCGCGTCTCGGGAGGAATCGGGAGTCGGGTCTCAATATTATTCAGTATTGAAATCAGTACCCGAAAGGACGTCTGTATTCTGTAGATTCAATAGCGAAACTAACTGACCTCGGAGCTGGAGCCGATAAGGGAGTAGGAATCATTAAGATGAGTCGGTACCGGATGCGGAGTAAGATTCAGTGAGCCGAAACACTCCTCGGAGTCGAGATTACCCATGTCTATATGGAAGTAGTGAAGCTATATCAAATGCCTTTAGGCAACTTAAAAAATCTGACACCAGTGTAGGCCACTCACACACGACAAACGAAAATAGGGTACTTACACATATAGGGACGGTCTAAAAAAATACACTAAAACTATTTTGGCTGCTTCAGTCCATAATACTGAACATTTTCCCCAAAGAACAAAGGTATATCGAAATATTATAAACAATTTTTAACCTCCCATACAAATTGACCGATCAGCTGATCCGAGTATGTATGGAACACAAAAAAAAACATATTTCAATATACATATAACATACTATAAGGAACATACTCCTTGGGGAACGTTGTTCAGTATCATGGACTAAATATACCCTTAAAATAGTTAGTAGGTATATTTTGTTTGACGTTACACAACTTGGTATTGACAAATATGCGATATATAAACCGAACCACGTGCTATACGAGTACGTACTAACATTACCAAAAAGGCGTAGACTAAATTAATAGTGGTCTAACAAATTCATTTTTCGTCAATTGGAACCAACCGCATCCCCAGTTAGTTTGTTACTTAGCACATGTAAGATAGGAAGCAGCAAACAATAAACTATATTTCTCGAAAGACCATTAACATATCATTTTGCAGCGCTAATCGAATGCCCGCGAGCGGCCGCCCCCGCACAGGCCTCTCCTGCTATAAGTAGTTCACCAACTGACTATTATGTAATTCCCATAGCCAGTAGTGGCGAAGAAATGGCATGGTCGGAAGAGGGAACCGGGGCATAAAGGAGTCGGGGCACTAGGGATACATTTTGGCGTAAACTGGAATGATTATAGACTTTCGCGGTTAGGTCGGAAGAAAGTGTCAATTCGAAATTTAACTCGACACATTTGGACTGGTAATAAATTGAGAAAAGCAAGAATATCTACAATATTTTGATGTGGCGTAATAGAGAGTATGCATGCATTCTTTTTATATTTTTAATCGATAGTCCTCGTCGAGAAATAGCCGCAAAAAATAAATCAGTGCCGAAAAACATGTAAATGGTGTAGAAAATAAATATTGAAAATAGCAAGTAGATTATAACAACTAAAACACGCCATTTTAAAATATGACGTCAAAGTCTGCATATCAGCTAGAGACAGAAGCTGTCAACGCATGTTTTTCTTTTTTGGTTACTTTCGATATTATCAGCCAGTGATGTTTGTTAAACCTCTATATAAAAGTACATACATTTCGAATGTCATCGATAGTCAAACTACATGGACGGACAGTCCTACCGAACGCACCCGAACTTGTCATTTCCCTTTTGTGAACTTTGTCGTCATTTCCCTTTTGTTTGTCAAAAGTTCCCGCGCAATATTTGCATATTTTCAATAATTTATTTCTTATCCAAATAAGAGTCCGTAAGAAAAATAATTAACTAGGTGTGGTAACGTATTAATAGAAATTGTAAAATAAAAATATGAGCCGGATTGGCATTACGAGTACATGCATATTCCTTATTATATGCTAATGGCGGTAGTGGCACAAGATAACCAGGCACACTAAGGAAAAAATCCATTAAAATTGATAGTGATGGAGTAAGTGACAGTTTTTAATTTTATACAATACAATAAGTATGTAAGCCTACCATTTTTCAATATAATACTAGTGTTGATTTGCTTTACTAACCTGGTTTAAAATTAGTAATATGTTATCTGAAAAATCTTGAATTTCAAACATGTTGTGAAGAGCTCAAGCTGATCGTCTCAAATATTCCGATAAAACAGGTGGAAATTGATGCATAGTAGAGTGGGGACATTTCGCCCAGGGGCGCTGGTATAGTGCAATTGCCGGCACTGCACGTAGCAGCTCTTTAATTATAATGCTTACCAGATAAACGAACATTTCTTAATTGTATCTACTAACTCCTACAATCACAATTGATCTCAGAATAATATAAGCTATTTACTTAATTGCGAATTTGTAGTGATTGAAACTATTATTGGTGATCCGTCTAGCTTCAAAACTTTACGGTACAAGTTTTAAAGCTAGATGGGCTAATGTAAATACTTTCAACGGTGGTTCATAAAATAATTTAAAGAACTATCTAGTGCCTGACGATTAGCAATATGGAAATAATCTCCATATTTACGAGTTAACAATTTATTTCAAATGAGGGCGCCACTTCAAGGCCATTTGCTTCTATATTCACCTTAAGTGTAATCCCTGCCCCTTGCATGGCTATAGAAGCAATTGAAAAAGGAAAGTTTATCATGTTTACTCATGAAAACTTTTATTATTATAAAATCAATCAGTGTCATTATTACTGTTTGTTTAAAATCTATTGTTACAACAATTTACATTATAAAATAATAAGGTGTTGTCTTATTGGTTTAAAACTAATAAAATTATTTTAACTATCTGTAATATGAGGCTGAGTAGTCACAAAATAAAATTTCTTAAGGATTTACTAAGTGCGAAAAACGGCCACTTTTGGCAAATGTGCGAAGAAAAGCTTCACAACTGTAAAAAGTAGTTAATAAAAGAGTTTGAAGGATTATCTAAGGTTTACTGATACGAAATTTTAAATGATATCTCCGTTTCCTTTCAAATATTTTTTTCAAATGGGGGCAACACTGGACCTCAGGTATCACCTTAAGTGTAACGAACTAACGAATGAGTAAAATTTGAAGCAATATCAATTTCTTAATCACTGACTATTAATAAAGAAAACATGTGCTACGATCGCGTAACTTTCGTAGTGATCGTAGCGTAGCTCGTAGCATTTTAATAAACTAAACACTGATTTTAGTCAGTATAATTTACAGATATAAATTATTCACATCAGGCAACATTATACGCAAACATTTACGATGAAACGCTAACATATCACCACAGAGGAAAATGCACCGTAAAACCCACATTATGAATATTTAACGCTTTAAAAATCTAATAATCTAACCTTAGAATATTGATAACTACAATCACAAACAATAATACCTATATGATAATAAATTTTCAACCATTGAGATTGTGGTATGTACACACAGTTAAAATTATTCACTCACACATATAGGCCGAGCTATAACGAAGGTGACGTCATTCCAATTCAAACGCATGCCCTCTTCGGTAAGTTAGAACGAGGGGGTGTTGCGGGAGGCAGGAGGGGTCACGTGGGAGCCATACCGCTATTTCGCCAACCTGCTCATCGCTCCAGTGGCGCAATTGGTTAGCGCACGGTACTTATAAGACAGTGTTCGTGAGCAATGCCGGGGTTGTGAGTTCGAGCCTCACCTGGAGCATAGTTTTTACTATCAGTTTCATTTCAAAATACCATTAGAAGTTTTTTTTATTCATAACATAACCTATCAATTTATAAATTGATATAGTATTTCATTTAATTCTATAGAGTGAATGTTTATTAAGAAAAAAATACAAATGAGATTAAACTAACTACAAACTAAGCCTAAAAATAAAACCTAATCTAAAGTGTTGATTTAAAAATCTAAAACATTATGACCGTGCGTGCGGCATGGTGCCAAGAACGCTGGCTGCGTCTCCGTTCTGGATAGCCATGCTAATTCTTTGAGAAAAGAACAGCCAGCTCTCTCCAGCGGCGGTGATCAGGTGCGGAGTTATCTGTTTCAGGAAAGCCCTCGCGCTGGAGTACCATGGTCCAAACGTTTCCACACCAAACGGCACAAATATGGCGAGGGCTTCCGTGGCGTCATTGACTCCGTTATTGACGAACTCCGTGGCGTAATGGTCAACACGCTATTCCGCCACTCCTGAGATTCTGGGTTCGATCCCCAGCCAGGTCAATTTAGAAAATGGCCTTTTTCAAATTGTCCTGGGTCTTGGGTATCTATCTATATAAGTAGGTATTTATTTTAAAATATACTTAGCATCGTTGAGTTAGTATCCCATATATTATACAAGTTTAAACTTACTTTGGGCACAGGCCGGACACTCCTAAGGTACGCGCAATATGCGTCACCCAGGCGTCCCCGTTCCCCGTCCCCGCACCTCTCCCCCGTTTTCGCCTCGATTCTCACGTTGGCCGTCAAGAACCGGGGGAGAGGTGCGGGTGCGGGGAACGGGGACGTATATTGCGCGTACCTTAGAAGAGTCCCTTCTGTTTACTCTTACTGTATTCTGTGCTTTGGGGCTAGCTCAATTAATGTGATTTGATTTGTCCATAACTATTTATTTTTATTTGTCAACTTGTTTTTAATATAATATCTACTAATCAAACTACGAGTACAAGAGCTCTTAAAATTCTATTCTGATTCATTCAGCTCAGAAACGGAAAAATCAAATAATTATAGCAAATAATGGACAGCCAACAATGTTGCCAAATTTGTCGCGAGTAGTCTTGCTTGATCGATCGAAAGCTAATGGCGGGCTTATCTGCAGTCAATAAACCGAACCAATAACCAGAGACAATAGCGGACGACGTAACAATAGTAGCTACTCTCCATGTATAATCAGCGGGTAAAGGTCATTCGATGTAGCACAGTCCGCCACTCATTATTTTATGTTTATGGTTGTCCAACTTATCGGTACAAATAGATCGTTACACGAGATTAACATTACATTTATACGAGATTAACAAGTTGCATAAATACCCTGACTTTTGAATCAATAATTTTAAAATATACCGGTTAAGATTTGAAAAAAACAACAAAAAACACAAAAATATTTTTCCATACAGTAGGTACTCATATACAACGTGAAAGGGACATACCTATAATAAATCGAATCACGGTCTATACTAGATCCTTATAGTATAATAAAATTCAAATTACAGCCAAAAAACAAAAATAAATTTCGGCATTTCCATACAAAAGTATGCAGCCGCCCGGGCGATTTGTATGGGAATGTTGAATTTTTTTTTAGTTTTTTGACTGTTATTTTAATTTCATTATACTTTAGTGATCTAGTATAGCCCGTTGATCGATTTATTACGGGTACGTCCCTTCCACGTTGTATATACACGAGTATCCTAAACTTAGTCATTAGTCTACTTATGAACCCTATTTAAATCTGAACCCAAAAAAATAACTTATTTGCAACTTTAAAACTGTTTTGTTTACTTAGTGAAAAGAATGTACCTACTCTCTTTTGTCATTCATTCTCCTATAAATATTGGGATAGAATTATGATATTTCCAAGACTAGCTTAGTCAGTACTTAGGTACTTATATTCTTAGCACTCTTGTTTTGTCAGTAAGTAAGACACTGAAAAAAATACGAGCTGTTCATTAATCGACACAACACAAGAATACTGTATATTCTACGACAGTAATGTAATAAAAGAGTCATCTCTTTTATGACGGACTGATGGTGTAGGTATTCGTTATACAAAGTGTTGTGTGCATGGCTGCAATTAAGAAAAGTAATCAGCGGCTCGCAATGATTGCTCTTAAAAGCTTTCGCTGGTATGAAAAGGTGATTACAAAATATCAAATGAAAGATTTTGAAAGTGCAATATGGCTGTTTCGAAAATTTGGTAGATAGTACTCAACTTATTATGTATGATACAAGGACAACTCTCACTTGAGTAGTCGTGTCTGAAAAAGTAAGCATTTCTAAAATCTAAATATAGTTACATTACTAACTCCCTCCCTTCAGGCACTTTTCCTAACCTTTGGGGAAAGGCATATGTCACTCCCTTGCCAAAAGTCTCCAATCCGCTGGCGTTGAACAATTTCCGTCCCATTTCAATTTTACCTTATCTTTCTAAAGTGTTAGAAGCGGCTGCCCACGCTCAGGTTTCCGCGTTCGTACATGAAAATTGTCTTCTCACTCCTTTACAATCAGGTTTTCGTCCTGAGCACAGTACCGCTACTGCTCTTCTTAACGTCAACGAAGATATTCGCCTTGGTATGGAGAACTCGTTAATCACTATTCTAGGTCTAATTGATTTCTCAAATGCATTTGATCACGACATTCTCCTGAAAATTTTCGAATATATACCTATACCTATATACGGACAAATCACACAGATTGAGCTAGCCCCAAAGTAAGTTCGAGACTTGTGTTATGGGATACTAACTCAACGATACTATATTTTATAACAAATACTTATATAGATAAACATCCAAGACCCAGGTCAATCTGGAAACGATAATTTTCCATCTTGACCTGACCGAGGATCGAACCCGGGACCTCCAGTGTGACAGTAGCCTGGCATGGTGACCACTAGGCCACAGAGGTCGTCAAATGAAATGAAATGAAATCCTCATCCTTAGCTACGGACTGGTTTACTTCTTATCTCCATGGTAGGCAACAAGCGGTTCGAGTGGATCGTGAGTTGTCGCAATGGAAGGATATTTCTTCAGGTGTCCCTCAAGGGGGTATTCTATCTCCTTTATTATTTGCGTTTGTGTGTTTATAAATCTTTTATCACATTCTATTAGCTGTTCTTATCATTTCTATGCACATGACCTAAAAATTTACGTTCAAACCAGTTCTAAAAATATCAGTTCTCAGTCAACGCGTCCTTGTCCAATATTTACTCCTGGTCTCAGACCAGGAGTAAATATTCGACCAGGAGTAGATTTCGGTATCAAAATCAATGCGTCAAAGTGTCAGGCAATATTAATTGGTAGTTCCAGACAACTGGCAAAGATTGATACGAGCTCTGTTCCTGCAGTTTTGTTAAATAATACTAATATCTCGCTCAGCCAGTCTGTCAAAAATCTGGGCCTTTTAATGCACTCTACGTTTAGCTGGAGGGATCAGGTGACTGAGATCAGCAGAAAGGTTACTTACTCTCTTCAATATGAATGTGTATATTGTTTACAAATGGTGCATAAATGAAATATGAAATACTTAAATCGTTTTAGAAATTTTCTGCCCATCAAAACTAAAATAACTTTAATACAATCTCTTATTCTCCCAATAATTAATTATGCTGATGTGTGTTATCCTGATCTAAACGCAGATCTTCTCAATAAGCTAGATCGTCTTATTAATAATTGTATCCGCTTTATTTTCTGTCTTCGTAAATACGATCACATTTCTTCTTTTCGATCTAAGCTTAACTGGCTTCCTGTTCGTCAGCGTTGACAGCAGAGAATGCTTTGTACACTTTTTTCTATACTTAAGAATCCTCTCTCTCCCCTATATTTGAAAAACAAATTTAGCTATCAGTCCGAAAGCCATGTCCGTGAACTTCGCTCCAGTCATACTCATCGTCTCCTTTTTCCATCATTTCGTTTAAATTTTATGTCTAACTCTTTTACTGTTCAAGTTACGCGAGTTTGGAATGCCTTACCCGAAGACATCAAAAGTATCTCAAATAGGTTCCTTTTTAAGAGAAAAGTCCACACGCACCTTTATGCTAATTTGTTGCAGCAGAACTAATCGTTTTCATAAATTGTTTTGTATTTTATATTATGTATTTATGTATGTATATATATGTATTGTATATGTTTGTATGTAGATATGTGTATAGTGTGTGTAGAAAAACATACTTATCTTTAAGCGTCTATCGCTAATTTAAATTTTCTGTTTTTCTTAAAGGCTGACTGGTAGAGAATGCATTAGCATTAAGTCCTTTTGTACCATTGGGGTCAATAAAGATTTAATAAATAAATAAATAAATAGAGTACGAGTAATAGGTAGGTATATGTATTTTTAAAAAAACAAGTAGGTATTGATATGACGGTAGGTTCTACAAGTTATTGCCACGTAACAATTCCCTTTTATTTTTATATAAGGAAAAACCTGGATCTGTAATTGGTACTGGCATGATTTCCTCGTGCTAATAATACATTAATCGTGCTTCAACACAATATCTAAATTATATACAGTGTCTGCATAAACAGAACAGTGGCATTTCCGCAAATTATGCCTCAAAGGTAAAAAATGTTAATCTAATCTTTTAGTGACCGAGGCGACCCGACCTGACATGCCGACAGTCGACCTGAAGTCGTGAGGAATGTAAATTTTAGAGCGTGCGCGAACCACCCCCTGACACAATTATTACCCTTTAATTTTTTTTCTATATTCTATCACCTACGAACGTACGAGAAAATATTCGGGTTGGTGGTACGTGCGGAACCGAAAAGAATGTGGAAGGATGCACATTGTACGTAGTCGTCATCATGTGTTCGATTTGAAATCGAAAACGACTGCTTAGAAATAAGCAAATTGATTCCTCTTATTTTTTGTAAACATTTCAAATGAAGTAACTTACGATTAGAGTGATAAAAAAAACACAAAAGCACACATTATATTATCAATAGAGTCATTCCTTCAGATTTATTATATTAGGCACCTACTAGTGTTGGATTTAGGTTTTATTAACATATTTTTTTCAACAGTTCGATCATTTGTTTCGTTGAAAAATAAATAATATTAAAAACGTGTTGTGTTCCAATTTTAAAAAATTACCACGCTGTTTCCTATATTTTATTGTTTTAAAACTAAATTCTTCTTTCTTTGTTGCTTGCAACCAATATTATTTCTGATTCTACATTCGTGTTCGGTTTTCAAATGTGTTTTAACGTCTAGGGAATTTACTTTTTACTTTTCAGTGTCTAGAGAATTAGCAGTGACTTTAGCCCCAAATTTTTGGGACAAAAACATCGGTTTTCGAATAGATGAGATGAAAATAATATTATTACTCATAGCAAAGATTAGATCACACAATGAAATTGAAATTATGCTGTATTAAATAAATACTGAAAATAACATCACAAAGCAAAGGCAATTGATTCAATCTTTACAACATATATATTTTGATTCGAAATTGACATTGAGATAGAAAGCAAACATGGACAGAGATAGAAGGCAATAAAGATAAAGACCCTGTCGGGATATCATATGATCTGCAATAATGTAGTCTACCGGGATTGTAAAGTATACTCGGGCCTCGGAGACTCGTGTGCTGTACTGCGGAGTGCTGACTATAAACGGGTCAAATAAATATAAGTACCTATATACTTAGGTTATAATTATAACAATTCAGCAGAAAGTAACGCTACTTATCCACATAATTTCAGAAACTATATCTATGGTAAATTTAAATACTCTGAGTATTTAAATTTAAATACTGTGAGTACACATTAAGACATACGAGTATAATAGTTTTGTTTTAATAACTTTATGTTTATATTTTATCTATACAGGCTGACTTTTTATCCACCTGTAAAATTTTTGCAGCAAGTTCAGTCCATGATACTGAATTACTTTCTATAAAAAAAGTTATTAAAAATCGATAAAAAATTTTCGTCCTTCCATACAAATCAACGCTCAGCCAAACGGATTTTCTATGGAAGGACAACAAATTATTATCGATTTTTAATAACTTTTTTTATAGAATGTAGTTCAGTATCATGGACTGAACTTGCACCACAAATTTTGCAGGTGGACAAAAGTCAGCCACCTGTATACAAAGTGGAAGGGACATACCCGTAATAAATCGAACCACGGACACTATATTCATTATACTTTAGTGAAATTAAAATAACAGTCAAAAAACCAAAAAAAAATCGACATTCCCATACGAAAATAAGTGTGAATCGCACACTTATGTATGGAATTGTTTTTTGGTATTTGCTGTAATTTTTATTTCATTATACTTTAGTGATCTTGTATAGACCGTGGTTTGATTTATTACGGGTATGTACCTTCCACGTTGTATATAAAAGAACAAGGGTGACTGATTCATCAACGCCCAGCCTAAACCATAAAAGCTATAAACGTGAAATTTGGGCAGTAGATTTATATAGATATATTACATAGTGCTCAGATAAGAAAAGTTTTTTAAAATTCAACCTCTAAGGGGGTAAAAATCGGGGCCAAAGTTACTAATTTACTTGAAACTTGCCATAAATGTTACTTAACAAAAATAATAAAACACGTGTTTCAGCAATTTGTTAAATTTCACATTTATGGGCGTAAAAGGCGGAAAAAAGACCATAAATTTGAACGTAGTTCCTATGTGATATTTGTACCTAGGCTGTTTGATAAGTACCCGTTTATGGAAAAAAAAACATTTTTTTTGTATATATGCATTTATTTTTCTACGTAGTCATCTTTTAACTCTATACATTTGTTCCACCTATACTCAAGCTTCAAGAAATCATCCAAAAAGTATGATTTTGGAAAGTTATTAAAATAGGCCTCTGTGGCGGCAATGACTTCGTCATTTGATCCAAATCGCTTGCCACCGAGCCATTTTTTTAGGTTGAGAAACAAAACGAAATCGCATGGGGCCAAATCTGGAGAATACGGGGGGTGAGACAATAGTTCGTAGCGTAACTTTGCTAATTTAGCCATCACAACTCTGGACGAATGAGCCGGGGCGTTGTCGTGATGAAACAGTACTTTTTTCTTTTTTAATTTTTTTAAATGGGGTCGTTTGTCCTTCAACACGGCGTCAAATTCATCCAATAAATTGGCATAGTACTGCCCTGTTATTGTTTTTCGGGTAGTATTTAAAGGCAAATCAAAATTACTGATTGCACAGCAAAATACTCAACTGAAAATATTACTAAACAAACTGCAATTTATATTTGTGGCGCAGTAAAATGGATAGAACTTTCCTAGCACTCGCCGGCCGCTGCCGCGGCACGCTCGCTTCGCTCGCTCGGCTCGTGCGTGTGTTGGTCGCAGTTCTAACATAACCTAACCTATAGGTTTGCCCTAACCTAATAAATTTGATGTGCAGTCAGTATTTATTTGCTGTGCAATCAGTACTTATGATAAGATTGTTGATTTATTTGATGTAAAAAAGTATATAAATGATGAGATTAAATTGATGGGTGATTATTTATTAGATGTGCAATTAATAATATCCCTTGTTTTTCCCTTCTCTAAATAGTCAATATGTATAATACCCTGCGAATCCCAAAAAAACGGTCGCCATGACCTTTCCAGCCGATGGGACGGTTTTTGCTTTCTTTGGAGCAGGTTTAGCCGGTAAAATCCACTGCTTCGACTGCTCTTTCATTTCCGGGGTGTAGTGGTGGACCCACGTTTCGTCCACGGTCACGAAACGACGCAGAAACTCCTTCGGGTTACGTTTGAACACGGCCAAACACTGCTCCGAAGTAGTCAGTCGGTTCCGTTTTTGCTCCTCCGTGAGTAAACGCGGCACCCACCTTGCCGATACTTTCTTCATACCCAATTTTTCTTCTAATATGTGTTGTACCCTCTTGATTGAAACATTTACAGCATCAACAATTTCTCGAAGTTTAATTCGGCGGTCGGCTAAAACGATATTTTCAATTTTCTTAACCATATCGTCTGTAGTCACCTCAACTGGCCGGCCTGGGCGATCCTCATCAAAGACGGTTGTTCTCCCCCGCTTAAACTCGTTATACCAATATCTGACGGTTGTCATAGAAGGAGCACATTCATGGTAAACCGCTTGCATTCTTACTTTTATTTCATCACATTTTTTTTCTTCCAAAAATAAGAATCTAATTACAGACCGATACTGTTCTTTCTCCATTTTAACAATTTTAAGTTCACGCCTTCACTGAATCGTTGTCAAATAAGAAACAAAAGAATGCCATTTTTTTTTTATTTTTTCCGCCTCTGAAAAATGGCCTAAAAAGGTGGTATACTTATTTGCGGCCAGTGATATTAATATATTTAGAAAACGGGTACTTATCACATAATAAATAGTCGTAGAACATAATAAATAGTCATCCACTAAGTCTGCAAAAAAAGAGATGACCTATCTATCTATATATAGCTACTAGTACTACTAAAACTAGCTTTTGCCTGCGGCTTCGCCCGCGTAGACTACACAAATTAGATTTTGTTTTTTAACTGGGGTTGCAATTTCTTAAAATCCAATTAATGAATTATTGTTTTTTACTAACCACTAATTCAAAAATGACGAAGATTTACACAAACTTTCAACCCCTATTTCACCCCTATAGGGATGTTATTTTCAAAATCTAATAAATGCATTATTATTTTCTACTAACTACTAAAATGCATTAAAAACTTCATGTGTCTCACTTTAAAAATTACGAAGTTTCATACAAACTGTCAACCCCTATTTCACCCCCTTAGAGATAGAATTTCTAAAAATCCTATCTTAACGGACGTCTCCTAGTCACAATCTACCTTCCTGCCAAATTTCATTCTTCATTGACTAAGTAGTTTTCGAGATTTCGTGATGAGTGAGTGATTTTCGGTTTTATATATAGGTATAGAAGATAGATAACAAGGGTGATTGATTCATCAACGCCCAGCCTAAACCATAAAAGCTATAAACGTGGAATTTGGACAGTAGTTTTATGTTATTACATAGTGCTCAGATAAGGAAGATTTTTCGAAATTCAACCCGTAATGGGTAAAAATCAGGGGCAAAGTTTGTATGAAAAAAATCAAAATCTTTACTGATTTACTTGAAACTTGCCATAAATGTTTCTTAACAAAAATAATTAAACACACGTGTTTCAGAATTTTTACTTTTACATCCATATGCGGGATACAAAATTGATTCACGCGAGCGAAGCCGCGGGCTAACAGCTACTTTAAATATAATTGGCAACACCTTATTTTTAAAATAATTTTTCAAATCAATTACCGATCTATTGAAAGATTTAAAAAATAATTTATTAATAAAGTGTTGCCAAGAGAGCGATGTTCTATATTTTGAAATAACCTGATAGATAGAATTATAGAAGTATATACGGTACGTAATACAAACAGAATAACATCACATGGCCTACCTAGTATTTTTTCCTAGGTATATATTTTATAATCAAAAATAAACTAATTTAAGTTACCATTTTTATACAAAACTTCTCCTATCTCCGTGAGACAAGCATGCATCTTAGAACCACTCCCAGGAATCAAGATAAATACAGGAAAAAAATGTGATATTCACGAGCAAAAAGCAAAGCGTTGTGAGTTTAAAAACTCATTTTTGTTTTCCTACTTAGCAGGGCATTGCACTGTGGCACTACTACAACTGGTTAAACCGTCTGAAGTATCGCCAGTACTTAAAATATTGCCAAAGAGTGACTTCATGACGAATTAAAATTCCTTCTTAAGTAGGTACACGATCAAGTTGGAGAGATAATCTAGAGACAGCTATGTTTAGCATTGGTTTGGGAGCACCGTCGATCACGAAGTGGACGCTTTTGTCACGCTAAAACAGTAGTCGATCATTCATACCCCAAATAACAGGTCAGCATGTCTTTAAGTCTTCAACATGCTGCATCACTGACTTTAAATCAATCATTTTCGTTGTAATAAATTAATTGAGTACTCTCTACTCTATACATCTTGGTAAATATAAAAAATGTGTCAGACCTTCTTACTGCTTATCTTTAGGTAATACTTTTTTATTTATCATCCAGGTCTATTTTAGTCTCTACTGCAGGAGCACGACCCTCTCTGTACTACCAGAGCCATACTTGGCAGAACAGTCTGAGGATTTGGCCTACACTCTCCACGCTGGCCCGACGGGTTGGAGAGGTCTCCCTAATGTTTATAAGGTTTGTTTAGCTTGTGTTTCCTAAGTCGCCTTCTACGACATCCACAGGAAGACTTGGAGTAGTCCTATTCTACTCTGCCGGGAACCACACGGCTATATAATACTTTTTTATTGAGGACGTGACAATGTATCTGTATCAGTTAACTATAACACTTTGAACTCAGTACTTCTTCATTCGGGGTCGGCCGAGTTAGGCCTGCCGCATAAATAGATTCAGAATTCGGTTCCCTGACTAGGAACTCAGATTCGGAATTCAATGAGAGTAGTGCAAACGTCCGGAGTTTGATTTTGAACTGAACATGAGGTTTATTTCCGTTCGTAAAAAGAGCATTCAGGTTTCCGAATCTGAATTCCTTATCAGGAAACCTAGTAAGGAAACCGTACGTCTGTGCCAGGCCTTAAGTCTATTCATATACTTATGTGTGTTGAAAAGAATCATGAAGTATATTTTCATTCTTTCGCTAATTTTTGGGTGGCCTTGATATATGTATGCTTGGTGCTACGGTTGGTGCTAAGCTTCTTGACGCTACACTCAGTGCTACGCTTAGTGCCACCTAGGTTCTACGATTAGAGCTATCTTTCTTATAGTGAAATTTATACATTGCAGTTTGCAGCTTGGTCCGTCACAAAGACTCAGGTTATGTTAAACGATTTATTTAATAAATTAACAATTTGATAAAGCTTGAATCTCAATCTGTCGAGTATGTTAGTGGACGGTGTACAAAGCAAAAATTGACAAAAAACCGCAAATCGATGTACAGGATAGCCATTTGGTACACGGCTACTTTAGGTTTAAACAATCATTTTGAGCGGTAGTTCTTAAAAATATTCCCATGGGCAGTAATGACGTCATCAATTTTATGTATGGAAATTTAAAAAAATATATTATTATTTTTATAATCGCCTTTTTGAGGTTCGATATGAGTATATAATAACATTTGGCGTATATTTTACAAAAAATTACAAAGCCGTCTACTAGCTGGAGGAGCCCAAACTTGGTATGCTTCGAAAATATTTTTTGGATTTGTAGAAAACAGGTGGCAGTAAGGTCATGGTGTAGTATTTTAGAATCGGTTTATGAAGCCCTTTCATTTAACACCAAACAAAATAGGCTTCTAAAAATTTTTTTTGTTAATTCCCATACATAAAATTGATCACGTCATTACTGCCCTCCCTATAGGAATATTTTTAAGAACTACCGCTCAAAATGATTTTTTAAACCTGGAGTACCCGTGTACCAAATAGCTATCCTGTACTTACGTAGTAACTATTTATAAATCTGTGCCTGTACATCGATTTGCGGTTTTTTTTAGCGGAGCTACGCTCAACCACTTATGTAGTCGTATTGTAAACAGTGATATACGTAGGCTAGTTTGCAAAAATATTTTTTCTATTTAGCTAAATCTGAATTAAATAGGTAGATCATAAACTTTACCTGACATCAAGCATTAGGTATACGCTTCTAGAAGACCGAAGCATTAATATAATTTTGGCAAAAAAAAGCATAGGTCACTCTTATAACCAAGCAACTCCAATTCCTCTAATAGATATCTGTAAATCGAAACACTTAAGAGCAGGTATCAACTAAAAGCTTAAAGTAACAAAAAATAAAGATCTAGCAACGCCGCATATCGATATTGACCGATATAATTAAGTATTGATCAGATCAAATCGTGCTCACGTAGCGAGGCCGACCGAAGACGAATTAAATACGACAGGCTTCTGACAAACGTAGAGATTATATTAGTAGTTCCTCCGAATAATGTAGTCAGTGGACTAAAAAAGTTAACCGGTTAACTGTAATTACTTTTCTTTTTGGCACAGTTCATGGCTGTCACAATACTCACAATAGAGTGGAGCGCTGACAGTCGCGGCGCGCGGGCGCAGATCGTATCTGACGAACGGGAGCATTTGTTTGTGACGAGCGACGCGCTGCTACCGGCATCCGCACTCGAGCCTCGCTGCTGCCCCACTCCCCGTCCACACCTATCACCTGTCCATCTTTCAATCATCTTATCTTAAAGCCCAATATCTTCGTTCAGCTTTCTAATAACAGCACGCGCCTAAAATTTGCATAAGTATTTGGGTAAATTATTCGCATCTCAGATTTATTGGTAAGTCGGTGTGTGATTGACAATTGTCGCAAATTATTCGTGCCCGTCAGATTACCCTTTGAACAAAAAAAACGAGAAAGTTGTCTGATAGGAATATGACAGACACAAAGTGGGTGGGCCGATTCGACACTCGAATAGATCTCCACCACCACAAGTATACCAATAGCTTATACTTTTGAAGTCACTTTAACGACCCAACTAAGTACTTTCTTCGATGTAAATGTTAGATCAATTTCATATTTGAAACCCTCTTTACGGTACTTTATGAATGATATTTATTTAACAGTCACATTTAATTGTGATTCATGTTCTATTTCATATTTCTTGCACACCTACATTTACCGCAGAGATGCGTCGCGAATCGCTAATACTTAAGAGTTTGCCTAAACCAATTTATCACTTTGCGGCCGGCACGAGCCATATGTAATTCATGGACCGGACAAAGAATTGAATCATAAATATTAATCAAGATTGCAACAAAATCGTGGCTTGTGGTGCGCAGAGCTGCGGCGTGGCCAGTGCAGACGCAGACACTGCGCTAGCGCCGACCAGCACACTTACAGTCACTTGTTTTCATATAAGTACAAATATAAACATATTTTTAAATTGAATAATACTTGAGTCACGTAAGATTCATAATCCATGAAAGTTTATTGTTGACAATTGATAGATGGGAAAATATTAGGCGCGCACATTATGGACAAACGCAATCCGACATTTACAAAACCATGTGTGGGCTGCAGCTAGTTAACGATTTCGACCTATAGCATATTAACGTTACTATATGCTTCACTTGCATCAAAGGTGTCTCACCCACCTTATATTTTGTAACATAATGAGTATACACAGTTTCAGAACAGAAAATACTACAAGCCAAAACACAGCAGACCAATACTGTAGGTGTAGGTATACAATAAGACTTGTTATCCAGTTCGCAATTTTTTACCTGTCATAAGTTCAGTGCATATTAATTTTTACTTTCCAGAGTAACACATGTCAAAACTTTCTATTCAATATTTCTATTTCTAACGCATAACCCTTTTTGGTGCAAGTTCAGTCCATGATACTGAACTACTTTCCATAAAACCCAATATCGAAAAACGAAAAAAAAATGTCGGCTTCCCAACATATCAGTACTCAGCCAAATGGATTTTGCATGGAAAGACGAAATTTTTTTTTTTTGTTTTTCTATAATGGTTTTTATGGAAAGTAGTTGCACCAAAAAGGTTATGCGTTAGATGCCAGTGACCCTGTATAAAAAAGAGGTTTTTGTTGTGAGAAGAAATAAAGAATTTATTTATAAAAAAATCTAATGGCAAGATCCTTTACTTTTAAAACTACCACTTCTTGGTAATTTTTGGTTTCCTAATCTGTGGAAGTGTTTTACAGTAAATGGGACGTGAGTTTTTAGTTTATTCTGTCAGCTACCTGTATATTGCTAGCGTCCGTTACCAGCATCGTACAACTTTTTTTTCATATGTAAGAAACAATAACAATTACTATAGTAAGTATTTTTGATAGTCAACAAGTAATCATCAAGTTCACAATGATGAGAGCGCACTACGTAAGTACTCCATACAAAATAAACTAAACAAATGTGGGCGTCCAACCAAAAAGGGTCCAGATATCGGCATTTTAAAGTTGGTTGAAAAATTGCATTCCGCGATTTTAATTGAATATTATTAATAAATGCTCAATTATCTACAATTTCAAATATAGTAAAATACTTTATATGATGTTTTGCAATTAAAGTTTGGTAATGCTTTTTTTCAAATCAAGCTTTTTCAGAGATTCAACTTCAAATGTCTGATAAAAAAAAATTCTTAATATTATTTTTAATCCTTATTATCAATTGACTATTCTAGATACCGAATCTAGTCTAAACTAAATACCACACCACTGGATCTTTTTTTGCGTGGACGCCTACAAATACTTAAGTACCTAGATGTAGATAGATGTCAAACTTACACTAAACACTAAACATTTGCCCAATTGATCTACAGGAAAATTTAGCAACATACCTGTTGCTGTGATGATGTACTACCTACACACCATGTGGTGTTATACTACTAACGCACCCTACGTGATACTTTTTATTGACTTTTATAAACAGACCACCTTAGCTGATGGTGTTCAGAAAATATACGAAAATGATCATGATATTACTTCTGATAAAAATGATATTGATAGTTATCTATACACCCTTTAACTTTGCTGTATCTTCTTCGTCTAAGTGCGTTCCCAGTTGCATCCTCAGCTGTGCTACTTCAGAGCCCGGGGTGCGCTTTCCCGCTTTTTCTTCTCCAAATATAACATGCATGTCAATGGTCACCCGAGTTTGCCAAAGACCTTGCGAAATGGAGAAGAAATTTCCGGAACAGTTTTATAACCGGCCGCCGCCTGACTTTGAACATGAATTGGGAATGGGAATGCAATTATAGCCCGAGATGTTAATGCTTGCTTAGTCCTTTAGTCGCCTCTTAGGACATCCATAGAAAGAGATGGAGTGGTCGTATTCTAACCCGGAACCACACGGGGTAAACCCTTTAACTTTGCTGTTTATTAAGAACTATTCGCAAATAATATTAATATACAACAGACGACAAGTACCAGACAACGACAACATTAGGAGATCTCCATGACTTATGAATATTGAGCGTTGGCAACATCGTTGTGATCCTCGTATGCGGATGTGGCTCGGACATTTAGTTTCTTGTAATGTCGCAATTATTCAAATGACGTAGATGTATGCAGAATGTAGGTACCTTGTTAATGTTTCAACTGTACTTGATTTAAGATTAGTACCAAGGCCTTATTTAGCTCCGCGCTCACCCGCTTAATGATAATCATTGTGATCAGATTCTTTGAAGGCAGTTTTTTTAATGGAACAAATTTTCCTTTTCTTTTTTAGCACATTAGAGACAAACATTACAGTATGTTGGCATGCTGAACATGAGAACATAAACCCTATATAATAATTAACAGGGTGTTTTTGTAAGATTAACACATAATTCAAGGGATGACTTAGAACGCCAATTTGAAAACTTTTTCTATAGGACCAGTGCAGATCGAAAAAGGAACCTTGAAAAAAATCGACTTCGATTTTTTTATCCAAATTCTAGCGTTTATTATATTACAAAGTCGTTTATATTAATGAACCAAGTAAGTAGCTCTTTTAATCAGTGTCGATGTCGATCTTTCGTTACATACACTTAAATTAATACTTATTATATACCTACTATAATGTCTTCCCCTACTCGTTTGTCTTACTTACATAAAAGTGTACGTTAAATCGAAAAAATATTTAGGCAGTTCAGAAATTGTATAGGTACAAGGTTTCAAAAGTACTGTGTTTAGCCAAATATCTAATGGCCGTTATTCTCAGAAAAATCTTATATGTTATAATTGGTGGTCGGGGTTCAAGTCCCGTAAATCAACAGTGACATTTATTGCCAAGCAGTAAGTTCAAAGACAATGCGTTGGCAGATCGTTTGGGCATAATGTTACGGTGATAGTACACTTGAGCTACAAAATAAAGATAGTAACAGAGCACAATCCATGTTTACTTCGTGAGCCTCTGTGCTGTCGCTTCCAGGGAAGCTGCTGGCCTGCCTGAATCTTGTCCTGTCTACTCCCTATAAAACTTCAATATACTACTAATATTATCGACGTACGAGTATCAATTCTGATTATGACAGATCCATTAATGCGAATGCAACAAAGTCATCATCAGTCAGTATTTTTAATTTGGATAAATTTCCGAGCATTGTAATGCTATTAAAAGTAATAATCAGTCATCATGTTTCTCAATCGCGGTAACATCTTCGCTTGGGCAGATTAGCCTTCATGGGACAGTGGAGTTATCCTCTTCTCCTCCTCTTCCTTATACTTTATTCTCGGTTTATTCAGGTCAAAGAGCCTTACTAATACGCTTCACCGTTCCATGTGTTTTTGGTGTTATCGTTTATGTCATTATTACACTATACGATGTCCATTTTTGTGTACCTTAGTAGATATTACATAAATTGCTTGCAAAGCATCTGTTGCTCTCTAATTTGTGGTGGTAGGTATGAAACAGGAATCCATAGGCATGAGTCAGTCGAGTGAGTGGCACGCTAGGTAGCAACGGCGGCGGCGCGCCGGCGACGCTGGCGCAATGCCGCCACGTCTGGCCACTACACTATTTCACTCCATCACCTTCGTGTCAACATGAGTGTTTCCATGATTATCCAAACACTGACCCTATTATGTTGCATTTACGTGAAATACTAAAATATACTTTGAGTTATTAGCACCTTTTTTGCACAGATTTCCAAAAGGAAACTTGGTAAGATTTTATGGTTTACACTTTTTTATGACAGAAATCTGCTAAGTACACTTATGTTAATTATTTCTCTCAAGTCCTCACTTTATCTCAACTCAACACTTTTCGCGTAATTTGGACCCAACCCCACCTTCTAAGTCTGTCCTCTATAGGTATTACACAAAAAAAAAATGTTAGTATTCTTTAAAATTTCTCGTTTTGCTTGTTTATAATTATAATAATAAATCTAACATAGTAGGTATATATAATTGCAATTAATAAACGATTTGCTCTTCGCTTTTATATTTATTTGAATCTATGCGAACACGAAATAGTAGATTGTGCTACAAGGCGTAAAGGTAATAGTTACGCGAGGGCGCTACTTTGAATCCAGAGCAAAAAGAAGGATTCCGCAGTAGAATCACGAGCGTAGCGAGGGATTCTACGGTGGAATCCTGTGTGAAGCGAGGGATTCAAGTATATCGTCCGAGATAAAACTATTACCTTGCACCGTGTAGCACATTCTTCTTTTCATCTCCATCTATGAGAAAAATTTGCAAATATATACCTATAACGGAAGTAGAATACCTACATATACCTAATCAGAGTTTAACAGTCAGTTACTAACCTTTATTTGGTGGCGTTTTCACTAAAGAAGTACTATAAAAAATATTTTTATAAGACCTCCACACCTTATACATTTTCCAGTCATAGAATCGTTTCATTACTTTTTCCTTGTGTGTAATTCTATATATATTTAAATATGTATATAATACGTTATATATTATATATATATATATATATATATATTATAGGAAATAAACATGAAGTTATATACATATAACTTCCTCTCGTCCTAGCTATATCGGCCTCATCAAGAAATTACTTACATTTCAAATAGTATAAGTAAAAATAACCTAATAATTCCATAATAAAATTACTACATATTTTAAATCAAAGACAACAATTGCGCGTTTTTATTGGTTTTCAATAATATATTTTTTTGAAGCAAGAAAACCAAAAAAATTTTGACCTACGGTCATCCATGTAAAACGTGTTGTATTCCAATTTAAAAAAATTACGACGCCGTTGCCAATATTTTATAATTTTATAATTAAAACTAAATTCTACTTTTTTTTTTGTTGACTGCCAATATTATTTTTGATTCTACATTTGTTTTCGGTTTTTAAATGTGTTTTAACGTCTAGGGAATTTACTTTTTACTTTATAGTGTCTAGAGAATTACCAGTGACTTTAGCCCCAAATATTTGGGATAAAAGCATCGTTTTTCGAATAGAGAGAGAGATGAAAACAGATTTTATCATTTGCATATAGTAAAATCTCGATTTGGCCCAATGACCGTTGAGACGCAATGGAAACCTACGTCTACACATCAAATATAGTCTCAATAAAGCAATTCAATCCCACTAATAAAGAGCTTATTTCATTCAATGTAAAGGTGGCAGTTTCCTAGTAAATCAGCAGTCAGGTCTGAATAGAGATTATATTCACTTAGCCATTGGTAGATTTGACTGTGGAAGTACTAGCTAGTCAGTTTCATAACTAAAATACAATTTATAATAACACACCAAAGCTTATATTCTGTGTAGAAAACAACCAAAACCAGTATTGTGCACCTCAGACTCATGGCTAGCCAAGCGTAATACGATATTTATTGATTTCTGCCGGTGCGTCACTTAATGAATGCAGGGCACATTTTGTAATTTCTCACGATACGTTTGGGAACGAGATTTTTTCCCGTTCCATTTCTCTCGGCAAACAATAGATGAGTGAGCGCGGATGGAGGGTCGGTTTGGTAGTGCATCGATAGCGCTGCGACCACTGCACAGATGTATGTCATCACGCCGAGCATTGGCCATTTATGTTCGCATCTCAATGTCAGTATAGTTAATATACGGAAAAAATTTAATTCCATTCGTTTGAAATTATAAAAAGTATAGTTCAATTGAAAATAACTTTTCCTAAGGAAGAATCAACCAAATTGTTTCATTATTTTTACACAGAAGATAATGGACCCAAATCTAGAATATTAATACTTAGGTACTCGTAAGGTACATTACTGTTAAAACATATTTATAATTATTACTACAGGAAAACACATTTGGTACATTTATTTATTTGCATTATTAAGAAACAGTATTATGTACAAACTTTTTCTACTTTTTTCCAACAGGGGCCAATACTCGACGGCGTAGTGCAGTGGTCGTAAAGTAAGGGCCATATCCCCGGGCTCCCGGTCCTGATGTATGCTACAGGGCTAGTGCTACAACTTGTCGCAAACCAGTTCCATTCTACGAGAACCTGCCAATTTACTTCCTGAATTACTTGTTCCGAAAGTTCTATTTCTTGATTGGCCTACGGCTGGGAAATACTCGTATCACAATATCACTGAATATAATACGATTCTAAATTCTGTTTGTATCTGTAGAAAAATTAGACTGTAATTAATAATAACAGCTAATCGTCACCGATCAGTCAAAGTACAAATGAATATTTCTGTTCTTAGCGTGGGATCTACATATGTATACATATGTGTCTTCGCTCGTTTGGAAAAATATTTATGTACTTACATACTTAGTTTAAAAACTAAAAATATGCAAACGTTTGCCAAACAAAAAAAAATAAAAATATGCAGATCGCAGAGATATGGTATCTCAGTATGGAATGAATTGTTCTTTGTAAATATTAAACTTTTTGACATAGCAAAATACGAGTACAATGTAAAATCCAAAAAAAAGCCCTAGCAAAATAAAATCGAATAAATTTTGGGTTTGTATATAATGATTTTTTTATGTATAAGAAAATATTCTGCTGCGTAAGGCGTAAGACGTATTGTCTTGTTTCGAGTCAAGAAAAAAGGTACGTTTGTTATTTAAATATTTTTTGCATGCAAAAAGTTACAAAAGCGAGAACTTGAATCAAATCATTAATATTCATTCGAAGATACGAGTGTACTTATTCTTCAGAATATAATGACATGACAGATATGTATAAGTAGGTTGGTGCATGAAAGGGTTATTATTTCCGGAGGTGAATCCTACCTGCCCTGCCCTGATACAGTTACATTCATTGCACACACTGAAGTAATTATGCCCATGCAAGAATCTGAATAAAAGATTCGGCGGAAGGAGCTACCTGTCTCGTGAGAATTGAAGGGCGGATGTCGCGAAAGGTGCCCTGGTTTTTATTCCTCTTGTAGCATTTCGACGAATGTCGAGAATTAAAGTAAATCCACCTTATAGTTAATCGGCGATTTCCGATTCACTTTAGAAAGAAGGTGCATCATGTTTGACAAATTAAGCAACGTAAAAAATAAATAAAAACTTAGTGCAGTAAATGAGATAAAAAAAAATATGATTATGATAAACGAGGTCTACCTGACAGGTGACTAACTAACTACGACATATTGCTGATATTTTATGATTAGATAAATACCTACCTAAGCACTGCGAAGAGTCCAAGACCTCCCTCGTAAAGTGATCACCAATATATCTACTTTTTTATAAATATTAAAAAAAAATAAGCAAGACTAGTAGGTTAGTATTAAAATTAGTGATTATTTTTTTGCGTTTCCTAATTAATAAATACTGCAAAACTGGTAAAGGTACTATATACTTACCTACCTATATTTTAGCGCACCTAACTTTAATTTCTCAATCCATGGCGTGTGAATTTAGCCCGTAGCACCTGCTACTGCACTGCATTAAAAAACCGAACACAAAAACGAAGGAAGGGAAACATAAACGCTTCTGGTTACCGAATGAACTTACAAAAACGAATTACACTTGTGTGCCCCGTTCCCACAGTACTTAATCGATCATGTGAGCGCGTCATCCGTACTCTATTATGACCACTTCCACTTAAAGCGTTAGAAAGTTCAGCGACCTTGATATTGTTATCTATATCATAATAAGGCATTAACTCTATAAAAGCAATCTATCATTTGAAATTAATACGATCAGTGATCGGCACGGCGTGGTGCAGTGACGCGGCTCGCGGCGGGCTGAACGTATCTGCATAGCTGGGCGGAATGGCGGTTAATCAGGTGGCCCGTTATATTACATTGTGCTCTCCGAGAGTTCGAGCCCGACAGAACAGGTTGCTCCAATGACAAAGGAGCAGATTCCATCGTCCGCAATCCGCGTCTGCGAGCCCCACATTATAAATAGTCCGTCGAAATAATCCGTTGTTGCGTGTCACTGCGGCGCCCACCAACGTAGGCCAGTTCACTTCCACGCTTAATGATATCTAACGTAAAAACAATCCATAAAAAGCGCAGAGTGAACATTCTGATTCTGCGTACAGTTTTGACCTCCCGTGATTAATCGTCCGAGAATTATTAATAGTTATCCACGTAATAGCTGCGACCCGATGTTGAACAACTTTACCGTGTCATCTTCTCATTATTGATATTTGGGTCAAGTTAACTGATGAATGTTTCCGATAGTGATCTGTTTAAATTTTAATTGATCGACTTTAACTCTGAGTTACAAGCGTGCAGCAAAGCATTAGAAATATTCCCATCGGCAAGTGGTTATGCATTGTTGTGAAATGTTGACTAATAACCGTAAAACGTAAACAATCGACTTTCATTTAAAACAAGGATATCTGCGCGCCACCTGCGCCTGCGCAGGCCGGGCGGAGTCGGTGCTTTACTGCCGGGCCGCTGCCGGAACAATACAGCGGCTGGACATACTATTGTAGTTTGCAGCACGTGGTGCAAACTGATACAATGTTCCGATACCACCTGATTTAAATTACTTTATAAGTGTATTTCACGACATTGTTTCCGCAGCCAGCGAGACGCTGTCCCGCTGTCGTTCACACGGCAACATCTGTTAAATAATTAACGTTCAAAAACAGGAAGTAACATTTAAACCTAATTAAGTTACAAACGTAATAGAAATCATGTCCGGATCAGTTTTAGTGTTTTCGTAATCGCAAGTATAAGGTATTGATATGCTCTCATAATTATTTTACCTATTAACAATTATATTCTTCTTCTACCTACATTGAAGAGGCAGGCTCTTGTCGGTGCCATTTTATAAAGCCCCAAAGTTATTGTTCATAGCCCCAAAGTAGATCTAGATAGATCTAAGATCAAATCTAGATCCAAGACAATTTGAATAAGGCTATTTTCCAACTTGCCCTAGCTGGGGATCGAACCCAAAACCTCCGTAATGGAAGACTAGCGTGTTACCCATTACGCTACGGATTCACGGATGGAAAAAGACGATTTTGGCAGAGATAAAGGAGTGGTTCGCCGTTAATTCATACATTTCAATCACTACTAAACTTAAGGCGGTGAACCCACTGCACCGCGCACAGTCGCGGAGCGTGGTTCAACAATGACGTTCCCGCACGTTGACGCATTTTCAGTGTGTTGGACTAGGCGTGGTTTCTATACAAATTTAGATATCTACTTGCATACAATGTTAAAATCTGCCGCCCCGCGCTCCGCGACGGTGCGCGGTGCAGAGGGATGATCACCGCCTAAGGCCGCGTCCACAGATAAGCGGTGCGGTGTGCGACGCGGCCTAATACCTAGTCACAGTGAGCAGACTTTTTTATAAGCTTTTATTTAGCTTGCCCTGTTGTTTATTTGTTTTTTGGGTCAAATCTTGCAAATTAAATTTGAGCCACTTCCCGGTTTCCTATTGAGATGAAATTTTGTATGCATGTAAATCGGATGACAACATTTATATAACAAGAAGCTGAACTGATGATGAAGCCGGAAGGTGTAATACAACGTCTTCATCGAGTTTGGGCTTATTAAATTTATCTTGATAAGTACTTAGGCCTTACAATAAAAGCTTGTACAAAAAAATATTTATTTACGAAAAACTTATTTCTTATTATGTATTTATTTTTACTAGCCAAATAAATAGAAAAACTTTTCATGCAGGTAAACAAACCACCTGACTTGGGATAAGTTCAATCCATGATACTAAACTTTTCACAAGAAAAAAAATATTCGATAGAATGAACTTTGTTCTCATTTTTATCAGATTTCACGGAATGATTTAACTTATTGTAAGATTTTTCATAGTATGAACTAACTCGTTCATAATTTATACGGTTCATAACGTTCGGTATGATGGACCGACGTGAGAGCCAGCTGGTGCGGACTGGCGGCACCCGAGATCCTCAGCCGATTACACACTATTATAAAACATAAATGATTGTAACGCCCTGGCTAAAGGGGTTAAACCGCGGCGGAAATTGATTTAAATTACACTATTAATAATTTTAATATTATGATACGGCACCAGTAGTAGTTTTTGTTGGAAACTTCGATTTGTTACTAATAATACAGTTTGCTTTGTTGATATAAAAAATTAATTATACCTTGTGTAAATATTTATTTACCTTAGAAATCGAAAACAGTGATATTTTAAATTTAATAATAAGAATTCTCGTTTGATTTATTGCTCATTTAGTTTTTTTATTCAAATATTTTCTAAACTTAGGTAGGTATGTAGGTTAGTACATACAAGTACTTATTCGGGCATTCAATTACCATCACTATATGTTTGGTTATATCCATTTTATATTTTTCTTTTTTGCCAAACTTTTTAGCCTATACAGACAGGTAGGCAAATGTTAACGCTATCAACGCAATGTATACTTAAATTCTTAGTTATATCACTAATATTATAAATGTGAAAGTGTATTGTTATGTCCGTACTTTACGTCAAAATAAGCAATGGGTCGACGTAAAACATTGATGAGTGATAAATGGATAATGATAAAGAAAGGCTATATTTATCCCGAAATAATTTTACAGAGCAATGCGCGCGAACGAAGTCGCAGCCTAAGTTAGTTAATTGTTTGTATTGATGAGAAATAGTTATAAAATTAGTATGATGTACTTTAAAATACAAGTTACTTACGTGTTATCTCAATTTGTAGGCGGAAAGCCAATTTGTTACCTTGCCCTTTAACCTTTTTAAAAGTACATACTTACTTGAGTAGAACGCGTATTCAAGTTACTTGAATACTCGCATTAAAAAAGTACTTTCTGAACGTACTTTTTTAATAGGTTATAAGGAAAGGTATTCATTCCCTTGTCTTAATTAGAACACTAAAGGAATAGAACAGGTACCCATTAATCATAACTGCTACTTATTAGAATTTTTCTAATACTTAATAGAAATAGAATTAAGAACCAATCCATCAAAATTGACTCTACCTTTTAGTATACATTAGTGACAAAAAGGCTGTCTCAATTTTCTGAATACAAATATATTAAGTAGTTTTTGACCTAATTCGAATATTAACTCGTATATTTAATAAAAAAGTTTAATTTAGAAAACACCGTGTTGGCGGTCAATTACTGACCCAGCAGGCGTTATCCCGATTGTGGTTCAACAGATGGTTGTTTTTTATGACCGGCGGGTCGACGGTCGCGGCCGCGCTGGTGATGGGGCGCTGAGCGCGGGGGTGTGCCCTATAACCGTATAATTACATGTTGTAGATGCGCGCGCGCCGGCACGCAACAATTGGCTTAAACGAGTGTTTGCTTTGATGTGCCGCCAACTCGCTGGTTATCCACGTGCGGTCGCCTTAACCCGTTCTCATGTTAGGCTTATTAAGAAGACGCTACTCGTTTTACGGTAGTTTACGCAACAAAAAGCTGCCTCTCGTCGCAGTTTTCAAAGGCATCTGGATAAAAAGCGCATCGCAAATTCCACTCTCCCAGACGCTACCGAGATCACATTCTATTCTTAACCGCAAGATAACACAATCGTTATTATGTTTTTACGATTTATTCAATTTAGCCGCGGCGTCCATTCAACAACTCGCTAACTATCTATGTCATCTATTTGTTGTAAAGTGTACAGTTATATCGCACAAATGCCAAGGGCTACATCGATCAATCCAGTGTTGTCGCAAGTGATTCTTAATCGGCGGTCGCCGTCGAAAGTTGAGTAGCGACGTCGTGATGCCGAACTTAGCCTCCTTCTTTGCTCCGGTAACACATCGAACGTTGTGAAAAGGCTACGTCCAGACTGTCTCGATAATCTCGGCGACACCGCATAAAAACAAATTATTAATCTTCCGATCGTGACTAACGTTTTCGGTCCATCGTTTACTCGACGGAGGTTGAGAGTCCAGATTAATACTGGAGCAATAATTTGCGCGGTAATGCTTTCAAATGTCGCAGCCGAGTCGATGTCACTGAACGCGTATCGCCTGCACAAGAGAGCCGAGGTGGACAACCTTTGCTACGTTTTTTATTGCAATACGAGTGTCATATATTTAGACGCAATCTTTGAATTCCTCACTCAGTTCATACTAGTACAGAGGCTACAAAGCCGCCTTAGTTTTTGTCCTGGTGGAAACAACTTAATTGTTGCATTTTTTCTCACTTACAAATACATATGTACCTACTCGTATAATTGTAACTTGACGGAAAACAGAGTTACAGTCTACCTTACTCAAATCCCTGAAACCCGTATCATGAAAATAGGCGATGCGGCTAGCAGCTCTTCACTCATTTTGATTAATCACTTTTTCTATCTACTCGCTCAAAAACTCGTTAAAAGTGGCATTTGAGTCTTTCGATCCTATGCTCTGTCTGTACTGTTAGGGATTAAGACATGATAGTGTATCTATACCCACTACCCAGCTACAAAACAATTGATCATGTAATTACCCGACTACGGCAAAGCCAATGAGGGTTATGTGTTTCTTCGCTATGTATGTATGTTCATCTGTTCCCTCGTATAATCAAAGATATCCATGATACCTTGACAAATCATCATCATCATCGGAATCGTCTTGGCTAAAACACAGTAAATCCACTGTGGCGCCCTCTATAGGCCATAAAGTAATGAACTAAAAAATAAATCGAATCATACCGAGTCGGGGTATTAAATGAAAGAGCTTAAAATCCAATGCTCGGAACAATTTAATCTTAATATATCTTGTTTACATTATAATGTGATATGCAGTTGTTAACTTTGGCTACTAGGTAGTTCAGTATTGCAAGTCCTCATCCCCAGTGTTCGTGGTCGATCTGATGACACGCGCCGACTGTCGTCAGAGTCCGGTCACGCTAAGCACTCCGCAAATGGACAACTGGTGCAATGGATATGCAATAGATAACAGATAGTAACACTGATATCACTGACCACGCATGAACTGGTTCCTAATAATTATTTCAAAACAAAACTTTATCAAGATTAAGTTTCATCACTATCATTTCTCATACCTCTGTGGCCTAGTGGTCATCATGCCAGGCTGACACCCCGTAGGTCCAGGGTTCGATCCCGGTCAGGGCGAGATGGAAAATGATACGTTATTTAAAACTTGTACACTTTTGTATCGACTAAATAGGAAATATTAATAATATAATAATGAGAAAAGGCCCGAGTATTCCAAAGGAGATACGAATAATAAATAAATAGGGAAAATTGCACTGATTGAGCTAGCCCCAAAGTCAGTTTAAACTTGTGTTTTATGGTATACTAACTCAACGATACTATATTTGGATAGGAAATGTTATAATAACGGAGATGAGATGATACTCGTACTTCCATGCTGGTCTGGGAGAAAAAAAAAGTTAGAATGTACCATCTGATTCTATTCCCGCGCAGAGCATGAAAGTCGATCAATGGGCCAGAATCGAATCATGGTATTAGACGATGTGATGTGACTAGCAAGCCATCATTATTATTTATATCCCCTTTTTCCATTTCATTTTATTTTATTATTCTATTTATTTATTTATTTTCGGAAGATTTACAGCATAATACAAAAATAAATATCACTAAGCACATCACTGAGTAGCAATTTACAAATCTTCACTAATATATTATGGGGTACATTTAAAAAAAAATAGTTTAATAAAATCTTCATTGTTTTTCACGTGTTTTCCTTATTCACCATTATGCTAAACGTAGCCTTTGGGTCTTGCGGCCCTGGGCCCTGTCTGCCCCGTTAGGGTGACGTGATAATGTATCTGTAATAAATCTGAGATAATACTGTAGGTATTTATTTAACTTTACAAACGTAATAGGCGGACTTAAAGCCGTAGGCTTTATCTACCAGTCAACCCACTGGTGATGCCGAGACAAAGAAAACTTTAGAAGTATTCAAATCTATCACACAAACGTGTACTTTTAGAAAGGTATACATATTGATTTTTCGTAATACTTATTTTAATTCATTAAACGAATACCTCAAAATAACGTACTCGTAGCTAATAATATAAACAAAAAAGTGCTACGAGGTTACGTCTACGAGTGCTACACTTGCTACACAGTTTTTCGGGTTGTAAAAATATCAAAAAAGTAATTGTTCTAATGACAAAACATCGGCCAAGTGAGAATAACACGGCTCACGCTTACTATACGAGTATAGTAAAAAATGCCACGGTTATGCGACTAAATAGTTATAGAGCTGAGATAAAATCTTAACCTGTTTATTCTAAAATTAAATATCTATTTAATTTTTGTGAACTATACAGTGTGACATATCAAATGACAGAGCTTTTTAAGAGAATTTGAAATATATATAAAATAGGCAAAATTTGACCCCTTATCTCCGAAATTTCTGGGCCAAAAATTAAACATACAATAAAAATACATAAAATAGTTCTTTAGATTTCAGAAAAACCTATGAGAAGTAGGAAACTCTCTTCACGCGAGTTTAACTCGCACTTGACCAGTTTATTTTCATTTTGGTAATACAATACGAAGCTATTAAAACAATTTAAATTTACTGATATCGTTTTCACTAGTTTAAATAGTATTATAATAGATCAGGTGCATTAAAACGGCATGTCATCACGTCATCATATCCAGCTAGGAATCACAGTCTACAGGGTGATAATGTTCCCATCTGCAGAAGCATTTAGTTAATTAAGAAAATTTTGGAAATGTGTTATAATAAAATAAATAAGTAAATAAAAAGTTAAAATTTTAATAACTTCTATTCACAGATACCTATAGTCTTTATTATACTTACGTGAAAAATATAGGTACCTAAGTTCATACTTGTATTCATATGAATAGGTATTCGCACATTCACAAGTTTACTTATTCCGACGCTTTACGCGAGAATATTGTGCTTTGCCAAAATGATATATAATAGTAAAGTTAGATGTAAACTTCTAGATATTTTCATATTAGGAGAACAAAATACGTATATCCGGAACTTTTTTTCCTCCGATTGTAAGTTGAAAGTTAAGTTTCTATTAGTTATCTAGTTAGATAAATCTTTCTTCATGTACTTATTTTTTTATGTTTCAATTTAGTTAAATTGAAACATAAAAAAATAAGTACATGAAGAAAGATGAGTAGTAGAGATTCAATAAAACATTTTTTTTAATATTTCCATTCATACGCGCTGTAAGCTGTACTGTGGCAAACATAAATACATCCGGGTTACAGTGTTTGCACTATATCAACAAAACGGAGCACCCTATACAGCCGTGATTATTCTAAAGTACGATGAATGCGCTAGCACCTCATATGTTACGATTGGATATCGATGGCAGGTGTTAGTGACCGGTCTGTGGCGCGCTTAATAAATAGACATGATGGGCACTTTGTGGCCGAAACGCCGATGATTCTACTTAACACCTTGATGGATCGTTTTGACGGTGCAGATAGTTTACAACGCTAATGAAACATAATAACTATCGATAAGTATCATAAGGTGGACCTAATGGAATTAATCATGGGCCTGAACCGTTTAACTCGGCAACGGTGAGTACGTCTAATCTGTCGGTGATTTATTTTCACCTGCTACAAATCTTGCTCAGCGGTCGTTGGTGTGCGTGTGTGCTGATCGAGATCCAATAATACGAGTAGGTAGTAGTCAGTACACTTTATTGAATTTTAGACAGAAGTTAACGCTATAATTTTTGTGTGAACTTCGGGTTTTAAATATGTAGGTAGGTATATCAATATCGCCATAGTTGGGTATTTTAGTGGGTCAAAAATAAATTATTTGGTACTGATAATATAATAAAACGTCACAAAATAATGCCACTTGTCATTGATCACATCCACTTTCACCGTGATTTTAATTTATTAATGCAGAAAAACGGATATTAAGAGCGCTATTTGACTCCAAGGAACTATGACGTCATAAATCGATATTTCATACAAATTCCATAGAAAATGTTTGTTTTTGACGTTAAGAAAAAAGTATCTGATTTGACTTGTTGCAAAATAGCGTATTATTATCAATTCTGACATTGGATAAATAATTTGGATCAAGATGTAGTACTACAAAAAAGTCCTTATAACTTTTACTTACCTTATACCTTATAACTTGTCCTTATAACCTATTAACTTTTCACTGTAGCTTACCTACTTGTACTTTTCCGAATTTATGTACCTAAGTATTATTGTGAAAAAAAAACTGGAAAATATAAAATTGGATAAGAAAGTCCTACCCTACCGAATTCTATAGGATTGTTGAATCTTGTAAGATAAGGAAGTGACTAGGAGATTTTAACATTGTTAAAGAGATTTTTTTACATGTTAAAGAGATATATAGACAACAAAAGAAACAGTATAGTATAGGTACATTGCAATAAATAAAACTTTTTTAATTTTCAATACTAAATATCATTTTCATCGTAAAACTGTAAACTCTGAAAAACAGTCGGCTGATTACATTCTGTTCTGTTGTTGTATACATTCTGTTGTTGTTGAAGGTAATTAGTTCTGTACGTATCTAATGAGCAAAATACGGAAAGACAAGACAAACAAGTCACACTGATTGACTGACACGAAAATAACTTCTTTTTGTGTTCTAAGTTAAATTACCTATAATGGGATACTAACTCAACGATACTATATTTTTTAATAAATACTTATATAGATAAACAAACGAGATGTTTATTGTATGTAGGTAGGTACCTACATAATTTTTTAGGGTGCTATAGTAAACAAGGAACCCTTATAGTTTCGCCATGTCTGTCTGTTTTTCTGTCCGTGGTTTTACTCAGAGACTATTAGTACTAGAAAGCTTCAATTTGGATGGGTATGTATATTAATCACACCAACAAAGTGGTAAAATAAAAATTTGAAAAAAAAAAATGTATAGCTGCCATACATTTTAATATCATTTTTAGGGTTTCGTAGTCCACAAGGAACCCTTATAGTTTTGTCATGTCCGTCCGTCCGTCTGTCTGTCCGTCCGGGCTCGTACTCCGCCGCTACTGCACCGCTTGTCACGAAAATTGGTGGAGAGATAGATATTGAAAAAGTTGATTTTTAAAATTATGAAAAAATGATTTTTTTAGCCCCCCATACCACGAAAAGAAAATTTTAAAAATTAAATTGGACTTGAATCCCTAACGTGTGGGATATCGTTGAAAAGGTCTTTTAAAATGCAACAAAACTGCTTTAAAACTATGTAGATCGAACCCCCCAGTCTTGAGATAATCTAATACAAAGTTAAAATTTGAGGTGTACACCGTAACTTTTAAAATATTACTAAAATAATTCTGAAAAAATGTGGTATATACCTCAAAGTATGTACTTTCAATTAAAACTATAGCGTTCTCGGTATCATAGATAGTTATTTTTTAATACGTCAGAAATCGTAAACCGCAATTTACCTTTAGAACTTTTATATTATGTTACTTGCTGCTATGGAACCCTTCATAGGCGAGTCCGACTCGCACTTGGCCGCTTTTTTTTTCTCGATTAACGCAAGGTGTGGGGTTTCATTGAATAGGTCTTTCAAATATATTGAGTTTGTGAACACCATTTTTCGATTAAGGCATCAGAGCTAAAAGTAGGGTTTACAAATTAAGTCAACCAACTTATTAAGCGGTTTTAATCGTTAAACCGTGAGGCGTGAACTGGTCGGCATGCGCAACTACGGAACCCTACACTGCGCGTGACCAGACACGCACTTGACCGGTATTTTTTTTAAATGTTTGTAGTGTTTACTGTACCTGTGCCGCGCCGGCCGACACCGTGCGTGCTTGTACAGATTTCAAACTTTGCAAGTTAAAATAAATCCCGATGGCAGCCCGGCCAGCGCGACACGTTGTTTTATTTTCTTTGAGACAGGTACCTACTTTGTAAAAAAGGAAGACTGCATTGAAAAAAGATAACGCAGTAAAACACAGACTCTTCGAAGAACTAAGTAAAGGTGAGGTATGCTTAAGTATATGAACAGTAAATGTATGATCGATACATAGGTAGGTACCCAAAAGGGCGACTTAGCGCGGCAATATGCAGGACTATTCCCATATGACATCAATGCGGAAATCTCGATTTTCAACATTCCCATACAAATTTTCCGACCAGCTGAATACTTTTCACAGCATTGGTCCCACTGGAAAAGTTATTCATATTTCCAAAAACATTTTTACGAGCTCTAAAACTACTATTCTTTTTTATCTCGTTTTATAATATAGAAACATTAAAATACGCCTATGTTTACCTCCGTTACGATTCTTGTGTAAGGAGATATAAATAAATTCATTGTTTACGTACTTACGAGTACCTAAGTACATTTCACAAAACATTAATTTCCTGAACGCGTTTCATGGGTTTCACAAACCATTTACTGTATCTTTTCATTTGTGTGCTCCAAAATAAGATATTAAATCAAGTTTATGATCATTTACATGTCGGCGAGTGTACCGTAAATTAACCTTTTTAATTGAGTTTCACCAAAATAAATCACCTCGAAAATAGTAAGCTGAGCTGGGAGCGCATTAATCTAGCCCTGACAGTTATATTTGCAATAATCATTCACGACAAAGCGGCTGAAGTTGCACAACGTTATTAATCCGGTTCAATACGCGTTGCGGTAATCATTCTCTTTATTAAAACTTTATTGTTTTACGTTTGATATTGCTACATGCGTTATTGAATACGTTCGTATGTAGGCTAAGCGAGATAATGATAGATAATGCGGCACAATGAAGCACGCGCCGCACCGGTTCGTTAGTGTAACTGTTGAGTCACGGAGAGCGAGGAGCCGAAGATCACCTGATGCCAGGCTCTGACAGCCGCCGTCGCCAGCTCACACGCACGCAGACACCACTCTCCTCGTCACTTGCCAAGGATCAAGTTAGTTAAGAGCGCGTATGACCCTGATAGTACTTAGAGCGATCTTAATTATTATCAATATTAACGAAATACTCACTTTATAATAAAAACACAGCAAAGATCAGGATTGCTTTAAATTTTCTCTATAGAAAAAAATTGCGAAGTTGCCTCCAAATCACCTTCGAATTATACTAAAACGGCTATTATTCAAGAAATACAATAAATTTGCCCTTGTAAGTTTGGATTATAATTGTACTAAACGTAAGGCAGTCATCATATGTCTTATTTTTTAAATAACTCTTAAATATTTTATGTAAAACTAAAAAACCTCAAAAACCAGAAACGCGTAAACCAGCCTCATTGACCGGCCGCGATTCTTTCCTCGCCGCTTGGGTCCCGCTTCGGTTCGAGTAAATTGGTGTGCGTGGAAACGGGAGCAAAATTTAGATTATCAGCATCTTAAGAACACGATACGAGTAATGCAACATGCAGTAATGCTTATGGCTGATGGCTACCTAAGGGTGATTCTGGATGTGTGCGCAGTTACCTTGAACTTTACCGTGCTTTGGAAACTACTCTAATGTTGACTCACAGTTTCATAGCTATCTCTAGTAACATACCTTCGCAGTTATTCATGTTACCTTACCTCTCGATGTCAAATGCCTTTAGGCGGCTTGACACTTATAGGAGAAAAAGAAGCAAAGTTCATCATAGACACCTGCTTTTAAAATACCAAACATCTTATACATTTTGCTACCTAATGTTAATATTAGCCAACAAAATAAAAAATAAAAATAATAAAGATCAAAACTTAATCTTCCCTTTACAAAATTATAGTACTTACATTGAAAATTCACACCTTGTTATCTTGCCTCAATAAAAACGCCAAATTTCCTCAAAATTTAAAAAGGTAGCAATTTAACGTTTACTTGCTAACACAAAAAACTGCGGTCGATAAAAAACATGATAATAGAAGCGTGGCCGAAAGCTTCCGAAGCTACGAGCTTTCGATCCACAACTGTTGTTTTAACTTTATGTTCGCACTTCGCACCCCAAACTAATTTAGATAACATTTTTTTCTTAATAATAAAAAAGCTAATATTAATGTTGGTTTTATATTGTAAACTAACTTAGAATAGGGATGATATCTGGGTCAGAAAATTATTATTCTAATTTGTCCGTTAGTTATATTATCCAAAAATAATGTACCCATATTTTTCAGTTTATCAAAAAAGTAAAAATTCACAAAGATACAGAGTATTAAAGTTCCAGAGTGGGAGGTTGTGACGTCACCGATGTGTAGAAATCGTACGAAAGCGTGACGTCATGTGAAATTTAAATGCGCTGTATCTTCCTTATTTATTGTTTTTCAGAGAAAAGGAAAAATACGTGTACAATATTTTTTAATAATCTAACCGATGGGTCAAAAATATTTTCTCAGTCATCATGCGTATTGCATGCCATTTTAAACAGTACATAGTTGTTATTGTAGTATAAAGTTTGATAATTAATTTGCGGTATTACAGTATCCAATTTTGTTTAAATCTGGCAACTGAGTTTTCTACCAATGGATTAAACTGAAAACTTTGACGTCAAGTTGTAATATCGTACTATAGAGATCGAAGAACAAAGAAAATTTTCTGTACGGTTTCAAGACAAAGCTGATAAGTGTTTTACTCATTGAATTGTCTCTTATCAGAACCAGCCTAAGTTTTCGATTTAAGCCATAATAAAACTCATATAGCTGCCAGAATAATCAGATCAGCGTTGACGTATTTAAACTCGATTGTTCATAGTATGTACTTGATTAAGTTTATAACTCAGTCATTCCCAAGTGGACAACAATGACAAAATTTATTGTGATTAAAATATTTTAACTCCAAAAATAAAGTAGGTAACTGAAAAAAGCAGAGCCAACGTAAGCCCCTCTTAGTATCGTGCTTCAGTTGCATCGTGAGGAATGTTTTGATAGGAGCGAAGACACCTCTCGAATCGCCTCTTCATTGTTGCAGATTCCACGGCCTTGACGGCGTGCTTGGCTTCACGACTTTGCACAAAGACTGTCAGGAATAATTAAAATAATTACTGTTTACTATAATTAATGACCCACATAACGTGATATGGTTTGATTGATCTCAGAGTTGTGACGAGATAATTGTGGCTTGCTCGCTTATTGCCACACGCCGTGTTACAGTCAGTTTTCAATTAATGAATACGTAGAGGTACCACCTTTAGCACAATACTTTACCTATCACCGTGTTGTGAAAGAACCTCTTGCAGGAGAGTCTTTTATATTTCGATTGTCTTAGAAATTAGAGGTTAATAGAATACCTGGCGTGTTCTAACTGACATGTTGCACATTGAATTTGCAAATCGTTTTAGCATTTATCATTATGAAATGTGTTTTAATTTATCATTGACTGACTCATGCATAATATTTTAAGATATCTTTTACATGTGTATAGGGTACGAAGAAATAGAATATTCTTGAAAAACTCTACTCTTTAAAAACCTCGTCAATCATCATCATGTATTGTAAACAATGAAAGATCAACGAAAAGGAGGTTGCGATTTTGCGACGAACCTGCTTTCTTTCCGTACGATAAGCAATCTTAAATACCTTCTATAATACTATTACTGCCTATCTACTAACTGATAAAATGTAATTTCTGTCAGTCCAACTAACCAGCCATATTTAAATTCTGGCGAGTTGGAAGCTAATGTCCGTAAGTCTACTTAGTGCTTTCACTAAAGTTGATTAAAAGATTCTTTATTAAGGTGCTGAATAAGGGTTATCGATTATAATTCCACGCGAGTAGAAGCGGCGGTGGCGGCGTCTCGGCAGATAGCCCCCGGCTATCCGCTACATAGACACTGCATTAGGGCTCCGACGGCGGCCCGGCGGCTCCTTTACTGCCATAAGCGCATTTAACCCGTAATCGTGCTTGCATTTCTCTTTTGTGTGCAAAGCAAGAACAAAAGAATTATCTTGGAACGCAGTTAATTATTGCACGGCAAGTGGCAAGTACGAGTAAGTACAGTTTAAATCAATTGAGTTGTCATAAATCTAGAGTACTTGGCACTTGTCTTTTACAATAATGTCATTAGCTATTTTTAATAAAATCTCCAGTTACAATTCATGCAAGATATATGCAGTAGAATTTTAAACAAACACTCCGTGTCCGTCCCTCTCTGGATACTAAGTACAAAAAAAATGCATTTTTATGTTTATGTAATATATGTATAATATATTACATATTTCTATTTTGTAGTACATGTGTTTTATATTTTCATTTTCATAAATGTAATAATTATTATATACAAAAATAATATAGAATATATATGTAGGTATACAGAAAAAAATTTATTACATTTTTAGGTTCATGTAATATATTTATAATATATATGTATATATATATATTTGCATTTTGTAGTAAATCCGTCTTATTATAGAACAGGACTAACTTTGTAACTAGGTTTAAACCATTACCCACCTAAATCAAGTTGACATCTTGTAATATCACACTACCTCACCTGTCAATGTCAACTTGATTTGTGCGGATAATGGTTTAAACCTAGTAACAAAGTTAGTCCTGTTTTTATGAGAAGACAGCTAGTGTTTTATATTTTACTTTTTATAAATGAAACTCAAACCTAGCTTAAGAATTGAACAAAATAAAACAATAATATTTCTTATGCCTATAAGCTGCTGTAAGTCTTGTGCTGTCGACCTGCCACTAAACAAAAAATCTACCAAAAATAAATGGAAGTTTAAGCTACAAACATCGCAAAGCAAAAGGGTTAAAAATACATGAAGGCTACAATATACACGTAAGTACCTTTATTATAAATCCCATAAAAGACTATCAAGAACGATAGCAGAACACGAGAATTACTGAACAGTTCAATGCAGGTATAATGCCATGTCAAACTCATTTTCTCTTCAAGCTTCACGACTCTGGAATTCTTTACCCGTTGATATTAGAGAAATTTCTACCAAATTCTGTTTTAAGAGGAAAGTCCACGCCCTCTTTTCAAACTCCCTTTCTATATAAAGTCATCATCATTCAGTTCTTCTTTTCTTTAGTTATTTCTTTGTTATTATATTTATTAGTATATGTATTGTGTAAGTAGGTATTTACTCTGATATATTTATATATAATATATACATATATATATAATAGTGTGTATGAAGTACTTAGTATTTTTGATGTAAGTATATAGGTATTTATAGCTTTTGCGCCGCACAATTTTCTCTGCTTATTCCTATGGTTGACTGGGAGAAAATGCTCTTAGCATTAAGTCCGCCATTTGTTAAAAGTATATTTTTACTTTGGACAATAAAGTTTGATAAATAAATAAATAAATAAATAATATTATGTATGTACATACATAAGTATAAACAAACATATATTAAAATAACCATATTCGTGTGAAGCCGGGGCATTCAGTTAGTGTATAATAATATGCAATAATGTTGTTATAAGGGTAAACACAGGAAGGCTGTTAAGACAGCAGCGCGAAGGGCGTGGGCGCGATTGACTCGTCACAGGCTATCGGCCTCACTTAGCGCTAACTTGGCGGAGCTTTATCGCGGCGCCTGCGCTTCGAAGATTCACTTAACTCAGAGCACTGACACTGCATAAATATTGACCATTCCAACTTGCAATCATAATACTATACAACCAATGATGCAGTCAGCAGTTGATAAACTCAAGTGTGTTTTAACGATTCATGTTGGTAAGCTTTAGTTACGAACACAGTGATTTAGATTTTAGACTAATATGATTTATGACTAGGATTTGTAAATGACTTTTTGTAAAATTTAAAAGTAGTCAGTGGTGTTTTGATAATGTTAAGTGTGACTCGTACTGAAGATTTTAAGTAGGTTATATCAGTAGGTTATTAATAATTGTATTATATAATTTAAAATTAATTTGGTGAACATTTTGAGATCAGATTGCAAACGTTCTAAAAAAGGAGAGGTAAACGTTCTAAAAAAGTTGATGAGTGAAAGAGGTCTGTCAGGATCGTAGCAAATGGAAGTCCATAGTCTCTGCCTACCCCGGTGGGAAACAGGCGTGATAGATGTATGTTAAAAACCAAATACATAGATAAATTCCAAAAGTGAAGCAATACTTTTCAATTAAGTTCATGAATTAGTAATCGCTATACCTAGTAAATAGCTACGAGGGCGATCTACCAAAAGACTAGTAAATTCAGCATGCGGCCGCGCAGCGTCGCAACATAAAAGGTTTTAGCTATCCGAGACACCGGCCAAAGACTCTTTAGATCTATTCGAGTACTAAAATAGACCCACTTTCTATCTTTTATTTACTGTCGCACTACTCGCTCCCTTATCGCTTGACAAAGAGCAAGCAGTCACCATTTGCACTGCGCAGAGAATTTCATTATAATTGGCCAAGCAATTTTTCGACTACAACATGAGAAAGACTTAAATATAGGTATATGTTGCATACAAAGAGGTTATTATATGGTGTGAGACCAATTTCAACAATAGGATAAGATTTGTCGAACCCGATTTGTTGTTAATCGCTCTCCCCTGTGAACCGAAATTAAGCGATTTCTGTGATGGCAGTACATGAGAAAATTTTATTTATTTGTTATTCAAATTTCCAATTGTTCTTTAATGAGGGGATCAAAAATGTAATAGTTGGTTATATTTACGTTAAACGTTTGTTATAATATGAACCTATAATAATAAACAATTTCGATACGTAACTCTTTTCTTTAGAAGAGTTTGAGTAAGCTTTGATAAGGAAATCTGTAGATGTAGCACCAACAACTTTAAAACTATTTTATATAATTTACTATATATATATATATATATCTATATATATGTAAATAAATTGCACTCAATATTTATAGTTGCTTTTATATACATAATTACATATATCATAGTGTTTCAAATTACACTCAATATTTTTATAGGCTTTTTATTTTAAACACTAGCTGTTACCTGTAGCGTTGGTCAAACAGGCAGTAGAAAATCCCACGGAAATCTCATATTTTCCGAGATAAAAAGCGTTCTGTGTGTTGATTCAGTTAATATACGCTAAACTTCATTCCAATCGTGATTGAGTTACAAACATCCCAAATCATAAACTTTCATATTCATATAAGTAGGTTAAGTAAGTATAACGCCTAATAAAATATACTGAAACTATGTTAAGGGTAGATTATATACAAAAAAAAAATCCCATACAAGCACGGATAAGCTGATCGGTCAATTTGTATATCTCATAAATTCTATTTTTAATATTTCGATATATGTTTCTTGGGGAAAGTTGTTTAGTATCATAGACTGAATTTTAAGCAGCCTTAAAATTATTTTATTATATTTTATTAGACCCTGTATATACAAAATAAAATTTATTCCATGTTGGACACTTATTACATAGAATTTTTACGTAAACATCATTATAATGTCACGATGTAGCCAACCCTGTACGTATCACGTATATTATACGAGTACGGGAATGTTTTACTCTGACACCTCGTATAAATACATGTTGATATTTGATGACATAGTTCATAGACTAAGGTTTAACAACAATATTTTATAAAATAATAAAAAATTATACATATAAAAATATTGAAAAACTTTATTACGAAGTGTTCAGACTGAGAACTAATTCATCGGAATATAAAATGCGACATCTAGAGAAAATATAACATCATCGGATTTAGTCACAATTACGAGTCAAATCACAACGGTCGATATAAGTGGGTATTACAATAATAGGAACAATATTATTCGAATAGGCATTTAATGACCGCTGCGAAACCGTTAAATTACTAATTCCACTGCGACCAAGTAACTATTATATACAATCACGCACGATATTATTCGTGAGTAGTATTACACCTGCTTTAAAATACATTTCAAGTACAATGTAAAGTATTTACTTAGTGTATATTTTGTTTATTTACAGGTTTCTTAAAAAAATATTAAGGATACACACGTTTTCCTTACGAACTTTCGCGATTTTGGTCACATATTATAATGGGTGGCGCAAAAGTACTGGCACTAAAGAAAATACTTTTATTTTTTTTATATGACATTTTCTGTCATTCTGTTGTTGAAAATTGTGTAGTGAACAAATGTAAAATACACTGAAAATAAACATGGACCGTTTTACTCCCCAAGAACGTGGAATAATTGTGTCAATGTTCTTACGGAATAATTCATCAGTGATAAGAACACAACGTGAATTTCGTCGACGATTTCACCACCGTCCGGCACCGATTGGTCGCACAATTCGACGCTTTGCCACACGCCTTGAAGCAACTGGCTCAACATTGGATAGACCTAAGTCTGGGAGACCAAGAACAGGCCGTTCAGCTGAAAATATCGATGCTGTGCGCGAAGATGTGGAAGAGTGTCCAGAAACATCAACGAGGCGACGTGCCACGCAATTGGGCATTTCCAGACGGACCCTGCAGCGTATTTTGGTGAAAGACTTAAAGATGTTCCCGTATAAAACTCAAATGACTCATCAGCTGCTGCCTGCTGACCACCGAGCTCGTCTAGATTACTGCCAGCGCGTCATAAACCTCAACCTTGAAGAGGATGATTTTCCTTCAAAATTGGTTATGAGTGACGAAGCGCATTTCCATCTCTCAGGGCATGTCAATAAGCAGAATACTCGGTTCTGGGGCACTGATAATCCGCGCATTATTCAAGAAACACCTCTACACCCACTAAAAGTTACTGTATGGTGTGGCATCTGTGTTGACAGAGTGATCGGACCCTATTTTTTCGAAGACGCTGGAGGCAATGCGATAACTGTCACTGGAGAACGCTACAGAACCATGTTACGAGAGTTTTTGATACCCAGTTTGGACGAATTGGGGCTGGAGCACATCTGGTTTCAACAAGACGGCGCTACGGCACACACAGCGCGCGACACTATGGACTTAGTGAGGGACGCTTTTCCAGGCCGAGTTATCTCTCGTTTTGGCGATTTGCCTTGGCCTGCAAGATCACCCGATCTGACCAGTCCAGACTTCTTTCTTTGGGGTTTTTTGAAATCTCGGGTGTATGTGAACAAGCCACAGACTCTCGCAGCTCTAAAAGAAAACATTCGTCAAGAAATAACGAACATATCGCAGGAAGTGTTACGGCAAGTTATGCAAAATGTCATAAATAGGGCTCAAATGTGTATCAACTCTGGAGGTCACCATTTAAAAGACATCATCTTTAAATCCTAATGGTACGAAATTTAATGGCACAAATATACATTTAAAAAAACCTAAATCTAGTTTTCTAATTTAGAAAAAATGTTATAGCTGAACCAAATAGGGTCTTTACTTTTGCGCCACCCAATATTATAATTTAGTTCGCTCCAAACTCGGTAAAAATCTTACAACCCCATATCTCTACAACCCTTTCACCTATTTGATTCATGTTGGGACTTTAAAATTGTATTTGTAGATAGATAATTAATTTATTCATTTTTCTGTAACACACATATACATACAAATAAAAATCACAATAAAGGAAAACTAATGAAATCTTAATTCTAGGCATGCATTTGTGTGCCACAGCAGCACAAAAGGGCTACAGCTCAGCACAATGTTGACTCCAGATGAGCAACTGCTGATTTTTAGCTGGCACCCATGAGAACACGCGAGAACGAGTGTAATTTAACTATTCAATATCCGGATTCGATAAAAAAAAAACAATTCAATTTATGCAACCAATTTATAATAAATATTAAATCATAGTATATACATATATATTATAATATATAGTAATATTATATATATATATATATATTTAAATTAATACCTACATTTAGCCTATTACATTTGTCTACCCGCCTGCGAAAGTTCATCAGTGATCCTATCAGTGCGCAATATAGAGTTCCTGAGCTAAGCGGAACCATCGATGGCGAAACTAACTATAATCCCACTGCACGGACTGCACCGCGAACCGTCGCGCAGCGCGGCGCGGCAGATTTTAACATTGTATGTAAGTATCTCAGTTTGTATAGAAAACACGCCTACTCCAACCCACGACAACGCGTCATCACGCGGGAGCGTTAGTATGTAGAAACCACGCTCCGCGACGGTGCACGGTGCAGTGGGATAACCGCCTATGTTTTGTAGAACTTTACATTCTATTTATACGTAACGTACTTACTTACGTTACTTACTGCCGACTTTACTATATTGCTTATGACAGAACGCTGTATTTGCATATTATTAGGTATATAAGGTATCACGTCTTTATCACTAATGGGTCAGATAGAGCATTTTGGCTCTATAGCAGACAGAGCCCATAGAGAAGCATAGGGCTGCAGACCCAAAGGCTAACGTGATGGTGGTCGATAAGATGGAAATAGGAATCAAAATGGTGATGGGTTGCTTGCTACCCACATCACCTATTAACAAGATTGGTATTTTCGCCTATTCCCTCGATCGGCTTTTACGATCTGCGCGGGAAAAGAAGCAGCTGGTACATTCTAAATTTTCTTTTCTTCCAGACCAGCATGGAAGAAATTTGCATAGTGAATCCATTTATGTGCTTAAAGTAGAGTCATGTATATAATTGTAAAGCTCTATTTTGTTTTACATTACACATCTATGCACAACATATATAGTCATGTACATGTATTTATATTCTTCAATAAAAGCGACACATTGTTATAGCTAAAATACATAATCTGTAAATTTTTCAAGTATCTAGTTAATGCACAACATAATATATGTATATTCATTCCCAAAGAGGGTTGACGTCAGGCAGACGACCGGTCGTACAACTATAGCCAAATCATTTTTAACTGTTCCGGATATTCCTTCTCCATTTTGCAAGGTCTTTGGCATCCGTGGGTGACAATTGACATGCATGTTATATTTGGAGAAGAAAAAACGTGAAAGCGCACCCCGGGCTCCGAAGCAGCACAGCTGAGGATGCGACCGGGAACGCGCTTAGACGGAGAATCTATGCACAACATAAGAATTTTTATGTAGTATTTCTCCAGCAAAAGTTTCTTTAAGTATATATTTTTTATTGAAATATTTAATCAAAACTTTTTTTAAACATCATTTGATTGCGTCTTTGTGTGTGAGATAAAGATGTTTAACTAAACACAATGTATCGATCTCCTACGACGTTAATAAAATGAAAGAATCATCATAAACTCATTATGTTTGTAAATGGGGATTGGTTAATGAAAATTGATTGAAATACGCCACGCTCTGCGAAGGGGTGGTAACAGTAATGTGATGAGCGTAGCTAATGCGCGCGCGCAGGTAACGCGCAGCGCATATACATAGATGCGCACCCTATCCTGTCTGAATTACATATATTTTAATTGTACAAAGTTCAAATTAACTTCTGATGTTATTAGTCAAACAAAGTGCATTTTTCACTAGTATTCGACATTATATTAAAGTGGCACAGGGTAGAAAAATTCTGTGTCTGTATCAAGAGCACTCTACTGCTACCACCCTTTGTAGCATTGTCGGATGTTTACTCTCTCAAGACTTCAGAGTCAGCATAGTTTCTTTCCTATATTTCTACTGTCAAAACTCATTTTTAAAAAATACCAAATAAAAATCATGCAAAATTAAAAACCAATCTCAGCTGACATTAAACCATTAGGTACCTACTAGTAGAAACTGTCTATTGATTCACGGAATATGATAGACAGTTCCTATTATATTCGGATTATAATAGTAGTATCACAGATCACGATCTGTGAACTACTGTAACTACAATATAAACCTCATCTCATTGTATAACTTCTTTCAAGTTTCTAAAGTTAGTTACACTTTAGCGCAGGAAGGAAAGTATCAGCACAGAATAAGTACTAGTACGTATCAGTGCAAACAAATATTTAGTAGCAGTGACGTCACGCGGCCTGCCCAGATGTGCACGTGCGCGCGCAGGTGAGCTCGCCGCGAGCACTGCTCCGACCTGATACAATATGCTTTTTTTCCAACTCGCCTCATTGTGATCTCTTTGAACTGTAACGGTTCCGAACAGCCGGCTGTCATCGATAAAAAATCTGATATAATCCCATAACGATCTTTCAGCACAAACTTACACCTGCGCGGCACGATAAATACTTGCCTAAGCATTGCGATTGTTACAGAATACATTAAACATAAATTCTCCTCAAGTTATATTGGATTTGTCAGAAAATGTCGTAAACTTATATAAAGTGTTGAAACCTGAGACCTAGAGTCACTCTAGCGAGTGCACTAATCGCACGTACAAACCGATTTGCATTTTCCTTTAGGAGTTATTGGCAGGTGTGGAGCACTTAGATTTACTACAGGGACAGTGATTCTCTATTATTAGTTATATCGGGATACATTTTGTTACCGACTGTTTACTTGGGTTTTGTTTGCGTGACAGTCAAGAGATAGTTGTGCTAAGGGCCGATGTGGTTATAACAGAATATGATTTGCTGTAAGTATTGTAAGTCGTTATTGTAAATGCAGCCTTGTGTTAGGTACTTTAAGGCGTTAAGGTTTAGCAAAGTGACATTCGCATAAACGACGCGGAGGTTTGCGCAGGCGCAGGCGCGGTGTAACAGCGAGCTTACTCACCGGTCAAGCGCACGTGCGGCCGCGGGTGCGCTAATCGTTCCAAGATTAGTGCCTTGGCTAACAATCTTGTCGATAAACTCTACCCTATAATTCATTGAAATATTTATGTAGTAACATAATTATTGTAACGTTATTTGTTTACAGTAATATTGCTAAGTGGTAATAGTGAATTATCTTTAGTGTCATCAAGTCGTTTAAATGTGATTTTTCATCGGCCCATTCTTAGTCTCGGCAATATCTTGACCGATTTTGCTCATGCTCAATCTTAAAAAAAAACTATTGTTATAGTGTCAACTACAGACTCACTACCAAATTTCACATACAATTCAGCATGCCTGCCTATATATAAAATATGTACTTGTAACGTCACTAAGTATTTAGGAACTCAATGTAATGATGAACTGCAAAAATAATCTACAAATATCAAAACATGCAGATTTACGTTTAAATTACTCGAAACGGCTTACCTAAGCTTAGGTGACATCGTAATTGTTCTAAGAAATTCTATCTATTTTATATGTTTGCGCAAAGTGAAATCAAATATATCGATATTTGATCACACGGATCCGTTTCATCCCAGCACTAAAGCCGGCGTCTCGAGCTCGTAATCGTAAATATCGGACATTTAACACACAGTGGTCTTGCCGGCCTGTGATTATAAATAGATTGTTGCGATACAGACGACGTGTTTACAGGCAGTATCTGTCGATACTCGATCCACTGCTAACTACTACACCCATACAATTATATTCTAAGTTCAACACAAATGGAGCAAATTACGATTGAGGTTCTGAAATTATGACCATTGGATTGTATTGGAACTCGTATGTAGTATGTACTAATTTAATTTTTTGGTAATGGGAGCGAAAAAGTATATGTATACCTATCACCTGCTTCTCCCCCCGCGCAGATCATACGAGTAGATGCAAACTTTCTCGTAAATAGTAGATGCGTTTAAAAACCTGTCCTTATTATGTTTTATAAATACCTTATTATTCTTTACGGCCTACCATCGTTTTGATAAAAAGTAAGTAGCATTTAGGTTAAGCTCGGTATACACAGAAAAAAATCAAGAAAAAAATACTGAACTATTTATCTAATACTAACAATTCCATGCTGGTCTAGGAGCAAATAAAAACGTAGAGTTTATCAACTGCTTCTCTAATGTTGAACCTAGAAGTCGATCTAGGGAATGGGTGTGACAGCGCATCCTATTAAAAAAGTGATGGTCTTTAACCATTTTCCACCCAACTACAAGGCTTGTCAAGATGACCAAAAAGAAACTTACATCTTGCTTAGTCTTCGACTTTTGGCGCTAACCCTTTAAGGAATAAATATGTATACCTCTATCAAATTTCAAAATATCTTTATTATCATAGGATATTCATAATATCTCTTAATAATAGTCACTTTGTTTTGTTTTGCACAAATATTGACGTCCAATTGTTACTTACAGCTAAGTTTATGCCGCTTCCTAGACGCAAGTGCAGAGGAAGCGGCAACAAACTGCACTGCAGCATATTCTCCAAAGACGTCAACTAACAAACTTAAAATGAGTTATATGGGTTACATTTGTTGATTATGTCATAATTAAATTGAATTATAAGAATTACAAAATTTAAAATAATGTCAATTTGTTAATGTACTTAGTATGTACCAATGTACCTAAATTATGACATGTCTAAGTATACAAACCTTTAAGAGGGATGGAGGGAGAGAGAGATCTTTATAATATCTTCTGTAATCCTAAAAGGTTTCACAGCAAAAACCAAAACACAATATAAAGAAATCGGAACACAACATGTCATAAGACAAGCCATCAATCGAGACATCTTCAAGACTAATCATCTGAGTGCTGAGAAGAGCCGATAACGTCCTCGCTTAATTATATTTCCTGTCGGTAACGAGAAATAATGATGCAACTGTACAGTACGGGCTCTACAGATACAGACTATGTAGTAAGTACAGTATTACGCAGAGAAAACGATTGTAAGCAATACTGTAGGTAGCGTGGTCCAAAAGATAACAGATCGCTGGCGTAGGTAAATAAATGGAGAGTTAATTTTCACAATTCTCCCAGTTTTTGACATAAGTAAAGCATCTGTATTTCATCATCTTATTATTCCAGCAACTAAGATAGACAAAAGAAGGCCAAAGATTTCCAAGCGACTGAAAGCGGATTGCTTTTGACGTTTCCCAAATGAATAGCATATTGTTCACATAATCGCTGTTTATAAGTACCTATATCTTTCTCATTTTAACGTATTTCAGTTAAGGTCCACGCATTCTTAACTGAATTGCTTCAGAGCCTGAAGTGTGTTGCTTCGCAGTTCGTAGCCATATATCACCCAATACTTGTGTCAGATTTTTCAAGCTGTATACCTAAAGCGTTTATGCTCCAATGCCATTGAAATGGCTAAAATGGCTATGTTAGTAGACTTTGTTGATCTATGGATTTTCTCGACCAACGGCTTAACTTGCTTTATGGAGCAGGTCGAGAAGCTTGAGTAATAGACATCCATTCAACTCGCTCCACCTACGCCTGTCATTGGGCTCGCCCTGCGTTGAGTTGCTATTTCAATGCTGAGCTATCGAGCTCTTCTTGATCTGTCACTCTTATTATCGAGTATGTTAACTATATGTAGTATCAAAATTTACGTGCTACCTAAAAGCATCTGACGTAGCTCAATGATTGTCATCTAGAGACCTATAGACAACAGTCATTTTTACACCCTAGTAAACTAGTATGCAGGTTTTCTACCGACCGACGACGTGTTCGTTCACCGGTAGCAATTAGTGGAAGAAAATGATTGTACATGAGTCAGATTGCAGATTGTACTACGTGAGTACTGGTTATTATTCTGTGATTGTACTACAAACTTAGAGGTACAAGTTGGCCCGGGCGGGAGTCGAAGATCTACCGCTTCAGTTCTGTCACTTGGAACACAAGACATCGGACCTCGCGAGCTTTCTCGCGGGCGCCTGCAGTCGATTGTTCCACCGTCCACGTCGTCGCGTCGAATGCCAGGACATGTCATCTATCGGAGCTATGGGCTAATAAGATAGATACCCTTTCAATTAGCCGTTTTCCTCTAGAGGTTCCAAAAAACCCGCCAGATGCTCCACTAGTATCAAGAACGATTCAGCCTTACTAGTATGCTGTGCTTGTAGGTATTTGTTTTGACAGAACGATTTTAAACTATTAGACGCCATCTATTGACAATGTTTTTAACCTCGTTTTTTTTTCACTGGAATATGCGTGTGCTCAGATTTGTATGTGGGTTAGTTTACACACACACCCTTAAACTAACCCTCATACAAATTAGAGCAACTTTTAATAGAGGATTAAATAACAACCAAATAGAGTCAACTTAAATTTACAACACTACTCGTATGCTACCTTAGGTGTATGAATGATATCGATAAGTTACCCTACTGTTACTGTACCATACCATGCTATACATTGATTGTACTGAATTTGTACAAGTTGTTTATTATGAACTGCATGAGTTCATAATAAACAACAACACAACAGACTGAATGAAAATACTCTTTTAATCTAGTTTTTAACCGACTTCAAAAAGAGGAGGTTATCAATTCGACTGTATTTTTTTTTTATATTTATGTTTGTTACACGATATCTTCGCCAATTGTGAACCGATTTTAATGATTCTTTTTTTATTTAAAAGCCTTTACTATCAAATTGGTTCTATTTTAATTTGGTGAAGATATGATGAAGAACTTTGGAGATATGGAAGAAACTCCTTAAAAAATTGAAGTCGGTTGTTTTTTTTTTTATTTAATTATTTACTACGTTGAGCATCATTGACAAAACATATTTTCAAATAATCATCACGTGCTATTAGAAACATCAGTTGTAAACGATACAACTAACTGAAAGTGGAATTTAGCCAAAAAATAAATTTAATTAATAATTTGATAACTTAGTAGGTATTTAAAAGATTTACAAAAATTTAAATAGCTTTTGAATAAATAGGTACTTCGTGCAAGAGGGAAAGCTAATTAAGTTCACGAATAAACAATATCCCACCTACTTTCTATGCCCAGTTGGATGGGCTGGACCAGTTAATCAGATCTGACGCAGAAGTGGACTCGACACTAATGTGGCTAATGAAAAATTGACACGCGCCAGACCAGTCGCGCGGCGCAGGCGCAACACTAATAACTAGTTGTAAATTATTTATTAAACGAGTCGCCGCCGCCGCCACCGCCCTGCCACTTGTTCCATTGTTTGTAATCTGAACAAAATTGCGGAAGTGGTGTCCAGTTTTGATACCACTATGGTAACACGATTATTATGATAACTCAAATTGTCTACGTGCAGATAAATTACTACCTAGTGCTACATTGTGTGATTCGGCTTAATTTAGAAAATAATTTTCAAAGAAATATTTTCATATACCTACTTATCTTACTACTGTATAATTTCTTTTATATTTATTTTATAAAATTATTCAATTGAATACCAAATAAACGAAATCGGTAGATACCATGCCCCTACTGCTACGATAATTGTAGTCAAGCCTCTATCTGTATCTAGACGAATGTGAATTTCGTAAGCCGATTGTGAGGTGGTCAAGTTGATCGATGATGTGAAGCGTGCGCGCAACGGGCAGCGGGCACCGCTTGTCAATTAGGTTAGCTGGGTTCAGGGCCTAAGCTAAACTCGCTTTTATCTCAGCCCAGCGATCTAGCCACGTTTGCGCAAGTAACTTTAACGAGAGAAAAAAAAAATTCTTTGACATCCATTTACCTAGATTGCGCGCATACCTGCCGATAACGCAAGCATTGCAGATTTTTTTTTTATAAATGAACCCTTTTTATAAGTAAATTTTTTCATTTGATATTAAAAGAATTGACATATCTACTAATTATAATCTTCACCTTTGCCTGGATTTAGATTTGTATTGCAACTAGTAAAAAAAATGACACCGGTTGGCGCTAAATCACAAAGCATATTTTTGAACAAAGTGACAAGGGTAAAAAAAAACTGGCATGCGCTGTTGCACAGGTAGGCTGCTATAGAAAGAAAACAGCAAAGATTTTTTACTTGAAAAAATAAATACACCTATTCTTCATGTGCGGCAGAGTGACGCAAAAAATGTCGTAAAATCATGACGACCTCCATTCATCCGACGGGATCCTTTTATTCGATCAATGAAACCACTATCTACCAAGCTCATGGTATCACCTCTCTCGTGTTGGTTTAGTGGATCTTGGTGAGACGTGAAAGGGATGGCAATATCCAAAAACGTAGATAGATTTGCAGAAGCGTGACAAGTGAACCTTTGTGATTCTGAGAAATCAAGGCTTTGGCCGAAAGTCATCGTGTCTCAGCTGTGTGCCCATTATATCTGCAGCTGATATAGAAACGGCGAAATACATAAATATATACATACATATTTCATAGTATTAAAATCGTTCGGCGTATATTCTATATCGCGACTCTAGTAAAATACAGCCAAAAAAAATACAGAAAATAAAAATAAAAAAAATATGCGGTACCCTCCACCCAAATTTTATAAAACTGACGGAATCAAATGCGATTAGCAATTTTAACGAGAGGGTCGAGAGGAATCCAATACTTACCATATTGTTTGGTTTGGTCATAGCTTTCTCAAAATCTTGTACGTACATGGCAAATCTCTCAGGAAATAGTTACAATAATTGGTCTAGATAACAAAATAACTGATTGTTAGGGACATAGATCTGAGCTGCGCTGAATAGCAATGAACTTAGTGCCTAAGTACTCGTATGAATAATGTGTTTCAATTATATCAAATTGAGAAAAGAGAGGCGGGGAAGATACTCCGCCGATATCCGTATACTATAAGTAGTTCGTACTCGTAATCAATGACGAAATTATGGCAGCTTTTGCACCATTGTGGAAAAGTTCATCTTAGTTTGGTATTTAGGTGTGGAGAGGATAATTTTATACATAGGTACTTACACGCGTAAGCAGATACTTATGTATATGTCGCAGTTGGATGATATAAACCGCTAATTCACTAAACGTCTAGGTGTTTGGCATTACGGCTCGGTTTTGTTAAACAGCTGAATATCGTTCAGCTGGATTGTCAATGTGTCACGTTTAACAAACCAGCTAACCACGATTAGACCGCAGAATAGGTTATTTGCAGGCATGTTATAAACAAACACATTTATGACGGGGCATTAAAATAATACCTCAATTCAACTTCTTAGTATGTAATCTAATCTCCAACATCATAGAACACCAATACAGAATGATACAAAGTGTGATGCAAGTGGGTACAGAAAAGTTTATCAACGCGACATAATCTCAATGGCGGCGTAGTGGTTCCTCTCGGCCTTCATTTGATTCACGTAAATTCTCCTTTTTGCCGGAAGGCGGGCGTCGAAAAAACTATGTATATGGGAACAAAGCTGAAGATCTGCTTTATTTTTCCTAACCATTTGCAGTCCAAAATCATAAACGATGTCTCCGATATCTCTCGATGAAAACAGCTTACTCTCGGATCGCTGTGATGAATTCCTAACTAAATCTACAATCTTACGTCTTGCATTGCGCCGCGGCATTGATGAATACCAACCGTTTATGCCATTCTGCGTATGAGGTGTCAGTTTTTTAACGCTGTTTTACGAAACCGAGCTGTAATACCAATCAGCTAGAGGTTTAGTGAATTATCGGATTATACCATTCAACTGTGACATATATATGTTATGTATGTTAAGTTATGAATTTTTTGTTTGCATTGAATGTGTAGGGTACTGCACAAGTAAGATAAATAATTAGATAATAACATCCGATGCAAAAACATGTAATACAGAAAATCCACGTTCTAATTTTTCTATATTAGACATTTGAAGTGAACACCGCACTTTTTGAATAAACGCTCGATCTTTGAAGCTGCTCGTTGCGCAAACGGAGTCAGGCAGGCGTAGTTTAATGTTACTCTTGTGGAAACAGCTGTTCGCTCCCCCTTTACCTGGCTCCTATGTGTAGTGCACGCGTTATGTGCGCTCGCCTCTTGGGTAAATACGATTTGTATTTGGAGTCCTTACATCCGGAGATCGGAACACGGAGTCGACCCTATGCTTGTAGGTGTAGGTACTAGAACATTTTATTTGCGAACGTACAGTTGACCTCATATTAACATACGTAATTCACAGCTGAGTCCGATATTGCACCTTGGTCATTTTTTGTATGACTCGCGATGAAAGAATCCCATAGAAATAAATGGAAAATAGTAAGAAAGGAGAAGAAAAATGATCACGAAACAGAAATAAGTTGTAAAACTAATGGATAAGACTTCGGAGAAGTGACGGACTAATAGAAAAGATTTGCTAAAAAATCCAACTGTCGTTCTAATTATAACATGATCATACGTAGTAAATACGTATACCTACGTCCCTCTCACCGAATTCGAATGAAAAATTTAAAAGTATTTTATTTGTACTATTAAGTTATATTACATACAATCCGATAGTGTCGGAGAATCCTTTTATGCATTTATATGCCAATGCCAGGGTTCTCCACTCTGTCGTCCATGAAGCGAACTTAATAATAGTTACACATATGACAGGTATTATTAACCAAAATGTAATACTTAAATAAAACTAAAACAATTTAACTTATATAATTATATGACAATTTTTATATTTACTCCAGAATATAATTATCTAGTTTGTGTATATGTGTGTGTGTGTATTGTTTATGTAACATATATGTAATATACTTATATAATATGTTTACAAATTCAATTGAGTCTCAGTTTCCTCATATGTTAGAGTTTTTATCCAGTTTATTACTGAATTTTTACATTCATGAAAAGATTTAGGATAAATATTTATTTTCTCGTTGAGTTTATTGTATAATGTAGCAGATCGATATTTAAATTGTGTCTTAGTAATATTAGTTTATTTACAGGGATTTTCATGGTGGTTCGATTTCTCCTTTTTTCCAATTGATTAGGATCATTGTTAGTATTTTATGTGTCTTTAATTTTATTTGTAGTATACATATATAATTTTCGTACAAATAATAGGTTACATAATTCACATAGTAGGTCAGTTAAAAAAAATTACTTTTGAAGTACATTATTTTTAGCAAGTATCTCTGTGACTGACTGAACACATTACAACACACTCACACTGGAGATATACACCTCCAGTCCAGACTGTACTTCCTATACAAATTTTAAAAGGGATCCGAAGTGAATACGAAAAGTAGGTAAAACTGATAGTCGGTGAGACTAAAAAGTAATAGGTACTTGGATACGAGATATCAATAAACACACCTGCCATCGACTTCCTACTCTATATTTGCTTAGCAATGTGATCAGTGTAGTATTGAAAGGGGCTACATTATGTAGTACTCGCTCAAATAAGTACTACATAATGTCCATGATCTAACAATACCAAAATCGTTATTATAGAATTTTAATGTGATCGAAATGTTCTTATTATCATAAATGTAAATCATTTGATAATAAAATATAACCAATCCCCGAAAATGATCGACAAAATGCACAAAAGGAACCGGATCAGAAAACTAGTGCATATTTATATTGAATTAATTATAAACTCGTTTCCAATTGTTTGATAAAATAAATCGGACCCGAGCCGTGTACGGGTGTCCTTTTGAAAGTCAGAGCAATCGGAAGCTGGGCAGGTGTGCTCGATCCGTTTCCCATGAGCACATTATGTGGAGCACGAAATACGTTAAGTGATGTTAATTAATACAAACCATAAATAAAGCATATTAATAATGTATATTTATTTACAATAACTTACTGTAACTTAAAAGGTTTCATAATGATAAAAATATTCATGTAAAATAGGTATTCATTTTTCAGGACAAATTATGTTACAAATTTACTGATCAGTTCTTTAGATCATGAACCGTTCTGCATGGTTGTGTACTTATCTTGTTATATCTACCTAGGTATGTTTTTGTCGGTAATGATTAGGTATTTATTTTTCAGGTTAGTAGGTACCTATATTATGTCAGTATCTATATATTTGCAATCTATCTTCTTAGATGTGTATGTCTACTCAGCTAAACGAAAAAATTTAAAATAGTCGTTTTTAATATTTTTATTAAGTAAAGAATATAGTTGTTGTTTATTAGAGAAACAAATTTGTGTCAAAAGCTAAAAAAAAATAAAAGCAAAACTTTTAAATTTGCTAAACGTGTATCGTGTTGAATTTAGCGTTCATTCAAGTTGTTGTCGGTATAATTTTTTAGTAATCGTGAGTTGTGTACCTACGGAGAGCTGCGTGTAAGGACAAGTCTAAAATAAGAACACTTAAATTCCGACTCGTCGCACAAAATCACCCGCATATTTACATAGGTTGGCGAAGTGCGCTTCAAGAAGGTCCTTCCAATCGTTTAAATATAGATACTTACATCCTTTTTTACGCCACCATCACTGCACGCAAACCTAAATAATTAAATCCGTTTATCACTTTTTATGCTTTTTTTGAAATCTTAGTTAAGAAGATAACTCATACCTTATCCTAGACAGAAGCAGACTTTCATGGACAAACGTAGTATGTATAGCTTTTATTTTGAAACGACATGTCATATTTCGGCAAAATTTTGTAATTTCAAGGAAATGGTATACCTATGTAGGTATATCTAGGTAGTTTTTACAATCAAAATATGAACTTGAAAGATAATATAGGGAATTATTTATTATTTGACCATCAGTATGGAAAACTTCTACATCTTAACTATACTTCTGATAGATACTATAATATGTGTGCGAAGCAACACCATGTGCCATTAGATCAAAGAAGAAATATTTCAAAAATTCTCAATAATGTGGTGGATTGCCTTGATTTACTTCCTAAGATAGGTTTCATAGCTCCATAAAGAATAATGCGTAATAATCCGTTGTTCCTCACCCCTTTAGTAAATTCTAACTACAGACAAAACTCATTTCTTTGGAGGACAAGCAATGGGTACAACCAGGCTTCGTCCAAGGTAGATATATAGATATCTAGGTATAGACCTAGACTGAGACGCCTTCTTACTGATTTCTTCTTCCCAAGCGATGCAATGACGATTTACAATATTGAATGCGATTCAGTTTAACACATTGTTGGACACACTACGTCTATAGACGTAAATCATTTGTTATATCTATTGTGTCTGGATTAGTGTCCAGCAATGTGTTACTTTAATATTTACTTACAAGTTTTATCATTAACTATTAGATATTAGTTACATTTCAAGTACCTACTGAATATGTGGATGTTAATGTCTTTGTTTAGAGATCATAGTCTTTTTTTTAAATACAATGTTTTCTATCAGTGAGGACCTGTAATGGACTTTCTGTACACATTAAGTTTTCTATGTAAATTATAATAGTTGTTGGTCTTCCAAATAAAATAAAATAAATCTTATATTTTCTATCAATTTCATATTTCGATTGTTCGAAAACTAGTTACCTAAGTATATGACGAGATATACTTATGCAATTTTTTTGAAATTACAAAACATGTCATTTTAAAATAAAAGCTGCCTAGACTACGTTTGTATGGAAAAGTCTAGGATAAGGGGACTCCCACATTTCTCTTGTTTTTACTTACTTACTTTATCGATTTCATTCTCCCGTAGTGCATTTATCTACACACGACCTCTAGGATAAAATAGGAAAAGGGAATAGGGATATAAATGTATAAATATACGTCACAGCATCCTTATAACCTACTACGTAATGTCAGTACTAGTACTTATTCTGTGGAAATGTGCACTAGAGGCGATATATATAGTATTTTGTTCTTCTGTCTCTGCTATAATTGCTCATATTTTCTTACTTTATTATGCAAAGTCAAGTAGGTACATTCGTTTTGTATGGTGCAATAAAGATTTTTATTAATCTACTAATTCATATTCATAAAAGATCTCTAAATTATAAAACGTTCAATACGACCAATGACCTCCAGTGCTGTCACAGGAAATGGAAGAAATTTCTCGTATTGGGAGCGTTCGAAGCTTTATGAATATCATAACTCATCATTATTTATGCCGTGACAACGATCCTTCTAAGCAATTTATGCACATGTCGTCTAAACTCTGCCTAATTATAACCGAGAAAGATGAAGTCTTGTGGACTGATTGAATGAAGATAGAATACCTTCATCACCATTATATATATATATATATAGACGATTAGATCAGACATCTGATGCATCAGATGCAGATTAGGAAGCCGGTCCTGGTCCGGGAATTGACGAGGATGAAGAAGAAGGTGATAGAGGTCTTCTTTTACTGGTGACATATCAACCACCTGATTGTGATATGACACATTACCTACGACAATATATACAGATAGATCAATCAACACCTACAAATGCCCATGATACATACCTGTACCTACACCAAGATATTGTAAACTCGCCAACTAGTAAACTCACCGGCTAAGTATTTATTATATATTCCATAAATAAAGCATTCTTCACTTGGATGTTTATCTACTCGTATATATGTATTTATTATAAAATATAGTATCGTGAGTTTGTTTCCCATAATACAAGTCTTGAGTTTACTTTAGGGCTAGCTCAATCCGTGTGATTGGTCCGTTTATTTACTTTTCTTCCAACTACGCTGCAATTCTATTATAACTACACTACATATGCAGCACAAAGCGGAACTTTGCTGCTCTAGAGCAGAAAAAATGTATGGAAATCGTTTACTGCACTGTTTCGTTTTTTTTTTAAATTAATTTTTCGGTGGAGAGATAGAGTGAAAGAGAAAAGTGATAGTGTCTCTTTCGCTTACTCTTAGAACTAGGTGAACGAGAAGGAGGAAGGAAAAGTACAATTGCTTTGCATACCTACAGCTGGAAATCAAACTCATCTTTCATAAAACTAGCCTAGATATACGATGCGTTTAGTTTTTTTTTTGTTTTTTTGTGTGTGTAAGTGGCCTACACTGGTGTCAGATTTTTCAAGCTGCCTAAAGGCATCTGACATAGCTTGCCGATTGCCATTCAATGATGACAGCCGGGACCAACGGCTTTACGTGCCTTCTGAAGCACGGAAGAACTCGAGAATTTTTTGTACCACTTGTGGTCACCCATCCAAGTACAGACCACGCCCGGGGTTGCTTAATTTTTGAGACCGCTAGCAATGCGTACACCCACCGGGTCACCGAGCTCCTCAAATGCGTTCGGCTGTCGTATGCAATTGCTTACCTAATAATTTTACTTAAATAAGCTTTTCTTGCAGTAGTTGAAAGAAAAGCAGATTATGCACCTCGCATTAAGGCCGTACCTGAATTTTCCGGGGTCCAGTGCTGCCCCCATTTAAAATAAATCATTTCAAAGAAAACGGAGACATCATTAAGCTTTACTACGCACATTTGCCAAAAGTGGCCGTTTTTCGCAAATGTGCGTAGTAAAGCTTAACGTTCTCACTTTAAACTGTAAACAGTAGTTCATAAAATACTTTGAAGGGTTATCTAGGATTTGATAGTAGCAAAATTTTAAATAATGTCTCCGTTTTCTTTGAAATGATTTATTTTAAATGGGGGCAGCACTGGACCCCGGAAAATTCAGGTACGGCCTTAAGTAATTTATATTGCACTCGTGCTTTTTAGAGCCTTCGCTAGCGCTCGGGCTCCAAATAAGCGCTCGGTGCAATAATCCACTATTAATCGACTTTCAATTCATCTAATAGAATGAAGTTGAATACTATACTTTTAAATACATACGGGTCTAATAAAATATACTGAAACTATTTTAAGGCTGAATTTAGTCCACGATATTGATCAACTTTCCCCAAGGAACAAAAATCGAAAAAAGGAAAATAATTTTTGACCTCCCATACAAATTCACCGATCAGCTGATGCGAGTTTGTATTTAGGAGAGGATTCACGAAAGGAAGTAATTTTTTTTTTCATATGGAAAAGTTGATCACTATCATGTATTGCTATCTAACCTTAAAATAGTTTCAGTAATAGTAATGAAGACATATATGTGTTGAGGAAATTCGTCAGGGTGATACGAAGTCACGGTAACCTAGCACAATTGGAAGTGCACTCTCAGTACAGACGTGAGGGGCGTGACATCGAATCTCACTCATGGAAAAAAATGCCATCACCTTTTAACTTTATAGTTCAGAGCATTGTAACGCTGTATAAATCAATAATTGAATTCCATACATTCAGAGTTAATTCATTACTTCTAAAAAAAAGTTTCCTTAAACTCGTCATTCGTATCTTCTACAAGAAACTACGAGTATTAATCTCAAAGCAATAACTACATTTTGCGCTGCAGTAATAGAATCAAGGCTAAGAATCAAGGCGACGGGGAGATGCAAATGTTGCAATTCTGTAGGATAGTAGAAATTGGAATAAACTCTTAAAATTCATCCATTATCACTTTACTTCGTCAAGTCAAGAAAGATATCGCAATCGGGGATACTAATTGCTGAAACGGTCGTTATCTAATCTGCCTGTAAAAGACGCCGGTGTGAATACTGACACATGTGTTTACGAGGGCGCACGTGTTCAATCACATAAGTTTCTGAAGGGATCGCTGGTTCGCTAGGGACAGGGGCGCACCGGCCGGTACCGAGACGCCATTGAGCTATCTTAGTAAACACCGCTTAAATAGAAAATGACTAGAGTGTAGAAGGATAACACATTAAGGGTTGGGACATGTGTCCCGTGCTGTTCCGTGCTAACAGATGTCTGTTAGCACGGAACAGCACTTTCCTATGCAGCTATCCTTTTCTGTCGCTCAGAAGCATCATTTACAAGAGCGAGAGAGAGTGACGGAAGGCTTCACACCGGCCATGCTGAAGCGTTCCGTCGCTCTCTCTCGCTCTAGCAAATGACCCTTTTTTTTAATTTATTTATTTACGTTTTACTTCCGTCTTTGGGTCACTAACTTACATATGTGTACCAAATTTCATTCAACTTACTCGGTCCAGTAGTTTCGTAGCAAATTGGCTATTGCAGACCGACAGAAAGACAAGTGAGTGATCCTATATGGTTTCCGTTTTTACTTTTTTAAGGAACGAAACCCTGAAAATGATTTGTTTCTCTATATTGCAGTTGCTAAAGAAGCACGGAACCCTCGTCACTCGAGTTTAACACGCACTTGACCCCAGTTTATTTTATCTTAAATTGATAAAGACTTTCCTGCGCTTTACGATGGGATCAGTAAGATTGTCTAGCCTTGCAATTTTGTCGATTGAACGCGACATTGGACGGCTCCTGTCTTACGGCCTGGCCACGGGACATTCTCCATGGCGAAAATACGCGCAACGCGAACGACCACGCGCAACGGCGACTGGCGCGCGTGGCTTGCTCGGTACTTTTCTATTCTGTTGTTTTAGTCGCCAGTCGCCTCGTCGTTCGCGCCGCGCGTATTTTCGCCACGGCGAATGTTCCGTGGCCAGGCCGTTATGGAAATGTAATCAAGGACTGCGCGTAAACACGGTTTGACTTGAGTCTTACAGCTTACTACCTGTACTAATCGGTATTTGGTATCATTTGTAAATCTTGCCAAATATTTTTGAATCGCCTAATTCATAAACGCAATTTATACGCATATACTTACTTATTCAAAACTCTACCAAAGAATTATAATTAAGTTAACACCAAAGACGTAATTTTGGATGATAGATTTATTAAGCGACTTCAAAAAAGGGGGACGTTATCAATTCGACTCTATGTTTTTTATGTATATTTGTTACGGCCTAAAAAGCACTGGCGAGGCGATCTCGACGCATTTCAAAAAAGATGGTCGAGATTAACACCTGAAAGGGACAAGTGGAAGAAGATGGAAGAGACCTTTGCCCAACAATGGGACAATAAGATTATAAAAAAAATGTTTGCTTCGTAATATCTTTGCCAATTGTGTTGATTTTGATGATTCTTTATTTATTTGAAAGCTTTTACTATCAATTTGGTCCCATTTTAATTTGAATAATTAATAAATAAATAATTATGATGAAGAACATCGGACATATAGAAGAAACTCCTAAAAAAATGAAATAATGCAGCTGTTTTTTTTTTTGTTAAAATTTTATTGTATAAACATAATCCATTTTATTGTCAGAACCGGGTAACATTAGAATAATTTCAAGGGCGCGAGTATAGAAGCTCGGACAGGATGCATAAAAGGCTAGTTACGGCACTGTAGGTCATAATTTGCTTCAGATTGCGTCAAATACTAAACAAGTAAAGATAGTATGGGAGTCGTCTATTCTATACTCTCTTTATTTTGTAGCTAAACATCGTGTGTAACCCTTGATAATATTTACTTACAAAGAAAATCTTTGTGCGGTTTCCATATTGACAATTTACATAGTACCTATATTGCATTCAAAATGTGCAGATATGATAGCAACCCCACGTGCGTCAAAACATAAAACACCTCGACCTCAATAAATTTTCACATGGATAAGTAGACTTTACTGAACTTATTTATGTGAAAACTTTAAATACTTAGTAGTTTATGATACAAGTGTGGAAAGTTGTTTTTTAGTTGAGGCGAGTTTAACAAAAAGCTGTTATTCTAACTAAACTATAATAGTTTGATATATAGCCTCGCGGACTTTCCTGTAGATGTAAATATATAAGTATATATCTATAAATATTTAGTATATTATATTATGTAGGTACCTACTCGTACTTATTTATATATTTGATGCGAAATAACGGAGGCATTAAAAGGTCAATTACCTACTGCTTACACACTAATTTATTTTGTTTGTTTTTATGTAAAAACTTTATTGTACAGTAATTTGTAGTTCAATCTGTTTGGGTGTATGTCCATCTATATTCAAATCTTGCAAGTAAATAAACTACTGCCGATTGATTAAGCTACAATTGAACATACCTACTTAAATCATATACTTTATTTTATTTTTAGTATTTGTTGTTATTGTGGTCATAGTAATACATAATTGGTGAAAATTTCAAGTATCTAGTTAATGCTATTATAAAGATCAAGTTAAAAACGCTTAAAAAAACGTTTCTTGTATGACGACCCCCTTTAATTTTTAACTATTTTTTATTTTTAGTATTTTTTGTTATAGCTGCCACCGTAATACATAATCGGTAAAAATTTCAAGTGTCTAGCTATTACGGTTCAAGAGATAGAGCCCTGTGACTGACGGACAGACAGACAGACGGACAGACAGACGGACAGACGGACAGACGGACAGACGGACAGACGGACAGACGGACAGACAGTGGAGTCACAGTAATAGGGTCCCGTTTGCACCCTTTGGGTACGGAACCCTAAAAAAGAGCCTTTGCAATATTTATTAATTTAATAATACTGGAAAAATTCTTGGAAATACCCCCTGACATTAAATTAATATCTAAGGAATCTTTACATCTCCTCGGTTCCCCTCTATATTCTGCAATCAGATTGCAGACGTTCTAAAAAAAGGAGTGGTAAGAATTACCCGTAACCGAAGGGCATGTATGAAGGTTGATGAGTGTAGATGAAGCGAAAGAGGTCTGTCAGGATCGTAGCAAGTGGAGGTCCATAGTGTCTACCAACCCCTGTGGAAAACAGTCGTAAAAGTATTGTATGTATGTGTATATGGGTATGGGCAACTTAAGAAGTCCGGTCGATGAATAACGATCGGCCTTCATTTAATGCCATCACTTTTCCCGGTCAGTATGAATAAGGACAAACCTGTTTTGGGCAAAATAATAAATCAGATGAAATGTAGAGTTTTTGTCTATTAACGAAATTAAAAACTAATAAAATTCTTATAGGAAGGAACATAAAGAACTATTTAACATAAAAGTACAAAAAAAATTGATAACATTACTATATTTCTGAATTAAAAAATTAAAAACAAAAATACCTAAAATTAAATAATGAAATAAGATATTAATATATATAAAAATATTGTATCGCTTTCCTTCACTCTAATTGATTTTCAACTTCATTGTAACATGGGTTAAATCTTACTTTTAAACCTTACTTGTAATAGTGGGTAGTAGTGTTAGGTGACGCAAGCCTAATGCGTGTAGGAATATCAAATGGTGGCGAAAGGCGTGCGGGGTTGAACACGTGATGGCTCAGATGGTAAGAGCATAGTCGTATTGAGACTAAGGTCGCGGGTTCAAGTCCTCCTCACGTGGAATTTTTTCACCATTTCTTATTTCATTATTTAATTTGAGTACTTTAGCCCCTATAAAAAAAAACTAATTCCCGAATTCCCGGCTTAGTAGGGAAGTATTCATCCCGCCCGGTCCAAGTGATAAGTTCAATCTATTTCTTACGTTGATTTTTATAATGGACCACGGGCTTACGGGCATTATTATTATGGACCGGTCTAAGCAATAAATTTATCAAATTGCCCGATACTCTTGGGAACTATTCATAATACTCGGTCCTTATTAATACAGCTCTGTTAATCAAGTTTCCCGTAACCGTAACATATGTATATACGCTTACGGGCAACAAAAATTCGGTGTATTTAGTAGACTTTTGTATGCTGTTCATCAACCTAGTTTTGTTGTTTTTAGATTTTGAAAACTTGAAATTCAGTAATTTCGAAGGAGTGCTACTTTTTTAACGAAAATGTAAAATATTGCAAAATTAAGTTTAACTCATTTTCTTCTAAACTAAATTTATAAATATTATTAATTATGTTGAAATTAATAATATTTATATTAGGTATATGTATGTAATATTATGTTGTTGTGTAATATTATATAAAAATGTTGTATTGTAATAGTGCTACAACTTGCACCCCTTCTACCAACTTCTCGATGTGTCCTAAAGGCAAACTGGTAGATAATGCATAGCGTTAAGTTTGACCCATTGTAATCAATCAAATATGAGATTGTATGCAATAAACTTAAATAAATAAATAAATTTAAATCATATGCCACCCTTTTTTTGCGAATATATGCGAGAATTAATTTACAATGCTATTTTCAATATAAACAAATTACAGTGAAAATAGTAAGTATTGGAAATATTTATATAGAATATGTCTTCAGCAAAAAATTATATATCTCCGTACTGCCACTGAATTCAGTAATGATTCAAAAAGTGTTAATTATAATTCTAATATAAAGGTACTTATAACTTATAAGTAATTTAAGTTAATTTAGTCGATCTAAATTACCTTTTGAGTGCGACCTCCTCTTCTCCCCAACAGGATCCATAAATGATCCTAAATTGTATTGTTGTTATCTTATTGGTTTGCAATGTAATATTGAGTATTGTGTTTGTAGTAAAGAGAATACTCCTACTTTATTACACGTGTATTTATAGTACGGAAATATTAACCTTATTAGAGTTTGTACCCAAAGGGTGCCATCAGGACCCTATTACTGAGACTCCGTTGTCTGTCCGTATGTCCGTCCGTCTGTCACACAGCTCTATCTCTTGAACCGTAATAGCTAGACCGATTATGTCGATAAATAAGCAAGTCTCGCACTTGACCGGTTTTTTTATAAGGTGAGAAAAGAGAGAAAATCATTGTTTGAAAATGATAAAATTTGCATTTAGATGTGCTAGGCATACCTATTTTACAACCGGATTCATATTTAATAGTTAAATTAGTAAGTAAAAGATAGCTGTTAGTTTAATTGCACCAAAAACCTTGTTGACCTGTGTTATGAATATACCTATGACTATGAAATTATAAACGACTATAATTACAGACTATTCCTCTCAACTTATTGTTTTAATACGATAATACATTACCAACTATGGGGTCACAGGCAGGTAATATTAACAGTAATTTATACAAACTGGGGTAGCGTATCAAACAACATAGGAAATTTGTAATTGTTACGTTTTTGTTGGTCATCCCCATCAATATGGTACGTCGCAACAGTCGTTAATTTCATTAAGAGCTTATTAAGCGGGCACGCGACTGCTGACAGTTGCAAGCGGGCGACGGGCTGCCCGCGGCACGCGTGCGTGCGATATAATCGAAAAACTTATGGTCCGTAACGAGCCTCTCTTATTTACTGCTCTGAGGTACCGTGTCTGTCGTTTAAAAACAGCTATAAGAGCATCCAATATTTATTTATTTTGTATTATTTTCGAGTCGCGACCCATGGTCCCACTGGCTAGACCCAGTATAAGTGGGTCCACGGGTAAAATTAAAATCCTCTTGGGCCACCAGTATAACATTACTTTTCATTACTCCAAAAGCATAAACTTTAAATATTTTTAGAAACTTTTAAGATTCTATTGTCACTCAGAGGGTATATGAAAAATATTGACATCGATACTTACAGAACGATAAACTAACATCGAAAAGAAGTGCAAAGTGCAGACGCCCAGACGCAGTTGCTAAATTATAAAATTAGCATCAGGCACTTTAAAGGGTCTGGCTTGCTTGGCGCGGGTCCCTCTTAAAGGTTTGTATACTTAGACATGTCATAATTTAGGTACATTGGTACATACTAAATTTACAAATTGACATTATTTTAAATTTCGTAATTCTTATAATTCAATTTAATTATGACATAATAAACAATGTAATCTCTGTCCATCTATATAACTAATTTTAAGTTTTTAGTTTGTTAGTTGACGTCTTTGGAGAAAACGTGCAGTGCAGTTTGTTGCCGCTTCTTCTGCACTTGCGCCTAGGAAGCGGCGTAAACTTAGCTTTAAGTACCTAACGATTTGACGTCAACATTTGTGCAAAACAAAACAAAGTGACTATTATTAAGAGATATTATAAATATCCTATGATAATAAAGATATTTTGAATTGAATTGAATTGAATTTTAAGAAAAGATACGCTAGCATAATTAATCGGTTTCCCTCTCACACTGGAGACGAAAAACAAAAATTTGCGTTGAAAATTATTATAAGGGCAAGTCGGAGTTCGGACTCGTACATGAAGGGTTCTGTACCTCCGTACAATGTTTTAAAGGCTGAAAAAACATGTTGCTTGTCAAGAATGACGCCGCCTTTAATTTTTAACTTTATTTTACATTGGCACCCTTTGGATACGGGACCTTAAAAAGAATATGATTCAAGAGTAATGAAGAGAAATGTTATGCCGGTGGGTCTAAGGATACTATATTTTTAACCGTGGAGCCGTGGACCCACTTCTACTGGTTTTGCAGTCAGTGGGTTTACGGGCAAACAAAATCCCCGTGGACCCACCGTTGTATCTAGCCGGTGGGTCTAGCTGGTGGAATTACGGGTTGCTACTCAAAACAAGATATAAATAAGTAATTATAAAAAACTAAAACCCGACTACGGGAAAACTCTTATTGTGCTAATTAAGCCTTTTCATTTGATAGGTACCCAACTCGGTATGATTTGATTTATTTTATTTATTAGTTAATTACTTTATGGCCTATAGAGAGCGTCATCTACACTAATATTATAAATCTACATCTACACAAATATTATAAAGAGGAAAGATTTGTACCTATTTTTGTATGTTTGTATGTTTGTAATATATAGGTTTAAAAAGTACTGGGCCGATTTAAAAAATTCTTTCACCGTTGGAAAGCTACACTATTCCCGAGTGACATAGGCTATGTGTGTACCACGGGCGAAGCCGGGGTGGACTGCTAGTATTAAATATAGTATGAAGTCACATATCATGTAACTAACGGCCAGCCAAGATGCTTACAACGATACTTTATTTGTCAAGGTATCATAGATATCAAAGAAGAAGATACGAGAGAAAATACCTACATACTAACTTACATAATAGGTAGCTACATACATAGCGAAAACACATTATCCTTCTTTTGGCTTCGCCGTAGTCGGGTAATAAAGTTATCTACGGTATGATCATTTAAATTCAATAATGATGAATTCAATTCCAACCGTGAAAAATGGCACATCGCAACTTTAAAATCCGTTCAAATCATTCATGCTACATTATACATACCTACAATACAGTCGGTAGTAAAACATTACCCTTATTAGTAAACTGTATTTCAGCAATCGGGTAAAATATCTCTTTTCAGCATGTCAGTAAGCAGGTAAGTAGGTATATTAGAATAAATTAACGAGCAAGTGCGAGTTGGACTCGTACATGAAGGGTTCCGTACAATGTTTGAAATCGCTGAAGAAACACGTTTCTTGTATGACGACTCCCTTTAATTTTTAACTTTATCTTATTTTTAGTATTTGTTGTTATGGTGGTCATAGTAATACATAATCGGTGAAAATTTCAAGTAAGTATCTAGTTAATGCCATTTTTTTTATTATTCGTATTTATTGTTATAGCGGCTACAATTATACATAATCAGTGAAAATTTCAAGTGTATAGCTATTTCGGTTCAAGAGATAGAGCCCTGTGACAGACGGACAAACAGCGGAGTCTCAGTAATAGAGTCCCGTTTGCACCCTTTGGGTGGAACCCAAAAAGGAAAAAATGAACTAAAATACATTGACTGACAATGATTCATAAGGTGCAGTAACGATCGTTTTGATGAACTTGTACGATGGTGGTCACGCACGGTGGTCAGGCGTCAGGTGGTTGCCGCACCCTCGCTGGCTCGTGAATAATCCACCATATTATAATAATTCGTTTCATGCATACACTCTTATGATTCATTAGTAAGTCTACAACAATGTATTTTTTTACCTGATATGCGATGACTATGAATTGTAGATAGGACAAATATATAGGATAAGGACAGCCAAAACTTTATAAAGTTCTGCAGGTGTGGTAAAACTGCATATGCTCGTGGACTGAAAAATATTGTTGACCCATCAGGTAGATTATTAAAAAATATTGTACGTTTTTCTCTCCGACTACTAATGAATAACAACTAATGTCGAAGATACAGCGCATTCAAATTTCGCATGACATCACGGGTTTGTACGATTTTTACAGGGGGTGACGTCACAGGCAGGCCCCGGAATTTCTATGCTCTGTGTCTTTTCGTGAAAGTAACTAATTTGATAAACCGTACAATATGGGTCCATTATTTTTGCCTAATCTAACTAACGAACTAAATAAAATAATAATTTTCACACCCAATCCAGTAATTTTAAGTTTATCTACGACCATAAATATGACCAAAACGCACCCTGTGAGAGCTCTTACAAAATATACTAAAACTATTTGTTAAAATACTGAAGAACTTTCACTAAAGAACATAATAAGTTTATTTAAAATATCGAATTACGAAAACAGTCAACTAGAGGGGTAACTGTATTTTACGTTTTATGAAATATGTTCTTCTAAAATGACAATTTGGAATTCTAGTGATTAAAACATCTAAGTAAAACAACTACTTAAGTAATATCTAGGTATTCACAAACGAAAGTTACTTCAGCACCGGTTTCATGTAAATCTACACCTGACATCTGCTACGAAATATTTTGTTCGGACTTTTAACGGTACAATGTTTAGAATCTATGCTATTTTTACACAATAACATATGCCAATGAATCCAATTACGACGGGCATTTGACGCATTCAATGCCGCTTCCGGTCAGTGTACACCCATTGAGAATTCCCATTATGCGACCCCACTAGCTCTCGAGAGTTTGTTTAGATTCAGATAGGGATTTCGCCAATGATATTATTAATTGTTTGGTTCCCACAGCTTCCAGAGGGGTGAGTCCGGGTGACCTGCCACGGTCGCTCGTTGATTTGTGTGTTATTGTTGGTGCGGTGGTGCGATCAGTTCCCGAGTGCACTCCCACGACAGGGAACAGATGCCGGGTGTCGACCGGGAGCAGGGAGCGGCGCCGCGCCTGCCGCAGCCACTGTCAGTCGCGGTGTCTCACGAGTGACCCTCCTCGTGGGGGCTGTGGGAACTTGGCTGATAGGAGTGCGATCACTTGCAATATTGCACAATACAGTGGCATCATAGTTTACATTGTTAATATTGTGAGGGTACACAGGATAATCTCAGCGAAAAATCTAGGGGTCTCAATTAAAATACCCTGACAGGATCCTTCCGTTAATTTTTTTTTAACTTTGTAAGTAAAGAATATATTTAAGAGCTACGCTTTTGTCGGCAGAGTATGAATTTTCTGCCATTTCTCTCTCTCGTCCGCCAGCTGTTTTACTTTGCTTTAAGATAAGCTATAAGTACTTATACTAAATTGATAAAACACTGTTCGGATGGGTCGGTAGGATATTGCGCTACGTTAGCCAAAGAAAACTAGCATTACTATGTATGATCATTTATTCTGAGGTACTCGTATGTGCAGAAAATAATAATTCAATAACAGCAGCTGTTTTATATTTATATTTTATTTTTTTGCAAAAACTTAATACTTAAGTACATTGAAATGTGATGAGCAAAACCCATTCAAGGTTGGTACGCACATCAAACTTGGAAAAAAATTGTTTACACACACAAAATCCATACAATATACACTTAAATTAATATTTAATACAAAATTATTCTCAAGCAAAAACTCATCATACAATGACAATTCCAACTTCAATGCATTTCACATAATTTTGGTGGGTAATTAAATTACCTATACCTTAAATTACCTACCCTAACAAATGTAATATGCTTGAATATTGTAATACCACAATTCATAACTCTGGAATTAAGAGCCCGTATGACCCTAATAGTACTTAGAGCGATCTTAAATATTATCAATAGTAACGAAATACTCACTTTGAAATAAAAACACAGCAAAGTACAGGACTAACTCTATACATTATATGTTTCTAAAACACGATTGCTTAAAATTTTCTCGATAGAAAAACATTGCGAAGTTCAAATCACCTCAGAATTATACTAAAACGGAAAGTATTCAAGATATACAATAAATTAGCACTTGTAACATTGGATTATAATTGTATTAAACAAAAGGCAGCCATCATATGTCTTACTTTTTAAATTACTCTTAAATATTCTTTGTAAAACGGAAATAAACCTGAAAACCAAAACCAGCCTCATTGACCGCGCATGGCGATCCGTCTTACTTGCTTCGGCTAGAGTAAATTTGTGTGCGTGGAAGCGGAAGCAAACCTTAGATTATCCACACACATCAGGCCGAGCCTTAAGACAAAAAATCTTACCAAGAACATTAAGTAGGTGTAGACTCAAACAGCACCTACTAATTGTTTCACCCTGTTAATGAATGCACGCAGCAATGCACTTCACACTAATATTCTTTAGACATTGAACTAATATCATCTGAGCTCACCTTATTTACGTATTGCACACATTGGCATTGGTGTGCGGATGGTAACTGCAACTTGTCCTTATCGCGTTCAAGTCCTTTAACTTATCTAAGTTATTACGTATTTGGTTACCTACCAAACTTATTTCGTGAAATGCATTGCAGATGGCATCTTGTATAGGTGGGTATATTTATTGAGTTTTTATTTTGTTAGACCCTCTATGTTCCTTAGGGAAAGTTGTTTAGTATCATGGACTACATTCACCCTTAAAATAGTTTTAGTACTTATATTTCGTTAGACGTTATATAATAGCCTTGAAGTGTCTAATATGGATTATTACATTATAATACTACGGTAAATAAATCAGATTCACCTTACTCGCGAATCAAAAGCGGAAGGTGAATTTGTAACTATAGTTTCCAAAGATATGTATCATGTTTTGTTGAAAGCATGTTTATTTTTCCTGTTAAACATCTTTAAAGCCTAGAAAGCCTGTGTTACATAGATATCCAGACAAATCGCCATATAGGGTTCCGCCTTTTCTTATAAATCTCAAAAATAAGAGAAACCAAAATAACAAGTATTGAATATACCTTGACTCCTTGATCTGTGACGTTATCCATAATTCGTAGATTTTAACAGCATAACTCAACCCTCATTTCCTTAAAACATAGATTTCCTAATTCATGACCATGATAATTTCCTAATTCATGATAATATATAACTCAACTCCATATAAATAAAAGACATCAACGAGCTCACGTTTATAAATTTTTATTTTTCAACCCTAAAGAAATAGTGTCTTATAATTATTATTCCCTGCCAGAAAAAAAAACAGGTTGTAATTTTTTTCATCCATTAATGAAATGGTAGGTATATTTATTATAAGAATAAACTTTGACGGGATACAATGCACTTACTTAGGTATGTCCTTACGTACATAAAAGAAGACGTATTCCCCGTGTGGTTCCGGGTCAGACTAGGACCACTCCATACCTTTCTTGATTTAAAAAAAAATTTGGTTGCGGGAGCCAGCTTGTAATATAATAAAAATTGTCAGCACTGTACGTAAAATTCCGATACAACAAACAGACACTTGACCCGTCAAAACAGCACATTATACGCTGTGAGCCGCATTAGCATGGATTTGCTTGCCGATCGCCGCATGAGACGCCATTGCATATGCGCCTTCCTCCCGCGCCCACCTCGCTGGATCTGACAACAGCAGATGCTCCATTAATATTTTATCACGCATAACATTGAACACAATTTGTAGTCCGGTTGCTATACCATCAAAATTTTTCATCGACACATCTGTCTGCTGAAACATGGAAATTTGTCACTTCTGAAAACATTTACGGAAATTTATGTGGTGCCTATCGATGTCTATCAATATCTTCTTAGATGTTCTATGTCACGAATACAAAATCTAGACGTGGCTGAATGTATTATTCGTCTGTGTCTAGATTTCCTATTACGTCTGTTGTCTGGACAGTAACGTCAGCAAGGTATTTTCATTTTTTAGTAAATGAAAGTATAATTTTTAAGGAAGATAAAGTTTGTGCTAATATCTGACAAATGCAGTAAAATATACCAGATCCATGAAGATTTCCTTATGTTCAATTGTTTATTTTGCGTGCAGACTCGATGACTGGATCAAAAATAAATTATTTGGTACTGTTAAGAGAATAAAACGTCACAAAATAGTGTCACTTGTCATTGATTATATACATTTTCAACGTTATTTTAGATTATATAATGCAGAAAAACTGATATTAAGAGCGCTATTTGACTCCAAATATCTATGACATCACGGTTTTGTATTTCATACAAATCCCATAGAAAAAGTTTGTTTAGACATTGATATTTAGAAAAAAGTGTTTGATTTGACTTATTGTCATCTGGCGGATTGAGAATATTCTAAACTAACCGTCTCTAGTTTCAGAACCAGATGTTTTGGTTATCTCTACTCGTAGAATATCCTGATTAAAGAAGGGCTATTTATTCCACGGAATAGTGTTATGTCATGGATTTTGTTATTCCAATTCTCTCGCATTGATTTAGGTAAGTTGTACCTTCTGCACTTTCCATATCTATCTGACATACCTAGTCATCTTGCCCTAGCTGGGGCTTGAACCCAGAACCTTCCTCTTTCCAGTTTGTCTAGTTCGTCTTGCTATTGCGTTCTCGGATTACCGAGTCTTCCTAATGTTGGAATCCACCAAAAGGTAGCCTTTACCCAGGAGTCATTGGGCATTCGGCTTTCCATATATGTGCCCAGCCCAGTCGAATATGAGTTATGCGGCCTTCAGAGCTACATCCGCGATACCTGTGAGCGCAGTTCTGTTTTAAGGACTTTATTCATTAATTTGGCAACCAAGACGCTATGGTTCATCACGCGCTGGCAAATCTTGTGTTTGAACTTTTAGAGCCTAGTGAAAGATCAATTCTGTGCGCCGCCGTAAGTACGTCAAAATGAGAATAATGCTGGGGGGGGTTATTCCATAAAATAATACGATAGTCGTACGATAGTGACGTCCTATTTCTATGTCAAACCAATTAAGACTTTATCATTATGTATTAACGCTCAATATTGCTTGACACTGAAACGCGGATATGCAGTAACGTACGTTTTGCGTACCGCTTCTAGAGTAACCCTACAGGTGTCAATCCATCAATTTTATGTAAGTAATCGTCTTTACGGCTGCTACACTTGTGAAGAAAGCTGCTTCCTGCTGGCGGCCAGGAAAATACTTAAAATGGTATTACTAAAATGGTATTATTAATATAATACTATTACTCATCTGTCATCTCGGGCGGTGATATTTATCATCCGCGCTTTTGGCTCGTGTAGTAGCTATTTCCTGCGACCTGAGACATTATTTATTATTTGACCTCGATTAATTTTATTGTGGTTTCTACCAAGAAGTTATAATGATATTACCCTACATGGCTTCCGGAAAATCAAAATTAAACATTTATTCAGAAACTACATCGCAGGCACGTTTTCATAACGTTTTACAAAAGTGTATTGAGATTAAATTCAAATAATATTAACCACTAGTGGTTCTCTGTCCATGTAATAACCGACACCTTCCTCTTTCCCTTGGCTTAGCCCAAAACCATTTATTCAATGTTATAATGCAAGTCAAAAAAGTAATTTGCGCAACAAAAATAACGAAGGAAGTCAATTCAATTCAATTCAATTCAAAATATCTTTATTATCATAGGATATTTATAATATCTCTTAATAATAGTCACTTTGTTTTGTTTTGCACAAATGTTGACGTCAAATCGTTAGGTACTTAAAGCTAAGTTTACGCCGCTTCCTAGGCGCAAGTGCAGAAGAAGCGGCAACAAACTGCACTGCACGTTTTCTCCAAAGACGTCAACTAACAAACTAAAAACTTAAAATTAGTTATATGGATGGACTGAGATTACATTGTTTGTTATGTCATATTGAATTAAATTGAATTATAAGAATTACGAAATTTCAGATAATGTCAATTTGTAAATTTAGTATGTACCAATGTACCTAAATTATGACATGTCTAAGTATACAAACCTTTAAGAGGGACCCGCGCCAAGCTCAAGCCAAACCTTTTTGTCTTTAAGATAGTCATCGGTCCTATAATAAGCCTTCTCACTAAGTACTTTCTTTACATAAGCTTTGAATTTTCTGTCTGGCATATCAAGGACCGATTCTGGCAATTTATTATAAAAAAAAGTATACACTTCCCCATAAAAGACTTACTGACTGTATTTAACCTGTAATACGAGCTAACTAAGTCATTCTTATTACGTTAATTTCTATCTGTAAAATCACTTACTTTATTGAACATGGAAATATTTTTCCTTACATACACTATATTTTCAAATATGAATTGTGATGCAAAAGTAAGTATACCTATTTCCTTGAATAATTCTCTCAGTGAGTCTCTCGATCCTAAACCGTAAATGGCACGAATTGCTCTTTTTTGTAAAATAAAAATAGTCTGAATGTCGGCTGCACTCCCCCATAGAAGTATCCCGTAAGACATTAGACTGTAAAAGTAACTAAAGTACACTTGTCTAGCAGTTACTACTTCTGTCAATTGTCTTATTCTCCTAACAGCGTAAGCCGCAGAGCCTGTTAGAAAGATTGGTTATATGAGCGTCCCATTGAAGTTTCGAATCAATTGTGATTCCTAAAAAGGTAGTACTTTTAACCAGATCTAGTTTCTGACCATTAATTAATATGTCAACGCAGGCTTGATTCACATTAGGAAGAGAGAATCGAATGCATTGGGTCTTGTTCGCATTTAACATGAGGTTATTGGCTGAAAACCAATCAGAAATTGAAGATAAGGTGCTGTTCACTGCGCTAGCATCACTGTTAAAAGCTAGCATCAATTTAAAATAGATCGACATAGCATCACTGTTATGTCGATCTATTTTAAATATTAGCGAGGTGTCATCAGCAAACAGCACCATGTCAGCCTCTTTCTCAACCATGTAAGGAAGTCATTGACATAAACTAAGAAAAGAAACGGTCCTAGAATTGAACCTTGGGGTACGCCCATTTTCACATTAGACCCATGTGATTTTACGCCGTTTATATCAACAGTTTGAAGCCTATCTGTTAAGAAAGAATCTATTAATTTAATTGACTTATCATCAAAACCGTATTGACGAATTTGAGCAAAAGTGTTGGATGATAGACGCAATCAAATGCTTTAGAAAGATCGCGAAATGATCCAATTGCATCATTTCTGATTTCCCGCGCGTCGTAGATATTAGTAATTAGTGCTACTCCTGCATCGGTGGTCGATTTTCCAGCAGTAAAGCCGTATTGTTGGCTATGGAAAAGATTATTGGTCTTAAAGTGAAGTAGCATTTGATTGAGCATTATCTTTTCGAACACCTTACTCAAAATTGGCAGTATAGAGATAAGTCTGTAGTTGCCAGGGTCTGTTTTTTCTCCTTTTTTGAATAAGGGGATTAGTTTACTACATTTTATTAAGTTAGGAAATATGCCTTCATCAATACATTCGTTAAATTGAAGTTTAAAAAACAATTATGTGTATAATATGACTTACTACGGCTACTGACATGCCCCAGTGATCTTCTGATTTTTTTTTTTATTTAACTGTTTAAAAGCATATATTATATCGCTAGGGCTAACATGCTTAAAATTAAATTAAGAATCACAAGAGCTAACATTACTCTTAAGCAAAGCCTCAGCATGCTGGGCCCTAGAACTCACATTAATCTCACCTCACATTAGTCCAATTTTAAATCGAATTTCAAGTGCTTGAATTTTCCAATAGGCTAACCTATGTAGAATTTTGAGCAAAAAAGGGGTATAAGTTTTAGTAATTACTCGCGTTCCCTTGGTCCTAGGACGTCAATGTGATATCTACAGGTTTGCCTTGTGAAGGCGGAGAGGACTGCGTCGTCTGATTAGTATATGTAGGTAGGTATAATTTTTTACAAAAATAAAAGAAAATTGAAATCTGTCCATAGTTAACGCTAAAAGCAAAGCGCTTAGTTCCCTAAAGAAAAACAGAAAAAATAAATAAGGAAAATGAAGTCGGGATTCTAATCCGATTCGATACTGCGATTACAGACTATGTTCGGCGCGGCGCTACGTTCAGAGCGGCGAAATTAGTGCAATTGTAATGATATTGGGTTATATTTTTATGTTTGAAAACACAAAGTAAACGAAGTTCTTCGAAAGAACAGCTCCAACCTTACGATAATATATTGAATTTGAAAAAACAGAATCGCAAAAATGTATATATAATTATTGAATCTGCTCCCAAAATTTCACAAGAAATGCATGCAACATGTAGGCTAGAACAGCCGGACATCCGGAATGCGGACACAAAGTTTTTTTTTGCCGAAGCTGAAAGAGAGACGTTTTGCTCGCTCAATGAATACCTAATCTCCATTATTTTCATCACTAAAATTGCAATAATAAGTTTTGCCACAAACAGGATGGCTCCCGTACTGTTTACAATCTTTTTGAAAATAACACCAACTTAGGTTAAAATAACTTAAAAAACAATATCGATGCAGGTTGTTATGCCACCAGTACACGGGACCGCAGCGTCCCGGTAATACTTGCCCATGTATTTCAGATATATTTTCGCCTCATCCGCTGAATTAAGCAAACTCGTCGTTGAACTCTCATGCATTGCGTTTTGTATAATGTAACAATCTGAATCGGCTGTATAAATCACGATAACAGTTTCGGTTATCGCATGATAATATCTTCAATAACAAATGCTTTGTTTTTGCAACCAGGAGCGGAGATTGATGTGCAACAATTACGGGATGCTCCCGAGCTATACATTCACAATGTGTTGCATCGACAACTAGCTTTTTTGGGAGTCAGCTATGCTAATACGTAAATGATAATAAATTGATGCTCACTGAAGTCATCCATCGTCCTATTTTATATGTGTCTACTGTCTACTGATTTAATACGTAGGTAACACTTCCTAAACACCGCTCAATTTTGACAAGAAAACTTATATGAACCTACCTAGAGCATGGTATGAGTAGTATACTGCATCAAATGTTGATTTGATGCATCCGTACGTACGTCCAACTGTACGTCACCAGGCTGTATCTCATGAACCGTGATAGCTAGACAGTTGTAATTTTTACAGACGATGTATTTCTGTTGCCGCTATAACAGCAAATACTAAAAAAATAATAAAATAAATATTAAAAGGGAGCTCCCATACAACAAACGTGATTTTTTAAATTTGGCGTGATGTATGGGGGCCCCGCTTAAATATTTATTTTATTGTAATTAAATTATTTATTTTTAAAGTGAATATAAAACTAAATATTCGGTGTATATTTCAAGCTTCTACCTGTTAGCGTTATTAATAGCGACCAAAAAACGGCAAAAAATCTCTTCCAATTTTTTGTATCGTTACATCTCAGAAACGGTGACTCTTAGGAAAAAAAGTATACAGAATTTTTTTATAAATAATTATCGAATCTTCAAGTTTGGTCTAAACTAATTTTATGATAACATTTACCGTTTTGCTGAAAATCGCGAAATATCCGTTTTTGTGACCTTTGACCCCCAGTCATTTTTTTTCCAGGATCGATCATCATCGGATCGATGAGGACTTTTTAGTTTAAATTGATCGGGCTATATCCAAAATTCCGTAACATTCCCTAGAAATACGGGAACGTTCTCGGGGAATTTGGGAACATTCCCGGGAACGGCATATCACTAGTATAAATTGGTCAAAATGAAGTTTAAAGTGCTATCACGAGACAAGAGTTAGTGTTTATATATAATAAGTCGTGTACTCATTGCTCCTTGAACATTATACTGCCTACTCTACATTTTCTTATATGAGGACCACCTTACTATAGCTGGCATATCACTGCCATACTTCGACCGTGAAAGTCGCATTCGTTCCATTACATCTACTTATTGTATAGGTATAGATGAAAATAATTTTAAAATATGTTTCGTCACAGTAGAGGTTGAAGTCTCAAAATTAGTGTTGTTGTGAATAAAGCATTCCTCTTATATAAGTGACGTTATATGAGAGCACAGGATTAATATATAAGTTAGTACAGAGGAAAGTTAATATACCTGTGCCACCTCACGTAGTGCGCGACGTGCGCGGTGGCACAGGTATCTGATTAACCGTGTGTACTAACGTACAGAACGGGAGCTAGCCCCTCAGTAAGTTTTTACAAGTTTGGCGTCATTTTTAAATAGATGTATTGCAATTATACGAAAAACCCGTATGGATTTTTGTTACAATACCAACACATCTGTTAAATAAAAAATTGAGGACTAAAATTATTTTTACTACAGTTTAAAGGCAAAGCATACACATACACACTACGACACAATTTTTGAAAGAAGAACAATTTTTATCAAACAAATATATGACGGGATAACTACTGTTCCGTTATATATTTGTTTGATAATAATTTACATAGACAGTTTTATTTTATCATGGTCACCCTACACCAATCCTTGCCTATTCAGCATTTATCTATAGAGATCTTCTTTTATGTATTAGGTATATTAATCTTTTTTTCCTCCAAATGTTGCCACCCTTGTAGCATTGTCCACAGCCTCATAAAACACTTACTGCAGCTGGTGGGGCGATAGCTATGAACTTAAATTAGTCTAAAATCTATATGACTTTCTATATTAATTACTATCGCAAAGTTGCCTCTAAACGGAATAACGACATGGCGTCATGTCATTACCATTACTCGGAGTTCTTCTTGGAAGTCAATACTCCTGGTGCATTGATCAAGTAGGATAGCTAGCGGAAAAAGTGGATAACTTTCGAATCAACTTTTGACAGATTTTGAAAAACGAAACCATAGAACCGCCGCAAATGTTTTTAATTTAGAGACAATGGCACTGGTATATAATATCTGTGATTTTTTTAAGACTCTGAGTACCTTATTTTTTAAATAGGTGCATAAATTAAAATAGATTACCTACTACTACACAACTAGGTAAGTGTGATATGACAAGGAGAGGTGCGATCATTGTGGGTACTACACCAAGCCATATCGCACGCTTTCATCGGCCGAGGCGGCGCGGCGCCGAGCATTCAAGACGCGTCCAACTTAAAATCGATTACGCCTCCGCTTTAAAGCTATGAATATTTTAACTGATCTGCATGATTGACTCATTGTTGCACGGTGTCATAAGAGGCAGTACTCGAATTTCAATTGAAAGAAAGTGCGTGCTATGAGATTGGAAAAATGCAAAGCGACAATCAGATTAGAGTGACAACACGCTTCTGCCAGTCAAATCAAAATTTTCATCGTCAATTTGATAAAATCTACCTACCTACAGATAATATAATAAATAAATAAATATATAGGGACAACTCACACTGATTAAGCTAGCCCCAAAGTAAGTTTAAACTTGTGTTATGGGATACTAATTCAACGATACAATTTTTTATAATAAATACATATACCTACTTACTTATAGACAAACACCAAGACCCAGAAAAAATTTAAAAAGGCCATTTTCCAACTTACCCTGGCTGGAGATCGAACCGAGAACCTCCGGAGTGGTGGACTGGCGTGTTAACCACTAGGCCACGGAACTTAATATGAATCCATCACCTTGCTTATTCACGTATTTGCTAGATAATTCGGTTGTAAAACTCAGACACAACAGAAATAACAATTGATTTAATTGCGCCGTGCAGTGTGCGTTCGCCTGCCTAGTGTGTCCTACAATGTGTTAATTAATATTAGTTGTGTATCTGCCCAATATAGGTATATCGTATATTTCCTACTATTTAATCGTTCCTTTTATACTTACTCCTGTTTTTTTATATTCTGGAACTCTACTTTCCCTGTAGAGACTAAGATCAAAATTAAAATTTAATGAGACATTTAAGTGTTTCACAGACAAATTCCTAATCTTTTTTAGAATTCAATCTTGATGGAGTTTTTACCTGACCCTTGGAATCCAATAGTAGTCCCTTGACCATCGATATAAAAAAGATGTACGCGGAAAAATGTAGAGGTCGTGTAACTCAGGTCCCTGTGTCAAGTGTCACGGGCAGGCATGGCGGAGGCGCGTCGAGGGCAGAAGGCACGACCAGCCATTGTCCCCGTCGCACGACGAGACGAATCACAACGCAGGCTTCATGACCCATTAAACGCGGTCACGAAATCATTTTACCAGACTCTTTCACCGACACCATCAGGCAAAATGGAACTGCTAAAAACTTCACCTTTATAAACAATTCCCACGGCCCCTGCTGGGAAAAATATTTACAATTTTTATTTATTTCTAGTCAAAAAAATATACTGAAACTTTTTAAGGAGACATTCAATCCACGATACTGAACGACTACAAATACTGAACCTTTCACAGAAACCAGGATCAGCTGATCTGTCAACTTGAATAAGAGACCAGATTTCCTTTTTTTACATTTCGCTATAAGTTACTAGGGAAAAATTGTTCAGTAGGTATCATTGAATTCACCCTTAAAATAGGTTCTGTATATTATATTTTGTCAGACCCTGTATATTCATTGCAGTGTTTGAGGAGTTCAGCGTGGTCTGCACTTGGGGGTGACCACATGAGACAAAACATTCTCGAGCTACTCCGTACTTCGGGAAGCACGTTAAGCCATTGGCCCCGGTCCCCGGTGATGGTGTGATCATCATTATATGGCAATCGTCAAGCTATGTCAGTTACACACACACCACACACGAAAACCAAACAACTAAGAATTCGCCCACCATTTAGTTCAGAGTGGGCTTGCGCCCGTCTGGCCCCTATAAGATAAAAGGCGTGATAGTTTAAAATAAACGGGCAAGTGCGAGTCGGACTCGTACATGAAGGGTTCCGTACCACCGTACAATGTTTTAAAACGCTGAAGAAACACGTTTCTTGTATGACGACCCCCTTTAATTTTTAACTTTATTTTATTTTTAGTATTTGTTGTTATTGTGGTCATAGTAATACATAATTGGTGAAAATTTCAAGTATCTAGTTAATGCCATTATGAAGATCAAGTTAAAAACGCTGAAAAAAACACGTTTCTTGTATGACGACCCCCTTTAATTTTTAACTATTTTTTATTTTTAGTATTTGTTGTTATATCCGCCACAGTCATACATAATCGGTGAAAATTTAAAGTGTCTAGCTATTACGGTTCAAGATATAGAGCCCTGTGACTGACGGACAGACAGACAGACGGACAGACAGCGGAGTCTCAGTAATAGGGTCCCGTTTGCACCCTTCGGGTACGGAACCCTAAAAAGAGTAGGTATGTGTAATCCGTACAAAAATACCTACCTGCTCAATCCTCATAGGCATATTACCTAATCCACACTAGGTAACTATACTTACTTCACACACAAATTACACTGGGCATGTTTTTTCCTTTTTTTTGGTGCCATACGTACTCGTAGGTACTGACGTTTCTATATTCTAGGCAAATATAGTAAGTATAATGAAAGTATCAACTTTTGTACGTTTTTCGTATATATATTGTATTATTAAAAATCTAGAATTATTCAAAATCAGCTCAGAAAATAAATCTATTTTTAATTTTATTATATTTATAAAAAGGGGATCATAAATTGATCATAAAAAAGCGGCCAAGTGCGAGTCGGACTCGCCCATAAAGGGTTCCGTAGCAGCAAGTAACATTTTACGATTTATGACGTATTAAAAAAAAGCTACTATCTCGTTCAAACCAATTATCGGTGGAGGTTTGCATGGTAATGTACCTACATCATATATTTTTTTTAGTTTTATCATTCTCTTATTTTAGAAGTTACAGGGGGTTAAGTCACCAACATTTTACCACTTTGGAAGTGTCTTTCGCGCAAACTATTCAGTTTAGAAAAAAAATATAATAGAAGCCTTAATATTAATTTTGAAGACCTATCCATAGATATCCACACGTACGGGTTTGATTAAAAAAACATTGAGTTTCAGTTTTAAGTATGGGGAACCCCCAAAATATATTGTTTTTAGGGTTCCGTAGCCAAAGGGTGCAAACGGTACTGAGACTCCGCTGTCTGTCCGTCTGTCCGTCTGTCCGTCTGTCCGTCTGTCCGTCTGTCCGTCTGTCCGTCTGTCCGTCTGTCCGTCTGTCCGTCTGTCCGTCTGTCCGTCTGTCCGTCTGTCCGTCTGTCCGTCTGTCCGTCTGTCCGTCTGTCCGTCTGTCCGTCTGTCCGTCTGTCCGTCTGTCCGTCTGTCCGTCTGTCCGTCTGTCCGTCTGTCCGTCTGTCCGTCTGTCCGTCTGTCCGTCTGTCCGTCTGTCCGTCTGTCCGTCTGTCCGTCTGTCCGTCTGTCCGTCTGTCCGTCTGTCCGTCTGTCCGTCTGTCCGTCTGTCCGTCTGTCCGTCTGTCCGTCTGTCCGTCTGTCCGTCTGTCCGTCTGTCCGTCTGTCCGTCTGTCCGTCTGTCCGTCTGTCCGTCTGTCCGTCTGTCCGTCTGTCCGTCTGTCCGTCTGTCCGTCTGTCCGTCTGTCCGTCTGTCCGTCTGTCCGTCTGTCCGTCTGTCCGTCTGTCCGTCTGTCCGTCTGTCCGTCTGTCCGTCTGTCCGTCTGTCCGTCTGTCCGTCTGTCCGTCTGTCCGTCTGTCCGTCTGTCCGTCTGTCCGTCTGTCCGTCTGTCCGTCTGTCCGTCTGTCCGTCTGTCCGTCTGTCCGTCTGTCCGTCTGTCCGTCTGTCCGTCTGTCCGTCTGTCCGTCTGTCCGTCTGTCCGTCTGTCCGTCTGTCCGTCTGTCCGTCTGTCCGTCTGTCCGTCTGTCCGTCTGTCCGTCTGTCCGTCTGTCCGTCTGTCCGTCTGTCCGTCTGTCCGTCTGTCCGTCTGTCCGTCTGTCCGTCTGTCCGTCTGTCCGTCTGTCCGTCTGTCCGTCTGTCCGTCTGTCCGTCTGTCCGTCTGTCCGTCTGTCCGTCTGTCCGTCTGTCCGTCTGTCCGTCTGTCCGTCTGTCCGTCTGTCCGTCTGTCCGTCTGTCCGTCTGTCCGTCTGTCCGTCTGTCCGTCTGTCCGTCTGTCCGTCTGTCCGTCTGTCCGTCTGTCCGTCTGTCCGTCTGTCCGTCTGTCCGTCTGTCCGTCTGTCCGTCTGTCCGTCTGTCCGTCTGTCCGTCTGTCCGTCTGTCCGTCTGTCCGTCTGTCCGTCTGTCCGTCTGTCCGTCTGTCCGTCTGTCCGTCTGTCCGTCTGTCCGTCTGTCCGTCTGTCCGTCTGTCCGTCTGTCCGTCTGTCCGTCTGTCCGTCTGTCCGTCTGTCCGTCTGTCCGTCTGTCCGTCTGTCCGTCTGTCCGTCTGTCCGTCTGTCCGTCTGTCCGTCTGTCCGTCTGTCCGTCTGTCCGTCTGTCCGTCTGTCCGTCTGTCCGTCTGTCCGTCTGTCCGTCTGTCCGTCTGTCCGTCTGTCCGTCTGTCACAGGGCTCTGTCTCTTGAACCGTAATAGCTACACACTTGAAATTTTCACCGATTATGTATTACTGTGGCCGCTATAACAACAAATACTAAAAATAAAAAAAATTAAAGGGGGTCGTCATACAAGAAACGTGTTTTTTTTTCAACGTTTTTAACTCGATCTTTATAATGGCATTAACTCAATGACCTTCCATGGTCATTGCATTAACTAGATACTTGAAATTTTCACCGATTATGTATTATTATGACTACTAACACAACAAATACTAAAAATAAAAACAAGTTAAAAATGAAAGGTGTTCGTCATACAAGAAACGTGTTTCTTCAGAGTTTTAAAACATTGTACGGTGGTACGGAACCCTTCATGTACGAGTCCGTCGGAAAAAAGTGGCTGTGACATACGGACGGACAGACAGACAGACATGACGAATCCATAAGGGTTCTGTTTTTTGCCATTTGGCTACGGAACCCTAAAAATACTAAAGTTATAAGTAAAAATATTTTTAAAAAAATATTATAATATGTTGCCAATAGGCATATGCATTTAAGAACTACGTAAAACGTACTAATACCATCGATCAACTTTAGTAATATTTGATCGATGGTAGCTAATACATATACAAAGTGGAAGGGATATACCCGTAATAAATCGAACCACGTGCTATACTAGATCATTATAGTATAATGAAATTAAAATAACAGTCTAAAAACAAAAAACAAATTTGACATTCCCATACAAATTGCCCGAGCGGCTGCACACTATTGTATGGAAATGCAAAAAAAAAATCTTGTTCTCTGGCTGTTATTTTAATTTCATTATACTATAATGATCTAGTATCGACCGTGGTTTGATTTATTAAGGGTATGTCCCTTCCACGTTGTATATGTCGCAGTCGGATTGTATAATCCGCTCATCGACGAAACCTCTAGCTGTTTGGCATTACAGCTCGGTCATCATGTAGACCAGTGCCGATAATTTTTGAAACCAAGAAAAAATATAGTAGGATGAAACCCATTGGAAAAGGAAGAGAATAGTACAACAATGAGGAAAAATAAATTACTGGCGATCTGTGGTCGGGGGGTGGGGGGGTGAGGTTTTAAGGGTAAAAAACGGTTTATCTCGATTTCCAATAAAACTACGGGTCCTATAGGAAAAAATTAAATAACAATGTTGTAGGTAATAAAAAGATCTACAACTTTTGTATTTACACTTTTTTTACATTAACCTCAAAATTTATATTATAAGCACACTGATTTTCAATCGAAAATTTTCACGTCAAAATATCTGCTTTTTTAAAAAAAAGTTAGTAGGCGTTCTGTTCGATGAAATTTTTACTTTCTGATGGTGTAACAAAAACTATACATTACTATGGTAAATGTTCTCAGAAAATGGCAAAAATCTCACTGGTCTAATGGGGTCAAAAGTTTCTCATTAAAAAATGAAGCACATGCCACGGTTCGAATTTCCCTGCGCCCCCTATAGCTTCATAATTTGAGTCAATGTTTGCATTCTAGTACAAAGAGTACTATACAAAGTGGAAGGGACATACCCGTAATAAATCGAACTAGATCATTATAGTATAATGAAATTAATATAAAAGTTAAATAACAAAAAAAAATGTCAATTTTTTAGGGTTCCGTACCCAAAGGGTGCAAACAATTACTAAAAATAAAAAATAGTCAAAAATTAATGGGGGTCGTCATACAAAAAACGTGTTTTTTCTGCGTTTTTAACTAGATCTTTATAATGGCATTGAAATTGAAAATTTCACAGATTATGTATTACTATGGCCGTTATAACAACATATACTAATTTATTTTTAGTATATGTTGTTATAACGGCCATAGTAATACATAATCTGTGAAAATTTCAAGTTTCAATCTGTGAAAACCGGCCAAGTGTGAGTTCACCTCGCGTGGAGAGGGTTCCGTACAATTTATTGAATTCTTATAGGTTTTCCTGTAATCTACAAGCAATGAACTACATATCGTATTTTTTTCAAAATTTTTGGCTCTGTAGTTTCGGAGATCAGGGGGGGGGGGGGGCAATGGTCAATTTGCGTCTTCTTTTATGAATAAAATCAAAACTATTTATAACAAAAATATATTTAAGATCCTCATAACGAGCCCTTTCATTTGATATATGACACAGTAAGGTTTGCATAACTTTTTTTTTCAATTTCCTAATTTTCTCCCAGAAAATGACCCTTATTTTAAAAAAATATTTATTTACTTTGCACATATGTGTTTGTATGTATCAGTAGATTCGGAGCAAATTGGCTGTGACAGACGCACGGACAGACAGACGCACGAGTGATCCTATAAGGGTTCCGTTTTTTCATTTTTTTTACGGAATCCTAAAAAAAGTTCAAAATTAAAGGGGATCGTCATACAAAAAACGTGTTTTTTCAGCGTTTTTAACTAGATATGGTATGCACAAAGCCACGTGGTCGGATTTGGCTCTGAAATATGCAAAATTTTCCCGCTAGGGGGATAAAAATGTCAAGATGACGTTGCATAGAGTTAATAATGTGTAAACGGGACAATAGATGTAGGTTATCATAAATTGTAACGTAGAATTAGTATACAGCTTACTTTTTTCTTTTCGTCAAGACTTCCAGTCCGCGATACTTATTAAAATTTTCAAAACAATCAAATCAAATAATTATTTTGTTTGAATTATTATTTCTGAATTAAGGCCTTGGCAGACGTCATTATAATGTACTTAACACTTTAGTAGACAGGCTATCAGTAGAAAAAGTAAAGTCGAAAATACAGTAGTGTGCGTGAATGCAAAGACGTTTATTTAAAAAGCGAGTTTAAATATATGTGAAATTCATATAGCACTTTCTAAAAAATCCAAGTTATAGTAATTATAAGTATTCGAATCTTGCGTAAAATTTATTACTTTTTCAATTTATTAGTCGACCTCCGTGGCGATTCCTTAACACGCTAGTCCGTCACTCGGAGGTTCTGGGTTCGATTCCCAGCCAGGGCAAGTTGGTAAATGGCCTTTTTTAATTTGTCCTGGTTCTTGGGTGTTAAGTTACCCCATCAAAAACATAAATGTAAAAATGCCAAGTTCAAATTCCGACAAAACAATTGAAATTTAAATAGCTGCCAAGTTATGTAGGCAGAGAAAACTGAAATTTATTCATAAGAATCTCAACATTTGACTTGGACAACATTAAGATTGAAAGCACGGTCACCCATCCTAACTGTGACCAAGCTAGAAGTTGCTTAACCTGTAAAAGCACGGTCATTCATCCATCAATTTTTGAATTTATCGTATGCGAAATATATGCACAAGTGGTTTTGATTACTCGTATTTTGAAATTTGTTAAAGCGCAAATGACAAAGAACCCTTAGAATAGAGAATCTGTTTTGTTTCACGCAGCTTTTTAGGGTTCCGTAGTAAACAAGAAACCCTTATAGATCCATCATGTCTGTCTGTCTGTCTGTCCCCAGATAGACTATTAGTACTAGAAAGCTGTAATTAGGCATGGGCATGGATATGTGGTAATAAAAACTTGAAAAAAAAATGTGTGTTGTGAGTCTTCGTTAAATAGGTCTTTCAAAAATATTGTAAGATTATGAACACCCTTTTTCGTTTTAGCAATCCGTTTGTGAAATATTTGGTTTTTGATTGCAAACGGTTGTATATGGACACTTAAAAAAATTCACGGCAGTAGTAGGTATATAACGTCTCCCTGTACATAAACTAATTTAAGGTAGATTCAGTTCATGATACTGAACAACTTTTCCTAAGGAACACATAATTAAATATAAAAGAAAATGTTTGCTTTCCATTCGACCTCCGTGGCGTAATTGTTAACACGCTAGACCACTAATCCGGAGGTTCTGGGTTCGAGGCCCAGCCAGGGCAAGTTAGAAAATGGTCTTTTCCAAGTTGCCCTGGGTCTTGGGTGTTTATCTTTGTATGTTTTTATCATAAAATATAGTATCATTGAGTTAGTATTCCATAATACAAGTCTAAAACCTACTTTGGGGCTAGCTTAATTAGTGTTATTCGTCCTTACATATTCCATACATATATTCCATAAATATTACATTTTGCCAAATCTTGTGTGTAAGAGATCAAAAATAATTTATGTATTTCGTTTGTTCCTTGGTGAAAGTTGTTCAGTATCATGGACTGAATTCAGACCTAAAGTTAGGCAGTTGTTAGTTACATAAAACAAGTAGGTACTGACTACGGAACTCTACACTGGACGTGGCCCGTTACGGCACCTGCCCGTTTATTTTGGTTAAGTTGAAATTCTAAGGAACCATAGACAAATTTATGATATTTCTGCGTAAATCAATATTACTTATCGCTGACAGGACGTTCTCAAAAATACAATCAAATAGTATTTTACGCGAGCGGTAACTTGGAAAACTACACGTTTTGTGTTCCACTGACAGAAAATGTACACATTTGAATTTTCTTTGTGAAACAATACGTTTAGCGACCATCTGCAATCGTAACACCTTTCACTTCTATTCACCTTATTATGTAAGTACGGAGGGTAAAAAAGGATTGCACGTTGAACAGATCAACAGTCTTGGTTTAGCAGCTGTATGTGCTCAATTAATGACTTGACTGTTTGATTTTGTACAATATTTTTAACGAATCAACAAAGAGCACTAAAAAGAAATCTTTTCCTGAAAACAGCTAAAAAAATTGGTTGATTAATGAAGCAGTAATTAGCATTACTACACCCTTTTATTTTTTATCTTCTAATAGGTTTTCCTGTAATCTATAGGTAAAGAACTATTAACTGTATATTTTTCAAAAGTTTGGGTTCAGTGGTTTCGGAGATAAGGGTATTTTTATTATTTATTTTCAAAATTAACTTCAAAAACACCAACTTAAAAAATTTAGAGAAATATATTTAATATTATCATAAAATGCTCTTTCATTTGATATTTTACGCGATGTAGTTCACAAAACCCTTTTTTTAATGTCTCATTTATCTTCCATAAGTGGCCCCATTTTTTTAAAATTTGTTCATTTACCTACATTTTACTTCCGTCTTTGGGTCACAAATTTACATTATGTGCACCACATTTCAACTGAATCGGTCCAGTAGTTTATTAGGGGGGGGTCAATTTTCGCCCATTTTCTTACATAACTTAAAAATACCAATCTAAGAAATAATATTAAAAAAAAATATATATTTAAAATTGTCATAAAAAAATCTTTCATTTGATATGTCACACGATTTTGTTATCAAAACTTTTTTTTAATGTCTACTTTACCCACCATAAGTGGCCCCCTTTTTTAAATTCCATTTATTTACGTTATACGTCTATCTTTGGGTCACTAAGTTACATAAGTGTAGTAGGTACTAAATCTCAACTAAATCATTTTTATAGTTTCGTAGCAAATTGGCTGTGCCTTACGGACAGACACATAAGCGAAACCCTAAAAACAGTAAAAACACCAAAAAAATCGGTTCCTATACAAATTTCCCGGGCGGCTGCACACTTTTGTATGAAAATGCAGATTTTTTTTTGTTTTTTTACTATTATTTTAATATCATTATACTATATTAGCAGTCCACCCCGGCTTCGCCCTTGGTACACATAAAGCCCATGTCACTCGGCGATAGTGTACCTTTCCAACGGTGAAAGTTTTTTTTAAAACGGTCCAGTAGTTTTGGAGCCATGTAATGCAAACAAACAAACAACCAAATCTTTCCTCTTTATAATATTAGTAAAGATAAATAGCCTACTATAGCCTGTCTGCCTAGCCAAGTATAGATTTAGTATAGCCTGTGGTTCGATATATTACGCATATTGTCAATTCGTATTTTGATATACATTCATGAGGAAAAGTTGTTCAAAATTTCAGACTGAATCACCCATCAAAATAATTGTAAACCCTAATTAAACAGCAGCTTTTATTACAAAAACAGTTAATATGATTCCGCGACCCGAGAAAGTTCCAATCCGATTTTCACCCCAATCGCCAATTAAAAAATATAGGTAATAAATCAAACCAAATTATTTTTTTCATTGACTTAATTTTCAATAAAATTTAAAAAAAAATGTGCGATGCCGTATCTGCGATAGCATTACATCTTTGCTTGAATGTCAACAAAATGTCAAAACTGTACCATAGTGTAGCAAAAGTATGACATAATTTGGCAGTTTGTACATAGTTTTTTATTGAAATATTTTAGACTGTAATGCAATTTTACGTAATTCGAAAATGGATTTTTTTGAAAATTTCGACACGGCCTCCTTCCTGAACGCCCGGCGGGCAACTAAATTTGTATGGAAGTAACATGGCCGCCATTTCAGAGAATTCTGTCAAAAACGTTGCAAAACAACCAATTAGGTATTAAAATTGTTTTTTTTATTATTGCGTGATTGCATTGTAAGCAAATATAAAGAATAATGTTTCAAAATAGCCTTTATTTTTATAAAATATATGCAATCCCTTGTTAGAATATTTCTTTACGCTGAAAAACAAGCCAGTTTGTAGCAAGATTTTCTAAAATGTTTCTTTCAGGTTTCTTTACAATTATCTTACTTTTTCTGAATGAAAATTAAAAAAATACGGTTTTCGTCTACTAGCTAGTCTATTCACCTATAACTAGGTATGTAATTTTCTTAGTGGTCTTTTCTACTTAAGCCATAACTATTGCCCGCTCAAAGTGCGTTTTGCATGTTTTTGGGTAAATTCAATGCTTGTTTTTAGGAAAACTACAAAATATTTTAAAAAATCCTTTTTTTCGTCTACTGTCCCAACTCTTCCTCTATCTATGTGTATACATTATTTGACTTAAATCAAACGCTTTCTGTACAAACTTGTTGCCCGCGCATACCCATTTTACATGGTGCCGACCCTTAACGGCAATAAAGGCATTAACTAAATATGTACTTGAATCTTTCACAGATTAGATATATATTATTATTACTATGGCCGCTATAACAACAAATACTAAAAGTAAGATAAAATTAAAAATGAAAGGGGGTTGTTATATAAGAAACGTGTTTTTTCAGCGCTTTTAATTCGATCTTTATATTTGCATTAACTAATTTTCACCAATAATGTATTACTATGACCACTATAACAACAAATACTAAAAATAAGATGAAGTTAAAAATTAAAGAGGGTCGTCATACTAGAAACGTATTTCTTCGGCGTTTTAAAACATTGTACGGTGGTACGGAACCATTCATGTACGAGTCCGACTCGCACTTGCCCGTTTATTTTTTGTTCCTTCGACTGTTATTATAGCCATTGTTCGTAGAGTATAGCCCATGGTTCGATTTATTACGGGTATGTCCCTTCCACGTTGTATATGTATACAGGGTGACTTTTTAAACACCAGCCAATTTCTTAGAGCAAGTTCAGTCCATGATACTGAACTACTTTCTATAAAAAAAGTTATTAAAAATCGATAAAAAAATTTTGTCCTTTCATACAAAATCCATTTGGCTGAGCGCTGATTTGTATTGGAAGGCGAATTTATATTTTAGTTTTTTGTTGTTTTTATGAAAAGTAGTTCAGTATCATGGACTGAGCCTGCTCCAAAAATTTGGATGGTGGTTAAAAATTCAGTCTGTATATTTGTTCTAGTAGCGATCAAGTCACTGGCTGGAGTGGGAGCATACGTCGCTGCGCTCTTGACCGGTGACCCCGTGCAGTATCCTGTAGGATGTACCTATGTTTGTTCGGGTGGAATCTTGCAACTCAATTTTGAAGCAGATATCTTTAACTGATTGACCTGAAATTTTGCGCGCAAATGTATATCGCGTGACAATGCAATAATATGATGACTTAGAGCTGATCTGATGATGAAGCTGGAAGGTGACCATAGGAACTCTGTAATAAAACGACGCAACCCCGGTTTGGGCTTATTTGTTTTGTGGTGTCAAGACCTGTGGTCTCACAATAAAAGCTTGTGTACAAAAATGATTTTTTTTTATAAAAATATTGAATCATTGGAATTGAAAGAAAAACGCCCATATAGTAAATTATAAGTTTTATTTAAATTGGAATAAATGTAAGAAATACGAATCATATTACATAACTCGTACTTACAAACATTAATGAATACAACAGATGACACCTTAAACTACTAATTTTGTTAACTTGTTAAACTTAATTATATGATAACAATATATTAGGTAATACCATTTCTTATACTCTGCGCTGCGCGTATATCTTGTGTTATTATTAACGAGCAATGGTAGCTACGATTTTTTGATTTATAGACATTTAAAAACGTATAATTCTGAAACTAAGTCAATTTATCGTAGTATTATCTATTCTCATTTCTACATCAATCAGCAAAATAACAATTTTTAAAAGTAAATATATACGTTTTACATACTAGTTCAAAGTTGAATCAAAATAGAAATTAATTAGTAGTTTGAACATGGATCCCATGATGAAATAGATGCCCCAAGTAAGTAGGGTGACAGCTTTTCAGTCCCACTGTGATTACTCAGATTTTTTTCTATTGTCTAAAAACCAAGTAAATTTTGGGGAGATAAACTTCTTTTTACATAATATGTCTATCAAAATTGTTTACTGCGCTCGACACTTTTTTCCAGCACTCACTTTCACGTTTATTTTTGGATACCTATCATAGTTTTCATAAAAATAAACAGCAAGTCTGTTCATAGGGGTCATAAGACCAAGGAATCGAAGTGAAACTACGGATTGAATACTCAAAAAAGCAAAGTTATAAGTATTTCAAACATTTTAGTTCAATTCAGACTAAATAAAAACATTTAACATGCTTTTTAAAGATATTGAACAGTACATTTAATACTTATATTGTTCGTCATTATGCTTCACAACTGGAGACCATCATAAAGCGAAATACGAGTACCTCAAGAGGTAACCCTCAGTAATAGAGGTAGGACTCAAGAAGACACACAACCAAGGTCTCAAAATAACCGACATTTATTGATTTGGAATTTATTACGTTGGGTTCGTTACACACATACATATGTAATTTTAGCAGAATAAAGCTTCACAATCAAGTAGGGAATCCCTTATTTTTTACAATGACTAAGAAGTATGATAATATTTTGCGTTCTCTGAAGTTTTCTGTTGTGATTCTTACTTAACAACAATGTACTTTTAGATTTTACTGATAAGTTAAAACCTAATTTTATCTTATTCTTATATGCCCTTTATTTATTTCCATAAAAATATACTGTTTTATATAAATAAAGTATGAATAACAAAATTATATAACAAATTGATAATTTTACTACTAAAACTGTTACTCATAAATAGGTACTATGAGCTCCAGAGATGGAATAAAATATTTTACTCAGACTTGCTTTTGACAGTGTAAAGTATTTGGTTTGTTTGATGGATTAAATACAAAGCACTCACGAATACTGCATTTGCCCTGAAAAAAAAAAGAAAATCAATCAACTAATGTAAATGATAAAATTATGCAGCAAATGTAAAGATAATTTTGTGTATAAATAGGACTAAGGACAAAACTGTTGCTTATTTATTTAATGTTTCAAAGTTTAATGCACCCACCATATTCACGGGAAGATGTAGCTTTTCATACAATTGAACCATCCAGTGTTTATATATTTTAAAACGCTTACCAGTCTAGATTTTAAAGAATGTCACAAGTTGTAAGAAGAGTCCTGAGTTAAAAATGAAAGGTAGCTGTATATAGCACATTCTAGTAGGAGTATGCTTTAAATACAATGCAAAGCTTTGAGTATTTGTTGCATACAACACTCAAAAATGTATTTTTATTTTTGTAGGTCTACACAAATTTTTTTGAAGCTATCCTGAATTTTTCCACCCCTTTAAGGGTTGGCTTTCATCTATCAGCACGGAACAGCCCTTTGAGAGAGAGAGCGACGGAACACTTCAGCACCGGCCGAGCTGCAGCGTTCCGACGCTCTCCCTCGCTCTAGCAAATTACTGTTCTGAGCGACAGAAAAGGATAGCAGCATAGGAAAGTGCAGTTCCGTGCTGATAGATGAGATCCAACCCTAAGTCTACCAATAAGTGTGTACTTACTGTCCTTCCTTGAAGTACTCCTTCAATGTGTTAGAAAATCTCTTTGAATACTTCACAAACTCTCGTTTCCGTTGTTCAAGAACTTGCTTGCCTGGTCCTGGAGTGTAAGTCGAAACTTCATTGACCGCATCCAACAACTTTTTGATTGCCGAGGCAATTTCTCTGTAATCATTTTTTAATTTGAATAAAAGCCACATATAGACATAACATGAGAATCATCTCACATTGGAATTCAAACAACAGTAAAATGTAAAATGGGTAACTCACATAGTTACCCATTTTACATTCGGGGGATCAATCATAGGAAAGATTTTGATAAAGTTTTTAATAATGTAGGTTCTTCTGGAATTGCTTTAAAAGTAGGGAAATTGTATTTTGATTACTTATTTTTTTGGCTTATTTTTTACAAGCAATTTTCTGGTGGTAGTACTTTTTGGACCCATTATTGCTATGCTTTTTAGTTTAAAAATACATTACACATTCTTTAATAATTTATATAATAAATAAATAAATATATAGGGACAAATCACACTGATTAAGCTAGCCCCAAAGTAAGTTTCTTTAAACTTGTGTTATGGGATACTAACTCAACGATACTATATTTTAAGATAAATACATATATAGATAAACATCCAAGACCCAGGACAATTTGAAAAAGGCCATTTTCCAACTTGCCCTGGCTGGGGATCAAACCCAGAACCTCCAGATTAGCAGTCTAGCATGTTAACCATTACGCCACGAAGGTCGTCAAAATGTGCTCACCAATTAGGCAATAAGATTTCTCAAAAGTTTCAAAACATGGTTACTTACTTAATAGTTTCGAGGAATGTCTTCCTATCAGTGATTTCATCAGGAATGCGGCTCAAAATTTTCTTAAGAGCTGTTGATTTCTTGTTCAATTCTTGGAAAGCCTCTTCACTCCTATTAAGTCTTAAATCAGCACCTGAAATATTTTTTTTAATAAATAACAATTAATTAATTAATAAATGTAATAAATTAATAATTTAACCACTAAATAAATAAAATGTCTCTTAGCCTATAACCATTAATACAATAGTCTACCCGTGTGGTTCCGGGTTAGAATAGGACCACTCCATCTCTTCCCTGTGGATGTTGTAAGAGGCCACTAAAGGACTAAGCACAAACTTCTCATGCTACAATTGCATTTCCAAGGAGGGTTAACATTGGGCGGCGACCGCTTGTAAAACTTTTCACACAAAAACATACCCAAAGAAGATTGATGTCAGGCAGGCGGCCGGTCGTAAAACTATAGCCAAATCATTTAAACTGTTCCAGCTATTTCTTCTCCATTTTGCAAGGTCTTTGGCAACCTTGGGTGACCATTGACATGCATGTTATATTTGCAGAAGAAAAAGCGGGAAGGCGCACCCCAGGCTCCGAATCAACACCTCTGAGGATGCAACCGGGAACGCTCTTAGACGAAGAAGAAGACTAGTCTATGTAGGTAAATTCTGTATTATATTCAGAAACTATTTCGCTAAAATTCAAACTTCTTCGATAATCTTGATTAACTTAAGCCACAATGACTAATTAATTTAGTAAACTTAAAAATTATATGCTGGAAAAAAGGCTCAGTAGTTCCTCCAAAGGAACCACTAAAGGGACTACTGAAAACAAACAAACAAATCACCATGCTCCCACATAAATAAAAAATATAAGTTGACTCTATATTTCAGCCTTAACATAATGATCATGCTACCACATTTTGTATGGTTACTTGATTGCGTAATCATTACATTAAGTGGATAATAACTTTTCACAGGTTGTTAAGCACTTAAGATGCAGTAAGATGAGATGAAAGAGGCAGATGAAAATTTAGACCAATTACTAACACAAACTATTGACTCTGTTGTATCGTGGCTATCCGACCATAATCTCGAAGTAAACTTTTCAAAAACTAAATTGATACAATTTAGACCACTCCAGAAAAAGGCCCTTGACATAAATCTTAACTACGGTGGAATCAAACTCGAAAGTGTCAATACATTCCAACTACTCGGACTAGTTCTAGATACGCATACAAACTGGAAAGCCCACGTTGGTAAGATAGCTATAAAATTGACCAAATTTAAAAACTACAATAGCGGCATATTTCGCGAATGCCTTTTCATGGTTAACCTATGGCATCATCCTCTGGGGAAACAGCACTGATGTAGATAGACTACTCACCCTTCAAAAGAAGTGTATAAGAATAATTGTTAATATAAAAGGGACGGAGAGCTGCAAGCCTTATTTTAAGGATTTAGAAATATTAACTTTACCATCTATTTATATTTTGGAGGCCTGTAAGTTTGTCCGTAAATATCCCCAATTTTATGCAAGGAAGGAAGACTTGCGGCGACGATATCCCACTCGGAAGAAAAATAAATTAGTTACACCCACTTCCAAGCTAGAACTATTTAAGTCTGGCCCGCTAGCTATGACGATAAAAATTTATAATGCCCTACCGCATACGCCCTACAGCCTACGAAATGAAAAAAATAATTCACTTTTTATAAAAAAATTAAAATCGATTTTAGCAAATAAAACATACTATAAATTAGACAAGTACTTTAACAATTAAAAAGAACCTATTTGGTAAACACTTAGGTAAGGCTTATATTAATAAATTAACTGCATGTCATAAAACTCGCTTGACATTCCAAATTTTGTTTTGCGATACCCGACAGGGTTTATAGTATGCTATTTTAATACAGTGACTTTAAGTAGTTAGAACTGATGCACATTATGAAATGCAATAAATGAATTGAATTGAGTAATATGGTAACAATAGTCAATCTCACAAAAGTCAATATATCTAATTGGTAGTTTATAAATTGCACATTAATAAACACAAAAGACAGACTTACATTCAGCCTCTGTTAGAGTTCCTTGGAGTCTCAGTAAACTCTCATTCATATTAACAGGTATGTCAGCTCGTCTCATGATCCCAGCGACCAAATCATAATTAAGACCTGGTACAACTGCCTCAGCTTTAGTAAGTGCTGCACGTAATGTTTGAGATGCTCCTAAATCATATTTCTCCAACTGTAACACGATAATAATGTTGGGTATAAGGAAAAAGGAAACAAATACCAAATAATGGACACATGTATTTAGTATATATATTAATTGAAAATTACCTGCGTCAATACGGGTCGTATGAGGACTGGTAAAACCAAAGAAGTGACAGGCAGTTCATCGCCCATTGTCATGGTGGTAAATGTTTATATTGAACTCTTCACTTTTAATCTTGGAAAAATTAGTTACTATTTATCCACTCGATTTCGTTCGTATAATATATTAAAATAATGAATATAATCACTCTTTTGTTGACAACAAGACAAAAAAAATCATTACAATATTTCCTTTCTTTTTCAGTTTTGACAAATGTTGTCAACTTCAACTTGTCATGTCATGTCAATGACAGACAATGTCAAGGGATTTTCTTTTTGAGTATTTTTTTCTGGCCCTGGATACGAATTTTTTTAGAGTTTATCTCACAAATTCTTAGTCTAATGCTCGGCCATAAATTTACGCGACTACGTACGCGACGCGACTGCGACGGCATGGGGGCTACCAGGGTATTTACCTACGCTTGGGTATATACCCAATAAGCACCGGGTAAATACCCGTATCCTACCGTTTGGTGGGTAGATTGAAATATTTATTAATAAATGAGTGCGAGTCCTCTAATTATCTATAGAAATGTATAATAAGGTTATCTTATGTATAAATAAATTAATATATCTCAAATAATAAATAACAAAGATTAAAATCACTAAATTAGCAATTTAAAATATACAGATATAATATTATTTAATGTCTATTTGCTTATTTTAACATATAAATTTATAACAATATAAGTGCCAGCAAAAAATGTAAACTTAGACATGTCAATTCGTATGTTCCCATACAACGGGTTAACGGGTAGATTAGGGTAAATACCTAGCATGCTAATTTGTAGGAAATGTTAAAACAAGTTTAATGAGATCGAAGAACTCGTCAATACGAATATCTTTTGTTTAGGGACGAACCTCTAAATCAGTAGTTTTGGCCTTCAAATAAGCAAACAAAAATAATTCTCTCTTTGTTATGTATGAGAGTGTCAATATGTTGACATCGCGTTTGATTTCCGTTTGCTTAGTTTAAATATAATTAGGTCTACAAACATTTTCCAGCAAAAAATGTTAACTTAGACGTGTCACTTTATATGTTCCCATACATTGGGTAGATTGAGGTAAATACCCGGCATGCTTATTAGTGGGAAACGTTATAACAAGTTGATGGGGTATCGAAGAACTCGTCAATACGAATATCTTTTATTCCAGGATGAACCCCGAAATGAGTAATTTTGGCCTTCAAATGAACAATCAAAAATAATTCTCTGTATTTGTATGAGGGTGTCCATATTTGGACATCGCGTTTGATGTCTGTTTGCTTAGTTTAACATATTACCAGGTTACCAACCATTTGCCAGCAACAATTATTATAAATTATTATTATATATATGTAATTATAAAGAATTTGCACACATTTATCGAAAAGAATTGCGAAGTAATTACTCATATAATTCAATCTACCCACCAAATGGGTAGATACGGGTATTTATCGGGTATTTACCCAATCTACCGGGTAAGTACCCAAATGGGTAGATTGGGTATTTATCCACCGCCCATCTCTAGGCGTGCGTGGCCCGTGGGCGTGTGCGATAAGAATGGCGAAGGCGACATGCGATGCGGTTGTGTTGTATATGTACTTGTGTGTGAACATGTGTGTGCGTATGCGTAGGCTGATCGTCCAAGTGCCCTACCTACTTAGTACTTTACTACGCTACACTGATCTGGATTTCAGATCTTCATCATCTGCCTCACCTTATCCGATCATCTGGGGTCGGCGCAGGCGTTAATCTACTCCTACGATTCCCATATCTTGCCATGCCACGCATTCCATCCTCCTGTTCTTTGGTCTTCCCTTCCCCTATTTCCATTAACTGACAAATAATGTGTTAGATCGCTTCATACATTTTGGGCCCTCATTGTTGCACTACGTGTCGCAGCAAGTATTTTTACGTCATTTTGTAGGAAAAAATCCTTAGATTACGAAAAGATTTTTCTTAGATTTTATGAACGTTTGTACACTATATAAAAAAGTATTTTACTTTTTCTACATTGGGAAATAGCAATGACGCTATCTGGCAACAATGGCAACACGATGGGTAATGCATCTTTGACGGAACGTTTTGTTCACTACAGTTGTTCACTGAAATATATTTTTTTACAATACGATAAAAAGTGTATGGTATAAAATCTCATAAAAATAGAATAAAAACAAATCAACAAATTCACATCTTGCATCATGCATTTATATAAAGTGATTTGCTTCAAGAGGTTTGGTGACAGACAGTAAAACAGAACGCGATTGACAAATGAACGAACATGAATGATTCATATTGTTTATGAAACTGTAGCTTTAACATAAGATGCACTGATTGTCGCGCTCAGTAGCCAATATATAGGTTGTCATGTTGATGGCGTCTGCGTAAACAATCTCAGTTTCGCAGACGATATGTGTCTGTTGAGCGCGTCAATCTGTGGCCTGAATGAGCTTATACAGATATGTGAGGAATATGTCGGTGGCCACGGCTTAAGGCGAAAAGATATATTTTTTAATCAAACCCTTACGTGTGGGGTATCTATAGATAGGTCTTCAATGGTATTGAGGTTTCTAATATCATTTTTTTCTAAACTGAATAGTTTGCGCGAGAGACACTTCTAAAGTGGTAAAATGTGTGTGTAAAATAAAATCCCCCCCTGTAACTTCTATAATAAAAGAATGATAAAACTAAAAAAAAATATATTACGTACATTACCATGCAAACTTCCACCAAAAATTGGTTTGAACGAGATCTGGTAAGTAGTTTTTTTTATACGTCATAAATCGTAAACCGCAAATAACTTAATTAAAAATAATACACTATCATTAAAACATCGATCAAAGTTACAACGAACGACAAGAACTTTTATATTATGTTACTTGCTGCTACGGAACCCTTCATGGGCGAGTCTGACTTTCACTTGGCCGCTTTTTTTCATGTTCCGACGGACCAAAAAACTATAAAAAAGTGGATCAGTGTTATGAAGAGACATCCACTAGCAAGCAAGAGTAGGTACTTTTTACTGTTGCGAAGATCATTCTGACATATTATAGTATTTAATTAGTATTAATTAAGTATGTACCTTCCTACCTAAACGATCAATAGAAAAAGGTTATATTATAGGTACCTATCTATCTCTTTTTCTCATTGTTGCTAGATTTACCTTTTTTTTTATTTTATTTTTTTTTGACGCGGAGAAAATCCCTTCGGATACCTTACCGGTTACGGAACACCACACGGTAAGGTTATGTGGTGTTACCACTAAAAACTACGCGGTGTCACCTCTCAGCCGCTATCGGCCGGGGCCGTGTTCTCTTGCTCCACAGCCCCGGTGCGGCCGGCCGCGCCATCGGCCTCACGGCACCCTCTGCTGAATCAGAGGGGCCGGAGAAACCGTCGCGTTGGCCTCTCGACCCGACAAGAACAGGCGCGCTGACACGCATACGCGCCTGCCTTCCACTCCGGAGGGCTGTCCGTTGGACGATGGAATCCCGTTTCCACCGTCCAACCAGCCCTCATAATTTGGGGCCTGCAGAAGCAGGCCCTGCCCCAGTCCACCTGACGGTGACCGGGGCTCACCAAGCCGGCCGCAGGAGATAGAGAGAGCGGCAACAAAACACCGACACTCCTCTTCCCCTGCGGCCCCACCGTTGCCGTGCCAAGCGCCACGGCCGCGCTTGGTCGCGGAGGATAGGGCGAGCGGCAACGACACACCGACACTCCTCTTCCCCCGCGACCCCTACTACGGCTGTGAGAGTCGGGGAGGCCTCAGCCTCAACCCGGGCAATGGGTTCCTCTTAGCTTCCCTGCGGATGAGGCAGTCCGCAGGTACTGAGCCCCCCCCCATCGCGACAAGATGAGAACCCGGGCGGGGGGGTTGCTAGATTTACCTAATTTAACCTACAGCCTTTTAATAACCCATCGGCCATCGCTTAAAATCTGAAAGTAAACGTTTGGGTTATCTAAACGCCTATCTACCTACATAGGTATATGCATAGTTCAGAAGACAACTGTATTTTAACCTGCAATAAACGTTACGATTAACTAATTTTCAGGGTTCCGTACCCATAAATATATAAAATACTGATTTATGGATAATCCTTTTTCAAATCCATCTTTCAATTTGTTACTTATTATTACAGTTACCGAAACAATGCAAAAAACCAACAGTGTTGACCACTAACCACGATATTTGCAGGCGGACGGCGCGCGGCGGCGTGCCGTATGGTCCGGAGTGACGTCATCACTACTTACGGCCGGCAGACGCGTGTTTTTAAATCGGATCCAATAAAATATTGAATATCTTCTGCATTTAAGAACGGATTTCAAAAATTAAAAAAGTACCTTTCGAAAAAAATCATGATGCATGCGAAACACTAGTCAAAATCTGTTTTCTGTTAATTTATTGATTCTCATTGATAAAGATATAAAATTATGAAAAAATCTGACCACGAAAGTCACACCAGTAAAAAAAACAATCATTTCTGTTAGTTTTCACTACAAATAAATAGTCTTGTGCATTAAATATCAATTAATTAAGACCAGTACATGCTATGCACAAGCGTTCAGTGTTTACATGTTGCAAAAGTACTTACTTTGTTTCATTTTACATCAACTATCTTTATAAAAATACAATAGGGTTGACCCCTATTGTATTTTTATAAATAATTAATACAGGGTATGTAGATAGTTACTGTAAAATGAAACACAGTAAGTACTTTTCAAAACAATTTTTCAAATTAGAAATTAGAACATAATTCAACTTTTCTCTTACTATCTAAAGAATTTGTACGAAACAAAATAGATAATAAAATGGTTTCACATAAACACTATTAACTTATACGACGTATAAGGCTTTCTATAATGGTAATAATTTTACAATTTATTTATTTATTTAAAAAACTTTATTGTACATCAGCGATAGTTACACATAATAAAATAACAAAGGTAATATTACAAATGGTGGACTTATCCCAGAAGGGATCTCTTACAGTCGACCAGTAGGTAGGGCAGAGGACAGTTACAAATTTAGTAGGAAGGCAGAAGTACGTACAGAGCAATGAAAAAAAAATAGAATAATGATAAATCTTAAACGCTACGAATACACTACATACATACCTAATAAATATGCTACATATAATATTGAAATAAATATTTATTTTATAAAACTCAAGTCTAGATTTAAAGGAGCCTAATAATTGAGACATTTTTATCTCCACTGGTAAAGCGTTACATAAACGCGCAGCGAGCACAGCGAAGGACTTCGCGTAGGTCTGTGATGAATGTGATGTGGGATCTTTAGAAGTGGTTGACTACGAACGACGAAGGCTATCAAAAACTTTAAAGGAAATTTTTCATGAAGATATACACGTGAGCGAGGGTTAAATAGAATGTTAAAGAGAAAGAAAAGAACGTGAGTGTGACAGCGTTGTCTGATAGATAACCACTTCAATATCTGGCGGTACTCAGAGATGTGATCATACTTTCTAAGGCCAAATATGTAGTCTTTCCAGCTTGTTCAGTAACTCCTTCGTCAAATCTAAGTATGCCACGTCAGCAGAGTGAAAAAGAGACAGTAGTAATGTTCGAACCAAGAGTGCTTTCGTGTCCAAGGAAGGAAATATTGTAAGCGCCTTAGTAAATGCATGGAAGCGTAATTTTCCGGCTCAACTCTCCAATTTGTAATTCTTAAGTTTATCAGTTTCATTAGATATAACTGTAATTATCATTCTTATTACCTATACCTAGACAAATAATAAATAATAATAGGTCCATAAGTATATCAAGCCATATAGTACTCTGTGATCAAGCCGAAAAAGGCTATTGTACTCATACAAATTAACTTTAGTATTTACATAACCCTTTGGAAATGAACATTAAATCTGTAAATTTTCATTATTGACCCAAAGTTAAAAATGTAAGTAGTAAAGAGGAGTAAACTTGTCTAGTTTTATTTACCCTATACCATATATATCGTATAGGCTTAACTTTTCCTATGAAATTAGAAAAGGTTTTAGATCTTACAATGCTTCATATTTTATATCCAACACATACCAATACTTATCAACACATACCAATAACTACTAATACATACCAACACAAACCGTTCTTACATTAAAATTTTAAATGATATCTCCGTTTTCTTTGAAATGATTTATTTTAAATGGGGGCAGCACTGGACCCCCGAAAAATTAGGTATGGCCTTAAGAAATTTGAAAAACTTGGATACATATACACGTGTATTTAATATATTATTACATATGAAATTGCCGTTCAGTATCAAAAGTGAAACAAGTTTTTTTTAATGAAATTATTATTTAATCAATCGAAGTATGCGCCGTTGTTATCGATACACTTCCGCCATTTTATAGGCAGATCATTGATACCTTTGGTAAAAAAATCCTGGGAGCGAGAGTCTATGAACTGTTTGAAGGCGGTTTTGTCTGCCTCATCAGATTTGAAATTTTTTCCTTGTAAAAAGTTATCCAAATTTTGAAAAAGTGGTAATCGGTTGGGGCAAGATCTGGAGAGTATGGTGGGTGACGCAGAGGTTCCAGTCGCAGCTCCTCTAACTTGGCGATCGTTTGATGTGCAGTGTGTGGTCTAGCGTTATCCTGAAGGAGCATTGGGCTAGAGCAATTCATCAGTCTCGGTTGTTTAATGGCGAGCTTTTCCATCATTGTTTGCAATTGCTGGCAATACAAGTCTGCAGTAATCGTCTGGCCTGATCTCAAGAAGCTGTAGTGGATAACACCAGCACTGGTCCACCAAACACTAACCAGAATCTTCTTTTTGGTCAGTTTTCGCTTAGGGCAAGGTTTTGCCGGTCCTCCCGGGTCAAGCCATTGCGATGATCCCTTCGATTGTCGTACAGGATCCATTTCTCATCACAAGTCACGATACGGTTCAAAATCCCCTCATTATTGTGGCGATTAAGCAAAGAAACGCAGCAAGCAACGCGTGTTTGCTTCAGTCAATTCGTGCGGTACCCACTTTTTTAGTTTTTTAATTTTTCCGATTTGGCGCAAGTGGATAAGTATCGTTATGTCACTTACGCGGAAGGCTGCTGCTAATTCAGAAGTGGTTTGAGATGGATCCGCTTCCACTATCGCCTTCAATTCTTCGTTATTCACTTGAGTATCTGGTCGTCCACGAGGCTCATTGTGTAAATCGAAATTTCCAGAACGGAAACGTTGAAACCAAAAACGCACCGTTCGTTCGTTAGCGGTGCCTGGTCCATACACGTCGTTAATTCTTCGAGTCGTTTCTGCAGCACTGGTGCCACGGTGGAACTCGTATTCGTAAATACCGCGAATTTTTAATTTGTCAGTAGTTGTTGTTATAGCAATGTTGAAACTCAAACAAATGATGTTAAAACAAATGAAATACAAACTTTAAAACAATATTTTTCTGGCTTTATTTCGAAATAAATTTGAATTTGGAATTCCTAATGAAACGCAAGATATTTGATTTTAAAGTTGCCAGTATTGAAAATCGGCAATTTCATATGTAAGGACCTAATATTATACACGTGTATTTTTTTCCATGGATATCATCACCATGGCGAGAAAACAAATGAACAGGTACCATACATGCATAGCGGTGAAACACATGCATGAACCTCTTTTTTCGTTCGACGTAGTCGGGTAAAAACAAAACGAATCAAATTATTTGGATTATTTGTTGTAACAACTTCAGTAGGTATAATTTAAACAATAACGTCTCTGAATCGATATAACTCTATAAATTCACGCAATGTAGGTACTGAGTCATATCCTTTGGTTGTGTGCCGCGCGGTTAAAATCATAGAAAATCTAAAACATTGCAATTCAGATGAATGCATAGCAGATACCTACTTACAAAATGAACATGAGTACCTATTATACTTATTCTATTTGTGCAACTTTCCAGTGTGCTTCCAGGTTAGAATAGGACTACTCCATGTCTCTTTCGTGGATGTCGTAAGAGGCGACTAAAGGACATCTCGTGCTACAATTATATTCCCAAGCAGGGTTAACGTCGAGCGGCGGCCGGTTGTAAAACTTTTGGAACAAATACATTCTCAAAGAGGTTTGACGTCAGGCGGCCGGTCGTAAAACTAAAGTCAAATAATTTAAACTGTTCCGCCTCCACTTCGGAAGGTCTTTGGCATCCTTTGGTGACCATTGATATGCATGTTATAGGTATTTGGATAGGAAAAAGCGGAAAAGTGCACCCCGGGTTCCGAAGCAGCACATCTGAGGATGCAATTAGGAACGCGCTTAGATGATGAAGTCTATTCGTTTTACTGCCGTCGGCATGCCAAAAAAGCGGCATCGGTTTTTTTAAAGACGCGGCCGCGGCCTTTGTGACACCTTTTCAACGGCAGCTGGCGAAACCTGTCCATTGCAGGTCGGCGGCTGCCGACGACAACTGGCGACAGTCGACTGCAGGTTAACAAACTGACTGCAGACTGCAGGTCGTTGACAAAGTGCCGTTCGTCTGTATGAGCTCTAACTAGTTTATTAGGTAAGTAGGTACATACTTGCCCAGCAGGATGACCAGCATTATTAGCTTCACACGTTTGCTGGGATCGTTGCTTTTTCTCATCAATTACAACGCAACGCCTGGTAATTGTTTTTTTCCGATTTAGCTTTAGGATTTTTTTTTATATTCTTCCCCTCTCATTACCCATTTCGGAGGAACTCGGTGGCCCGGTTGGAAAACGCTAGCAATGCGTACTGGATTGCTAGCGTTTTCACAAGTTAAGCAACCCCGGGCGTGGTCCGTACTTGGATGGGTGACCATAAGTGGTACAAAAATTTCTCGAGCTCCTCCGTGCTTCGGAAAGCACGTAAAAGCCGTTGGTCTTGGCTGTCATTGTATGGCAGTCGTCAAGCTATGTCAGATGCCTTAAGGCAGCTTGAAAAATCTGACCCAGTGTTGGCCACTTACATACACGAAAAATAAACATTACCCATTTTTTTAAATCAAACATACAACAACTCGAAATTATCTTATTGTGACTTTTTCCATCAAATATATCAGAATACTCGTAGGTTACTAGCAAACCTAGCATACATATACACCGAGAAACGTGCACGAGCTGGCAACAACGTCGCGTTTACAAACGCTGCACAGATCGGCAACGCCGCGCCTTCGTATGCTTTTGCGCCTGATAGTTTTTGCAAGCAAATATAGTTCTGACATTTTCATGTTTGCAGCAGGCGCAAATCATTTTTTCTAAATTATTCAATTGTTTGATTACTTTTTTCCAACTATTGGAATCTTAGGCAATAGACACAAACTAAAGTCACAAATATATCCAGTATAGGTTTAAAATGGATTTGTAATAATGATAAAAATTTTGCCCAAAAAATAACAGATCGACGCTTTTCAAATTATTTCTGGATGTGAATAGAAACTAAAAGCAAGCATTTTCAATCGTAAAGCAACACTTTAGGATATCCTATACAGTATATAAATATTTCAAAACTTCACGTTCTATATTTAAGCCAAAATATTTGCCCAAAATCGTGTACGATTTCTCTTATGTCTTCACCTTAAGGTGAAGACATAAGAGAAACTGTGTCAACGAAGTGATTTTGGGCAAATATTTTGGCTTAAATATAGAACGTGAAGTTTTGAAATATTTATATACTGTATAGGATATCCTAAAGTGTTGCTTTACGATTGAAAATGCTTGCTTTTAGTTTCTATTCACATCCAGAAATAATTTGAAAAGCGTCGATCTGTTATTTTTTGGGCAAAATTTTTATCATTATTACAAATCCATTTTAAACCTATACTGGATATATTTGTGACTTTAGTTTGTGTCTATTTCTTCACATTCCAATAGTTGGAAAAAGTAATCAAACAATTGAATAATTTAGAAAAAAATATTTGCGCCTACTGCAAACATGAAAATGTCAGAACTATATTTGCTTGCAAAAACTATCAGGCGCAAAAGCATACGGCGGCGCGGCATTGCCGATCTGTGCAGCGTTTGTAAACGCGACGTTGTTGCTAGCTCGTGCACGTTTCGCTACCTAACCTACGAGTATTGTGATATATTTGATGGAAAAAGTCACAATGTGATAATTTCGAGCTGTAGTATATTTGATTTTAAAAAAATGGGTAATGTTTATTTTTCGTGTATGTAAGTGGCCAACACTGGTGTCAGATTTTTCAAGCTGCCTTAAGGCATCAGACATAGCTTGACGACTGCCATACAATGACAACCGAGACCAACGGCTTTTAGGTGCTTTCCGAAGCACGGAGGAGCTCGAGAAATTTTTGTATCACTTTTGGTCACCCATCCAAGTACGGACCACATCCGGGGTTGCTTAACTTGCAGTAGCGGCGTTAGGGTAGGGCGCGGTTGGGCGACCGCCCAGGGCGCCAGATACAAAGGGGTGACAGGGGGCGTTTTTGTGCAAGGGGGGTAATAATAAATATATAAATAGCGGCTGGTTAATGGCGGCAACTCCTAAACTCTTATTTGTATGCATATTGTAAACGAAGGGAGGAAGGGGGTGGGCCCTTCCTCCCTTCGTTCACAATGGGGTGGCAAATTTTAAGAATTCTATATCGTACTTGCACCCCTCCCCCCCGTCGGCAGAAATAAATCCTATAAGATTGAAGCCTAACTCAGAGTCTAAATTGCAGTTTGAGGGGGGAGGGGGGGGGGGGGGAACTCGCCCGGGCCGCTGGTAGAGCTAAAACCGGCACTGTTAAGAGAAGAAATAGGCGGAACAGTTTAAATTATTTGACTTTAGTTTTACGACCGGCCGGGCGGCCGCCTGACGTCAAACCTCTTTGAGAATGTATTTGTTCCAAAAGTTTTACAACCGGCCGCTGCTCGACGTTAACCCTGCTTAGGAATACAATTGTAGCACGAGATGTCCTTTAGTTGCCTCTTACGACATCCACGGAAGAGACATGGAGTAGTCCTATTCTAACCCGGAACCACACTGGAAAGTTGAACAAATAGAATAAGTATAATAGGTAGGTACTCATGTTCATTTTGTAAGTAGTAATCTGATATGCATTCATCTGAATTGCAATGTTTTAGATTTTCTATGATTTTAACCGCGCGGCACACAACCAAAGGATTTGACTCAGTACCTACATTGCGTGAATGTATAGAGTTATATCGATTCAGAGACGTCATTGTTTAAATTATACCTACTGAAGTTTTTACAACAAATAATCCAAATAATTAAATTCGTTTTGTTTTTACCCGACTACGTCGAACGAAAAAAGAGGTTCATGCATGTGTTTCGCCGCTATGCATGTATGGTACGTGTTCATCTGTTCCCTCGGCATGATGATGATATCCATGGAAAAAAAATACACATGTATATTAAATACACGTGTATATGTATTTATTAAAGTTTTTCAAAATTTCTGAAGGCCGTACCTAATTTTTCGGGGATCCAGTGCTGCCCCCATTTAAAATAAATCATTTCAAAGTAAACGGAGATATCATTTAAAATTTTAATGTGAGAACGGTTTGTGTTGGTATGTATTAGTAGTTATTGGTATGTGTTGGAGATAAAATATGAAGCATTGTAAGATCTAAAACCTTTCCTAATTTCATAGGAAAAGTTAAGCATATATGATATATCCATATATAAAGTAAAGAGGAGTAAACTTGTCTAGTTTTATTTACCCTATACCATTATAGGGTAAATAAAACTAGACAAGTTTACTCCTCTTTACTACTTACATTTTTAACTTTGGTTCAATTATGGAAATTTACAGATTTAATGTTATGTAAATTCTAAAGTTAATTTGTATGAGTACAATAGCCTCTTTCGGCTTATCTATCAGACAACACCGTCACACTCACGTTCTTTTCTTTCTCTTTAACATTCTATTTAATCCTCGCTCACACGTATATCTTCATGAAAAATTCTCCTTTAAAGTTTTTGATAGCCGTCGTCGTTCGTAGTGAACCACTTCTACAGATCCCAGATCACATTCCTCACAGACCTACGCGAAGTCCTTTGCTGTGCTCGCTGCGCGTTTATGGAACGCTTTACCAGTGGAGATAAAATGTCTCAATTATTAGGCTCCTTTAAATCTAGACTTGAGTAATATAAAATATTTATTTATATATTATATGTAGCATATTCATTAGGTATGTATGTAGTGTATTTGTAGCGTTTAAGCTTTATCATTAAACTTGTTTTTTTTTTCATTGCTCTGTACGTACTTCTGCCTTCCTACTAAATTTGTAACTATCCTCTGCCCTACCTACTGGTCGACTGGAAGAGATCCCTTCTGGGATAAGTCCACCATTTGTAATATCAATTATTTTATTATGTGTAACTATCGCTGATGTACAATAAAGGTTTTTAAATGAATTGTAAAATTATTACCATCATAGAAAGCCTTATACGTCGTATAAGATATTAATGTTTATGTGAAACCATTTTTTATCTATTTTGTTTCGTACAAATTCTTTAGATAGTATGAGAAAAGTTGAATTATGTTTTAATTTCTAATTTGAAAAATTGTTTCGAAAAGTATTTACTGTGTTTCATTTTACATCAACTATCAACATACCCTGTATTAATTATTTATAAAAATACAATAGGGGTCATCCCTATTGTATTTTTATAAAGATAGTTGATGTAAAATGAAACAAAGTGAGTACTTTTGCAACATGTAAATACTCAACGCTTGTGCAAAGCATGTACTGGTCTTAATTGATTGATATTTAATGCACAAGACTATTTAATTGTAGCGAAAAGTAACAGAAATTGTTGTTTTTTTTACTGGTGTGACTTTCGTGGTCAGATTTTTTCAGCATTTTATATCTTTATCAATGAGAATCAATAAATTAACAGAAAACAGATTTTGACTAGTGTTTCGCATGCGTCATGATTTTTTTAGTACGGTACTTTTTGAATTTTTGAAATCCGTCCATAAATGCAGAAGATATTCAATATTTTATACGGCACGCCACCGCCGCGCGCCGTCCGCCCGCAAATATCGTGGTTAGTGGTCAACACTGTTGGTTTTTTGCATTGTTTCGGTAACTGTAAAAATAAGTAACAAATTGAAAGATGGATTTGAAAAAGGACTATCCATAAATCAGTATTTTATATATTTATGGGTACGGAACCCTGAAAATTAGTTAATCGTAACGTTTATTGCAGGTTAAAATACAGTTGTCTTCTGAAGTATGCATGTACCTACGTAGGTAGATAGGCGTTCAGATAACCCAAACGTTTACTTTTAGATTTTAAGCAACGGACGATGGGTTATTAAAAGGCTGTACCAGGTTGAATTAGGTAAATCTAGCAATAATAATTGTGTGCAATAAAGAGTAAAATAAATAAATAAATAAAATAAATAATGAGAAAAAGAGATAGATAGGTACCTATAATATAACCTATTTCTATTGATCGTTTAGGTAGGTAGGTACATACTTAATTAATACTAAATAAGTACTATAATATGTCAAAATGATCTTCGCAACAGTAAAAAGTACCTACTCTTGCTTGCTAGTGGATCTCTCTTCATAACACTGATCCAATTTTTTATAGCTTTTTGGTCCGTTGGAACACGAAAAAAAACGGCCAAGTGAAAGTCAGACTCGCCCATGAAGGTTCCGTAGCAGCAAGTAACATAATATAAAAGTTCATGTAGTTCGTTGTAACTTTGATCGATGTTTTAATGATAGTGTATTTTTTTTAAGTTATTTGCGGTTTACGATTTATGACGTATAAAAAAAACTACTTACCAGATCTCGTTCAAACCAATTTTTGGTGGAAGTTTGCATGGTTATGTACATCATATATTTTTTTTAGTTTTATCATTCTTTTATTTTAGAAGTTACAGGGGTGGGGGGGATACACACACATTTTACCACTTTGGAAGTGTCTCTCGCGCAAACTATTCAGTTTAGAAAAAAATTATATTAGAAACCTCAATATCAATTTTGAAGAGCTATCCATAGATACCCCACACGTAAGGGTTTGATAAAAAAAAATTTGAGTTTCAGTTCTAAGTATGGGTTCCTCCCAAAATTTATTGTTTTTTTTTCTATTTTTGTGTAAAAATCTTAATGCGGTTTACAGAATACATCTACTTATCAAGTTTCAACAGTATATATCTTATAGTTTTGGAAAAAAGTAGCTGTGACATACGGACGGACAGACAGACAGACAGACAGACAGACATGACGAATCCATAAGGGTTCCGTTTTTTGCCATTTGGCTACGGATCCCTAAAAATTGTTTGTTTGGAGTAGGTACCTACTATTAGAATTAGAATTTCATTGTTCCGGATTTTTTTGTTTAAAGCAATATATTTCTGGCAACAAATAAGTTGTTTGAATTTAATAGCAAATAATGTTTTTACGTCAAAACATGGGTATATACATTTGTATTAAATTCTCGTAAAAATAGACTAAAATAGTCAATCTCTGTAAAATATTTTGGGCGAATCTATAACGTGAATAAGTCTGTGTGTAATAACTAACGACATCTATACAGACGCGCAAAAAACCTTTTGAAAACTGATATCTGCTTGCCGTCCATTGTATGTAATTCCGGTTTTTTGATAGATGGCGCTGGCCATGTTTCTATGTGTGCACATTTAGTGTGCGTATTAGGTTGTGCATGTGTGAGTGAAAACAAGCGAGGTCATTTGCCTATCTCTTCGCCTTAAAATACAATGTGGCAAAAAGTAAGTACATGGTTTTTCAGACCGCCGCCGGTGCTAAATGTCCACAGAACTTACCACTCGTTCGTTTAAATGGTATTCCTCTAGAGAGAGTTAGTCAGTTTACCTATTTAAGACATATTGTTACCGCCGATCTCAAAGACCATGCAAATATCGAGCGAGAGCGGAGAGCGCTGTCGAGGAGGGCGAATATGTTGGCTCGCAGGTTTGCGCGATGCTCGGATAAGGTAAAAATTACTTTGTTCAGAGCATACTGCACCTCGCTATACACGTGCAGCCTGTGGGCCACATACTCGCAGGGCGTCTACAGCGCTCTCCGTTTACAATTCAATAACGCGTTCAGAGCGGTGTTGGGGCTGCCTCGCTTCTGTAGCGCATCAGGGATGTTTGCAGACGCGCATACTGACTGTTTTCATGCTTCTATGCGCAAGCGCGCCGCGTCCCTGGTGCGCAGGGTGCGAGCCAGCTCCAATACTGTCCTGGCGGCGATAGCTGAGAGAGAGGATTGTCCTTACTTGAGACACTGCAGTGACAAACACGTACCGTGCTGCCTATTTAAGAGGCAATTCTAAATCATTTTAAAATAATAATTGTTAATTATTTTTTTTGACATTTAAAATTGTATGTATGTTTTGTGTATTTTATTGTATTAATTTTCGAGCGACTGACATTTTTATTACTTAAATTGTATTATGGGTCATATAGTTACCTGAAATAAATGTATTTTATTTTATTTTATTTATTTATAAGTTCAAACCAGTGGCGCCATCTGTTAGCAAGGTTTCGCATTACCAAAGGAATAAAAGAACTTGGACTTGAACTCGCGATCTCGGTTCAAATACGACCACGTTCTAAACAACTGAGCTATTAAGTGATTAACCTCGCATGTCGAGTTTCTCCACCATTTGATATTCATATTATATAACACGCATTAAGAGTTAGGTCAGAACTTGTTGACTAGATGGCGTTTTATTGAATTTGTTTATCAAAATTCTGCTATGTTCTAAGTTTCATAGGCATGGAATGATTAATGACATCCTGTTCGTTCAGTAAGTATGGCGGTATAAAAAATGGATTATCGTATGGGAAATTATAAAAACCCAAGTATAGAAAACGTAAGGATTTTTTAGTTTTTTAATTGTAAAATATGTCTTTATAAAATTTTATTACCAAATTATAGTGCTATGCTTGTTGTAAATTAATTTTAGGCCGCCGTACACATTTTGCGACATGACACTGCAACAAAGATTGCTTCTTATTTTCTCATCTAGATCGGTCTGGATTTTAAGAAAATCTATAGAATGAGTATCTGAAAATCAGATGTTTGGCCGGCGGCTTAAATGAGTATAATCTTTTTGTCTGTGGTATTATTGTTCTTTGCCCATAGGTATTTATTTCTTGACAGCGACAGTTCAGTTGTCCGGCTGACGTTGACACTTGACAGCAGTTGACACCTTTCTCTCATTCTTTTGTTGATAATTTTATTTTACGGACACGGGACAACAGGAATTATTCAAGAACTAAGTACATAGGTAAACGGTATTAAACAAGAGATTTAACTGAAGCAGATCAATTATATCGCAATGGCTAAAAACACATTTAATTCCGCTTTTCGGAAAATAGACATCGACCAATACAATGAAGACAATTTCAAAGAAGAGGAAGCAGAACAAGCTGTTCCTGCTGGTCCTGATGAAAATGAAGTTTCGGCATTGTTAAATCAATATCCTTTTCAATAGTTACTACTTTTATCGACTTCAATTATGTCCGTTTATACATAAGTAATATGAAGCAAGTTATCATTAAAATGAGTCATATTACTGTGACGTATTCCGAACACATGATTTTTATCCTTATTTTAACACGGTATTCAGTAACATACTTAAAACGATTGTGTTGCAGTTTTCACTTATATGTAGGATATGTAGGTAAAGCGTTTCTCCGGGCAGGTTTTCATGTACATAATTCACACTAAAATTAAGTGGTTAGCGAGGGAGGCTAGTAATTTCGCCCTTTTGTTAATGTTATTGAATTGTAATTTATATAATTTATAACATATGAAAAAAATACAGTGGACCCCCGGTAGTCCGACAGTCATTTTGCAGGGCAGTGTCGAACTATCGAATTTGTCGGATTGTAGAGTACTGCCTAAGACCCCTTATAGTCCGATTTTTTTTACAAAAGAGTACCTTGTAATCCGACAAATTATAGATCCAATGATGATTCTTTATAATAAATACATTGTATAATGTACTCTGAAGTACAAATCATACTTCATTATGTACATATGTCAAATTTAGTAAATTAAACAACACAATAGAGAGCTTACGTTTTATTATAAAATTAATGTCATTAATGCTATAAAACTTACAAGAAATATGCAATAACTTTACGTTAGGAAATAATTTTGTACAAACAAATGTACATACATACTAAAATAATCAAAAACTATGAATTAACTACATATATATGTAATTTAAGAAGCATGCAAATATTCATCAATTTTTTTTTGTTTCACATTGTTGAAACGCGAGAATAAAGCTTTGTCCCTCAGTCTTCAAAACAAATCGTCAAACTAAGCAATCGGAATCAAAACAATACCCTACGCGTCGAGCAAGTTGTAACTTGTTCAATCATGCATTAGCGAAAATAAATAATAGACCATGTCGGATTACAGGGGGTTCCGGACTAGACAGGGGCCGGATTACCGGGGGTCCACTGTAGGTACTTCTATTTAACGTAACGATCGTACATACAAGTTTGTAATATGTAGCAAATCAATCACAATCATCGTCTTTATATAAGAGCTATGCTCTTGTCGGTGGAGTATGAATTCTCTTCCATTTGTCTCTCTCATTGATGACATCCGTGGCGTAATGGTTAACACGCTAGACCGCTAATCCGGAGATTCTGGGTTCGATCCCCAGCCAGGGCAAGTTGGAAAATTCAAATTGTCCTGGGTCTTGGGTGTTTATCTATATATGTATTTATCATAAAATATAGTATTGTTAAGTTAGTATCCCATAACACAAGTTTAGAACTTACTTTGGGGCTAGCTTAAAAGGTGTGATTTGTTCCTATACCTATATTTATAAAAAATAAAAAATAATTGCCAGCTGTTTTACTTTGCTGTACGACATGACCCGATTCATCTACTCCTTTATCTGTCTATCTTTGAAGGAAAGATAAAAGGGAAAACAGGACCAAGAAAACCAAGGCATAGCTACAGGACACAAATCAATGTAGCTACAGTACTACTCATTGAAAAAAAAAAGTTGAGGTATATTCTTGTTTTTTTTTTAATCTAATCAAGTTAATAGCATCATGTTTTGAGAACAGTACTTCGGTAGCATATATTCTAAAGAATATCATATATTATATTATTTTTAATTTTTCGATGTAGTTAGATTATAAGAACTTATAATCAAATAAAACTCGTTTGGGTAGTGTAATTGATAAAATAATTGAAGTGATACTTTTTGTCTAGAAGTTTCTGTAGGTGAAATATGGAAATGAAATGCAAAATATGGTACAAAACTATATTTATAAAGTTGGTACTACGTAAAAACTAGAGGGGAGGGGTCTTGGCATATACTACGGATTGGCCATCAAGGGGGAGAGGGATGTAAAATTTTAAAGAATGTAAAGTAGGCACAGAATACATTAAGATTACAAACAGAATGGAATCTCACAGCGTCTCCTGCAATTTGGCGTCCCCGCACCTCTCCCCCGTTCTATGTGCCCCTTATTGCGCTCTAAGACAGGGTGAGTAGTTAGCCGCACGCAATTCGCGACGTGTCTTGAGAACTGTCAACCAATAGTAACCATCATGGTGAGAAGATGCCCATATAATAATTGATTATCCACTAAATACAATAAAGAACGTATATTTCATAGATTTCCAAGTGATGAAAACAGCTAAACGAAGCAACAACATAATTTCACGTTATTACATTAAAACAGAATTTTTTTTACGTCATAGTGTTTGCAAATCTCTTGGTATGGAGAGATATAATCGTAAATATGTCGAACTTGTTAGTAGGTAAGTATTAAATTAATTCTGCGGTACTACCCTGAGTATAAAACTCACACATTGACAACTGTACAGATATAATTGTTTCGTTTGTAGTAGTAGTAGGTATATGTAAATATATTACTCTGACTCTAGAAAGTGTCATACCTGTGATGTAGGGTGCGTTCCCTAATCAGTGTCATAAACTGAACTTTCTTTAAAAATTTGTGCACTGGAAAAAAGTCTGCTAATAAATTTCATTTATAGACAAATTTATATGTGATGTAATTTAGTCATTAATCAACCACAGGAAGTCCACTGCTGGAGACGCAGGTGGCCTCAAAATTATTATAATTTCTTTCACTCTATAGTACAGGCAGATATATTGAAGCTCTCCAGATTGTTTTGAGCAATGCTCCATTGGGTTCAGCAAACCAGCAAGTGAAGGTACCTATATAAGTTTAACATTCTATTGAAATAACATTATTTTCTTATTTCTCAACAAGTCATTAACGGTGATATATATTAGAAAAAGTTGTTTAGAATAACAAACTGAAGTCTGCCAAAACTTTTGTACAAAGAAAAGCCTAAAGTAAATTCAATATTATCTATATTACTTGTACTATTTTATGTATTCTGTGATATTACTTCATTAGGTAAAATATTTTAGAGGGCAATATTTTGCAGTAGATGTAAAGAAATGAGTCAAAATTAATTGTAATGTGTAGGTAATCCTTTTCCTTTAATTGCTGCAGGACAATGCACTAGCAATGACACTAAAAGTGTTACTTGCCATCAAGTCTGCCCAAATAGAAGAAGCCGTGAACAGTCTTTCGCTGGACGACGTCGATATTCTCATGAAGTACATCTACAGGGGATTTGAGTGCCCTTCAGAAGGCTCCAGTGGCCATTTATTACTGTGGCATGAGAAAGCTTTTAATGTCGGCGGCTCTGGCTCCATCGTTAGAGTTCTGTCTGATAGAATGAGAGTTTAATTATTAATTTCAAATGTACTTTTAAGTTTGATCATACATATTTTAACGAAACTTTGTTTCTATGCTCGATATACTGTAAGTTGTCATTCCGTATCTTCAAGTATTATTTGTTATTATGCAATAATAATAAAATATATATATATGTATATGTCGCAGTTGGATGGTATAAACCGCTAATTCACGAAACCTCTAGTTGTTTGGCATTTCAGCTTGGTTTTGTAAAACAGCGAACCCTAATTCGCGGAATGGAATGAACGACTTGTATTCATCCATGCGGCTAGAGAAGTTGTTGAACATTCTATCTAGAGAAATTATATACAATTTAGAATGCCTACGAAGTGGCAATGGCGAGCGAGCGAAGCGAGCGTGCCGCGGCAGCGGCCAGCGAGTGCTAGAAATGTTTTATCCATTTTACTAGGTTAGGGCAAACCTATAGCAATAAAAATCGTGAATAGTTTTCTGGGAAATGAAATTCGATGTCGAAAAAATCTTATCATGCATGTGTCGCAGTTGGATTGTTTAACGGTTTCGTCAAACAGCGGATTACCGCTACTGTTTCACAAAACCGCTAGCCGTTTGGAAACATGGTTAGCGGTTTCAATGAACGTAACACGTTGCGCAATCTTAGATAATCCAGCTGAACGATATTCGGCTGTTTAATAAAACCGAGCTGTAATGCCAAACAACTAGAGGTTTCGTGTATTAGCGGTTTATACCATCCAACTGCGACTTATATACACTTACATGCTGCTAGTTTGTTTATTAGCTTTCCTTTTGCTTGTTCATCCTTGTGGAGTGTGTGCTAATGGGCGAGGCGAGGGTTAGCAACCTGTTCTGACCATGTCCTGACATTTATGATTCTTCACTCTGTAAGTTAACTGCTGCGGCTATCTCTAATTTTGAGACTGATGAGCCCTTGGTATGCGGCCATACTATACGCAAGATGGTCCTATGACCATCTTACGGGATCCCTTTCGTTAGCATAATGTATTAGGTCCTTACATATGAAATTGCCGATTTTCAATAATGGCAACTTTAAAATCAAATATCTTGCGTTTTATTAGGAATTCCAAATTCAAATTTATTTCGAAATAAAGCCAGAAAAATATTGTTTTAAAATTCGTATTTCATTTGTTTTAACATCATTTGTTTGAGTTTCAACATTGCTATAACAACAACTATGGACAAATTAAAAATTCGCGGTATTTACGAATACGAGTTCCACCGTGGCACCAGTGCTGCAGAAACGACTCGAAGAATTAACGACGTGTATGGACCAGGCACCGCTAACGAACGAACGGTGCATTTTTGGTTTCAACGTTTCCGTTCCGGAAATTTCGATTTACACAATGAGCCTCGTGGACGACCTGATACTCAAGTGAATAACGAAGAATTAAAGGCGATAGTGGAAGCGAATCCATCTCAAACCACTTCTGAATTAGCAGCAGCCTTCGGCGTAAATGACAAAACGATACTTATCCACTTGCGCCAAATCGGAAAAATTAAAAAACTCGTAAAGTGGGTACCGCACGAATTGACTGTAGCAAACCAACAAACACGCGTTGCTTGCTGCGTTTCTTTGCTTAATCGCCACAATAATGAGGGGATTTTGAACCGTATCGTGACTTGTGATGAGAAATGGATCCTGTACGACAATCGGAAGCGATCATCACAATGGCTTGACCCTGGAGAACCGGCAAAACCTTTCCCTAAGCGAAAACTGACCAAAAAGAAGATTCTGGTTAGTGTTTGGTGGACCAGTGCTGGTGTTATCCACTACAGCTTCTTGAGATCAGGCCAGACGATTACTGCAGACTTGTATTGCCAACAATTGCAAACAATGATGGAAAAGCTCGCCATTAAACAACCGAGACTGATGAATTGCTCTAGCCTACTGCTCCTTCAGGATAACGCTAGACCACACACTGCACATCAAACGATCGCCAAGTTAGAGGAGCTGCGACTGGAACCTCTGCGTCACCCACCATACTCTCCAGATCTTGCCCCAACCGATTGCCACTTTTTTCAAAATTTGGATAATTTTTTACAAGGAAAAAATTTCAAATCTGATGAGGCAGTCAAAACCGCCTTCAAACAGTTCATAGACTCTCGCTCCCAGGATTTTTTTTCCAAAGGTATCAATGATCTGCCTATAAAATGGCGGAAGTGTATCGAATACTGAACGGCAATTTCATATGTAAGGACCTAATATTTATTACTAAAATGGATTGGCATAATGAATTTGGCATACTTTTTTTGGCATAATTATACTTGGGCATAATTGATTTTTGGCAGCATATGTACTTTGGAATAATTATATTTAGGTCTGATATATTTATGCATACTTATAATTTGCACAATGTTTTTAGGCATAGTGTACAGTCGCATAATAGTATATTTTACTAAAGTAAAAGTGCTAGGAATGTTCTATCCATTTTACTAGGTTAGGGCAAACCTATAGCAATAAAAATCGTTAATAGTTTTCTGGGAAATGAAATTTGATGTCGAAAAAATCTTATCTTGCATATAAAAGGTATTGAATTTAGGAGTTACTTATTCTGCGTACGAGTAAGATGATTATGACTATGTTCATTATTCTTTGATACTATTATGCCTTTATGCTTATAAATGTTATGTTGAAATATGATTATGCAAATTTTATTTATGATTAAGACAATTATGCTACATTTGTTATGGCACAGAATACAGTAAGAGTAAGCAGAACGGAATCTCCTAAGGTACGCGCAATATGCGTCCCCGTTCCCCGCACCCGCACCTCTCCCCCGGTTCTTGACGGCCAACGTGAGTCATCGAGGCGAAAACGGGGGAGAGGTGCGGGGACGGGGAACGGTGACGCCTGGGTGACGCATATTGCGCGTACCTTAGGAGATTCCGGCCTGTGGTTATGGATAAAAAATTATGCGTAATTATCATGAGTCTAATTTATCATATGCCAATATATTGTATGGTTATTATTTTTATGCAAATGGATAGTGAACCCCATCTTACACCTTACACATCGTACGTAAGATGGTCTAGTACATAGGTACTAGACCATCTTGCGCATAGATTTGGTGTCAAAGCATTCCTTATTACTAGCCCTTACACCGCCCTTCCCCCAGCACGTCGGAGTAAATGCACCGAAAGCCCGAAACACAATGTCATACCCCTGATATGAACATCTACGGCTGGCGCTCTGAAGACTATATCCTAGTTCTGCCCATGGTCTTTTACACGGATTTTGGTATTCAGATTTTCATCAGCTTTAAAAAATTAGACTCAGCGATTTAGGTGTCTGACGAATCGATCGCGTAAGAAACACCACATATGCGCTCCATCACGAATATTGATGTGGGAGTAAAAGCGGCTAAATATTAATGGGATTGGGCGGGTCATGTCTGCTACTGATGAACCCTGAACGAATGGCAACATATGGACCGGACGGTCGAAGAAAGAAAGGGAGGACCAAGGAAGAGATGGGCGGACGATCTTACAGTTTGAAAAATAATGGCGAATCACGTTTAGGGACCGCGAATCTACTTAGGTACCTACCATTTTTGTATAAGTATCCCATACAACCAGAATCGTTCATGATATAAATTAAAATCAAAAACTTTTATTCTATACAAATACAGGCTGACATTTTATCCACCGGCAAAATCTTTGGAGCAAGTTTAGTCCAATGATACTGAACTACTTTCTATAAAAAAAGTTATTAAAAATCGATAATTATGTTAATGTCTTCTTCTACCTTTATTCGACGAACACGCCTGTATGCCTTTCGTATATAAACATCTCCTCGGACTACTGGAAGAGATCTCTTTTGAGATAAGTAGTGCCTTTGTCCAACTTTATGTATTCTCTGTATACTTATATTGTCCGTGTACATAAATTGGTAAATAAATAAATAGAAGCCTATAGTTGGCAATAATACAATGTTAGTTATATTCTACCACTGTTATAAATATTGTCTTGGCGTCTAATATTAGTCATTATTCATATTAAAATTTTTTAGTTTTTGTAAATCCTTGCATTTTGAACCTCATCTAATATACAGGGTGACTTCTGTGGGGTGACTTTTTAAACAACAGCCAAATTTTTGGAGCAAGTTCAGTCCATGATACTGAACTACTTTCTATAAAAAAAGTTATTAAAAATCGATAAAAAAAATTGTCCTTCCATACAAAATCCGTTTGGCTGAGCGCTGATTTGTATGGGAAGGCGAATTTTTATTTTAGTTTTTCGTTAATTGTTTTTTTGGAAAGTAGTTCAGTATCATGGACAGGACTTGCTCCAAAAATTTGGCTGGTGGTTAAAAAGTCAGCCTGTACATATTTGTTGCTAAAATATTTAATCGCTGCATTAGGTAGGTATGAACCCTTTAGGCCATTATCATTATTTTAATTAAGTAGGTACCTACCTAGATACCTATATACAGGCTGACTTTTAAAAACTGTCCAAATTTTTGGAGCACGTTCAGTCCATGATACTAAACTACTTTCTATAAAAAAAGTTATTAAAAATCGATAAAAATTTTTCGTCCTCCCGTACAAATCAGCGCTCAGACAGACGGATTTTGTATGGACGAAAATTTTTTATCGATTTTTAATAACTTTTTTTGTAGAAAGTAGTTCAATATCATGGACTGAACGTGCTTCAAAAATTTGGACAGTGTTTAAAAAGTCACCCTGTACCTATATCGCTTAATATCAATACATTTTGAGAAATACTTACATAACGTCTAACAAAATACCTATACTGAAACTATTTTAAGGGTGAATTCAGTCCATAATAATGAACAACTTTCCCCGAAAAACACATATCGACATATGAAAAATAGTTTTTGGCTATCCATATGCAAACTCGGATCAGCTGATCGGCCAACTTATATGGGGGGCCAAAAATTATTTTTCATATTTCGATTTGTTCCTTGAGGAAAGTTGTTCAGTAAAATGGACTGAATCCACCCTTAAAATAGTTTCAGTATATTTTGTTAGACCCTGTATACCGCGCTCTATAATTAGGTAAGTTAGGTAAGTATAAATATTTCGTACTTTACTCCCACTCCGAGTTAAGTACTTTAGATAGGTACCTATATCCTAAGTTCTTATATCCAACCTCTAGAAAAAACATTGCTTCCGGGCATTCGGTAAAGTTTGGAACAACGATTCCAATAAAAAAATATCTACCTACAAAGGATGTTGCAACGATGTCATTAAAGCGGCCGACTTCCAACGCTACCGGCCTGAACTTGCAAGTGACTGCTGAACGAAGAAAGTAAATGGTGCGCTCGGCCCGTCTCTCCGCAAAGAGAATGCGCCATATAAAAGCCCCTCAATATACTTGTAGCTCGATAGTTTTTTAAGTGCTGTGGTCGTACGCGCACCGAGACACAATGGAGATTTTGGTTAGTAAAAAATATCAACTCCAACGCCCTAGTTTTAGCGCAATGCCGGTATTGCCGGTTTGAGTTTTATTTTGTTTGTTTGGTATACGGAAATTACCAATCATTATATAACTTTTTATGTAACAAATTCTATCTCCGGTGTATTCGATATGCGTAATCATTAAACAATATTGAAATTTATTAGAGCTGATCACTATCTGTTCTGGTTGTCTACATTTCTACCTACCTATAAGGTTACCTGCAGTGAAGTTTAGAAAAAACAAATTTTAAAGGGTTCTTTAAATAAATAGTACCTACATGCTTTGTTTTGATTTCAGAAATTAACAGTATTACTTTGCTGCACTTACTACTGCTACGCATCAGAACATTCCTATACGATACCCGTGGAAGGCTACGAAACAGAATTGGAAAACCTTGGCCAACACGTGGAAATCCCGGAAACACCAGTGAAGGTGATAAAGATCACCAAAACCATTGCTGTAAAGATTCCAGTGCCATATCCCGTGAAAGTGAGAGAAAAGGTCCCGTACCCCGTGCCGATCTCAAAGCCTTACCCCGTTCCAGTTCCACAAATCATTAAAGTGCCACACATTGTTCATACTAAATCTGACAATGCGGAACACGACTCCGGCAACGCAGATTCCGGATACGGCGGGTTCCAAGGCGGCCACCAGCTAGGTGGTCATGGAAACTCATATCAAGTACAGGAAGCACCTGCACACGAGTCTTCTTCCACTGGACACTTTGGCCCCCAGAGCCAATCTTTTAATGGGTACAATTCTGGCCACGAGCAGAACTTCCACGGCGACTCCTCTGAAAACGATGGAAATTCTTATGGCAATGGCCCATCAAATTATTACGGCTACGACGGTGCCGAATCTGCTGAATCCAGAAGTTATGATATGGCCATAAAGGATTATCTGGAGAAACACCAGCTCGGTAGCGGAAGTAATGGGGCCTCCAATGGTTATCATTACCATTAGCTGCTTGCCTGAGACCTGGAGAAGTCTGCCTGAATGACATGTTAGTGTGCTTACTATTGCGTGTCTAAATGAGTGTATGCTGTCTGTGTACCTTTTGAATTCTTAACTTTTGTAAATATGAATTTTTAGATACCAATTACCTATTTATCTGTTGAACTGATTTGTTGCTAGATGTGTAGAATGTAATATTGTTAATTGTATACATAAATTATACACAACTTTGTTACGTAAATCTATTTATTTTATAACACACATACCTAGTAAGTTTAATATAAAATTCCATGGTAAACACATAACAGCTAACAACATTAAACAGAACATACAAAATACCTATGTAGATAATAGATAAAGAAACCACTTATTGAAAATTTGTAAGACGACAGGTTCTGCAAATAAAATTAGATTTTAACATATAATTCTTAAAATATTCTCTTATAATTATTTAAAATTACTAGAAACAGTAAATATAATTACTAATTTCGAATCTCTTATATTCTCTCTGTAATAAATGTAGGTATTTTAGACATAATTGTGGCTAAAAGTCGCCGATCACTATAAATATTTGAGTTGAACTTATTTTAATTAGACCCAAAAGTTATTCTGTTTGTCACAGTTATAATAATACGTAACAGGTCCTTTTCCCAACCCAACTCGTTTACAATCTATTTCAACTTAAGTGTGACGTAACTAACACATACCTATGTACCTACTCCTAGCTAAAATGGCTGTGAAAATTGTACTCGCGGCCGTTTTTTCGCAATGGCGTTGTCAGAATCGCGTGAAAACCGATCGTCCAGCAGGGGAGTGACGTCAATGACCGGACGCAACTGCACTTCTTTTTCCTCTTCGTCCGAAACATACATCCTGGTCAAGTCGGAGGCGACGGAGGCAGTTTCACACACACTGAAACAAAAAATGTTCATCTAAGTACCTATTAAATATAAATAAATATATAGGGACAGTTATATTATTAAATAGATATTGAAGATCAAAACTTGCATGAAAAGAACAATGCTGTTATTATTAACAGCATGAAGGTTATTTAAATTTTTAAATGGATAAGAATTTATACAGAGTTACTGGTATCGTAACGCATAAAGTCCTAGAGGCGGACTTTAGTACATCAAGACTAACAACTTTTGTTCTATGACTGTTGTTTAAACGTTTGTTTTTTTGTTTTTCGTGTGTGTAAGTGGCCAACACTGGTGTCAGATTTTTATTTGTCAAGCTGCCTAAAGGCATCTGACGTAAACTGTTTAAACGTAATACTTAGCAATATTTTAAATTTTTTAGTTCAAAGAGTCTGTTTACATTTGGGCCCTGTTGCAGTGTCATGTCGCAAAATATGTACAGCGGCCTAAAATTAATTTAAACAAGCATAGCACTATAATTGTTAATAACATTTTATAAAAACATATTTTACTATGAAAAAACTACAAAAATCTTACGTTTTCTATTATTGGGTTTTTAATAATTTCCCATATGATTTTAAATTTTTTATAGCGCCATACTTACTGAACGAACGAGATGTCATTAATCATTCATGTTCATTTGTCAATCGCGTTTTGTTTTACTGTCACCGAACCTCTTGACAGCAAATCACTTTATATAAATGCATCCAGTTTTTCGGTTTATAAGATGTAAAGTTGTTGATTTGTTTTTATTATATAGTTTTAATGAGATTTTATATCATACACTTTTTATAGTATTTTGTAAAAAATATTTTTGAGTGAACAACTGTAGTAAACAAAACGCTCCGACAAAGATGCATTACCCATCGTGTAACCACTGTTGCCAGATAGCGTCACTACTATTTCCCAATGTAGAAAAAGTAAAATCCTTTTTTATTATAAATATATTATAAATTAAAAAATATATTTTCGTAATCTAAGGATTATTTCTTATAAAATGACGTAAAAATACTTGCTGCGACACGTAGTGCAACAATGAGGGCCTAAAATGTATAAGGCGATCTAACACATCCTTTGTATATCCATCAAACGTTGAGTTTATGTTATAAAGGCGCCACCGCGTGAGCTGTCACGTGTGCGTAGTACTTCCACGTGTTTATTTTTGTATAAAAAAAATATTAAATTAAATATACTATAACTATTGTAAGGGTGAATTTAGTCCGTGATATTGAACAACTTTCCCCAAGAACCATAATGTCAAAAATGAAAAAAAAAATTGACCCTATATGATACAGACTCGGTTCAGCTGATCGGTCGACTTGTATGGGAGGCCAAAAAATATTTTTCATATTTCGTTATAGGTAAGTTGATAAGTTCCTTGGGGAAAGTTGTATAGTATCATGGTCGGAATCCACCCTTAAAATAGTTTAAGTACTTATATAATTTAATTAGACCCTGTATACCTACTCCTGGAGGGCACTTACAACTATGTAAACAACATAGAGGTTATACGTAGTACATTATTACTCTGTGATAGAGGTTTTATCTAAGTCTACAAAGCAAATCATTCGTGTACCTAGTATTAACCTGTAAATCATATATTATGCGAGGGATATTAAATACTTATCAATGCAGTTTTTCACACCACATACATACATACATAACACCAGTAACGAAGTCCAACCAACTGAGTAAAACGTAGTGATTATAATTTCTTTGCAACTAAGTGTAACAATGTTACATCGTATTATTTTGAAATACTTTAGCTTAACCTAGACTCGCAAAATTGCTAACGAAATTATGTATTAAAGCATCTATAAAAATATTATATTAACGCTTTTTCGCTCAAATCAAGAGCCCTAGCACCAAGGCCCTAGAGTGCTGTACACCCGGGCCCTTCTAGCCCAGTCCGCCCCTTAGCATATTTACAATAAAAACAGTTCATATATATGTCGTAGTTGGATGGTATAAACCGCCAATTTACGAAACCTCTAGTTGTTTGGCATTACAGCTCGGTTTTTTAAAACAGCGAACCCTAATACGCGGGATGGAATGAACGACTTGTATTGATCCATGCGGCTAGAGAAGTTGTTGAACAATTCTATCTAAAGAAATTCGGAAATCGCCTCTCGGTCATCAAGGCGAAAACGGGGGAGAGGTGCGGGGACGGGGAACAGGGACGCATATTGCGCGTACCTTAGGAAATTCCGTTCTGTTTACTCTTACTGTATTCTGTGGTACTACTATCGTACCTACTACTCTGTGATCAATGCCTCAAACAGTTGTAATATCTACCTGTTATTGTAATACTCTGCCTCGATGTTAAAGCTTGAGTTATCCTGCTTGGCGCTCATAATAGTCGGCAAGACGAGCGAGGAGCCCGCCATGGGAAGGGGCGCGCCCCGCGCGGCAGCGAGTGCCGGCTCGGAGGCCGCTGCGACCGCCTCTGTCCCTTGCATCTCGTCGTCCATGCAGTTATCTATTTCAGTTTTTTCGACCACGCGACTGAAAAAAAACGAGCGAGCCTTACAGTAGTCGCATTTGATTTGTAACATCTGACATTTAATTTCGGTAATAAAATAACCTTGGTATAATAAAAACATATGAGATAAATAATAATACATGGAATTATTTTTCCGTGGCAGCTGGTCACGTGATTGGAACAAAAATACATCATTAGTTGGGAGTGTTACTGTGTGTGATTGAATTACCCGAGCAAAGTGCATTTTTTAACTTAACAAACCAATCTTCATCCAAGCGCGTACCCGGTTGCATTCTCAGCTGTGCTGCTTCGGAGCACGGGGTGCGCTGTCCCGCTTTTTCTTCTTCAAATATTACATGCATGTCAATGGTCACCCAAGGATGCCAAAGGCCAAGGCCTTGGAGAAAAAATAGGAGGAGTTTAAAATGATTTGCCTGACGTCAACCCTCTTTGGGAATGTAGGTATTTGGGCGAAACTTATCAAACCAATCATGAACGAATAAATGAATATATAAATGTATTAAAAATTAAACATATGAATCACACGATATACGAAATGGTTAAGTTAGTTAGTATTTTATTTGATATTCATTAACTAATTAAGAAAGTCCTTTTTACTGAAAATAATACTTTTCGTGACATTCGTGACGTCTATAATATTCGGGCTGTCGCGGGAAGAGAATACCTTATTTTATTATACCATGGCAATAACCAGCCGCTTATTGGTCAATTAAATAACGCGCGCTTTTCCGCCGGAGAATTGTGTGTAACTCAAATGTGTAACGGGAGCTGTAGCATTTCACGAAATCACTCCCACAGCTTGCAGGAAAGCGAGAGGAAAGATATTACACATCAATTAAAAAATATATAGTTTTATTAGGATACGAGCTGTGGATACGAGTATTGAACATCGGACACGTGCATTTCAACTTGGTCTTTCTGCAAGCCATATATATAGTTCTGTTGGGATACGAGTATTGAACGCGACGGGTTCTGTTATCTCCAGTGGTCGGATGATCGGGCGGTTGTTTGCCTGAGCTTCGCGCTGGTGCCTTGCACAGCGTTGATACAGCCACCAACATGTTATAGGAATGATTTACATATAGTATAGGCATTACCACGTATTAGCCTTGCACAGTATTTTAGAGAGGGTAACTTATAACTACCTGTACCTAAGTAACGATTTGACGTCAACATTTGTGCAAAGCAAAACAGTGACTATTATTAAGAGATATTATACATATACTATGATAATAAAGATTTTTGAATTTGAATTGAATTGGACACGTCCATTTCAACTTGGTCTTTCTGCAAGCCATTTATATAGTTCTGTTGGGATACGAGTACTGAACATCGGACATGTCCATTTCAACTTGGTCTTTCTGCAAGCCATTTAAGGCGAAGATATAGGCAAATGGCCTTGAAGTGTGAAATAAATTGTTAACTCGTAAATATGGTGATAATTTCCATATTTCTCTACGTCATGCACTAGATAGCCCTTTAAATTATTTTATGAACTGCCGTTAAAACTATTATTGGTGATCCGTCTAGCTTTAAAACTTGCCGTGGCCACTTTTGGCGGAGGCAAGTTTTAAAGCTAGACGGACTAATGTAAATACTTTCAACGGTGGTTTATAAAATAATTTAAAGGGCTATCTAGTGCATGACGAAGAGTAATATGGAAATTATCTCCATATTTACGAGTTAACAATTTATTTCAAATGAGGGCGCCACTTCAAGGTCATTTGCCTATATCATCACCTTAAGTGTGTGAGTCAGGATAGCGGGTGTATTTTTGCAGAAATGAAATGTTATGAATATGTTATATATGAAAGCAATGTACCTGCAATTTACCTGAATGTACCTTTAATGAAATTCAATGTACCTCCATGAAACAGGAACAATTATAATAACAAATTGAGCCGCGGACCTGACGGTCAGGTCTGCGGGTGTATATTCATAATAAATTTATAAGATATCTTGTGGTTACCTAATATTTACCAGAGCAATGTACCTTCAATGTACCTCAATAAATAAAATCTAAAATTATAATGCGACTCGTAATTAATGAGAAAATCAAGAAAACTATTATAATCCCTGAAAGGTTTTTCATGCAATTTTTAAATTGACACTAAAATCATATTATATTCTTAAAAGGAAAATTCCTGTGTTTATTTTTACATAATGTTTACACTATTTTCATTGTTATATACCTACCACAAATATTAAGTTGTAATATTTAGCTTTTATAATAGTACTAATATAAAAAAAAGCAAACTGTTGTAGGAAAAACTTACTTACCATATTAACCCTGCGGGAGGCGCATATAGTACACTAGCTGTGCCCGCGACTTCGTTCGCGTGGTTGTCGGAACGTAATGTTATATAGCCTAAAGCCTTCCTCTATAAATGGACTACCCAACAAAAAAAGAATTTTTCAAATCGGACCATTAGTTCCTGAGATTAGCGCGTTTAAACAAACAAACAAACAAACAAACTCTTCCGCTTTATAATATTAGTATAGATGAAGTACTCTTAACCAACAACATATTTATTTGAATAAAGATTAATATTATTATGTTGATACAACTTAAACAAATTATTTCGACCAAATTAGGTACCATAAAAACGGTTTTTGTGAGTTAATCTTAAAAGATAGACATATACTATTGCGGACTGTTTTTTAGATCATTAAAAGAGCTATTATTCTTTAATACATATTTTTTGTGTATCTTGAACCGTTTTCACGGCGCACGCAACGGAAGGCTTCAAAGATGAAATAATTTCTCCCGTTTTTTACACATTTACCACTATATCTTTGCTCCTATTGGTCGTAGCGTAATTTTATATAGCCTATAGCCTTCCTCGATAACTGGACTATCCAACACAAAAATAATTATTCAATTCGAACCAGTAGTTTCGGAGATTAGCGCGTTCAAACAAACAAACAAACAAACAAACAAACAAACAAACAAACAAACAAACAAACAAACAAACAAACAAACTCTTCAGCTTTATAATATTAGTATAGATGAACATGAACGGCCGTTACCGGGGAAAACATACCCATAGCAACTTTGCATGCCCATAACTCCCAAACTACCTGTTTAAGTGGACTTAACATGATGATGGAGCAATCCTACAATACCTACATACCACCAAAAGATTCGTTTGTACCGTATGGGGGTCGAACATAGAGGACTTGCAAAACGGTAATTCGGCTATTTTTGGATATACTCAAAATCTGCGAGCGGGGTTGGATTAGTCGTCAAATGTACCTGTTTTGTGCTAACAAAAGTGTCGTTTGTATCTTAAGGGGGTCGAACATAAAAAAAGCTATTTCGGCCATTTTTGAAGATAATCAAAATCTGTGAGCGGGGTTGGATTTGTCGTCGAATGTACCTGTTTGTACCACCAAAAGTTTCGTTTGTACCTTAAATGGGTCGAACATGCAAAACGCTATTTCGGCCATTTTTGAAGATAATCAAAATCTGCGAGCGGGGTTGGATTATTCGTCGAATGTACCTGTTTGTACCACCAAAAGATTCGTTTGTACTTTAAGGGGGTCGAACATAGAGAACTTGCAAAACGGTATTTTGGCCATTTTTTGAGAAAATCAAAATCCGCGAGTCACCGGTTAGATTCATCGTCCAATGTTTTTGTTTGTTGGTACAAACAAAAACATTGGACGATGAATCTAACCGTTGGTGGTCCAAAAGAGTCGATTGTACCTTAAAAGGTTCAAACATGCAAAACGGTATTTCGGCCACTTTTGAAGATAATCAAAACCTGCGAGCGGGGTTAGATTCGTCGTCGAATGTACCATTTTGTACCACCAAAAGATTCTACAATAGGCCGTTATAATAATGTACCATGCCGTGCTGTGCGCTACAATGATATACTTTGCTACTCTGCGCTGCTCTGCGCTACTTTACTACGCTGTCATATTTTGTTCTAAGCTGTCGTTCACAGTACTGTGCAGTATTATTCTATACAATCCTGTACAATTAGGTACAATGAAGTACAATGAAGAACCATAAAGTACATTTAAGTACAATGATGCACAATGGAGTACAATGAAGTACAATGAAGCACAATTAAGTACAATGAAGCACAATTAAGCGCAATGAAGTACAAAGCCGTACAATGAAGTACAATGAAGCATAATGAAGTACAATAAAGAAGAATGAAGAACAATGATGAACAATGAAGTACAATGAAGAAGAATGAAGAACAATTATGAACAATGAAGTACAATAAAGTACAATGAAGGACAACGAAGTACAATGAAGTACAATGATGCACAATGGAGTACAATGAAGTACAATGAAGCACAATGAAGTACAATGAAGAACAATGATGAACAATGAAGTACAATAAAGTACAACGAAGTACAATGAAGCACAATAAAGTACAATGCCGTACAATGAAGCACAATAAAGTACAATGAAGAAGAATGAAGAACAATGATGAACAATGAAGTACAAATGAAGTACGATGAAGTACATTGAAGTGCAATGAATTACAATGAAGTACATTGAAGTATAATGAAGTGCAATAAATTACAATGAAGTAATTTATAGTACAATGATGCACAATGGAGTACAATGAAGTATAATGAAGTACAATGAAGAAAAATGACGAACAATGATAAACAATGGAGTACAATGAAGTACAATGAAGTACATTAAAGTGCAATGAATTACAATGAAGAAAAATTAAGTAGAATGAAATAAATTAAAGTGCATACCTGACCCACACATTTAAGTACATATTTTTGTTGGGATACGATTATTGAACATCAGACACGTGCATTTCAACTTAGGTCTTTCTGCAAGCCATCGACTGCAGGAAAGCCAGGTTGCACTTAAGATTTTTTTTCGATCATAATGTTGTATTTTTATTTACCTTCCTATTTCCAGGGTCATTTTATATTCTTGTGACTTTTGAACCACTTCCAGCCAGTTTTTTTTAGTCACTTGCTCGTTTCCAGGGTTAAACGATGATCCAGGCCTAAAAGTGTTAAAGATGCAAATAATTCAGTGATATTTTATTTATTTATTTAATGTATGTACACGGAAGATATATACGGAGAATACATAAAATAAAAGTTATTTTAATTACTATTTAATGTTATTGGAAAATAAATTGTTAAGTTAATGTGTGTAGGTCATAAAAATATTTACATTGGCGTAAAGTTGACCATAGTGGTGAGATGTTTTCGTTTGTGTATTTGATAAAAATTGTCTGGCGTTTTAACCATAGTCACGTCAGTGGTGAGATCCGTCGCTACCAAGAAACTGTTTTGCTGTGATGAAGATATTGCACCATGGATAACCTCGTCCAAAGAAAACTTCAACTTAGCTGAAAATTACACAGTAAATTAATAATTTCATAAGATTAAAATAACAAAAGTACATTCACAAATATTTAAAGGCACTCTTCGACACATTCCATTCCACCTGATAGGGGCAAATTTTCTGAGTCTTGACATGCTGTTGCAGCTGCTTTGTCTGAACGTGCTAAAGGCTATATATTTAAAACATCAGTTACTTACAGTTGTCTATAGGTGAAATTTTAGTTGCTACTTCATAAATAACGTCCGCAGTCCAAAAATGAGGTATACGAATAAATACTTTGCCGAAATCAACAGGCATTTGGAAGCCCAGCTTATGCAGCAGCTGCAGGAACTTCAAGTCTTTGCATATAGAGGCTTGCTCACAGTTCCAAGGTACCAGAGGCACCGACTGATTTAACACTGAAAATATCAATATTTATATTACATATTACAATCAATATTTTATTAAAACAGACTCTTGTCACCTCAGATATTTAAGCTTTCGTTTCAGTGTTTTTATGTAGGTACAATATGTACGAGTATGTTTATGTATGTTTATGTAATTATATGTATGTATGTATAATGTATATATCTTTTAGTAAGTTTGTTTGCATGTATATATTAGTTTAAGTTCGTATAAATGATGCTTTCTTTTATTCTATGTACACACTTCTACCCTTCTTGTGAGTAATTGTCCTATCTACTTATTAGCCGGTTGACTGGAAGAGATTCCACTATGGGAGCCGCCCGTCCGCCGTTGTCAATTTACTCTATATGTTGTTTTTGTCTTTAATTATGTGTTTTCTAAGTACAATAAAGTTGTTACAAATAAACAAACAGACTATATAAAAAGAAGACCTTTACGTACATAAGGAATGATATGACACGGGTGGCATCTCAGGCAATTCACACGATTTCTTCTTAAATAGTTCAAAATTTAACAATTTGTAGTCTCTGTTGGAAGTACTGCTAACGATTTGGCTTATTTTTTTCTTTTCTACGTAAATTTTTGCAAAACAAGTATCAAGTAGAACTTTCTGGACCCAATCCAGGAACTTTGACTTCCCGTCTTGGGTTAATTGGTCACAAAGTTTGGCAATTTCATCATCTCTTGCTTCCTCGTGAATCTGAAGTAACTTAGCGGTTCGGTCGCTCTCCCCCTGTTGGAATTGTTCATATTTCTCATTGTTGATGAAATTCTGTTTTAAAAGTTCTTTGATAACGGAATCTCTTGTTTTTATGATATCATCCTCCTTATAAAGTTTAATGATTTCTCCGATTATGTCGGGAAGAGTGCTACACTGCATGTAGTACCAATTCAGCGAAGACAACTCTTCTTCTGTCCATCTGGAATTAACATTTTAAATATGAAGAATTAAAAATAAATAAAGCAAACAGGTAATCAACAGACCTCGAAAAAGGCAACTAATGCGCAGATAGTTTATTATTTATACTACCTACTATTAATACATATATTATTGCACTAATGCATCCCTACAACATTTGGGTTTTGATATAAATATAAAGGTATTGTTATAATTTCACTCACCTGTCCTTAATTTCACCACTGTTTGGTGTCTTTTTGGCTTCCGTGTCTACGATTTCCTTTGATAATTTCACAGGAGTAGCAGGTTTGATGAAAACTTTGTCATCGTCAAAACTCTCCATGTCCAGCTTAAAGTTAGTGGTGCTCTGCAGCGTGTGTGGATTTTTAATAAACGTATTTATAACGTACTCAATGAGATCAGACCAATCCTAAAATTTAACATACATTCAGAATTTAGACCAACCGGATATAATTAACGAGTCGATTCGTCCAGATGATCTAGCGATTGCTGGGACTTGGTCGATCAGATATAGCCTGGAGAGATTAAGTTCTTGCTTGTCACTGACAATCACAAACAAAAACCACACAAAAGATTCGCTAGTCAAATTGATGTGTTAAGATCAAGTTTAAACAAACATTGACGTAATTACAAACTTTGTTTGGTAAGTATTCATAAAAGTTACCAATTTCTTATCTCTTAGGTATATTCTATGTAAGACTTTCATGTTTTTATAAGAAGACATAGGTTAAAACGTATATAAATATGACTACGCACATTGTTTATACATATATCCAGGGCGGTAATGTCTGAGACCGTAGAAATTCGCCAAAAATAAATTCAGGATCAGACATTTTTAAACACCACCCGTGGTGTTTCCCTCATTTTTACGTTTTCCTCAAGCTACAAAGAGGCATATTTAATTTCAGGTCTGGTTTGTTACTCACGTCACAGATTTCAAATTCGGATTTCCATATCAAAGTGAAGGTTTTGAGGATCTTCGGTTGAAACAATGTAATGAGACAGTCCAGCTCGCCTCCCACGTGGTGCATCACTGTGAAGATACAGTCGTTGACAAATTCCCCATTGACAGCGTAGTCCTCCAGTAGCAGGCCGTACTGATACATCATGTGGGTTGAAGCAAACCTTTGTGATAACAAATAGTAGATTATACCTTCTGAACTCAAATTATTTAAAGGTCATTATTAGAGCTCGAACGGCACGTTGTCAATGGCAGGTCGAGCCGTTAGCCTAATAGGAAGAATAAAATTGTCACAATGACAAAAGGTCTTCGCACATTACACCGACTCAACGCCAATAATTGGATTGGCGTTGACAACTCGTTGATACCGAATCGATAGTTGGAAGGAAGGGTATTGACCCTTCCTTCCAACTATCGATTCGGTATCAACGAGTTGTCAACTAGGCGATCAACGCATCGGTCATCAGTGGACAACTTGGCGTCAACGAGTGGGCAATGCGTTGTCAACGAGTGGGAAGCGCATTGTAAACTTACTCGACCTCAATCAACCAGATCTATCAGTCGTTATTCAAATTTCATCTAAAGCAGGCGTAAAATGTCTCGCTTCACGTATCAAGACCTGGTAATAATAGCGAAAATACTCGATGACGAAAATAAAATAACAGTAGGAACAGAAGATATTGGGTTCATGATATGTTGCGAAAAAGAAAAACGGAAGGGGAATATTGGAATTGGAATATTGGCCGACAAGTTGGCAACGCGTCGCCCACTAGCCGCAAGCGCATTGTCGATTCGTGCCCGATTAGTCAACAACGAGGGGCAAATGGGTCGAAGACAATCAGTAGGTGAACAACGCGTGGACCATGCGTCGTACACGCATCGTATACTTTTAACTTGAAAGTTGACAAAATTCACTCTTAAATAATACCGTGAGTTAAGTTGGGGTGGAGTCGGCGTTGAGTCGGTGTAATGTGCGAAGACCTTAAAAAGACCTGATGATGATGATGATGATGACATATATTTACGAGGTATGATGAATAATAAAATCACCAGTAAAGCTTGGCTTATTATGAAGATTATGTTGCTATGTCTAATATACACGAAGTTCCGTTTCAAGATTTATTATCTAATATACAGGAATGTTAGTACTAATATTAATTATGTGATACGAGTACAAGTATACATACTGCCTTATATGATCAACCATATTGTTAGAGCCGCTGTAGACCGGCAACTTCATAACGCTGTCCAGAAATATCAACAATATGTGGTTTGTAACTATCAGATCCTGCAAGGAATACAAATAAACTCGATCAGTTGATAGTTCTCGGTAGAATGGAGCTAAATATAGGAGCTATTTGTTCATGTTAATATTTAGATAACCATTCAAATTATATTATACTTCAGTTTATCTGAATGTTATATAGTTTTTTTTCTCACCTGTAGATATTGTTTAGAATGATATTTAGGATCATAATGACGCACTAATAGAACCAGCAACGATCGCAGCTCTTCCGTCTCACACATTTTTATTTGCAATTTTAGTAAAGCTTCGTGATCATCTTTGCACAAATGCCCTAACTTTTTGTACACTTCAATCGCCTGGACAAATTCTCGAATAGCAGTTACCACCTTAAAACATACAAAATTATTTTAATAGCTACATTCTTACAAGGCTTCGAGATAGGCCTATTATTATTAATGTGATATCCGATAAAGCAGATTAAGTATTGGCACGGAGCGCTCTATGTCAGTTCAGAGCTTACAATTCTGTGTTTTTGAAAAATTACTGTAATTGAACTAGAATTTATTTTCCAAAAATTTTACATAGGAATATATACGAGTATATAATATAGGCGATATCTTAATCCACAGACACCCACAATTAGACCAATGCCGAAGCCTTTGAAAATAAAGAAAAATGAAAAAAAAAAAATAGTAGGATAAAACCTTAGATCGACCGTAATTTATTTTTTCCCTCATTTTTGTTATATTCTCTTTCTTTTGCAATGGGTTCATCCTACTATAATTTTATTTGGTATCAAAAATTATCGGCACTGGTCTAAATATCCAAAACACGATTACGATTAAGCATTTTTAGCTCGATATAAAAAAATCACAAACATACCTCTAAATTTACCTTTAAAATACTTAATTATTTTATACAATCACCTTTTTGTATACCAATATGAAATATTAAGGTCCTCGGTAGAGCAAGGCGATATTTTACATCAGCACATCGCCTTCAGCTGTATAAGGCACAAGTTAGGCTGCATATGGAATATTGTTCCCATCTCTGGGCCGGGGCACCTAAATACCAAATTCTTCCTTTTGACCATATTCAAAATCGCGCAACTCTTATAATTGACGATGAGACTCTCGTCGGCCGTCTCGATCCTCTGGCTCTACTTAGGGATGTTGCATCCTTGTGCCTTTTTTATCGCATTTATCATGGGGAAGGCTCTGAAGAATTGTTCGAACTAATACCTGCTGCAAAATTTCACCACCACACCACCCGCCTAAAATTAAAATTTCATCCACACCACCTGGATAGTTGGCAATCAACCACCTTACGTTTTACAAGGAACTTTCTGCCACGTACGACCGAACTGTGGAATCAACTTCTTGCAGCGGTGTTCCCGAACCGATACGACATTGAAACCTTCAAAAAACGAGTCTTTATCTTCCTGAAAGGCCGGTAACGCTCTTGTTATATCCCTGGTGTTGCAGTTATCCATGGGCAGTGGTGATCACTTACCATCAATTGACTCGCTTGTTCGTTTGCCGCCCTATAACATTAAAAAAAATATATATATAATCAAAATTACTAGTCATATTCTTCGAGAGCCAATAAAGGCCGGGACTCGTGCTCGACGATATTTCCCACTGTCTTTTATCTATTATTTTTTTGTATTATTTATATTTTTTTTATAGCGAATTGGGTCGTCATGTAACTTTGTGAGTGTTAATGCCCTTAAACGAAAACATAAATAATTTTAAGACAATTTGAATAAAAAAATCTACGTGTTTTCAGGGTTTTTTTTTTACAATTTTAAATATTACACCGGAAGTGACGACACACAGCGAAATAACTATTTTTCTATGCCTGCACAAAAAAAAAACAATGGCATCTCTCAACTGTCAATGTCACGAGAGATTATAGTGTCAGGTTGATTTGTAGGAGACTATTTTTGAATTATATCCATATTGATTTTTTTTAATCATTTAGGTATATTTTTCTAAGTTTTGTTCGTAAAAGAATATTATTTTTCGCTGACGCGGCGGTTTCAAAAATGTGGTTTATAGTATTTCGCGACTAAGCGCTCGACCACGAAGTCGGTCTTAGTGTGAGACTAAGTGCTGTACTGACGCGTTGACCTGACCTTACCACGAGCATCCACGGCAGCGACCAACGTGACCGCATTTAGATATTAGATTTTTTATGAAATGACTTCAAATAAGAATAAGAAAATGTATGCACAAGATAAACAAAGATACTTAAATTGTTTTACATTTCGTTATTTTACCATGTATGTTACGTACCTACTACAACCTACCTATCCTACTTAGCGGTGACGTATTTTTTTTATGTTTTGGCCCGGGCTAATGATTTTTGCCCAGGGCTACATCAGAATAACTACATTTCTACTCCTATTCGCAAGCACGTTTGCTTCCGTCACTTGCGTCATTGCGCGCGCAATAACACCAATCCCGGCCCACCTGAAATTGATGCCGCAAGACGCAGCAGACTTGTTCGTGGCATGGCACGGTGTCAACAAAACTCAAAACTACATTTTGTGTTTCGCTGACACCTGCGTTCAAAAATTAATCTCCTGAACTGTAGATGACAGTGATAGAACCGTAGTGAGCGAGTGACACAAAGAAATTGTACTAAAGCATAGAAGTTTTCATGCTTTAGTACAATTTCTTTGGAGTGACAGTAGAGTACTGACGGCGGAAATAGCAAACATTACAACAAAAAAACCTTCATCGTGACGTCACAACCTCAAATAACGTTGACCTTGCTTGAAAATAAAGGTCATTAGGATCTTCGCATAAGTCAGCCCTTATTTTAAAATCTGATTAGAGAAAGCTTCTCCTTGAGGGTATTTCTTGATATTATGTTCTGCAAATCAACCTTTTTAAAAATTACGACAGGCCAATTTGACTGGTAATTTAGATTATACATTTTTTAAAGTACCTATTTTAAAGGTAAATTTATGTAAATTTAGAGGTATATTTGTGATTTTTTCTATCGAGCCAAAAATGCTCAATCGTGTTTTGGATATTGTGTTGTGGGTGTCTGTAGAAAAGCCTTAAGATTCCTATGTAAAATTTTTGAAAAATAAACTAGTACTTCAATTACAGTAATTTTTCAAAAACACTCACAGTATTGTGAGCTCTGAACTTAAAGAGTCCCCTTACCCTAGACAGAATCAAACTTTCACATATAAACGTATAGATTTCAGCATTTTTTTAAGTACAAAGAAATTGCATTATCTAGGCATATAACAGTTAAAATATGAAATTGAAAGAGTAATAGTGTATCAAACATATCATGTATGCCCATTAGTATGAAAAACTTCAACACCCTTAGGTATATTTTCGTTCAAGTTCATATCTTGACGTCGAAAACTAGATAAATGCAATTTCTTTGAAATTACAAAATACTAGGTTAATCAATTTTTTTTTTAAATAGTGTTCTTATAAATGAGTTATAAGAATGCGTTCTATTATTTTAGAATTGTAAATTCATTAGTAGCCAAGCCAGAAAAAAAAATTAAAAGCTTACCCAATTTTTTTTATTAATATTTGGCGGGAATTTCATTCCTGTGAAAAAAGAAGAAACTCGCTGGCTGAAAAATTTATCTACGCAATTTTTCTAGTTCAAAACTACCTACTAGTTAAAAAACTTATTCTATAGTGGCATACTGGTGCGCTGAATTTAAACGCGGCAGAACTACCTGCAAAGATGACAATCGCTCCCGGCGGCCAATAACGGCGGCTACGCAAGAAAATGTTAAGTAAATCGAAGAAATTGTATGGTAGATCGACGTGTGACCATTCGTTATTTAGCTGAGGTTCTAAAACTTTCTTTTGGGCAATTCAATTTATTTTAACTCATACCTTGATATCAAAAAAGGAGGCCGCGCGCTGGGTTCCTCGGATGTTAACAGACGCCCAAAAGAAAACAAGGGTTGATATTTCAAGGCAAAATCTAGCAAACTTCGAAGAAGATCCAGATTCTTTTTGCTCTTGTATCGTAACAGTAGACAAGACGTGGGTACACCATTTTGACCCGGAGACAAAACACGAAAGCAGGGTATGGAAAAGACCATCTTCTCCGCCAGCCAAGATATTCAAGGCGCATGCGTCCGCTGGAAAGATAATGGACTCTGTCTTCTGGGATGCGGAAGGGATAATAATGATTGACTATTTAAATAAAGGACAGACAATAACCGGAGAGTATTACGCGTCATTAACTAAAACTACGGGAAAAAATTACGTGCTGGGGTGCTTTTCCATCATTATAATGCCCCTGCCCATCGATCTGATGTTGCACGTGCTGCTCTACAAACTGCTGGGTTTCAGTTGATACAGCACCTACCATATTCTCCGGACTTAGCTCCAAGAAGGTGATGTGTGCTGTAGGGGCTTTTTTGAGTCCCAGGATCAAGCCTTTTTTAAGCCAAGAGAATTAGACAACAAAACGATATTCTAGGGCTATTAGTTTAAAAGGCGATTACGTTGAAAAATAAATACAATTTACATACAACTCTACAAGAGTTTCATTGCGTTTCCAAAAACATATTGATCAACTTAGTACTGCTGAAATCCGACATACTACGTTTGTATAGAAAATTCTAGGGTAACGGGACTCTTAAGACTTTACTTAGGTTTAATGAAGAATTTAAAGCATAAATATACAAACTATTACAAACAAAACGATATAAGATATAATAAAAGTACCTACCAAATGCAGTCTCCTTATGCTAGGCTTCAAATCGTTGCCGTCCAATTTTATCGCCAAATCGAACTGTTCACATAAATTCACACCTTCTGCAGTTAAATACGACACAATGTCATAAGAGAGAACATAACGAACATGTTCCAAGTCCAATTCAATTTGTGTGGCAAATTTCAAGAAGTATGTGACTAGCCAAAAGAAATGCGAGGTATCGATCTCCAGCTGCATGTTTGTTAAAATCTGATTATGAAGCGTTTGAACTAAGGAGTTGTATCCCTTCAGAAGAAAATCCACGGTGAACTCTTTCATAATGTTCGATATATCGTCATCTGAAGGCGTTTTATGCGAGAGACCCTGTACGTTTATGCTGAAATGAGAGAAAATACTATACTTTTTATAATGTGCTGTAAATACGAGTATAACTTTTTGAAAAATATTGTTCTAAAAAGGGTAAGTTTGTACCGATTCCTCCCATTTGTGTATTTCCATTGAAGTTTTCGGTATATTATGTAATTCAAAAGTTAGCCGTGTGGTTCCGGTTAGAATAGTACCACTCTATCTCTAGGAAGAGATGGAGTGGTCCTATTATAACCCGGATCCTGTGGATGTGGATCCGATGTCGTAAGAGGCGACTAAAGGAAGGACTAAGCACAAACATCTCGCGCTACAATTGCATTCCCAAGGAGGATACGTCAGGCAGGCAGGCAGGTCGTAAAACTATAGCCAAATCATTTAAACTGTTCCGGCTATTTCTTCTCCATTTTGCGAGGTCTTTGGCATCCTTGGGTGACCATTGACATGCATGTTATATTTGGAGAAGAAAAAGCGGGAAAGCGCATCCCGGGCTCCGAAGCAGTACAGCTGAGGATGCAACCGGGAACGCGCTTACACGTAGAAGAAAATGTAATTCAAAAGTGAAGGGTTCGAGAGCAAAGAAAGCTATTTACGATACTTGTTAATAAATCAGCCAGTTCAGAAAATGTCATCACAATTATGCAACAAGTAGTTATATAATTGTGACGTAATTTTAATTAATTAATGTAATTAATGTAATGAATAGTAGGTATTTTGTCGAGCCGTAATTATTAAATTTAGGTAATGAGGTGAAATCAAGTATCATTTTTCTGAAAATCCTTCTACTGTGTGTGTGCGGTTGCCGTGGAGGTGGTTGCTAACCCATTCCACCCTTGATCAGGGTTTACTTTCTTTTAAAAGCAGTTGGCTCGTTGTTAGTTTTTACTTTGCTCCCAGAACAGCACATAAGTTGGCAACGCGTTGAAAAGTCCTTAAATATTACAGAAAGCTACTATCCGTGATGAAAATACCAATAATAATAAAAAAAAGTGTGTAGGTACTTACATATTAGCTTTCCCTCTTTTGACAACTTTCTTCCGTTTTCGATCCTGCAACAGGACCCCGGAGCGCGGTTTGTTATTAACCCTCTGCTTCGGATTATGTGGCTTTTGGTGGACGGGCTTTTTTGTCGGAATGTCGTCTTCATTGCTGGAGGTAGATATAGACTCCTGGTTTTCAATTTGTGTTCCGTATCCACAGTCAGATGTTTCTGACACTTGCACTGTTTTGCTCTTGGCATCCTTTTGACAATGTTGACTTTCAGAATTTTGATCCGATTGATTGCTTTCTTTCATATTATTACTACCCGGTTGTCTCTTCCCCTATAAAAATAACTTGTCCTATAGAAGTATGTTAAAATTAAATATTAAAAATATGTATATAAAAATGTAAGTAGCATATGTATATTACGTTATGAGATTTTTGTTTGTCGATGGCATTTTTAATAGAGTCCCTCTTTTCTTGTACATTAACAGTATTTCCAGCTGGCGTCTCTTGTTGGTACTGTTGATTGCCATTCCTACTGGTATTATTCATGGAAGCTGCGGAGTCCCACATGTTATTAACAGAGTTGGGTTCGTCGTTGCTTATGCCACTACCTCCATTATCTGATGAATCTGAGGTAGGATCCGAGGTCAACATAGGAGATGAATCTTCACTACCTATAAATTTAAAAGTGTTGGCTAAATAATATGAAAAAGTCTAATTTGGTAATAAATATTCTATTATAATCGTCACTCAGTACTTATATCCTTGCGATTATTTGCGTTGTATCAGTTCCTTCAAATCTCTTGAATTGGAATAAGTACATTTGTAACTGCAGTGTCAATTCAATCAAAAAAGTGTTGATTGTGTTAATCTTACCTCGGTCTGGTGGAGAAGTGTTGCTTTCATTATCCTCTGAACTTTCAGATAAAGATGCTTCAAGCCATACATTCAACAGTTTATGCAACGTGACGACATGTTGGTCTTTATAAAGTAAGGCTATGAGCTGTACCATCGTCACTCCCCAGTTGGTCTGGAATGCAAAAAAATACAAAACACACATCTCGACCCTTAAAACAATTTCATTTCTGAGGTATAACTTTTGTTGTTACATATACTATAGGTACTTACTTATAAAGAATAAATAGATTCGCTCAATATTCATAATAAATAATATATATATAAATACATATAAAACATTCTTTGTAATTAAAAGTACCGAATGGAAAAATTGGAGGGAGGATTGACCAGCATTGGTACAAGTAACGGCTCTAGTAATAAAAAAATGCGTCTTGTTGTAATTTAATTAAAAATTTAAATTTATTATTGAGCGAGTAATAATGACAAATATCATAGTTAAACATTAGTAGTTGAAATCAAGAAGAGGGAATACATATTGATATCACTTTAATTAAAATAAAATACTCGAACATTTGCTTCAAAAAGAATTTGGCTTTAAAATCTAAATTAAAGGATATCCTTTCATATATATGAACCGAATTATCACCAATAAGAAAAAAGTGAAGTTATTCTAGTACTTACTAGGGAACTCTGGAACATGTAGACCGATTCTTAAAATAAGTTTAGAAAATCCAAAAGTGCACGCCTCATAATCTCATTTTTCACAATTAAATTGATATTACGATTAAACTACATTGAATTAGACCGTGATCGTCGAAAGGACTTAGTTTTGGATAATACTGAAGCGTATAAAAAAAATGGACTTGATCAGATAAGTTTTTCGGGAGTTGTCGTGACCACACAGTTTCCATACATACAGACACATGGACGTCCACAAAATGATTTTATTAAACATTGTTTTTATTTATTTAAAAGGCAAAATGTCTTTTAAAAATGTCATAAGTGTTGAAACTAGTGTTTTTCCTTGACATTTATGTGTAAATATTATTGTACAAGTGCGATAGAAAATAAATAGAGACACGTTTAGTTAAAAAAATCACTTGATTTTTGTAAGGCGAGAGTAGAGCACTACCTCATGCGCTTCGCTTATGAGGCGTGCAATTGTTTCAAAGCTACACTACCTCCGATTGATGATTAATATATGTGTGATCGAAGCCGAGCGAGCGAAAAGCCAATATTTACATTGATCTGATCCATGAATATAATATATTTTTCCAGTTCCCGAATGTTTACAGCAAGTTTAGTCTATATCCATGATTTATACGTAATACAAATTAGTCGAAACATTTGTATACCATATCCAAGATTTATACTGAATACAAATTAGTCGAAAATTTTGTATAGGTGTGTGGACTAAATTTTCTATAAAAAAAATTGCATTGGAACTTCAGTAAAAATCGTGGTCAGCCTTAAGGTGACGTGGGTTCACAATTTGCAATACCGTGCGTGTTTTTGAAAAATCACTGTTATTAAACTACTATAGTTTATTCCTCAAAAAAATTACATAAAAATCTTAAGGATTTTCTACAGACACCTACAATAGCCAAAACACGATTGAGCATTTTTGGCATGATAGAAAGATTAACAAACATTAAAAGTAGGCTCCAACACCTAATTATTGTAATTGTTACACAATTTACCTAAATATTTTTTTTTATTTTTTTTTATTTTTGAAGTCACTTCAGACTGTTAGGCTGATTTATCGACCCAAATATTTTTAAAACAATTAAAAAACTTACGCGTGTGCTGAATAATTGTATGGCTACGTTGAATGAATAAATAACTCTTCATTTTACCAATACATAATACAATTTGTCCCGTTACCGGTGTCGGAACTTTTAGTGTTATGATATACGGCGATTTTTATCGACAAATCAATAATTACAAAAAAATCCTTCCATCTTAAAATGGCAGAAATGTTTTTAGTGGCACCGAAGCTGGGCGCTTTTACTAATTAAGTAATAACTACATCGATAAAAGCCTAGCCTAGCCATTTGATAGCTAAAAATGTAAACAATTATCTGGTAAAACCTTTTTCACTGAGTAAAATAAGGAAAACATTGCTGAAACAAAAAATATACCTAGTCTAGCCATAAGTTCTGTCCCAACTTATTTGATATCTTATAAAATAAATAATATGAAGGTAGAACTATTATTTGACATCATTATATTAAGTAGCTTTTATACTAATCATTTTAACATAACAGAGAGCAGTATTAAGAAGGAGTAGGATATTACAGAGAATCGAATAGCAGTGATCGCGTGACACAAATGTAACAAAACACCAGTCCAGATTTTCAACATGTTAAAACCACTAAAATTAACGCAGAAATTTGTTTACCGGACCATCAAGCGTTACATTGAGATGTCTTCCATCGATGATAGGCCAAGAGTCGGTCGACCTCGAATAACCAAGACACCAGCACCTATCAAAGCCACCAGAGAGAGAATCCGAAGAAATCCAATCCGTAAGCAGAAAATCATGGCTAGGGAAATAAAAATATCCCCTAGGTCTATGTCTCGTATCATAAAAGAAGACCTTAAGCTTAGAGCTTATCGAAGAAGAATAGGTCAGCTGTTTACTGCAGCCGTTCGTCACAAACGAACCATAAGATCGAAGAAGTTGTTACAGAGACAAGATGATGGCCACTGGAAAATTCTCTTCACGGATGATTTTTTTTTACCGTTGAACAGATATTTAATCGTCAAAACGATAGGGTTTATGCGCACAGCTGCCAAGAAGCTAATGAGATGATTTCGAAAGTCGAAAGAGGCCACAACCCAGCATCTGTGATGATTTGGTGGGGTATGTCCAACAAAGGCGTGACAAAGCTTTATTTTTGCAAACAAGGAGTGAAAACATAAGCTACTAACTACCAAAGCGATATTTTAGACAAAGAAGTTAAGCCACTGAGTAACACTGTGTTTGCTAGTAAACATATTTCAACAAGACTCGGCACTGGCGCACAAAGCGACATCAACCCAGCGCTAATTAGATGTGAATTTAACGGAATTTATCACCTCTGAAGATTGGCGTCTTGCAAGTCCTGATCTTAACACTTTGGATTATTGCTTAGGGAATATTTTAGAGGAGAAAGCCTGCTCAAAGCCTCATCGAAATATTGAGTCGCTAAAAGCAGATTTAGTGAAGACAGCCGCCTCGATACGATTTGACGTGTTAACGACACACATTTCATCGATATGAGATCAGTGTAAAATTACTCCGATAAAACAAAAGATCTTATACCTAGATTATTATATTAGATTCTATGGCAAAAAATAGTTATTAATTTTATTTTACTTTATAAATGAACTTGCCAACCCGACGAAAGATTAAAAACAAAATTTTACATAGGTATCGATATTTAATTTTGCACACAACTGTAGCGGAAGCGAGGTGGTATGCTCGACCGCCACAGTGGGGAGATCTTCCTGCCATGGTGTTACGTTGCGCCTGGAGAACCGCGGCTTCGACGGTGTATTGTATATGCAACCAATCGCTGGAACTTTCATATCGCGATGTAGAAAATAATTATCAATGTGTAACGTGGATAATATGTATGTACATACTTATAGTGATTCTACATAAAAAGTGGGCATGTGTATAAAAATTTCAAACGTGTTCTGGCATTTCTGTTGTATGCTACTATATACTATAATAACATTTTTTTTTCGTGTTAGTAAAACATTGCGTATGTGGGACCTTCGTCCCCCGATGCCACAAAGAGTGGCACTAGTGGCAGACTTTTTCATGTAGGATACGGTGAATGGCGACTCTCCTTCAAAAGAATTTGAGGCGAACGTGCGCTTTGCTCTTTGTATATTACGTACTGGCTTTTCTTATACAGGCTGACTGGTAAATCACGATACATATTGAAAAGGGGCACTCAGTACTCGATTCTCATTCCAAATTTATATAAAAAATAGGTGCTTAAAAGTTGACCAAATTATCCAATAAAAACAAGAAGTGTGGACACCCGCGCTGCGAGCCGCGAGCCGATAACGCGGCGGTACCTTTGGTACCTTTTGGCGCGTGCCGAAAAGCGAATAGCCGCCCGCGCACCTGTCCCCGCGCGCCGCATCTCGCCCCTTGTTCCCGGTTCCCGCGCCGGTCGGCTCAGTCTAGCTGGATGCGCGTAGCGAGCGCGCGGTTTCCAAACATTCTGAGACTTTGCGCACTAATTTGATTATTTTTTTCTTTGTAACTAGTAAGGTAGTAGTTTTTTGACGTAACGTGTGATCATGATTTATTATGTCCTCAAGTATGACACGTGATTTACCAGTCAGCCTGCATATAACTCAAAAATCTATTTTAAAATGTCAAGTCCAGAAATCTCTAATCATGCATGATGATGATGCATAATTATTTGTAAGTTAGGTACTTTTAGATCAATACCTAGGTAAATATGTATCCTCAGCTTCAATTTATTATTCAAATATAATTTATCAAAACTCTCCAAACTATGATAGAACTCAAAAAAATATTTCTACTGATTATTTATGGACTTTAATTATTTTGAGCCAAACTAACACCGATAAATAAATGAAGGTCACTTACCGCATCGGGCATTACCATCAGCTTAATAAAAACCTTATCAATGCTTTGACTAAATATATTCCAAAGAATTTGGTTCTGTACAGAGTGATTCGTTCCATTATAACTGGGACTTTGACTGCTGTTGTCTTCTGGTATATGCAGTATATTTCTCAGCAACAAAAGACAATTGCTTACATTTGTGCATTGCTCCGTAGATAATTTGGTTTTTTGCTCAATATCTATGTTATTCTTTAAGAATTCAATGATAACTCTAGTTGTTCGTTGATCTGTAAATGCAGCTTTCGTAGCTGTAAGCAAATGATTTATCTCGAATACAGTGTGTCGCCCAAAATCTGTTTGTGATATTAATTCCACGGAGAGCAAACATTCTACAGGTATAGTCAGGTTAACTAATATTTTAACCAACAGCTCTATTGTTGAATCTTCTTTTGTATGTATCAATAAGGGGATGAGATCTTTCTTGATATTTTCTCCGAATCGAATACTTCTGCGATATGTTCTTAAATATTTGTCTTCTGTTAAAATATTGTGGAGGATGGTCTCAAGTGCCGCTGTAACAAGTTACTTTAAATTTATTTTTGATTTATTTATAAGGTCATTTACAATATGTACAAATATTATAAGGGAAATCTATGTATTGTTTTCATCTGAAATTCCAATTCAAAAAATTACAACACCTGTACCTGTATTTTTTTATTTTAAAACTGAAATATTAATTATTGTTTTGCTGAACTGCCAACATCATATTCGATTTAATATGGATTGCATTCATGTTCTGTTTTCAAAATTGTTTTCATGCCGAAAACGCCAATCACTTTTCAATCCCTAGTTGGGGATGAATACATCGTTTTTAGGGTTGCGTACCCAAAGGGTGCAAACAGGACCCTATTTCTGAGACTCCGCTGTCTGTCTGTCTGTCACAGGGCTCTATCTCTTGAACCGTAATAGCTAGAAACTTGAAATTTTCCCCTATTATGTATTACTGTGACCGCTATAACAACAAATACTAAAAATAAAAAAAGTTAAAAATTAAAGGGGGTCGTCATACAAAACACTTCTTTTCTTAGCGTTTTTAACTAGATCTTTATAATGGCATTAACTAGATACTTGAAATTTTCACAGATTATGTATTACTATGGCCGCTATAACAACAAATCATTCACTTATATATTACTGAGTTGAAATTTTTGCAACGAATACTAAAAATAAGATAAAGTTAAAAATTAAAAGGGGTCGTCATACAAGAAACGTGTTTCTTTTCTTCAGCGTTTTAAAACATTGTGCCGGAACCCTTAATGTACGAGTCCCACTTGTACTTGCCCGTTTATTAGAATAGAAGAGATAAATAAACGGGCAAGGGCGAGCCGGAATTGTACATAAAGGGTTCCGTAACACCGTACAAACATTGTACGGTGTTACGGAAACACGTTTTTTGTATGACGACCCCCTTTAATTTTTAACTTTTTTTATTTTTTGTATTTGTGTTATAGTGGCCACAGTAATACATAATCGGTGAAAATTTTAGGTGTCTAGCTATTACGGTTCAAGAGATAGAGCCCTGTGACAGACGGACAGACGGACAGACAGCGGAGTCTCAGTAATAGGGTCCCGTTTGCACCCTTCGGGTACGGAACCCTAAAAGATACTTATACAATGCAATGTGGTGATTGAAAATCAAAGCTTTCTACTTCGTGATGAAAATAAGCTTGAGCATTTAAATTTTAGTTAAAAGTAAATATGACACGTTTGTGTAGTTTAACACAGTTTACACTCACCAAATCACCGTAATATTATTATCACAATTCAATTTACAGTAAATAAAATAATTGAAGTAATATTATAAACCCTATTAATTCTGATGTTCAAGTGATTTATTTTAGAAAATTTTGATGCAGGCATCTTATTTATTATATCTTATTATTATACTAATAGTTGACTGATACCCTGACCCTTACCGTTACAATTCTCATTCACGTGATATCCATCTCCGTGTACAAATCCGAGGTTGCCAAATGTACTGTGGATCTGGGGGCTTCGGAGGACCCATTCCATCTTGTACCTGAAATATAAAAAAAAATATCAATAGAGATTCTGAAGCTAAGATTTTTAGGGTTCTGTAGTTCTGACAAGTTAGAAGTAGTGTAGGCGTGTCCGTTTATTTGTCCGCTGTTTAGCTTAGATATACAGTTGCTACTGGAATGCTTTTCATGGATATATTTTAATCACGCCAAAAAAGTTGCAAAATTAAATGAAGAAGATATTTCTTTTAGGTTACCTCCCATAATAAGTACTCATAAAGTAGGGATGACTTTTTATTATCTAATTCAAAGTTCGGTAAAAACACTGATGGTTAGTAAATACTATTTTCTGATTCCGTGATCCATTTGAGATTAAACTCAGTAAAAGTGTTTTTTTTTAGGAACAAAGTATCCCACCCCACCGCCACCGCCTTTCCGAAAAAATATATGATGGGAGTATACATAGTATGTATGTAAAATAAAAAAAGTATATTTTATGTGAAATAAAATCTTGTTTTTTTTTTAATGTAGCTTCTATACTTAAATGTAAAGTGGGAATCTGTACTTAAATGCAAAGTCTTTTTTTAGTGTGGGGTATCGTTAAATAGGTCTTTCAAAATTATTGAGTTTGTGAACATCATTTTTCGATTAAGGGATCCGTTTGTAAAATATTATTATATATTTATATAATATTCTAAATAGCAATTTTTTGTTGGAATCAAGTGTCCCTCCCCCCTTTGTCAACTAAACGGTTGTATATGGAAACTTAAAAAAGTCGCGGCAGTAGTACCTATGTATATAGCGAATTTAAAAGGAAAACTATCGAAGCTAAAGAGTTATAGCCAACTTATAAATAAACTCGGAAAAGGAAAATTTCAAACAAAATTAATTGAAAATTAGTGAGACAGTTGTTACTACGTAAAACAAGTACTGACTACAGAAATAGACTGCGCGTGGCCCGACACGCACTTGGCCGGTTTTATATTATTTTGTCTGTAAAAAGTATCTACAATAAAAAAGTAGGTGCTTGATGTCCTTGATGATGGATGATCCAGAAGGCATACGTCTTGTGATAAATACTTTGATTAAAACAAAATAGCGGTATATTGTTTTAATTAAAATACCAACAATTTATATACAGAAACCTTCCGAAATAAACATTCTATTCATTAGTGAAAATCGCATCAAAATTAATCCAGTAATTTTTGAGTTATAAGTGTACAGACAGATATACGTGGCGGGGACTTCATTTTATACTATGTATGGATGCATTGATTTCCCGTTAAATAGATAATCAAATTTTGTTTCAAATGATGATTTTGTAAATGTCTAGTTGGATAAACCATCAAATTATTTTATTTGCGTAGGTACCTACTATCGTCAGAAAATTATGTAAATAGTATACAATTTTTAAAACTATACTCGCTATATGTAGATGCCGTCATAATGAATTTCAAATACAGTTAAAACAATTACAAAAGCAAATTCGTATTTATAGAAAATAATTTGTTTCAAATGCGCCACTGATTTTTGTCTTAGATACCTACCTACTTTGGCCGGGATATAAGTATCTACATACCTCTACATACCTACTTTGAAAATGTAGTTACGGTTAGTTATTTAGTTAGATATGAGCATCCTTTAAACCAGATGCCTAAAGCCCCAAAATGTTAGCATAAATTAATATTTCGATGCAAAAAGTTAGTAACTTATAAAAAAATATTGGAAACAATAAAATTGAAATTTGGTATAATAAATAAAACTTACTCAATTTAAGTTACAGTAAACTTGCATTACTTTGAAGAAAATATACAAAACGCACTTTGCACAATAACACAAAGGTTGGTGCCGAGAAGTTACACATTATTCAAGAACCAAGTATACCGTACAATCTACAAACAGCAAACGATCTCCCTCATCAAATTCGAGGAAATGTTGAAATGAAACAACACAAAAGAAACACTGGACCCTTAAATTGACGTAAGCTGGCACAAATTAAAAGTTAGTTGGTACGTATTCGGGAAAATATGGCGCCACGTGACCGTAAACAACGTTGTCTTACGAGCCAATAGTAGGTCACGTTCACGCGGGTGACGCTGGTCGCGTGTACAGCGCACGTGCTCTCATCGTAGTGCGCTGTGCGACGGGTCTCCCTCCTACGCTCCCTCCGCCTATCGTACCCCGGCTTTATCGTGACGAAAGTGGGTGCCGCTCACACGAAATGCGATCAAAGAGTACTTGTAGGTATTTATTCTGTGGTCAAAGTAACAGACGCAGTAAGTTAATTTTACATTATGATGATAAATGAAATATTGTCAAAAAGGTACAATTTTCTAGATCGTAGATTAGAGTAATAAACGATCATCGACATATAATTCTCTAGATACCTAACGCTCCTACATTCACCGCTTCGATTCTGATTCCATTTACGCAAACAAACGAACAGTAATTACAACGCCACTGGTATGACTCTCCATTGATTCAGAGTAACATATATACCTACTACTACTACAAACGAAACAATTTATCTGTACACACATCGATGTGTGAGTTTTATACTTAGGGTCGCACCGTAGAATTATTTTAATACTTACCTACTAACGAGTTCGACATATTTACGATTATAGTTTTCCATACCGGAAGATTTGCGAACACTATGACGTAAAAAATATTCTGTTTTATATGTATTAAATGTTACAGAAAAGTCGGAAACAGCTACGTAATATCACTTCACAAATATTTTTCATTATGTCCATTGTCCATTTCACCTATAGTTCACTTTACTGATTATTATTGAGTCATTTATATTGTAACGCACTAATTTCACTAATTCACTATTGTAATATAGTAATTTGCATATTCGGCGCAAAACTATACGGTAATTATATGAATAAATTCAATAAAAATAAACAAATGTTTATCACGCTCACACACAGCATGTCAAGTTGTCATTGTCAACAATGGCATTTAGCACTATAACCCGCGGAAATCTAGTTGGTATCTGCGTGTATGTGATTACCTGTGAGCAAGGAGCCTATGTAACATTACCGGATTGCTTATTAGCAATCCGGTAATGTTACAATCTCGCTCTTGTGTATCTCCCGCCAATGCGAGAGAGCGAGAAGGGTATATATATCAAGATGGTTGCTGGGTAATAACGTGAAATTATATTGTTGCTTTGCTTACCTGTTTTCATCATTTGGAAATGTATGAAATATACGTTCTTTGGAGTATTGGGTGGATAAACAATTATTATACGCGCACCTTCTCACCATGATGGTAACTATTGGTTGACAGTTCTCAAGACAACACACGTCGCATATTGCGTGCGGCTAGTAATTAAACCTGGTTTGGAGCCGTCAAAGCTTACAAAGTGCGGGGGAGAGGTGCGGGGACGCCAATTTGCGGGAGACGCTGTGAGATACCATTCTGTTTGACTCTTATGTATTCTGTGACAACGCAACACTCGAACGCACACATAGACAAAGATGCATGCGATTGGTCGCTACAAAGTCACGCGTCGTCGTCAGTCGGGTGGGACAATCAACGCAATGAGCGGTGAGATACAACGCGCGGATGGTAACTAATATGCAGTACACTAAGCTAAAATAAATAACCTTGCATACGTGTTACTTTTTTTTTAATAACTAATTTTCATGTCTGTTGACTTCTACACAACTTCACGGCACATGACGGCATTTTCAATCAATCGATTATCGCAAAAACACAGAAATATTCTCAAAGGAAACTTTTTGCGACGCAACCGCAACTCGAGTGTCACGGCGAACTGTCGCGCCGCGCTGTTCATATTTTAATCCCCGCCCGCCGCGGTACATATCGTTTGGAATTATTTTTCGGGATTACTTACGATTCTAGAGAATTATTGTTCGTAGTAAACGATCAATAAAATTTACAACCAGGACCCGACCCCTAGTCGTTACCTCCAAAAAACAATTTGAAGCCGATGTGGATTGAAAAGTCATTGATGAACAATCAATCTAAAAATAAATTGGTCAAGTGCGAGTTAAACTCGCATGAAGATACCTGTAGTTTCGGAGATAAGGATAGATAGTCAAATGTCGCCTATTTTCTTAAATAACTTCAAAAATACTTATCGTAAAATTATAAACAATATACATGTATGTATCTTTGAGATTCTTACAACAAAGCCTTTTATTTGATATGTCACACCTTAGAGCTACACGAAAATTTCCGTGTTGCTCGCTCTGTGTCACACGATATAGTTTGCAAATCTTTTTTAAAATTTTTATTTTTACCCACTGTAAGTGGCCCTTTTTTTGCAATTTTTTTATTCATGTTTTACTTCAGCCTTTGGGCCACTAACTTACACATGTGTACCATATTTCAACTCAATCGGTCCAGTAGTTTCGTAGGGGGAATGGTCCATTTTCGCTTGTTTTACGCCTATTTTCTTAACTAACTTACAAAATACCGATTGAATAAGAAATAATATAAATAACGGCCACCAGATATGGTGGTTAGCTGCAAATAAACTGAATAAGCAGTCTCCGACCAAACAGCGGCTACGTTACGAGGATGTGGTGGGAAGCTCTGCGGGCCGGGCTTACCTATAAAATGCCACAGAAGTCTGATGACAGCGTTGGTGACATGGCGATCAAAGACCGCCATCAAATAGGTCTTCCCCTAGTGTTGGGCAGTGGCGACACTAGTACTGGCAGAGAGCCGATGGAAAATTATTCCGGAAAGGTCTTTGCTGGATTTCTACCGCGGTATGGAAGGCAAATGGAGAAACCACCACACTACTCATCATCATCCGAGCGTGTTCCCGGTTCCATCGTCAGCGGTTACGCTTCTGAGCCCGGGGTCCGCTACCTAACCTAGGCGATTTGACGAGGTTACTGGTTTTATACACAGAGCGACTGCCGTCTGACCTCCGCAACCCAAAGGGTACACCAGAACCAATCCTAGGAAAGGTACAAACGCTAGATGGCGTTCGGGACCAACGGCTTTACGTGCCTTCCGAAGCACGGAATCATCATTCTTTTCGAATAATCAGGTGATTCAAGCCTGCAATATCCTAAACAGACTGGAAACAACTTTTAACAAAGTATGCTTCCCAGTGGGATTTGAGCCCATGACCTCCGGATCACAAGGCAAACGCCTTGACCACTGGACTGCGGAGGCAGTCAAGAGCGATCAAAGACCGCCATCAAATAGGTCTTCCCCTAGTGTTGGGCAGTGGCGACACTAGTACTGGCAGAGAGCCGATGGAAAATTATTCCGGAAAGGTCTTTGCTGGATTTCTACCACGGTGTGGAAGGAAAATGGAGAAACCACCACACTACTCTTCTCCAAAAATGGAAATGGAAATGTCATTTAAAGAAGACTGCTAGGCGAAAAAGAAGACTGCTAGGCGAATAAAGAAGACTGCTAGGCGAAATAGAAAATAGGAGAGGGAAAATGATTAATCACTAAATACAACATGACTCCTTATTTAAAAACATACTAGAAGGAAAGATAAAAGGAAGAAGAGGTCCAGGACGACCAAGAAAGAGCCATGTAGACCAACTGAAAGAAAAAGCAGGGGTCATGTCGTATCAAGCACTAAAAAGTAAGGCAGAGAACCGAGAAATTTTGCGCATACTCCACCGACAAGAGCCACTAAGCTCTTAAATAAGAAGAAGTAGAAATAATAATATATATACAGGGGTAGGCAGGCAGAGACTGTGGACCTCCACTTGCTACGATCCAAACAGACCTCTTTCGCTTCATCTACACTCATCAACCTCTTTATACATCCCCCCTTCGGTTACGGGTACTTCTTATCGCTCCTTTTTAGGGTTCCGTACCCAAAGGGTGCAAACGGGACCCTATTACTGAGACTCCGCTGTCTGTCCGTCTGTCACAGGGCTCTATCTCTTGAACCGTAATAGCTAGACACTTGAAATTTTCACCGATTATGTATTACTGTGGCCGCTATAACAACAAATACTAAAAATAAAAAAAGTTAAAAATGAAAGGGGGTCGTCATACAAGAAACGTGTTTTTTCAGCGTTTTTAACTAGATCTTTATAATGGCATTAACTAGATACTTAAAATTTTCACCGATTATGTATTACTATGGCCGCTGTAACAACAAATACTAAAAATAAGATAATATTAAAAATTAAAGGGGGTCGTCATACAAGCAACGTGTTTCTTTAGCGCTTTAAAACATCGTATGGAGGCACGGAACCCTTCATGTACGAGTCCGACTCGCACTTGCCCGTTTATTTGTTTTAGAACGTCTGCAATCTGATCGCAGAAAGTTCGCCGAGGTCGACCTTGTCCCGCTCTTCCTTTCACACTTGCCTCATAAATATTTTTTGTTAATCTCTTTTCATCCATCCTTTCTTTTTTTTTCTTTTTTTTATTACATATTTGAGTGCGTTTGACCTCTATCTAGCCTGATGGGAAGCTAAGATGAGGTCTAAGGTGTAACACGCAGACTCAAAAAATGCCTATTCACTCTTGCCTTGAAAATCCCTAAATCATATGTATGGGGAAACATCTACGCAGGGAGGGAATTCCACACCTTAGCGGTTCGACAATCGTCTATCGTAAATATCGACCACAAATGGGTGGAATCCCTGTCCACGTCGTGTTGTCCGACGGTGGAATGGTGCAGGGGGAATTAAATTATGTAATTCCTGCGCACACTCCTCGAAGTGCAGCCTGTAGAAGACACACAGACTTGCTACTAGTCGGCGATGTTCGAAGCTCTGGAGCCGTCCTGCCGTAAGTATCTCATCACCAACGAGTCTTCTGGCACGTCTGTCGATAGCTTCCAGGGCTTCGAGCTGATAGCGGGCAGATCCATCCCATAGGTGGGAGCAATACTCCATACATGAGCGGACTTGAGCTGTGTAAAGGCTCAACAGTTAGTCAGGAGTAAAATACCGTTGGACCTTGGATAGGATGCCAAGTTTTTTAGAAGCCGTCTTAGCCCTGGACTCAATATAGCTACCGAAGTTAAGATTTGATGAGAGATCAATACCGAGAAGTTCGAGATGACGGGTGACAGGAACAGAAACACCCCGAAAAGTGGGAGCCAAGTTGAAAGGGCTCTTTTTAGCAGAGAAGAGCCAATTTAGCAGAGATTCAATGCCTCTAAGACACGCCTGTGTCTTAAAGGCATTGAATCTCACAAGGTTGGCATCACCCCAATCGATGACAGCTTGCAGAGTAAGATTTGTATGGTACACCATTGCCTTTCTTAGATCGTCTATTTCCGGTTTTTTTTGCACTTGCACTAGAAAAATATCTTTCCTTAATGGTGCTATAGTCTGCATACTCAAAAATACCGGGCTTTAGCAGATAGTTAATGTGAAGCAGAAATAGCGTTGCGGAAAGAACAGATCCCTGAGGTACTCCAGCATTAATTGCCAATAGGTCAGACGAGCAGCCGTCAAATGCCTTTGAAATGTCAAGTGGGACAGCAAGTGCCTCACCGTATTTTTCAAGGGCTTCACCCCAAAGATGTGTAGCGTACACAAGAAGATCCCCAGTAGATCGGTTCTGGCGAAATCCGTATTGCCGGTCACTGAGGAGATCATTGTCCTCAAGGTACGCAAGTAAGCGCTTGTTAATAACATGCTCCTTTATCTTGGAGGAGAGGAGAATGGAGGTGATTGCAATTGGACGGTAGTTTGAAGGGTCGGCACGACTACCCTTCTTAGGTACGGGTTGAACATTGGCAAGCTTCCACATTTTTGGGACGATTCCGGACCGAAAAGATAGACGAAACAGGCGCGTCAAACACACATCTCGTGCTACAATTGCATTCCCAAGGAGGGTTAACGTCGGGCGGCGGCCGGTTGTAAAAAATTTCGCACAAATACATTCCCAAAGTGGGTTGACGTTAGGCAGGCGGCCGGTCGTAAAACTATAGCCAAATCATTTAAACTATTCCGGCTATTTCTTCTACATTTTACAAGGTCTTTGGCATCCTTGGGTGACCATTGACATGCATGTTATATTTGGAGAAGAAAAAGCAGGAAAGCGCACCCCCGGCTCTGAAGCAGCACAGCTGAGGATGCAACCGGGAACGCGCTTAGACAAAGAAGATTCTATGAAACATTTTCTGCGAATCGAAATTCTATGAAATTTCTGTCTGTGAAACAAGAGTTCCCCCTATAAGAGGCTATTTAATTGTAATTTTTAATATAATTTTTAAATGCGGAAACAATATATTTAAGAGAGAAGAATTTTAAATTTATTAACTATGTGTAATTTATCACAAGCCTTTATCTTAATTAAATAATTAAGATAAAGGCTTGTGATAAATTACAAAATATGTGTTTAAAATTGGTCTATATTATCAAATATATAACTATTCAACAACACTTTATATTTTAAATTAATGAAATATTTTTTTCGTTTTAAATTATTAAAAAATTTAACTTCGGATTTTTTTTTCTCTGTAACTATGCAAAATCGCCACACCGGAGTTCTAGTCATGTATTTAAAATAAAAAGTACTATCGACCTGTACAAATAACTCAGTCATGTCCGATTTTGGGGTGTTCTAAAACACTGTGCGGTGAGGTACTCATCAGGTAGTTTTTCCCATTGAATAACAGTGTTACTCATCAAGAGCAAACGCTTTGGGGCTAATGGTCCTTATCTATTTATCTATTAGTGTCTATGAAAATCGTGATGTAGTATAGTGCCCAAAGGACGAACTTTTCTACATGTGAGTAATTTGATTTTCTTTGGAATAATTTCATCAATTTATTTGAGTAAGCCAAACTAGTAGTATTAACTACTCAGTATCGCTTTCTCTGCATCAGTGCCAATCAATGTGACATTCCGTTCTGTTTTCGACAGATATAGGATTGTTTTTATTGTTCTGAGGTTTTCGACATAAATGACATGACATAAATGACACATATGCCATGTGTATGCTACACATGGTATATGTGTCATTAATGACACTGACTAGGCGAATACTTTCTTAATTTTAGGCATGGGAAAGCCCAACTATTTTACTATTTGCTTATGTCTGCAAAATTGTTCTACCATAGACATAGATTTTTTTTAAATCTTTTAACATGGTTTGTGATATTAAAACAACTATCTATGTAGACTCCACTCATATCACGGAAGGGACATTGCCAAATCAACTATAGGTGCGATACATAAAGGGTTAAATATCTTTTTGATTTTTCAAAGTACATATTAACAAAAAATGGAAAATAGCATAATGTTGTAGGTATAGACTATTTTTTACTGTTTATTGTTTACTAGCTGTACCCGCGACTTCGTCCGCGTGGAATACTGAGTTTTGTTTTATAGCCTATGTCCATTTCTAGGTTATCATCTATCACCATACCAAATTTCATCAAAATCCGTTCAGCCGTTTAGGCGTAAAAGAGTAACAGACAGACAGAGTTACTTTCGCATTTATAATATTAATAGTAAGGATTATGGCATACACAACAGGTAACAAAACTCTCTCAGTTTTGCACTACCAATGTCTTTCTCGTCATCACCCGGTTGGTTGACTGGTAGATAAGGCCTTAGGCTTTAAGTCCGCCATTACACTTGTATTTGTGTATGACGTTAAATAAATAAATAACAATAATTTCCATGCTTAAGTCTAAAAAGTTACAGACACTGCTCTAGACTGAGACCCAAAAGTGTGTACAAACAGCATGACAGGCAGTGTAAAGTGTTATACTCAAGACAAATTATTTATCAACAAAATATAATTGGTCTCAAAAGACCAAGACAAAAAGAAACCTTTAGTGATTCACCCCAAGGACCGATCAGCCAAGGTACAAAAATATATTAGGCCATAATATAGGTATGAGGTAGTTTAGTGTGTAATTCATGTGAGTATTTTTTAAAAAGTGATACTTACTTGGCACACACCATGGACCTACTCCTTTATCAAAAAACAAGGTACTACAGATTACATAAGTTAATTCGCCGTTTCTTTCCCCCTGGTACCACTCCTGACACAAGGTTTTGTTTTAGTATGCTACTCAGCAAACCTTAACCGATCATAATGAATGTTACAAATTCATGGTTCATGTAGTAGTCACAACTTCACAAGATGTTAAGTTTCTAAAGTCCTGCACCCTTTCCTTCCATCTAACCAAAGTATAATTTTTGCAATATTCTAAAAATTATTTGTCAATGGTGCAAAACCTTTTTGATATTGGAAGTTGTGACAGGGACGTACTACCACCAGCCGCCAATCCCTCCCTGCCCTGAACTTCGGAGAGCATGACACTAATACAACCCTAAACAATTTAGCACAACAAACAATACCACTAGCTGATTCTGTACCCATCGTAAGTTTATTAAATATAGAATTTAGCCTTTTGGTATAATAACCCACATTTTTAAGAGTGGCTATTATATTATCATGACAAAGGTACAGGAAGGTATCAGCCAGACAGTTTTCTTTATAACAAAGAAATGTAACTAAATAAGTAATTTGTATAATAAAAATAAAAATATACATACTAACCTCGGTAACTTCTTCGCTGTGATGCAAATTATTTCACTAAGCAAATATTATCACGAGAAATTGTAGGTCTGTATTGTAAAATACACTAATGATTCCTAATAAACAATGTTTCTCCCAACGAATCTTACAGCACAATTAAGCACAACACAATACGCAATCATCACACAGCAGAAAACGAAGGAAGGAAATAACTTCAATGAAGTTCAATGCTTCAAGATCAAGCTTCATTATCAAACAAACAAGCAACAGCACCAACCACTAGTCTATTTAATTTGAAAAATTCCGTACCTAATCTATTATTTACAGTGCACTGACATTTGGAGGGTTGCCTGCCTGTTTTTTACCTTCCAAAAATAGGCATGTACCGCGACCGGGTATTACCGAAAGATTTTTTGTATTTTCTTTTCGTATCACGAAAAAGTGTTTTCAAAATGAGCTTTGACTTTTATTGATTAGGTACCTAAATTAATTCTTCAAATGTGTGTGAATAATAAACAGAATAAAACCCAATCAATATAAATAAAAAGTGGATGGGACATACCCGTAAAAAATTGAACCACTGGCTATCTATACTAGATCACTAAAGTAAAAGTAAAATGAAATTAAAATAAGAGTAAAAATACCAAAACAAATTTCGACATTCCCATACAAATCGCCCGGGTGGCTGCACACTTTTGTATGGAAATGCTGAAATTTTTTTTTAATTCTTTGGCTGTTATTTTAATTTCACTATATTATTAATAATGATCTAGTATGTATAGACCGCGGTTCGATTTATTCCGGGCATCATGGCCCTTCCACGTTGTATAAATATAACGGAATTAATTAATTAATTTCCTTTTTAAGCTATTGCATAGCTTTTATCACGGGCTTCGAGCGCGGCGACTAAATCAAGAAATTTCGTAACGAAAATAAAACCTAACACCCCCACTCCACCTACCGACCGGCACAGCGGCGCGGTGTTGAAAGCCGTGTATCGTCTAACGTCGTATGTTATAGCTTTACCGCGGCAGTCCCCGAGTGCCACACTTTTTTTTTGACGTGACAACGTCTTATAAATTGGTTAGCCGGGTGACACTTCAAGAAACTGCGTTACGCTCCGCTCACGTTATGCGCTCACAATGAGAGCGAGTGAGAGGCACGCGTGCCTTTCACTTTTTATGTCTGTCTCTCTCGCTCTTAGGCGGGCTAACCATGCCCGAGTGGAAGTCAAGTTTGGAGTGAAGTGGAGTGAAGTCGTTGTCACGTAAAACTTTCGCCCGTATACCGACTTTACAGGCAACCAATTTTTATTTTTTTTACTTGGCGATAATACGTCTCCGTCACGTTGAATGTGACGAAGTCGATAGTTAAGGTTCAGAAGAACTCATCTCGCGATTATCAAGAGTAAATAAAAACTTAACGAAAAAAAAAAGGTAGATACCGACAAAAACTTAACGCTAGAATAAAAAAAACAAAAACGTAGCAAACACATTCGAATATTTCGGAAGCTAAAGAACGAATGACTAGAAAAGCTACCCTTGACCTATCAGATAGATCTCAAACAAAGCCGCAGTATAAACAAAACTTGTACCTTTTAAGCTATTGCATAGCTTTTATCGCGGGCTTTGAGCGTGGCGACCAAATCAAGAAAATCCGTTACGAAAATAAAACCTAACACCCCCCACTCCGTCTACCGACCGGCACAGGAGCGCGGCGTTGAAAGCCGTGCATCGTCTATGTCGTATGCAATAGCTTTACCGTGGCAGTCCCCCAGAGGCCACAGAATAAGCAGAAGTATGCTAGTTACTGGTTTACTGTCTATATATTGAACATGTGATTTTAGCTAAGTTATTTAATAATAATCATACATAACTATTATTTGCAACAAGTTCTTATTCATTTTTGTTATTTTTGAAGCAAGACACATGACATTTTTGAATAAGTGGTTAGTAAAAAATAATAATCCATTGATTGGATTTTAATAAATTGCATCCCCGGGGGTGCATTAAGGAATGCAAATTTATATTATTTTATAAAAATAGGTAGAAACTGAATTGCGATGGCCATCAACAGAGCAAGATGGCGCAGACAAAGGGAGGTTTATGCCCAGCAGTGGGTACCTGAAAGCTGTTGATGATGATGATAGTAGTAGGTATTATAAAGATTAAGTTTAAAAAAAACAATCTAATTTGTGTAGTCTACGCGGGCGAAGCCGCGGGCAAAATATATTATTTTTATATTTGAGTAATTGAATGAAAGGTAAATTGCGGTTTACGATTTATGACGTATTAAAAAAAACTACTAACTAAATCTCGTTCAAACCAGTTTTCGGTGGTAGTTTGCATGGTAATGTACATCATATATTTTTTTTAGTTTTATCATTCTCTTATTTTAGAAGTTACAGGGGGCATACACATTTTACCACTTTGGAAGTGTCTCTCGCACAAACTATTCAGTTTAGAAAAAAAAAATATTAGAAACCTCAATATCATTTTTGAAGACCTATTCAAAGATAACCCACACGTATCGGTTTAATGAAAAAAAAATTGGGTTTTAGTTCTAAGTATGGGGAACCCCCAATTTGTTTCTTTTTTATATTTTTGTGTGAAAATCTTAATGCGGTTCACAGAATACATCTACTTACCAAGTTTCAACAGTATAGTTCTTATAGTTTCGGAAAAAAGTGGCTGTGATATACGGATGGACAGACAGACAGACATGACGAATCTATAAGGGTTTCGTTTTTTGCCATTTGGCTACGGAACCCTAAAATACTGATTTGATTTATTACACAAATAAACACATATACCTGTACTCCTTTAAGTATACAATCGATCACACAAATAAAAATAAAAACCCATATGTTCTTTACTCCTAAAAACATTAACATATTTCGGTAGTCGGTAAGAAAATCTTAACGATTCACCCGAAAAACGTAATCGCACATCACTAAAAGTTTTAACATGGTAACATTATTCATAAGTGACTGCCACAGACTTACCACTACTGGACTTGCAACGATATTGCTAGAAAGAGTCTGTCAAATACAGTACAACGTGAGTGTGAAAGAAACGCTGATATGTTTGTCTCTATCGGCACAGAATACATAAGAGTCAAACTATCGGCGTGGCTGCTATAAGCTGGCCTACTGTCAAAATCTGGGCCAAACAAACCACAAAACGATCGAAGAAAGTTATTAATTTTAGGGATTTTATCATTTAAAAGGTGATTTAGGGTTTTATTTGAGCTTATTATAAGTTAGTAACCATAGTGTGTTCTGTGACGTGTGCAAAATATGGTGGAGGCAACAATCAAAGATAGAAAGAGATGCATTAAAGTGGCCACGCACGCACTATGCAGGTCTAGTAGTGGTCACAGGTACTCCTGGCGGAGTAGTGGTAGTGGTAGGTCTGTTGCTGCGGTAATAATATTCAGGGTTGCCAATCTGTGGTGAATTCCCCAAACTGCGGGGATTTTCAGTCCGATTGGTTAATTTGTGGGGAGAGCGTTAATGTGGCGAAAATGCGGGGAATTTAATTAAGGTGAAATGGTAGCATAAGTAGCGCCTTCATTTGAAATAAATTGTTTAAAACTAAATATGGTGATATTTTAAAATTTGATTTGTATCAATGTCTAAAAAGACCTTCAAACTATTTTATGAAAATTAATTCAAACCTTTGAAATTATGTATTACTAATAGTCCAACTAGTTTTAAAACGTTTAAAAACTAGACGGACTACCAATATTACTTTCAAATGTTATTCATAAAATATGTTAAAGGTCTTTTTTGACTTTGATACCAATAAATTTTTTAAATATCACCATATTTAGTTTTATACAATTTATTTCAAACGAGGTGTAATAATAATACGATAAACCAAAGTAAATCTGTTTTATTCTAGTTAGAAGGATACTTGACAATTGAATGACAATCATAAATCAAAGACAATACTATCACAGTCTCCCCCCCTTAAGAACAATCATAATGCTTGAGGTAAGCGGGAGGCTGACGCTCTCTTCCAGAACGACGACATCCGCTTCCACTCGGTCCTGGCTCAACTTCATTTAAGTCAGCTTCGTCGTCGTTACTCTCATGTCTGTCTCGATCTCGAGAGTCATCTTCCTCTCCTTCTGGCTGAGGTAGAGGTGCCAGATGTTTATTTGATACAACCGTTTCGCGTCCATCTGGTAGCCTTACGTAAGAATACAGAGGATTAGGTTGTATTAATTCGACTTCGTCCACAAAAGGATCGTACTTAGAATTCCGTACATGCCTTTTAATTAAGACAGGTCCAGGCGTATGTAACCACGATGGAACAGAATCTCCATTCGGTGATCTTCTAAGGTGTTGAAACATACGCTCGTGTGGTGTAGCATTTGTAGAAGTGCATAATAATGATCTGATTGAATTAAGTGCCATGGGTAAAACTTTTTCCCACTCCTCTATTTTAAAATTTTTGGAACGGAGATTTAATTGAATGGCCTTCCATAGCGTTCAATTCAATCTCTCTATTTGACCGTTGCCTTGCGGGTTGTATGGAGAGCTTCTGCTTGTCGCTACTCCTGACATATTAAGAAAATCTTTAACTTCAGCAGATAAAAATGATGTGCCCCTATCAGAATGTATATATTGAGGTATTCCAAAGAGATAAAATATATCTTTTAAACAATTCACAACTGTAGAAGCACTCATATCTTTGCAGGGATAAGCGAGTGGATATCTGGAATACTCATCTATTACTGTTAAAATACATATAACGATTGGAAGTATTACTAGGTATAGGCCCTTTAAAATCTATATTAAGTCGTTCAAAACAAGAAGTTGCCTTTATAAGTCTACCTTGCGTCTGGATAAACCTCGGTTTAATTTCAGAACATGTAGGACATGATGCTGTCATAGACCTTATGTCATTGATAGAATATGGTAAATTTTTCTGACGGACCCAATGCGCCATTCTTGCCACTCCAGGATGACTCAAGGCATCGTGTAGTCTGTACAGTTTGTCCGTAGAAATACTCGCACTTATTCTAGACAAAGCATCAGCTGTTAAATTTTCTTTTCCGGGTCTGTAAATAATATCATATTTAAAACAAGATAATTCTAGGCGCCATCTTTCTACTTTTTCATTTTTTATTTTACTGATATGTTTTTGATCAAACATAAATGAAACAGACTGCTGATCAGTTAACAAAAGAAAGTGTCGTCCAATTAGGAAATGCCGCCATTTGCGTAAAGATTCTACGATCGCATAGGCTTCCTTCTCAATAGCCGAGTGGCGGCGTTCAGAATCTGAAAGACTTCTGGAAAAAATGCAACTGGTCTTCCACTTTGTGTCAAGAATGCAGCAATTGCATGTTCTGAGGCATCAGTTTCTACGACAAAGCGTTCATAATCGCTAACAGCAGACAAAAATGATTCCGATGTATCAGACTTAATCATGTTAAAAGCAGAGATAGCCTTTTCTTTAAGGCCATACCTGAATTTTCCGGGGTCCAGTGCTGCCCCTATTTAAAATAAATCATTTCAAAGAAAACAGACATCATTTAAAATTTTGCAACTACCAAGTCCTAGATAACCCTTCAAACTATTTTATGAACTACTGTTTACAGTTTAAAATGAGAACATTAAGCTTTACTACGCACATTTGCGAAAAACGGCCACTTTTGGCTAATGTGCGTAGTAAAGCTTAACGTTCTAATTATAAACTGTAAACAGTAGTTCATAAAATACTTGGAAGGGTTATCTAGGACTTGGTAGTAGCAAAATTTTAAATGATGTCTCCGTTTTCTTTGAAATGATTTATTTAAAATGGGGGCAGCACTGGACCCCGGAAAATTTAGGTACGGCCTTAAGAGGAAAAGTTTTACATAAAATAAGTGGTTTTACTTTTTCTGAAAAATTCATTATCTACTTTGAATAATGTGCAAAAAGTCCTAATGCTCTTTTAAGACATTGACTATCAGTCGGTATTGGGAAATCTAAAAGCGGCTTCATGCGGTTAGTATCAGGCTTAATAGTATTATTCTCTACATTGTAACCAAGTAAATTAATAGAAGATGTACTAAAAGTACACTTGTCCTTATTTAATGTCAAATCATATTTCTTTGCCGCAGCCATGAACTTTTCCAAATTTAAATCATGATGTTCTTTTGTTTTCCCGCAAACGGTGACGTCATCTAAATAAGAAAATGTCCCATCAAGTTTCTCAGATTCTATCACAAATTGCAGAGTTCTTTGAAAAGCAGCAACACCGTTCGTTACTCCGAATGGAATACGAGTAAACTGATATAAATTTCCACATGCTTCGAACGCTGTATACTTTTTCTCTTTTTCTATAATAGGAACTTGATGGTACGCACTTTTCAAGTCAACTTGGCTGAACAAATTGTATTTGGCGACGTTATTAATAATCTTTTCTATGCTAGGTAAAGGATGTGCATCAAGTTCTGTGAATTTATTAATCGTTCGTGAGTAATCGATTACCATACGGCGGCGATGGTGATCTCCTCCTCCAACAATCAAGACTTGTGCTCTCCAAGGTGACAAAGATGGTTCGATTACTCCATCTTGCAAAAGAGTGTTTATTTCATGCTTGATTAAACTTTCCTCGTCATGACTGTAGCGTCTAGACTTGATCGCTATCGGTCTTATGTCAGGAGATAAGTTTGCAAATACGGACACAGCTGGAACAGAATTGCTTGCATGACATTACAAATCTTGAGAGACTTTCGTGTTCCACCAAAATGTAACTCTAAGGAAGAATGATTCTTGAGTATGTCATGACCAATTATAACATCCGCACACAAATTATTTACAATGAGCATTGGTACATTCTTGTAAACGTTGTTGTTAATTTTAATAGTAGGATAACAGACTCCATCAACATGAGATAAGTAATTCAGAGATGCCAACGTGATAGTTTGTTTACTCGGTTTTATTATAAGTTTAGTCATTTTCACCAAGTCATAATCAATGAAACTCACTGAACTTCCTGTATCTATCAATGCATCAGCTCGTTCGTTATTTACAATAATAGGAATGGTGGCTTTTTCTAGACTCGATGGAGATGCTGCTGTTATTTGAGGATTTTCCGCAACTTCTGTTTCTGTTTCAATGCAGTTTACAGTTACTCTACTTCTGCACACGTTGGCAAAGTGTCCCTTCTTGGAACATAATTGACAAATAGCCTGATTAGCTGGGCATTTAATCCTTTGGTGGACGCTACCACCACAAAAGAAACAGCGGTGTTTATGGCTGTAGTTGGTATGAATATTGGTAGTATTAGCGGCACTTACGCTTTTGTTTATTTCTGTGCTTTCACGTGTATCAAGACAATTAAGGGTATTTAGAGACGACGGTGTAACATAAGCCTTTGCATTTTTCACAGCCGCCTCGAGCGAGATAGCTACATTTAGTGCTTCATCTAGATTAAGAGTTAAATGTTCCAGAAGCCTCTGACGTATATGTTGCGATTGGATTCCTGATATAAATGCATCACGTACATATTCATTTCTGTGTTCTTCTGCTGATACGCTCTTAAAATTGCAGTTTTGTGACAAGAGTTTTAAAACTTGAACGTATTCTGAGATATTTTCACCGTCATTTTGTTTTCTCATATTCAGAGTATGACGTGCGTAAATTTCGTTGAGAGGCTTGATATAAATCGAATTTAATACGTCTAAAGCATTATCATATGAAGTGCACTCTTTAATATATGAAAAAATCGTCGGTGATAAATGATTTACTAAGAGCTTCAAACGTAGTGAGTCGCTCTTACTCTCAGCAAATTCTTCTGATAAAAAGTTTTCAAAAGTGTACCGCCAATGTGTCCAGCGCAGATCGGCACCGCTTCCATTGGGTTCTACATCAAAACGTTCCGGTCTGAGATATCGGCTAAAACTGGTAGAGGCGGTTGTGGTAGCCATCTTTTGTTTCTGTTCTAGGTACCACGGTACCACCAACAGTGTGAATATTTTCCAGAGTTCCGACGTTTTCTTTATTATATTCGGCGAAACATTTTAGAATAAATTCTAACTAGAATAAATTGTAATAATAATACGATAAACCAAAGTACATTGGTTTTATTCTAGTTAGAAGGATACTTGACATTTGAATGACAATCATAAGTCAAAGACAATACTATCACACGAGGGTGCCGCTTATGCTACCACTTCACCTTAAACATTTATATTTTCTTAAAACCGTTTTTTACAAATTCTAGATTTTTTCCTAATAAAATATATATAAATCCTGCCAAATTATACTGAACTGACTACGGACATTACCAAGCGTTTTCATTTTTCGGACACATTATTTTAATTCATATCCATAGTAAATCCGTCAGAAGCGCAAAAATTTAAAGTCAAATCCCTTAAACCGTTGTTGCAATGATTTCCGATACTTGAAAATGTAGTGTTATCTCAAAAACTATATTATGAATGGCGGGCTCACGCGATGCTAGATTGCTCTGCTCTTGGTTTGCAAGATGATGAAGATCCAGAAACATACTGGGGTAAGGTATTCCGTCTTAAAAACAGTGCAGGTGTTCTTAATATGATCTGTTTTTAAATTTGAAATACGCAATAAGCTCGTTCTGCCTGTCTCAACCGCATCTGTCGAAAGAAAACTTAGCGTACCGAAGAATTTAAAATGATATGTAACGAAACAAAGGCGCAATGAAGAGCTGCAATACGTTGATTGAAATCGTCAATATTTTTGATTTATATGAACAGAACAAACTTTTATTTCTTTGTTGAAAACTTCTGGGGAAAATGTGGAGATTATAGATTTTATTTTCCCCAAATTTGGGGATTTTTATTGATTATGAATTAGGAGCAAAACTGCGTTTTTATCACGCTAGGTGTCGCATGAGCGACTGTACCTTGTTTTGGTCTATGAACTGTCAAACTGCATACATTTTTTTGTAAACATTTCAAAGCTTTTGTTTTTTTCGTCGAAATGCCTCTATGTAGTGCTTTAAACTGTAAAAATAGAGGAATACACATATTTCCCAAGAATGCTAAACGAAGAAAACCATGGGAAAACGCTATACGTATCAAAAACTTCAAAGCAAGTAATACATCACGATTGTGTTCTGCCCATTTCAAAGATGATGACTATTTTGGAAAAAGTAATTACACAGGTGGGTGATATTATATCTTAGTATACGCACAATTTCATGGGCTATCTCTTTATGTTATAGATGTTTTTTAATAAATCGTTCTTTTGAATTTCCAGGTTCTGATGCACCACTGTCAATATTCTTAAAGAAAACTGCTGTGCCATCTGTTTTTTCGTTTACTGATATACCAGAAACATCTGCAGCACTTGAGAGACGAAATCGTATTCAGAGGAGAAGCCAAAGAAAACTTTTTCAGGATCAAGACTTGCCTTCATTCTCACAGGCTACAGCTTTAACTTCAACTATTAAAGAAGATATAATTGATTTGATTCCTGTGATTGGGCGTGAAGAAGAGGTCGGGGAAAATGTCACACCCATATCAACTTCCATAATAACTACCATGGCCCAAACTGAATCTAAGAGCACACAGGTTGATCATGAGCATATATATGGGTCCATAAAAAGGTACATAGAGGATGACAGATCTATACATTTTTATACAGGCTTCGAGTCATATAAGAAATTCAAATTTGTCTTTGAAACGGTTGCTCCTATGGCGCACAAAATTCGATATGGTGAAGACATAAGAGAAACAGTGTAATCGAAGTGATTTTGGGCAAATATTTTGGCTTAAATATAGAACGTGAAGTTTTGAAATATTTATATACTGTATAGGATATCCTAAAGTGTTGCTTTACGATTGAAAATGCTTGCTTTTAGTTTCTATTCACATCCAGAAATAATTTGAAAAGCATTGATCTGTTATTTTTTGGGCAAATTTTTTATCATTATTACAAATCCATTTTAAACCTATACTGGATATATTTGTGACTTTAGTTTGTGTCTATTATTCAACATTCCAATAGTTGGAAAAAGTAATCAAACAATTGAATAATTTAGAAAAAAGAATTTACGCCTACTGAAAACATGAAAACGTCAAAACTATATTTGCTTGCAAAAACTATCAGGCGCAAAAGCATTCGGCGGCGCTGCGTTGCCGATCTGTGCAGCGTTTGTAAACGCGGCGTTGTTGCCAGCTCGTGCACGTTTCGCTACCTAACCTACGAGTATTGTGATATATTTGATGGAAAAAGTCATAATGTGATAATTTCGAGCTGTTGTATATTTGATTTTAAAAAAATGGGTAATGTTTATTTTTCGTGTATGTAAGTGGCCAACACTGGTGTCAGATGTTTCAAGCTGCCTTAAGGCATCAGACATAGCTTGACGACTGCCATACAATGACAACCGAGACCAACGGCTTTTAGGTGCTTTCCGAAGCACGGAGGAGCTCGAGAAATTTTTGTATCACTTGTGGTCACCCATCCAAGTACGGACCACACCCGGGGTTGCTTAACTTGCAGTAGCGGCGTTAGGGTAGGGCGCGGTTGGGCGACCGCCCAGGGCACCAGATACAAAGGGGTGACAGGGGGCGTTTTTGGGCAAGGGGGGTAATAATAAATATATAAATAGCGGCTGGTTAATGGCGGCAACTCCTAAACTCTTATTTGTAAGCATTTTGTAAACGAAGGGAGGAAGGGGGTGGGCCCTTCCTCCCTTCGTTCACAATGGAGTTGCAAATTTTAAGAATTCTATATCGTACTTGCACCCCTCCCCCCCGTCGGCAGAAATAAATCCTATAAGATTGAAGCCTAACTCAGAGTCTAAATTGCAGTTTGAGGGGGGAGGGGGGGGGGGGAACTCGCCCGGGCCGCTGGTAGAGCTAAAACCGGCACTGTTAAGAGAAGAAATAGGCGGAACAGTTTAAATTATTTGACTTTAGTTTTACGACCGGCCGGGCGGCCGCCTGACGTCAAACCTCTTTGAGAATGTATTTGTTCCAAAAGTTTTACAACCGGCCGCTGCTCGACGTTAACCCTGCTTAGGAATACAATTGTAGCACGAGATGTCCTTTAGTTGCCTCTTACGACATCCACGGAAGAGACATGGAGTAGTCCTATTCTAACCCGTTCCGGGTTGGAATAGGACTGGACCACACTGGAAAGTTGAACAAATAGAATAAGTATAATAGGTAGGTACTCATGTTCATTTTGTAAGTAGTAATCTGATATGCATTCATCTGAATTGCAATGTTTTAGATTTTCTATGATTTTAACCGCGCGGCACACAAAGGATTTGACTCAGTACCTACATTGCGTGAATGTATAGAGTTATATCGATTCAGAGACGTCATTGTTTAAATTATACCTACTGAAGTTGTTACAACAAATAATCCAAATAATTAAATTCGTTTTGTTTTTACCCGACTACGTCGAACGAAAAAAGAGGTTCATGCATGTGTTTCGCCGCTATGCATGTATGGTACGTGTTCATCTGTTCCCTCGGCATAATGATGATATCCATGGAAAAAAAATACACGTGTATATTAAATACACGTGTATATGTATCCAAGTTTTTCAAAATTTCTGAAGGCCGTACCTAATTTTTTGGGGGTCCAGTGCTGCCCCCATTTAAAATAAATCATTTCAAAGTAAACGGAGATATCATTTAAAATTTGAGAACGGTTTGTGTTGGTATGTATTAGTAGTTATTGGTATGTGTTGATAAGTATTGGTATGTGTTGGAGATAAAATATGAAGCATTGTAAGATCTAAAACCTTTCCTAATTTCATAGGAAAAGTTAAGCCTATATGATATATCCATATACAAAGTAAAGAGGAGTAAACTTGTCTAGTTTTATTTACCCTATACTACTTACATTTTACCTCTTTACTACTTACATTTTTAACTTTGGTTCAATTATGGAAATTTACAGATTTAATGTTATGTAAATACTAAAGTTAATTTGTATGAGTACAATAGCCTCTCGGCTTATCTATCAGACAACACCGTCACACTCACGTTCTTTTCTTTCTCTTTAACATTCTATTTAATCCTCGCTCACACGTATATCTTCATGAAAAATTCTTCTTTAAAGTTTTTGATAGCCGTCGTCGTTCGTAGTGAACCACTTCTACAGATCCCAGATCACATTCCTCACAGACCTACGCGAAGTCCTTCGCTGTGCTCGCTGCGCGTTTATGGAACGCTTTACCAGTGGAGATAAAATGTCTCAATTATTAGGCTCCTTTAAATCTAGACTTGAGTAATATAAAATATTTATTTATATATTATATGTAGCATATTCATTAGGTATGTATGTAGTGTATTTGTAGCGTTTAAGCTTTATCATTATACTTGTTTTTTTTTTCATTGCTCTGTACGTACTTCTGCCTTCCTACTAAATTTGTAACTATCCTCTGCCCTACCTACTGGTTGACTGGAAGAGATCCCTTCTGGGATAAGTCCACCATTTGTAATATCAATTATTTTATTATGTGTAACTATCGCTGATGTACAATAAAGGTTTTTAAATGAATTGTAAAATTATTACCATCATAGAAAGCCTTATACGTCGTATAAGATAATAATGTTTATGTGAAACCATTTTTTATCTATTTTGTTTCGTACAAATTCTTTAGATAGTAAGAGAAAAGTTGAATTATGTTTTAATTTCTATTTTGAAAAATTGTTTCGAAAAGTATTTACTGTGTTTCATTTAACATCAACTATCAACATACCCTGTATTAATTATTTATAAAAATACAATAGGGGTCATCCCTATTGTATTTTTATAAAGATAGTTGATGTAAAATGAAACAAAGTGAGTACTTTTGCAACATGTAAATACTCAACGCTTGTGCAAAGCATGTACTGGTCTTAATTGATTGATATTTAATGCACAAGACTATTTAATTGTAGCGAAAAGTAACAGAAATGGTTGTTTTTTTTACTGGTGTGACTTTCGTGGTCAGATTTTTTCAGCGTTTTATATCTTTATCAATGAGAATCAATAAATTAACAGAAAACAGATTTTGACTAGTGTTTCGCATGCATCATGATTTTTTTAGTACGGTACTTTTTGAATTTTTGAAATCCGTTCATAAATGCAGAAGATATTCAATATTTTATTGGACCCGATTTAAAAACACGCGTCTGCCAGCCAAGTAGTGATGACGTCACTCAGGACCATACGGCACGCCACCGCCGCGCGCCGTCCGCCCGCAAATATCGTGGTTAGTGGTCAACACTGTTGGTTTTTTGCATTGTTTCGGTAACTGTAATAATAAGTAACAAATTGAAAGATGGATTTGAAAAAGGACTATCCATAAATCAGTATTTTATATATTTATGGGTACGGAACCCTGAAAATTAGTTAATCGTAACATTTATTGCAGGTTAAAATACAGTTGTCTCCTGAACTATGCATGTACCTACGTAGGTAGATAGGCGTTCAGATAACCCAAACGTTTACTTTTAGATTTTAAGCAATGGCCGATGGGTTATTAAAAGGCTGTACCAGGTTGAATTAGATAAATCTAGCAATAATGAGAAAAAGAGATAGATAGGTACCTATAATATAACCTATTTCTATTGATCGTTTAGGTAGGTAGGTACATACTTAATTAATACTAAATAAGTACTATAATATGTCAAAATGATCTTCGCAACAGTAAAAAGTACCTACTCTTGCTTGCTAGTGGATCTCTCTTCATAACAATGATCCACTTTTTTATAGTTTTTTGGTCCGTTGGAACACGAAAAAAAACGGCCAAGTGAAAGTCAGACTCGCCCATGAAGGTTCCGTAGCAGCAAGTAACATAATATAAAAGTTCATGTAGTTCGTTGTAACTTTGATCGATGTTTTAATGATAGTGTATTTTTTTTAAGTTATTTGCGGTTTACGATTTATGACGTATAAAAAAAAACTACTTACCAGATCTCGTTCAAACCAATTTTTGGTGGAAGTTTGCATGGTTATGTACATCATATATTTTTTTAGTTTTATCATTCTTTTATTTTAGAAGTTACAGGGGCGGGGGGGATACACACACATTTTACCACTTTGGAAGTGTCTCTCTCTAAACTATTCAGTTTAGAAAAAAATGATATTAAAAACCTCAATATCAATTTTGAAGAGCTATCCATAGATACTCCACACGTAAGGGTTTGATAAAAAAAAATTTTGAGTTTCAGTTCTAAGTATGGGTTCCCCCCAAAATTTATTGTTTTTTTTTCTATTTTTGTGTAAAAATCTTAATGCGGTTTACAGAATACATCTACTTATCAAGTTTCAACAGTATAGATCTTATAGTTTTGGAAAAAAGTGGCTGTGACATACGGACGGACAGACAGACAGACAGACAGACAGACATGACGAATCCATAAGGGTTCCGTTTTTTGCCATTTGGCTACGGATCCCTAAAAATTGTTTGTTTGGAGTAGGTACCTACTATTAGAATTAGAATTTCATTGTACCGGATTTTTTTGTTTAAAGCAATATATTTCTGGCAACAAATAAGTTGTTTGAATTTAATAGCAAATAATGTTTTTACGTCAAAACATGGGTATATACATTTGTATTAAATTCTCGTAAAAAGAGACTAAAATAGTCAATCTTATAATCTCTGTAAAATATTTTGGGCGAATCTATAACGTGAATAAGTCTGTGTGTAACAACTAACGACGCGCAAAAAACTTTTTGAAAAGTGATATCTGCTTGCCGTCCATTGTATGTAATTCCGGTTTTTTGATAGATGGCGCTGGCCATGTTTCTATGTGTGCACACTCACTGTGCGTATTAGGTTGTGCATGTGTGAGTGAAAACAAGTGAGGTCATTTGCCTATCTCTTCGCCTTAAACTTATCAGCAGAGGACCAGTTTTTCTTAACAATAATGAAACTAAGGCAAAACAAATGTCATTTTGAGTTAAGCAAGTTTTTCTGTATTAGTGAAACAACAGTGTCGAATATTTTTATAACTTGGGTGAATTTCATATACCAACTGTGGAGCAAAATAAATATCTGGCCCAGTAAAGAGTTAGTAAAGTACTATATGCCAGAAAGTTTCAAGAATTTTGATGAAAATGTTAGAGTCATATTAGACGGTACTGAAATAATGGTCCAGAAACCCAAGAATCCTACTTCCCAGCAAGCTTCCTGGAGTAGTTACAAAAATGCCAACACATTGAAAGTATTAGTTGGAGCTACTCCTGGAGGATTATTATCCTATTGTTCACAAGCTTATGCAGGATCAATAAGTGATCGTCAAACAGTGGAACGAAGTGATCTTGTGACAAAATGCCAATCTGGAGATAGTATACTTGCTGACAGAGGTTTTACAGTGCAAGATATGTTTGCAGATAAAAATATTACTGTCAGAATACCAACTTTTCTTAAAGGAAAATCACAATTACCTGGCTTGACAGTAGTAAAAGACAGAGAGCTAGCAAGTAAACGTGTCCATATAGAAAGAATTATAGGACTTACAAAAACATATAAGATATTAAAGTCTGAAATGGATCATAGTTATATACCGATAGCAAGTAAAATATTTTATATATGTTTTATGTGCTGTAACTTTAGGGAGTGTATTATGAAGAAGAAAAATTAAATAAAAAACATTCTTTATTATTACTGCCTTTTTATTAAAGATAAATAATCTTTGTACATATACTTGTCTAAGACAGCTGGTTCTAAATCATGTAAATAAAAGTTAATCAAAGCTGTTAGCATTTCATTAATGTATTCATCATTTCTTGTTATATATATGACTTTCATGTCTTTAAATGTGTATACAATAAAATTTGCATACTGCCTTCCTGTGCAAAATAATTGCCCTTGCACTTGAGCATAATATGGATGCTGGCGTTTTAATTGTAATTCATTATTTTCATTTTTCAAATATGGAACGGTTGTTTCATTAATGAAGCAATATCTGCTACTATATGGTGCTTTTACTTCAACTACTGTGTCATCTTCTAATAATCCATCTGGTGATGCTGCTAGAAATGGAAAATCTTTTGAAATAAATATACCACTCTGTTGCACTTTTATTCCATATTCAATTTTCATATTTTTGAATTACAATTGGCTCATGGACCTTCCCATGAGTTGTAGCTCTGGTGTGTATAGGTCTTGGGTTTATTATTTTCTTGAGTAATGCGCTCTTTCCAGTATTTGTGCAGTGGCTTACTGCATAAAACATACTCGCAGTAATTCTGCATTTTCTAAGTTCATGCCACTCTGGACTTGCATGTTGGGCTTGAGTTTTTTCCTCAATGTACTTTATTTGTTCCACACTTACATTTTTTAAATGCAATGCATTTAATATCCGGTCTTTGAGATCAGTTTTTGTGTAAGAATGATCCCATTCGAGCCCATGTGGATTGGCCGGTTCATATGTCTGCAATATGGGCATGGATGACTCACCATATCCAATGGCCATGTTCCGCACATACTCTGTGTAATTTTCCATAATGTCACTTTCTTTTAACGGGTCAAAATTAGAGGAGTAAACCCTTTTACTTGGTAAATTACGGGCAGCAATTGGGGAATTATAAAATATCTTTCTTGGTTGCTTAAAAGTCATAAGCTGCTGTGTGCAGGCTTGGTGCAGTTTAATTGTTTTATTGTTTGCAATTTCATGAGCAGCCAACAATAACACAGCCACATGCTTGCAGCTTGCTGCTGTTCCACTCCCCGCAGCACATTCACAGTGACACTCTTCAATAGCACCTTCTTGAGACACTTTTATATCCACCATATACACAAGTTTTTTCATACTGGCTTTGCACTGTCCTTTTAGATAAGTGAAAGCATCATCTGATGCGTAACGAGCAGTGACCAGATGTCTAGCTTCATAAAGGAGTTGTCCCTTGGGATGAGTGTTGAACCTGAAAATAGATGAAAACTTAAATAAAATTGTCAGTAATTTACAATTTGTACGTACTTAAACTGATTAGGTAGTTTGGTGGAAATAGACAAATAATTTACCTTTCGAAATATTCTTGTATCTCATGTCTGGTAATGTTTGGTATTTGCGAATCGGCGTTTATATCTTTGAAAGTATTTGAGGGTGGGTATACATAAAGTCGGTCTACCTCTACGTCCAAATTTTCATCAAAGTTCTGGTTTCGATCATAGGCCTCCAACCTGAAAATAAGTGTTTAATGGTATAGATAAAGGAAGTAAAGATAACATACAAATACGAGAACATACCTATAAAGAAATCATAAAAAGAAAAGATACAAATACGGTACCTAACCTAAAAAGTTTAGAACATTTACCTTTGTATCAAAGCAGCTTTTTTACCAGCGACTGATGCATTCCTCTTGCGGAGCTCGGCATGCAGTTCACGCACAGTCATCAATGAATACATCTTTCGATAATTATTGTAATAAAAACGAAATAATCACAACTACACACTTGACACAAAATGTAAACAAGGTACAGTCGCCTAGAGCGACATCTGCGTCGAGCTTTTAGTTTTTCACCTCATTATGATTCAGATAGGTTTTTGGGTATTCGGAGTATTTTCAGACTGTTGATTTGATGTTGGCAACGCTGAATATTGTCCTTTGCGCACGTGCGTGCTATACTGACTGTCTAATTTGTGCACGTGCGTACATATCTATATAATTTGTGCACGTGCGTGCTTGCGTGCATGATCTGTGATGATCCATACATTCATATACCGAAAGCATATGCCTACCTGTAGACCTACCTAGTAAAACGAAGTGATGGCATTATATTATAGGTTATAGTTATCATGCCTATGAAACTTAGAACATTGCAGAATTTTTATAAAAAAATTCAATAAAACGCCATCTAGTCACGAATCAGCTGACCTAACTCCTAAGGCGTGTTATAGAATAGGAATATTAAATGGTAGAGAAATTCGCCATACAAGGTAGAACACGTGATAGCTCAGTTGATTAGAGCATGGTTAAAATAAGAGCAACGTTGCGAGTTCAAGTCCCACTCACGCTGTATATTTTTTACACCATTTTTTATTTAATAGGAATAATAAATGATGGATAAATGCGAAATGCGCGGTTAATCACTTAGTAGCTCAGTTGTTTAGGCTATAGAACATAGTCGTATTTGAACAGAGATTGTGAGTTTAAATCCCAGCTCACGGAGTATTTTTTTCACCGTTTTATTTCATCTTTTAGTCCTTTGGTGTTGCGAAAGCTTGTTACCAGGTGGCGCCACTGGTTTGATCTAATGTTAAAGCTTCAGTTTCTTATCTATTTCAGTATATACAATATTAATCTATGATAGTTATAACCTACCTACCTAGTTTGTGCGTGCGTTCTTGTTTATGTTTACCTAAATTTTTTTGGTAAAATCCTTTCCTTTGTAAATTGTAATATTACCTACTGTTTAATATTTGCATTGGGGAGAAAAATGGGAATACATTTTCGCGGTTTTGATAAAAATTCATCTGATGAAGAAAGTGGCAGTGAAAGTGAAAGCAGCAATGTGGCTCATAGTGATTCCAATTCTGGTAAGTTCACGAATAAGTTAAAATAATCACGTGTTTCTTACTGACGTGAGCATCATAGAATAATTTTACGGGTGTAGATAAAGTGCCTGCCCTGGCCCCGTAGCATGGCACTGTTGATAAACTCAGATAAAGTTTATATCGCGCTACTGACTAGTTCCATCCCGCTCGTTATCATGAAGTAGAGCGAGATAGTGATAGATGATAGCGTTTGATAAATGCTATCGCTGGGTGCCATGCTAAGGGGGCCGGTACCTACTTATCAGTCACTTTCGTAACAAACAACAGGATCTAACCTCTATGGGTTATCATACAAATGGAAATACTTACTGTCGGTGAGCCTCAAAGGTCGCGTCTTTGAAAGAGCCATTGCCGCCTTTGTCAGCGTGCCAATAGTATACCAATTCATCATTATCATCATCCGAGTGTATTCCCGGTTGCATCGTCAGCGGTTACGCTTCAAAGCCCGGGGTCCGCTACCTAACCTAGGCGATTTGACGAGCTTACTGGTTTTTTACACAGAGCGACTGCCGTCTGACCTCCGCAACCCAAAGGGTAGACCAGAACCAATCCTAGGATAGGTACAAACGCTAGATGGCGTTCGGGACCAACGGCTTTATGTGCCTTCCGAAGCACGGAATCATCTTTCTTTTCGGATAATCAGGTGATTCAAGCCTGCAATATCCTAACCAGACTAGAAACAACTTCTTCACAAAGTATGCCTCCCAGTGGGATTTGAACCCATGACTCAGGATCGCCTTGACTACTGGACCGCAGAGGCAGTCCAACAGTATACCAATTATTTGAACAAATAAATTATACAAGGTTTTGAACTATTCTCGTTCTACCTATTTATACATTTTAGAGAATAGAGAGTATGCATGATTTTTTTTTATATTTTTAATCGATAGTCCTTGTCGAGAAATAGCCGCAAAAAATAAATCAGTGCCGAAAAACATGTATATGGTGTAGAAAATAAATATTAAAAATAGCAAGTAGATTATAACAACTAAAACACGCCATTTTAAAGTATGACGTCAACATCTGCAATATCCTCTAGAGACAGAACCTGTCAACGCATGTTTTTCTTTTTTGGGTACTTTCGATGTTATCAGCCATTGATGTTTGTTAAACTTCTATATAAAAGTACATACATTTCGAATGTCATCGATAGTCAAACTTCATGGACGGACAGTCCTACCGAACGCACCCGAACTTGTCATTTCCTTTTTATGAACTTTGTCATCATTTCCCTTTTGTTTGTCAAAAGTTTCCGCCCAATATTTGCATATTTTCAATAATTCATTTCTAATCCAAATAAGAGTCAGTAAGAAAAATAATTAACTAGGCGTGGTAACGTATTAAAAGAAATTGTAAAATAAAAATATGAGCCGGATTGGTATTACATGCATATTCCTTATTGATTATTGTTTTAAATCTTTTGTTGTTTAAAATCTTATGTTGCAATATCATTGGCAAATATAATAAAAAATATTGTCTCTGTAAAATTTTACAACCCCTTCATTGGCTGTATTATTTTTTTAATGGCACACTATATTATATGTTATGAAATTAACGCCATATGTGCCTTATGGGACCCTTATCTTACACCCTGTTTAATCTTAGCATTTTCTTTTTCCTCTCCTATTTCTATAATCATTAATGCTCCAATCACTTGGTACACAAGAGTTCACTTCCTATATCTTTATGACATTGCTTAATAATATAAACTAACCATTTTGCATGTCTTATTTTTCATTTTAGAGGGAATGGAAATTGAAGATGATAATAATGAATCCAGTGAAGCATCTCTGGCTGATCCAGGGAATGACGTAGATGATCAAAATGAAGATGATGAGGACGAAGTTGTTAAAGCAATTCTTGCTGAAAAAAACAAACAAAGAGACCATCCACCCACCATAGCCACTGATGATTTTATTGTAGATATTTCGTTCAGTCCCATGAAGAATCTAATTGCAATTGCAAATATTGTTGGTGATATATTATTGTATGAATATTCCAATGAAGAAACTAAACTTGTTAACACATTAGAGCTGCATCTAAAAGCATGTAGAGATGTAGAATTTGATGATTCTGGCCTTACAATGTATTCAACAGCCAAAGTGAGTTTATCCTTATAATGTCATGTGCATGAAAAAGAAAACTTCATTGCTTATAGATTACAGAAAAACCTATGAGAAGTACGGAACCCTCTTCACGCGAGTGAAACTCGCACTTGACCAGTTTTTAGGTTTTTTATTAGTTAATGTCAAGTTAGTTATTATTTTGTGCCAATAGCTGTGAAAACTGGGCTGCTGGGGCGCGGACGCCAAGCGTTTAATGGGCATTGTTAAATTTTTTTGGATAGCATTATTTTGAAATCCGTTTCGAGTTGTGGTTCATTATTTTTCCAAAATAATCAATGGTTTTTGATATTTCTACAAACAAACGTATGACCTTTGTTTGACCTTACTCTGCAGCTGTATCGGTTTAAGGCCATAAGTACTTTCATTAAAAAAAATTGGTTGCCTGTAAAGTCGGTATACGGGCGAAAGTTTTACGTGACAACGACTTCACTCCACTTCACTCCAAACTTGACTTCCACTCGGGCATGGTTAGCCCGCCTAAGAGCGAGAGAGACAGACATAAAAAGTGAAAGGCACGCGTGCCTCTTACTCGCTCTCATTGTGAGCGCATAACGTGAGCGGAGCGTAACGCAGTTTCTTGAAGTGTCACCCGGCTAACCAATTTATAAGACGTTGTCACGTCAAAATACGAGTCGCCTTTATGGTGTTTATCCGTCATGGAAAATAACGTAAAATATCACCGTATCCGCCAATCATAACTAAGAAAAGAACTTTTTGCCAATCATGGGCAATTGAATTCACTAAATGACACTGACTTATTTTTACTTACTACTACCGAATTTTTTTAAAATATATATTGGGCTTGGCCGTTTGTTTTGTTAAGCCGCGACTTTGTCTTTGACATGATTTTTATAATCTATACTAATATTATAAAGCGGAAGAGTTTGTTTGTTTGTTTAAACGCGCTAATCTCAGGAACAAAAACCCAACAAAAAAATAATTTTTCAAATCGGACCAATAGGGTCCGATTTGAAAAATTATTTTTTTGTTGGGTAGTCCATTTATAGAGGAAGGCTTTAGGCTATATAACATTACGTTCCGACAACCACGCGAACGAAGTCGCGGGCACAGCTAGTAATTTATAAAAAATTAAGTTAGCCGTAATATGACAAAATATTCAAATTAGTTTCTTGAAATACGCTATATTTTGATATAAAAAAATGAACAATCCGCATTGGCGAATGGGCATTGTTAATTTTTTTTGGAAAGTGTTATTTTGAAATCCGTTTCGAGATACAGAGTTAATGAACAGTTCGGATTTTTCTACAAACTAACGTATGACCTTTGTTTGACATTACTCCGCGGCTGTACCGGTTTAAGCTCTGAGTCCATTCTTAAAAAAATACGAGTTGCCTTTATGGTATATATCCGTCACTGACAATAACGTCAAATGCTGGTCAATTGTCACAATTTCCGCCAATCATGGGCATCTGAATTCACTGAATGACACATGACACTAGCGTGATTTTATTTTTAAATATGTATTGGGCTTGGCAGTTTGTTTTGACAAGACACGACTTTGTCTCTGACATGATTTTTATAATAATTTATAAAAATGTAACTAAGCCGTAATATGACAATTTATAAAAATGTAACTAAGCCGTAATATGACAAAATATTCAAATTAGTTCCTTGAAATCGAATATTTTGATATAAAAATTCCATAAAATTAACAATCCCAATTAGGGCACCGCATAGCCGAGAAGACTGGGGACTCCCGCTCCGGCACGTTTTTGGTGCAAATGGCCATAGCAATACAACGCGGCAATGCCGCTAGTGTACTAGGCACCTTTGCACCGGAACCGTTAAAGGGCTGGTTTTAAATTATTATTGACCGTACTGTGATTGACAATCTATATATATAAAAGAAGAAACTGACTGACTGACATAGATAGATAGATAGATAGTGACTGATCGATCAACGCACAGCCGAAACCGCAGGGTCTAGAACAATGAAATTTTGCACTTACGTTCCTTGAATGCCGTAGGTGTGCACTAAGAAGGGATTTTGGAAAATTCATCCTCTAAGTGGTTGAAATGAGGGTTGAAAGTTTGTATGAAACTCGGTCAATTTTAAAGTTAGAAATGTAGAAATTGACATGTGAGCTCACTATTAAAAAAAAAATTATCAAAAAAATTAACTGACTTAATTTTTTTTAGGAGTTTCTTCCATATCTCCAAAGTTCTTCATCATATCGTCACCAAATAAATGTGACCAACTTGGTAGTGAAGGCTTTCAAATAAAAAAAGAATCATCAAAATCGGTTCACAATTGGCGAAGATATCGCGTAACAAACATACATAAAAAAAACATACAGTCGAATTGATAACCTCCTCCTTTTTTGAAATCGGTAAAAAAAAAACTGTATCACTATTTTCAAAGAAATCGTTTTCTAAGGGGATGAAAGTTTGTATGAAAAGTAGTCAATTTTAAAAAACTGCAGGGTCTAGAAGCAATAAATTTTGCACTAAGGTTTCTTGAATGCCGCAGGTGTGCACTAAGAAGGGATTTTTGGATATTCATCCCCTAAGGGGTTGAAATTAGGGTTGAAAGTTTGTATGAAACTAGGTCATTTTTGAAGTTAGAAATGTAAAAATTACTTATGAGCTAATGGTTAAATAAAAATTTACAAACTAATTTTCCAAGATGGTAAAATAGGGGGTGAAACTTTGTATGAAAATAAGTAATTTTTGAAGTTGATATCATGCTTTCACGCGGACGAAGTCGCGCGCAAAAGGCTAGTTTGTTTATATTTTAACTAGCTTTTGCCCGCGGCTTCGCTCGCGTATACCAATTCCCACGGGAACATTACTTTTTTCCGGGATGAAAGGTACCCTATGTCCTTCTCAGTAGTCCAACTATGTGTATGCGAATTTTCAAGAAGATTGGTTCAGTGGATAAAGCTTGATGAGGTAACAAACAAACAAATATACAAACTCACTTTCGCATTTATAATATTACTAGCTTTTGCCCGCGGCTTCGCTCGCGTATCCCAAATCCTACGGGAACAGTACATTTTTCCGAGATGAAAGGTACCCTATGTCCTTCTCAGGACTCCTAACTATGTGTGTGCGAAATTTCAAGAAGATTGGTTTAGAAGATAAAGCGTGAAGAGGTAACAAACAAATAAACAAACAAACAAATATACAAACTCACTTTCGCATTTATAATATTAGTTAGGAAGTTAGGATTAGTTAGGATAGGATAGGATTTATTTATTTATTATTGATTTATTTAATGAACATTTTATTGAATACTTTATATTTAAAATAAAAATTTGACTTAGTTAATGACTACCTATTCAATCTTCTATATTTCAGGACAAAGTCATCATGGCCACAGATGTTGAAACAGGAAAATTAAAACAATGCTATGAAAATGCTCATGATCAACCGGTTTACCGATTGGTTTGTTTGGATAATTCAAAAATTGTAACAGGTATGTAAATTTTTATACTTACATACATACTATCACGTCTTTATCCCTAATGGGGCAGACATAGCATTTTGGGTCTTGTGGTTCTAAGCAGACAGAGTCTAGGGCCGCAAGACTCAAAGGCCACTTTTAGCGTGATGGTGGGCGAAAAGGTACAAAAAGGAATCAAAATAGTGATGGGTACAAAAAGGAATCAAAATAGTGATAGCCACGTCGCCTATTATCATGTTTCGCATTTTCGCCCATTCCCTCGATAGGCTTGTACGATCTGCATGGGAAGAGAAGCAGCTGGTACATTCTAATTCCTTTCTTTTCTCTAGACCAGCATGGAAGGTAAATTTTTCATCATCATAATCATCAGGTCTTTTTTAGGGTTCCGTACCCGAAGGATGCAAACGAGACCCTATTACTGAGACTCTGCTGTCTGTCCGTCGGTCTATCTGTCCGTCTGTCCGTCTGTCCGTCTGTCCATCTGTCCGTCTGTCACAGGGCTCTATCTCTTGAACCGTAATAGCTAGACACCTGGAATTTTCACCGATTATGTATTACTATGACCACTATAACAACAAATACTAAAAATTAATAATTAAAGGGGGTCGTCATACAAGAAACGTGTTTCTTCAGCGTTTTAAAACATTGTACGGTGGTACGAAACTGTTCCGTACGACGGCTGTAGGTACCGGCGGCGCGAGGCGAGCGATCATAAGGCGGTCGGTATCACTGCGATTGGGAATTTGCCATACAACTTTGAGGGCATTTATCTTTGGTTTTTATTTGTGGTTCTCTTCCTTAAATGATGAATTTTATATGCGCCTTTTATTCTTATCAAATTGGGTAATTACATCTTTGATGGGACAATCAATGTCAGGGTGAGTGTTCAACAGAGCTATGCCATTAAGTCGGTCCTCCTTAATTGTCGACCTCAACTCAACCATGCCTTTGTACGCCGCAATGTTGAAAAACTTATTTCTACTGTAGCAATAGATACAGTAGACACGCAAATACGGGCCATATACTCACCACAGACAATAATGAACTCTATTTTAAGGTATTTCAGTGCAAATTGCTATAAGCATACTGCGAAGTTAGACCATATGTGCCATATTGTTTGCATGTGGTGCGAGGAATTTAGGGAAGTCCCCGTGCATTGCTTTGTGCTAAGAACAATAACCCATAGAAGCATTGTGTGACGGGTTTCTATTTAACTTTTTTTAAATTATAAGTAAATGTAAAAAGACAGAAGATCTGTCGATAAATTGGTACCTTTTGCAACACTGGAATAGTAATATATATAATAGTAGTATAGAATAATGCGTGCCCGCAAGAGGGGGCGCGCGCCCCCCATATGTATCCGCCACTGGGGTGAGTTAATTACATGCTAAAAAGTGTATATTCCACTAATCTGACAATTTTCGAGTGACGTAAAGAAGTGGGAGGGTTACAAACTTGTCATCTCGACATTCTCGAGCGTGGCTAATTTTATTTTATTTTGAAGGACAATTCAATGTCCTTCAAAATAAAATAAAATTAGCTATTATAGGATAACGAAAAATATATAATCTTACGATTTCCACAAGCCCAAGTAACAAAAATTCGTCGATAAAGTTTAATGCTTGCAGCTAACGTTCGTTCGTGTTCTACGTTTATGCGGCTCGTTCAGTGAGCAAGTTTATCAACTTTCCGAAAGTGTAAAAGACGAAAAGGATGAAGTGTTTTTTTTAGCATGTAAAAACTACTCGGATAGACGATCTGATGCTATGGATGGCATCACATTTAATTTGTAAGTAATTTTATACGTATTTTATTAAAATTGTTCTAGAAATATCTTTTAGAGTAGGTAGTACTCAAATATATTTAAATCTAATAAGCCCGCCCAACGAAGACCAAAAACTGCTAAATAGGGGAAATAATTCGTGTAAAAGCTATTTTTGGCATAGTTATAGGGAATGGTGTCTAAAACAAGATACTCAAAGTACTGATGGGTGGGGGTGAAGCTAACGGGTGGAGGGGGGTGTAAAGGTCCCTTTTTTTAGTTTTTCGTAATTATCTGGTAAACGGTGGCCCATAGCAAAAAATGTTCTTCTACTTATGTTATCTACATAAAATTGTCTATAAAAAAGATTACACAATTTTTTTGCTCGGATCAATATTTAATGAGATATGGGGGGAAGAAGATGAACAATAATAAATAAACTTGCATTTCTTAAAGTATGGCATGAGTAAGTAAGTCCCTAATTATCTTCTAAATGGAAAATATCATCATCAACGGTGTCTTCAATGGGGGATCCGTTAGTGCATGAGCCGGAGCATACATCACATACACTGGAGCAGGCAATTCCTGCTTTCCGGCAGCCACATCGTACCCCACACCCAGTCGTGCATCGGCAAAATATGGCGTTGAGTATGGAATAAGATGCCACTGGGTCGTTGGTTGTCATCGGCTTTAGGATGCCATCTTCACCTCTGGCCCATCCCCATTGAGTAGGTGGTAAAGGGTTGCCGAGCCATTGTTGTATCTGTTAAAAAGTAATAAGATCAACGAAAGTATTAAGTTTAAATATATATTTGGATTAGGTACAGTATTTGTCAACTTTTTTGATTAACAGTACCTGTAGGTATACTCTGAACTAGTGTTGCTTCGAAGCTCCTCTGGTAGGTGGAAGAGTAGCCAGATGTGATTTCGGCTTCATCGATGCTCAAAAAAGCTGAGTAACGATATTTATTGAGGTTTTGTTCCTGGGCAGGCGCTTGGTAAATCGACAGAAACAGTTCCTTGCCGGCCTGTTCAATACTTTCAGGTGATCTGGCTACTCTTCCACCTACCAGAGGAGCTTCGAAGTAGCACTCGTTCAGAGTGTGCCTAAAAGTATTATTAACCAAGAATTTGTCAAATACTGTACCTAATACACATATTGTATTTAAACTGAATACTTAAGTTGATCTTATTACTTTTTAACAGATACAACAATGGCACTGGGTTGACACTTCATAAATTCAGAGTAACATATATACCTACTACTACTAAAAACGAAACAATTTATCTGTATACACGTCGATGTGTGAGTTTTATACTTAGGGTCGCACCGCAGAATTAATTTAATACTTACCTACTAACGAGTTCGACATATGGTACGCCGTACGTAGAGTTCAGTATTAGTATATTATACGTAGATGTTGATATTTTTTTAATGATATCTTGTTACAGATACGCAATACGAGTATGAAATCGAGCCAGAAGAGGCAGATGATTCTACAGATGAAGATATGATGATGCTTAAAAAATCATAGTTACTTTTTTAGAAATACATGTATTAAAAGATATTCACTTTTTTATTTCCATGCTATTACCTGAGCTTTTCAATGAATGAAGTTCAAAATAAAAAAAAATATTTTTTATTGTCAGATTAGGCGAATCCCTTCAGATTATCGTCAGATTATGGGACAGCACGTCTATAGGACATAAAGATGACCCATATATATCTTAATCTGACGCGCTTGAGTATTTTTAGATGGCGAATTTTTTTTGCACATTCTAATAATAGTCGCGAGTTTGCGTCACATCCAAATCGTTAGATTATTCAATGAGAGCTTTTTTTAGGTTCACTTAAAATCCCCTTAGAAAATCTGACGCGCTCGAGTATGTCCATGCAACAGTTTTTTTTTACATTTTTGAAAATCTATAGACGCTCCCCCCACCGATGAAAAGGTATACATCATATGACATTTTTTTCTTTTTATCATCTAAGCTTCGCAACCCAATAGGTCTCCATGACGCTCGAGTAAATCCACATTTAGTATCGTGTGCTCCCCTACCACTATGGAAGCCTAATCAAGCGCAAAAAATTACCCCATCAGTAGGCGGTACTTAAAACTACATCCCTTTTTCGCCAGTACGTTATTGACGTTACTTCAGGCCAATAGGGATGTGGACTGAGTCCGAAAAAATGTATTTTATTTAGTCCGTCGTCAGTTAGATTATCCAAAAAAATTTATATTTGTCGGTTTCTTAAGGTAGGTAGTGAAATTACACTAAAGATACAGCGCGTCGAAGTTTCGTAGTGGGGGGGGGGGGGGGGGGGTGATTGACGTCACCGTCATATCAGACATTGGCAGACAGTTCCATTGCTCCACTCTTCCATTGTATTAGGTCGCTGTACCATGCCATCAAATATTAAAATGGGGTTGCAAATGTTATAATTACTACTTTTAATATAGACTTAAACCACTGGCGCCCCATTTTTTTAGGATACCGTACTTCAAAGAGGGAAAAAAACAGAACCCTTATTATAGGATTATTCGTGTGTCTATCTGTCCGTCTGTCACAGCTAATTTACTCCGAAACTACCTCTACTAAACCGATATTTGGTACGTAAGTTTGGTACATGACGGAAGTGTAACGTAAATTAATTAATTTCAAGAGGCATTTTACACTTGGTTGGCTGTCGAGATCGTTCAATTCGCTTTTAGTAAATTATTTGATCAAAGATTATATTCAATGTTTACACAATATAAAAACATGACTAAAATATCCACGATATAATTATCTACAATGATAATAAAGTAACACTTTTCTAAAAATTACATTCATTTTTTAATAATCTTGAAAAATGTTTTATTATGCGAGCGAGACAGCCAACCAAGTGTAATAGTAGATTGTGCTACAAGGCGTAAAGGTAATAGTTTTAACGCGATGGCGCTACTTTGAATCCAGAGCGAAACGAAGGATGCCACAATAGAATCACGAGTGTAGCGAGGGACTCTACGGTGGAATCCTGAGTGAAGCGAGGGATTCAAGTATATCGCCCGAGATAAAACTATTACCGTACACCGTGTAGTACATTCTTCTTTTCATCTCCATCTATGAGGAAAATTTGCAAATATATACCAAGAATACCTACATATAGCTAATCAGAGTTTAACAGACAGTTACTTACCTTTATTTGGTGGCGTTTTCACTGAAAAAGTACTATGAAACTATTTGTCTAGGACCACCACATCTTATACATTTTCCAGTCATTATAATCGTTTCATTACTTTTTCCTTGTGTGTTAATTCTTTATATATTTAAATATGTAATTATACGTAAACTTCATATTTACTATCGGCCTCATTAAGAAATTAGTCACATTTAAAATAGTTGTAAAATTAACCTAATAGTTCCATTATAAAATTACTATTTAAATCAAAGACAACAATTGCGCGTTTTTATTGGTTTTTAATAAATTATTATTTTGAAGCAAGAGAACCAAAACATTTTGACCTACCGTCATTCACGTAAAAGGTGTTGTATTCCAATTTTAAAAAATTACGACGCCCTTGCCTATATTTTATAATTTTAAAACTAAATTATCCTTTTTTTTAGCTGACTGCCAATATTATTTTTGATTCTACATTCGTGTTCATTTTCAAATTTGTTTTAACTTTTTACTTTTCAGTGTCTAGAGAATTACCAGTGACTTTTCAGTGTCTAGAGAATTACCAGTGACTTTAGCCCCAAATATTTGGGATAAAATCATCGTTTTTCGAATAGATGAGATGAAAAATGTTTTATTATGCAAGCGAGACAGCCAACCAAGTGTAAAATGTTTTATTATGCTAGCGAGACAGCCAACCAAGTGTAAAATGTTTTATTATGCAAGCGAGACAGCCAACCAAGTGTAAAATGTTTTATTATGCTAGCGAGACAGCCAACCAAGTGTAAAATGTTTTATTATGCAAGCGAGACAGCCAACCAAGTGTAAAATGTTTTATTATGCAAGCGAGACAGCCAACCAAGTTTAAAATGCCTCTTAAACATTTTAATTTACAAACACTCTTTTACCACATCGGTTGAGATATCGAATGAAAGGGCTTGTTGACCTTATTGTGAGCATTTCAAATATGTTTACATATTTTAGCTAGCTATTTTAGCTTTTAAACAAAGAAAAAAATAATTTAAATACAATTAAACATAACACGTAATGTACACTAAAATTATTGACGTGTAAAAGTGCCTGCAAAGGCCTTATTACTGAATAAATATTTGATTTTATAATTTTAAGATAATTACTTTATCATCATCGTCATCATCCAGGTCTTTTTTAGTCTCCACTGCAGGAGCACGACCCTCTCTGTACTACCAGAGTCATATATTACCCAGAGCAGTCAGAGGATTTGGCTTACACTCTCCACGCTGGCCAGACGGGTTGGAGAGGTCTCATTGATGTTTATAAGCTTTGTTTAGCTTGGGTTTCCTAAGTCGCCTTCTACGACATCCACGGGAACACTTGGAGTGGTCCTATTCTACTCTGCCGGGAACCACACGGCAATTAGATAATTACTTAGTTAGTTTTAAAGTTATGTATTTAAGAAATGAGTAATTAATTACGAAAATTTACCACTCACCTTACATCCGAAACTATCGGGGCTAATTAACTATGTTGAAAAAATCTACAGATAGTTCCTTACCTGTAGATGCACGAAAACCTACAAGGAGTCTTTGGTATTTAAAGTGTCGAATTGAGTCGAATCACTAAGGGGTCGTCCATTAATCACGTAATGTTTTTAGCAACTTTTTAATCCCTTTAATTCTGGATAAATTAGTAACGCGCGTTTATTATGGAAGTATTCTATGCTGATCTAGGAACTGAGAAAAAACATACTCGTAAACTCACGCGCGCGGCAAGCGATTGGAATAATTTGAATGTTAATTGCATTAAACGCAAATATGTTTTTCTTTTGTAGGCGATGACGGAGGAACTGTTAAACTTTGGGATATGAGAAAGCCTGATCCTATATTCAGTCTGAAAATTGGCGAAGAATATGTTTCTGATTTGATTACAAATGACTCTCAGAAGTACCTGGTTTGTGCAGGCGGTGACGGAGTGCTATCATCGGTGGACTTAAAAGCAAGGTTCGTGTTCGTTAAAAATAAATATTTTGTAGGTAATAAGAAAATAAAGTCATAAAACAATGTCACTAGTCATTGATCACATCCATTTTTAACGGGATTTTAGATTTATTAATGCAGAAAAACAGATATTAAGAGCGCTATTTGACAATGAAAAAAACTATGACGTCACAGTCCAGTATTTCATACAAATTCCATAGAAAATGTCTTTCTTTTTGACGTTAAGAAAAGTATCTGATTTGATTTGTTGGAAACTAGCGGATAAAAGAATTTTAATCTGCAACAAGGAATATAATATTGTGGTTAAAGTATTCTTTACAGAAAAAAAAATCTAGTGTAATTTTTATACTTACATATGTGTTGTTTTTATGAATACGCTATTTTTCATCAAGTCAAATCAGATGCTTTTTTCTTAACGTCAAAAACAAACATTTTCTATAGGATTTGTATGAAATATCTATTTATGACGTCAAATAGCGCTCTTAATATCCGTTTTTCTGCATTAAGGCTTCTCTCTTCATATTTCTCATTTTTGGTACTGACAATGATTCGTGTTATCTACAAAAGTAAAGGACGTGGACTAAAATAATTTTCTATTATCTAATATAGACTATACAACGAATAACTGAATATATAAAAAAAAAATAAGTATATTATTAATTATGAGAAAAATCATGCGTCAAACATCACTCTACTACGCGAAACGGCAATTCGATTCATCTTTATGCACGATAATAGAGCAAATGGCAAAATAAATCAAAAATGTACTGAGCGCAATTTGTTTTGATTTATTTATTTTTGACCCACCGTAATACCCAATTGTTGAAAAGTATTGTTGACGAAAGAGAAATAGTGAATGTAAAAGTGTATGTGTACATATTTAAGACAACATCAACAATTGCCCTCCGCACAAACTTTGGAGGTTTCTAAAGGGCATCGGGGTGGGAAAGCAGGCGTCTAATTCTGATTATCACACTGATATCAACCAACTCAATAAGCATTTCTGTGCTCCTCCTAAAAACCTCACGCCTTCAATCAAACAAAGAACGCTAGCAGAACTTTCCAACAGGCCTGTTATCAATTGTCCCACTTTTAACCTTGAGGTAATTACTGCAGACGAGGTGGCTGATATTATTGGAAAACTCAAGTCCAATGCGGTTGGGAATAACGATATATCCCTTGAAATTATAAAGCCCATTGTATCTCTCATTTCCTTACCATTAGTGGATATATTAAATAGTTCCTTAACGTCAGGAGTTTTTCCCTCTGCATGGAAACGTGCACATATAATTCCTCTTCCTAAGATACCTAATCCATCCTTACGGAAGTGGGAGGGCCCACTTCCGTCCAATTTCCATTCTCCCCTTGCTGTCAAAGATCTTGGAGCACTAAGTGCAGCAGCAGTTAGTGGAACATCTTACAAAGAACAGCCTTTTAAGTCCACATGAGTCTGGTTTTAGAGCAGGACATAGTACCACAACTGCCCTTGTCAAGATAACAGATGACATACGTTATAATATTAAGAATAAGCAGCTTACTGTTCTAGTTCTGCTAGATTTTTCCAATGCCTTTAATGCAGTGGAATTTGATATCTTACTCGGTATTCTTAGAACACTAAATTTCTCTGAGTCCTCTTTAGTTTGGTTCCGCTCCTACTCCTTCCTTCCACTCGACACCACCAAAACGACACCATCGGTGGTGTCGTTTGGAATCTCTAGTCCATACGACACCACCCTAGTGATGTCCAGAAACGCGTGTTTTTGACAAACAGCTCCCAGTTCATTAAAATAAATAAATAAATATCAGACAACATCACATACATTGATCCGACCCCAAAGTTATTATTTCAAGTTATCTATTAAAGAACGGACCGGAAAACTAGTCTTGCAGCGTGTCCACAATTGTTGTTACGTGCTTTTAATAGGCCTTAATGAACTTTTCTTTTAGTGTGTCTTTTCCGGAAAAAAAAACTTTCAGCCAACAATTTTGCTGTATTTAATACAATCTGAGCATCACTCAAATGGTCCGTTTGGGTACAATTATCCTTCATATTTTGTTCCGTTTGCGTTTTCACGGACACATAAATGTCTGGTGTGACGTCGTCATCTCTACACTCTACAAAATACTCTTGAGTATTCTGCATTTCAAACACATCATCGGGCGAGAGTTGGTATTTAGGTTGTAAACTTAAAATTAATTGACTCTCCATACTTTCTAAATTATGTTCTTAATTATTTATATATTTCTAAATACGGTAGTAATAACACAGTGAACAAAACAGAAAACAACTGAATTCAGAAACGCCACAGTGACATACTTATATTCTTTAATGTCATGTGCTAGCATTATGGAAACATTAAAAAAGTTTCTACTCTGATTTACCCGATGATGTGATACTCTGTTTAAAAAAACCTCTATCTGAGTTCATCTAAAGCCTTGGCCACAGTGATATCACCATTGATTAAATTGCATTTGAACATCAAGTATAAAGTCATCATCCACAATGTATTTACTCTTCCTTTTTTGTTCTAAAGCTTCCATACCTAAGTATTTATTCATTTTATTCATGGTTCTGAACAAAGTAACTGTTGTCTTGTTTATTCCCTTTATTAGTTTCGAATGAAAACCTGCGGACACATTATCGGTACGATGTCTTTCACCATATACGCTAAAAACATCTGGGGAGTGAATTTTTAACCAATAATTTTCGATGTAACGTATAAATCTGGTCATGTTTATATTATTAATTCTATAAATTTGGGTTTTGATATACCCCCATCCTTCTAAAGTACATCGTGGTGGCAAGAGCGGTAAGGCCGCTGTTAGAGAGACAATTCTTTGTTCCGGTTTGGTTTGATTATTTTTAAACTTTTTGGCATTTTTCCTAATATTTTTGCACCAGTGATAATAGCAGCCTTTTATTATTACATTTGGATATTCTTCTTTTATAGCGTTAATTGCCGCGGACTCATAGTCACAATGTACTTTATAAGGTTTAAATTCTGGCAATTGTGATTGAATCATGTGGAATATTATTCCATAGCTTTTCTGTGTTCGATTAGTCATAAATGCACTGATAAGTGGTACCACTTTTGTTTCTTCAAAAGTGCTGCCTATGTCACCAAGAATATTGTAAAAATTTGTTGGAAGGGAGTCGGGCAGACTGCAAAAGTTCCATCAATGAAATACTCAGTGATATTACAAATCATTTCACGACAACGTTTGGGACAAAAAACCAATATGCGAGTACCATCATAATAGTAATCCGCTAATATAGACTCGCGAAATCTTACTGGTACAGTGACCCATTTATAGATTTAAAAATTGTAGCGGGAACTCCAAGTTCTTTATTTCTTGCATTATAAAGCGACTGATTAATATTTTTAAACTTTGGAATTGCATTCAGTAAATCATGACCTTTTTCTTTCAATGTAAACACATTATCTTCATATAAGGTTGGTATTGGTTGGTCAGATGTAATTATCTTATTTCGTAATGCGTTTGTTACCAGCAAACGGTCATTTGCAAAGGCGTCTCTTCCGCAAGTGTGATCTATGGTCTTTGTAATTATGTCATTCTAAAAAGTAATATTAAAATTTATTCTAGTAAAATAAGTAAAGGCTATGGAATACTCGAAAAATGACAAATGAAAAGGATACTTACCATTATAGTTATCGTACCTGGACACTTTGTCCTTTTGAAGCTAGTGCATCTCCATAACACTGAGCCGTTTTTATATCCCTTGTGACGATGAAATGTATACGTTTGCCAGAGCAAAGCTGTTCCGCCATTAGCTTTTATGTATTTTATGTCGTCAGTATTAGTATCCATGTCCATTGTGAAAAATTAAAATATTCGGACGGAAAGACAATAATATGCAAATTGCAATGAACAATGTCAAGATGACCATTTGAGTGACAGATAAATATAAACTTTATCAAATGACATACCTCATTAATGAAACTGCTTGAACTTAGTTGGAGTTTTCATATCAACAACTTTGTATGTAGGTAACCTCACTAATAGTCGGTGGTGTCGTATGGATTAGAGATTCCATACGACCCCACCGGTGGTGTCGTTTTGGTGGTGTCGAGTGGATGGAATGCTCCTACTTACGGGGTCGCCAGCAGCTGGTAAAGATCGATCAGCACAAGTCTGATTGGTGTGAACAGCGGGTGTTCCTCAGGGAGGAATGCTTTCCCCGGTTCTTTTTTCTATTTACACAGACAGTATTACTTTTTTACTAACTTCTTCTTGTCATCTTTATGCAGATGATCTGCAAATCTATGCGACCGCCCCTTTCGTCAATCTTCATCTCGCTATCAGCGTCATTAATTGTGACCTTGCTGCTATAGCAAATTGGTCACACAGTTTCGGGCTTACGGTCAACGCAGATAAATCCCAGGCAATCATTATCGGCAGTCCTCATTTCATCAGCAAAGTCCACAACTCCAGTTTACCCAGCATTCATCTCGACGGTAACATCATACCATTCGAATCAACTGTAAAAAGCTTGGGGATAATATTTGACGAAACCCTTTGTTGGGTTCCACAAATCAACGAGGTGAGTAGAAAGTAATTTATTGCTCTTCACTCCCTGAGAAGACTACAACACTTTCTCCCTATAAAGCAATGTTAGCCCGCTCACTTTTGATCCCTCTTTTAGATTATGCTGATATCGCGTATTTGGATCCTAGAGAGGAACTGTTGGATAAACTGGAACGCCTGCAAAACGTCTGCATCAGATACGTCTATTATCTTCGAAAATACGATCATATATCGGAATATCGTGGGAAACTTAACTGGTTACCTATCAGAAACCGTCGTAACTACCACATTCTCTCTCTTCTTTTCAATGTTCTCTTCAACTCTTCCTGTCCTAATTACCTTAGTGAAAAGATTTCCTTTCAGCAAATTGACAACCGTCTTCGCTCCGCTGGCAGTCTTCGTCTTAATATTCCTCCTCATTCTTCGCACTCTTATTTTAAATCCTTCTCTGTGATGGCAGCACACCTATGGAATTCGCTCCCTTTGGATACTAAAATGGCATCATCCTTAGGTTCCTTTAAAAACAAAATTTTGAATTCCTTTCAGGATTCGTGAGTTTCTCTGAGCTACTTAATTTCTTTTTCATGTTCTTAGTTTATATTGTATGCAGGTTTATGTATACTTATATGTAAATTTATTTTTGTTTGTATATGTGTAAGTTTATATTTTTATATGTATATTGTTCACCTTTTATACTCTATTTTGATACCAACCACTTCTACCCCAAACGCATAAAGTAAACATTCCTCTCAATTACTGGCCGGTTGACTGGAAGAGATCCCTATATGGGATAAGTCCGCCGTTGTATGTTTACTTTTCTATTTTTGTATCTGATTCTTTTTTGTGTACAATAAAGCTTTATAAACAAACAAACAAGTGTTGGAGAAACAAAGAGTGTTTCTTGTACAATCCGACATGAACAAGAAACACTCTATTTGTTCCTCTAACACTTTTTTAATCCACTCTTTCTCTTTCGTCTACAATACTTTTCATCAATACCTACCCTAATAACTATTAGTCTATGACGATAACGCAGAGTACGCGATAGATTCTGCCCGTCACAGTCATTTATTTATTTATTTATTTATTGTAAAAACTAAATACAACGGCTTTCACCAATTACAGCATATAGAAAGAACTTATAGCTAAATGTAATTAAAAAATTTACACAGCTGGTACGACGGGCGCCACCACTAATAATGTACAGTAAAAACTTTTTTTTTCATTCTAGTCATTTCATTTTAAAAACATTTTTGTCATTCTCGCAATATACCAATAGGTTCCTTACAACCATATTCGTTCCATCAACAAACACATCACACTCAGGTTGCTGATTCAGGAATGTGTTAAGGTCCGTAAGCATGCGACATAGAGGAGATTGCTCATGTGATACCGTGCGTGTGACCGGTGGGGCAAACAGTTTTCGCGGCTGACATGAGCGTTGCACCAAACGTCTATTTGGTACATTTAGGCGACAAAGTTGATTATGAAGCTCGGGGACGTCGATAAAATTACGTAAAATTTTCAAACAGATTACCAATTGCCCAGCATCTCTACGGGTTCTAAGTGAGTTTAACCCAAGAGACCCTAAAAGAAACAACGTAGGATAGAGATAGGGATAATATCCGTAGATACGTTTATAGAGGTATCTTAGAAATGCCTTCTGAACTTTTTCTAGCATCAGCGTGTACGTCGCTTCATGAGGGTTCCATATGGAGCTACTGGATTCTAGTTTGCTGCGAACCAATGCATAGTATAAAAGTTTGATTGCATACGGATTATTAAAGTCTCTTGAGTTTCGTAAAACGAATCCAAGACGTTTGAAACTCTCTTTAACTAAAGATGAAATGTGATCGTTAAAAGTTAATTTTGAATCAAATTTTACACCAAGATCTTTATATGATTCGACACGGTTAATAATGTTTTTGTTTAAAACATATTCATGATGTGTTTTGGATTGTTTTCGTCCAAATGTCATTACACAACATTTGCTTACATTAAATGACATTTTATTTTGTTCACTCCATTTTTGAACAGCATCTATATCTTGTTGCAATAGTAGACGGTCTGTATCATTCTTAATTTCTAAGGCTAGCTTCAGATCGTCAGCATATAACAAACATTTTGCATGTTTGACAACTTTAGCTAAATTATTTATCATTATAAGGAACAATAGTGGACCTAATATGGACCCTTGACTAACTCCTGAACGTGTGTGATAAGGTTCAGAGTTGTAACAACCATATTTCACAAATTGCTGGCGATCTCGAAGATAGTCTGAAAATAATGTCACTAGTTTTGGTGTAAAACCCATGGATTGTAAATGTGATAATAAAATATCGTTATCCACCCTATCAAAAGCTTTTTGATAATCAAAATATAATACGTCTACTTCATTACCATTATCCATACCTTCAGAAATGTAGTTAACTATTATTAAAAGATTGGTATCCACTGATCGTCCTACTCTGAAGCCATGTTGTTCATCAGATAGAAAAATGTTGCAAGTGGCAAGCGCAGTTGGTTGTAAATTTTATTGTGAAGTACTCGTTCACACACTTTTGCTGGCATTGATGGTATAGCAATGGGTCGGTGGTTATCTACTGATAGATTATCGTTTGATTTAGGTATAGGAGTGACACGAGATATTTTCCATTGATCAGGATACTTACCGGTATGAATTGCTGTATTAAAGATATGTTGTAAAGGTAAAATTATAAAATCTTGGCACATTTTTAAAAGCTGAGAGGGAATATTATCGGGTCCTGTAGAGCATTCGAATTTTAATTTATTAATTGCTGATTTAATATCTTTTACACTACATTCGGAAATATCTATTTGGCAAGAATAAATCATACATCATATTATTACGAGTAAGTGCGATAGAGACTGGCACGCGTCACCTAATGGATTATTCAGTAAGTCTGTCTCTAGTGCACGCTTAGATTAGTTAATAATCCTGGATAGTGCGAAATTAAAGGCTGTGCACAACGGTAGCACTGACCCCAACAGACTACTTAGAGTACTTGCGTTTCTTTACATAATACTTCTAATATATTATTTCATTCTTGTCCTCGTGCAAATAATTTGTTTTAACAGGTACCTATTGCTTTGTTTTACATAATATTATTTGTGCTATAATATTAGGTACTTATTTTATAATTATGGGAAATGAAACATTATTTCTACTGAAATTATGACACAGAAATTATTACATTTCAAATTAGGGAAAACATTAATAAATCGTTTTAACAGCAACTTCGGTGTGGTGGTGTAGCCTTTTGAGATATTAGTTTATATACAGAGTCTAAGAAAAGATACTGAAACTATTTTAAGGCTGAATAATACTAAATAACTTTCCCCAAGGAACATATATCGAAATATGAAAAATAATTGTTGACCTCCCATACAACTTGACCAATCAGCTGATGTTTGTATGAAAGGCAAAAAAGTATTTTTCATATTTCGATATTATGTTCCTTGGGAAAAGTTGATCAGAATCATGGACTAAATTCACCCTTAAAATAGTTTCAGTATATTTGTTAGACGTTATACATATACTTAGGTAGTGAATTGTCATTTCATATTCATTTATGATTTTCAGCAAACTGTACACAACATCTGAAGAATATGATGCAGAATTGACTTGTATGGGCCTGTTTCGATCTGACACCAAATTATTAGTTGGTTCTTCCAAAGGAAAACTTTACTTATTCAACTGGAAAGAGTTTGGATTACACAGCGATGAGTACATTGGTCAAAAACAGTCTATTCAGTGTATGGTACCTATAACCCAAAATATTGTAGTGACTTCCGGAGAGGATGGAGTATTGAGAGCCACGCACATGTTCCCTCAAAGACAATTGGGTATTGTTGGTCAACATCAATTGCCCGTGGAACGGTTGGACATAAGCCATGATGGTCAATTTATTGCTTCATGTTCTCATGATAATGAAGTCAAATTTTGGAATATATCTTATTTTGAATCACTTGACTCAATTATAGACGTGAATCATAAACAAAATAAAAAGAAAGATATGGTAAATAATTTACCATCAAGTAGTATAAAAAATGCGTCTGATTTCTTTTCGGGATTAGTGTGAGTGATTAAACTATTATGAAAGAATCCTTGTTTTCTTTATCGAATAAAAATTAATATAGAAATCCTAATAATATTATAAATGCTAAAGTTTGTACTTATAGATGTTTATTCCACTTTAACGCCAAAACGGCTGTACGGATTGGAATGAAATTTGTAGGATACTTTTTATCCCGGAAATTTCGTAGTCAAATGAGAAAATAGGATAACAATCATATTTGTGTAGAGAGCAAAAGGTCTTTAAATCTATATCTATTTTGCATATGCATGACTTCACTAAGAACTCTTATTTTAAGAGCCCATACTACACTAAAGTTCTTAGAGCTATCAATATATTTATCAATATTAACGAAATACTCACTTTGAAATAAAAACACAGCAAAGCTCAGGACTAACTCTAAACATAATAAGTTTCGAAAACACGATTGCTTAAAATTTTCTCGATAGAAAAACATTGCGACGTTATTGCCAAATCACCTCAGAATTATACTAAAACAGAAAGTATTTAAGAAATACAATAATGTAGCACTTGTAACTTTGGATTAAGTATAATTGTATTAAACATAAGGCAGTCATCATATGTCTTACTTTTTAAATAACTCTTAAATATTCTTTCTAAAACGAAAAAAAACTCAAATCCAGAACCAGCCTCATTGACCCACCGCGATTCCCGATGCCCCGCATTACTCGCTGTCTCGCCTCGGCTAGAGTAAATTTGTGTGCGTGGAAGCGGGAGCAAAATTTAGATTACTGACATCAGGCGCCCTCTTAAGATATTGGATATTGTTGAATATTATACACTAGCGGCCCGCCCCGGCTTCGCCCGGGTATTTAAGCTCCATAAGAACCATCCTCGTACTTCAAGAATTATTCTAAAAAAATAATTAGCGAAATCGGTTCAGCTGCTCTCCAGATGTGCGCGTAGCAACACATTCAGCGATTCATTTTTGTTATAGATAAACCTATCAGAAAGAAGATATTGTCTACCATTGAGGTAGGATTGTTGTACCTATAGGTACAAAGAGCGGCAACTCCTATTTACACGCAAAAAAACGAGACCAATTTCGAATGTTGTTTACACGTTGTCTATGGAACACGGCCGATTCACTTGCCTTTTAAAAAATTAAGATCATCATCATCTTCTTCGCCTTCTTCCTATTTGGGGTCGGCTCTGAATGTCAACTCTCTCCATCGTTTTCTATCATTTATCATATCTGTACTAGCCCCCCTGTCCATCATGTCCCGCTTAACACATTCCTCCCACGTCTTTTTAGGTCGTCCTCTATCTCTATGGCCATCCACCTTCAAGTTAACCATTTTGTTAGCCAGATGTTCGGCATCCTGCCTCTTGATATGACCGTACCATGTCAAACGGTGACTTTTTAACTTTTCTACAATTGGTGCCACCTTTTAACTCCCTCTTATATATTCATTCCTGATCTTATCCATCTTCGACACTCCACACATCCACCTAAGCAACCGCATTTCTGCTACATGTAACTTATGTTCTTCTTTCTTCTTCGTAGCCCAACATTCCCCTCCATACAGCAAAGCAGGTCCTATTACTGTCTTATATATCTTTCCCTTTAGTTTCAATGGGAGCCGCTTATCGCAAGTTGTTCCAGTAACTTGTTTCCACTTAAGCCATCCAGTATTAATCCTTTTGGTGACATCTCGATCCACGTCTCCGTCGCTCTGTAAGACTGATCCGAGGTACTTGAAATCCGTACAAACTGGCAGCGAGGTGTCACAAATCTTTACAGTAGTAGCGCTGGAAGTTCCCCCAAAATCGCAGAACATATATTCCGTCTTCGATCGGCTGATTTTTAATCCGGCCTCTTCCAGCGCCTTTTGCCATTCGTTAAGTTTGATTTGGATTCTTTCCCCTTCCTCTTCAATAAGCACGACGTCATCTGCGAACAACATGCACCAGGGAGCGTCATCCTGTATGCGAGATGTTAGAGCATCTATCACCAGCACAAACAGGTATGGACAGAACCCTGATGTAATCCAACACCTACCTCGAACCTGTCCGTTATACCTGCTGTGGATCGAACTCGTGTACTCGCTCCCTGGTACATATCTTGGATCAACCGGATGTACTCAAGTGGAATCAGTTTTTGTTGAAGGCATCTCCATAACACTTCTCTAGGTATTCTATCATAGGCCTTCTCTAGGTCAATAAAAATCATATGGAGGTTCCTATGCACTGCTCTGTACTTCTCCATTAATTGTCGGGCAGCGAAGATTGCGTCTGTTGTTCCTTTCCCGGGCATAAAGCCGAACTGGTTCTCAGATACTTCTGTTTCAGCTCTAATCCTACCTTCAATAATCTTCTCCCACAATTTTAAAGTGTGGGACATGAGTTTGATCCCCCTATAATTATTACAATCTTGAATATCCCCTTTATCTTTATACAGGCTGACTTTTAAACCACCAGCCAAATTTTTGGAGCAAGTTCAGTCCATGATACTAAACTACTTTCTATAAAAAAAAATATTAAAAATCGATAAAAATTTTTCGTCCTCCCATAGAAAATCCGTTTGACTGAGCGCTGATTTGTATGAAAAGGCGAATTTTTAATTAAGTTTTTCGTTAATTGTTTTTATGGAAAGTAGTTCAGTATCATGGACTGAACTTGCTCCAGAAATTTGGCTGGTGGTTTAAAAGTCAGCTTGTATACTGGAACTAAATAACTATTTCTCCATTCGTTAGGTATTATTTCTCCGTGCAAAATCATATTTAATATTTTAGTAAGAAAAATTATCCCCTCATTTCCTAATATTTTCCATACTTCAATCGGAATATTATCTGGGCCAACTGATTTACCATTCTTCATTCTACCAAGTGCTTTTTTAACCTCTTCTTTGTCTATTTCGTTAACTAGTCCTATGTTTTCATCTGTATCCCAAGCTATATCCTTACTTTCGTTTTCTACATTCATTAAATTTTCAAAGTATTCTTTCCACCTTCTTTTAATGTCTTCGTCATTTACTAATACTCTTCCCTCGCTATCTTAAATGCATCTAATGTATGTTACGTCTCTACTATTATTGTGTCTTACTTTAGCTACCCTGTAGGGTTCTTTTTGGCCAAATTGACTATCTAGTTTTTTTATATAAGTCATCCTGTACTTTTCCCCTAGCTATTGCTACAGCTCTTTTTGCTTCCTTTTTAGCTTTATCATAAATTTCTTTTTTATTGTTTCTCAAATTAGTATCTGTAGTTGTTTGCCAGTCCTTAAATGCTGCCTTTTTACTCTGTAATGTTGCTTGTACATCATTGTTCCACCACCATGTTTCTTTTTCTATCTTTTTAGTATTTTTAGTTTGACCTAACACTTCTATTGCAGTACTTCTGATTATATTTGCTATTTTGTTCCAGCTATCTTCTACTGATGTAAAATTAAAATCATTAAAACTACCTATTTCCTTAAGATACTTATCTCTAAATTCTATTGCACACTTTTTTTTATCTAATAGGAACCACTTAATCTTTGGTACAGTTCTTTGCTTTTGCTTAATTTTATTGAGATCAATTTTTATTTCTACAACTAATAATCTATGCTGACTAGTTAATGCTTCACCTGGTATTACTTTCGAATCTTTAATATTTTTAATTTTATCCCTTCTGACTAATATAAAATCTATTTGCGTGGCATGCTGCCCGCTTTTATAAGTAATTAAATGTTCTTGTTTTTTGGTGAAGTAGGTATTTACTAAAGCTAAATCAAATGCAGTAGCAGTTTCTAAAATACTTTTGCCTTCAGGGTTTCTACTACCAACACCATTACCACCATGTACACGTTCAAAACCAACATTACTACTACCAACATGCCCATTTAGATCTCCTCCTAATATGATTTCCTCTTCCGGTGGTATACACGATAGGACCGAGCCAAGTTCTTCCCAAAACCAATCCTTTACTTCAGCTTCACTGCCTTTTTGTGGAGTATAAGCACTTATGATCTTGAGTATTAATTTTTCCATTACTAGTTTTAACACAATAATTCTGTCATTGACTCTCTTAATATCCACTACATTAGTTTTTAATTCTGAATCCAATATAATTCCTACCCCATTATTTCTTCCATCTTTTCCATAATAAAACAGCTTGTATCCTTCTCCTAGTTCCCTTGCTTTTGCCCCTTTCCATCTCGTTTCTTGTACACACACTATATTTAACCTTCTTCTCTTTAGAATTTCCGCTAATACAGTTCCTTTTCCTGTCATTGTTCCTACATTCCAACTCCCCACTCTCAATCTTCTCTCCTGAACTCTCTTCTTACGTCGCCCCCATCCAGGTAAGTGCGACAACCCTGATCCATTTCCCACAAGTGCCGGGTGCTGCACTTGCGCGTCGCCTCCGGGGGACGCCCTAGCATGGTCGCATTCCTCAATTGTTGACATCCATGCAAGATTTGGCAATGGTTTTTACAATCGGCCGCCAACCAGACATCAACCTTCCCATTTTTCCAACCTGGGCTGAGGTACCAGGCTTAGCAGGGCTTGGCAGTAGCCCACCTTACTGGGGCTCGGGGCACCATAGGTAACGCCGCCCCTATCAAATGCTGTCCTGCCTCCGGCAGCATGAAATCTAGAGAGCCCTCCTCCAGTGTGGCACTAGAGTACTACCTCGTCTAGACCCTCTGAACGCCCGTTTGTTCGCCGACCTAGTTTCCCGCTGGGTTTGGGTACCCAACCTTCCACTAGGTTGCTCGGCTTAACAGGTTCCACTGCGTGAAAGTGGGCGAAGAGTTGGAGTGGAGAGGCTAAGAGGCCATACTTGCGAATGGCCTTGTATTGCGCATCACAAACCCTTGAAACCGTAGTATAATCTTAATTTTTTTAAATATAGCAAAAAAAAGAAACTAATTCTTAGTGGCGAGGCCAGGAGTGCTATTTTTCATTTAGGGACTCGGTGAAACATAAAACGTGTAGTTTTCCAACTCACCACTCGCGTTCCGACTAGAGATGGGCAAATGCCCGGGCATTTTGGGCACATTGGGAATATTCCCAATAGATGCCCGATAAATTCCTTCCCTTGGGCATCTGGGCATTTATTTTTTTATGTCCATATTATTTTTTTATTCTATTTTGACATTGAAAGTAAACAATATTGTTAATAGAGCTAATAGTTATAGTTAGTAATTTTCACGAAGTTAAGTAAGTTTAAGACCCCTCAATTTAAAAAAAACTGCAAATTATATGCATTACCCGTCAGTGTGGTAAAATTACCGTAGATTTAATTATATTTAATGTCTGATTGCTTAATTTATTATATACATTTTCCAGTAAAAAATGTGAACATATACCTGTCAATTTGTTTGTTTCCATTGACGGGCGTAAATACCCGGCATGCTATTTTTGGGGAAATGTTATAACAAGTTGATGGGGTATCGAAGAACTTGTCAATACGAATATCTCCTGTTCCGGGGCCAACTCCCAAATCAGTACCTAGTTTAGGCTCTTGGATGAGCAGTCAAAGAAGACTACACTCGACTAATGTATGAGTGTGCTCATATGTTGACATCACATTTCATTTCTGTTTGCATATTTTAACATATAATTAGGTCTACAAACATTTGCCAATCAAAAAAATTAACTAAGACCTGTCAATTCATATGTCCCCTTCCGATGACGGGTAAATTGGTGTAAATATTATGCCAGAGCATTACCTACCTATTTTTAGGAAATGTTATAACAAGTTGATAGGGAATCGAAGAACTCTTCAAAACAAATATATTTTGTTCCGTTGATATAATAGCGGTTTTATTCAGTTTAATCTCTCAATCAGTCTAAATGATGCTTGTAGCGTCAAAATCTGTCTTGTTAAGTCGATACGAAATCTAAAATGTATGAGATTGTCAAAAAATTTAACTACATATATCGAGGGTGCTCATTTGTTGATATCGCATTTGATGTCCGTTTGCTTATTTATACATATAATTACGTCTTTCCACAACTCCCAGCAAAGAAAAAGATAATAATTCAACTACGCCTACTTTCAATGTATTATTAGTAGGTATGAATGCAACGTTAAAGTTTATGAAAACATCATTTTTTTCATAAACTTTAACGTTTCACTTGTCGTATACCTGCATTTGAAGCATATCATAGCGTTTGCACACACTTTGTGACAAGTAATACCAAGTCATTATTCATATAATTTACGCAATATGTCGAACCACCTAAATTTATTTCTCTATGTACATAGATAACATCATCATCATCATCCAAGCGTATTCCTGGTTGCATTCTCAGTGGTACCGCTTCAAAGCCCAGGCTTCCGTCCACTACCTACCTAAGTGATTTGACGAGGTTACTGGTTTTTACACAGAGTGACTGCTGTTTGACCTCTGCAACCCAAAGGGTATATCAATCCGAGGATAGGTTTAAACAAAAACCAGATGGCGTCCAGGACCCGCAGCTTTACGTGCCTTCCCAAGCACGGAATCATCATTCTTTTCGAATAATCAGGTGATTCAAGCCTGCAATATCCTACGTCCCTCAGGTGAACTGGTAGACAATGCTTAGCATTATGTTTTACCTTTTGTATTATAATCGTTAGATTATTGTGCAATAAATATTAAATAAATAAATAAACTTTTAACAAAGTACCTATGCTTATTTTTTATTTATAAAAACTTTATTGTTCCACAATAATAAATTGGTACAATTGGCGGACTTAACGCTAAAAGCTTCCTCTCCCAGTCAACCATAAGGATAAACAGATACGAATCATGTTGCGGCTCAAAAAACTAGATACAAAATAAAGTATTAAAATATGTGCATTAAAATATGTAAATATATGCCTACTTAATACTATAAAATACAATATATAATAAACAAATGAATAAAATATACCTCATAGAATATACCTACATACGTACATAAGACAATCTTTAATACCCTAAATACATATAACAAATAAATATATACAAACATGCAATATATATAAATAATGAATGATGATGGTGAAAAATAAAGAATATAATAACATCAATCAAAAAGATAAGAGTGCACTCTTCTCTTAAAAGAAAAAATTGTGGAAAGAGATCTATAGCTTGTAAAGTAAAAGAGCTTGTCATAAAATTTGTGCGATGAGGAGCAACAGAAAGGAGAAGATTATCAGTAGAACGAAGTTGCATGAGTGTCAGAAAGAAATTAAAATTTACATTTAGGTACTCAAAAGAATTGAAAAGAGAGTGCAAAAAATTCGCATTTGTCTGCGTTCACGAAAAGGTGCCATTTAAGCTCAGAACGAAAAGATGATATATGATCATATTTGTGAAGGCAAAAAATGAAACGTATACAATTATTAACGAGACAGTCAAGCTTCCCAGTGGGATTTGAACCCACGACCTCTGGATTACAAGGCAAACGCTTTTGAACCACTTGGGCAGTTAATTCTCTATAAATATAGATAACCTTTCTACAAATTGTTTAATAAGGAGAAAATAAATAAATACAATTGAAATTAAGCTACATTACTACAAACTAAACCTAATTTGATCTAGTGCGGCATGGTGTCAAGAACGTTTGTTCCGCGATAACTGCCGAACCGACGGTCCGATTTTAATGAAATTTGGTAGGCATGTAGGAAATATCAATAGAATTTTCAAGTTCGTTGGGCATCAAAATCGGTTCAGTAGTTTTATAAATATTAATAAAAAATCGCGATGTCTAAGTTCGCGGCGAACTACTAGTATCGTTATTGATAACATTATAAACTGTATTATCGATACCCTTTATAACGTTACCACTACTACCTGTACGAAAATAACGTTATTTAACGTTACTTATAGCACTGGTATGACACTCCATTGATTCAGAGTAACATATATACCTACTACTACTACAAACGAAACAATTTATCTGTACACACGTCGATGTGTGAGTTTTATACTTAGGGTCGCTCCGCAGAATTATTTTAAAACTTACCTACTAACGAGTTAGACATATTTACGATTATATTTTTCCATACCGAAAGATTTGCGAACACTATGACGTAAAAAATATTCTGTTTTATATGTATTAAATGTTACAGAAAAGTCGGAAACAGCTACGTAATATCACTTCACAAATATTTTTCATTATGTCCATTGTCCATTTCACCTATAGTTCACTTTACTGATTATTATTGAGTCATTTATATTGTGACGCACTTATTTCACTAATTCACTATTGTAATATAGTAATTTGCATATTCGGCGCAAAACTATACGGTAATTATACGAATAAATTCAATAAAAATAAACAAATGTTTATCACGCTTACACTCAGCATGTCAAGTTGTCATTGTCAACAATGGCATTTAGCACTATAACCCGCGGAAATTTAGTTGGCATCTGCGTGTATGTGATTACCTGTGACCGAAGAGCCTATGTAACATTACCGGATTGCTTATTAGCAATCCGGTAATGTTACAATCTCGCTCTTGTGTATCTCCCGCCAATGCGAGAGAGCGAGAAGGGTATATATATCAAGATGGTTGCTGGGTAATAACGTGAAATTATATTGTTGCTTTGCTTACCTGTTTTCATCATTTGGAAATGTATGAAATATACGTTCTTTAGAGTATTGGGTGGATAAACAATTATTATACGCGCACCTTCTCACCATGATGGTTACTATTGGTTGACAGTTCTCAAGACAACACACGTCGCGTATTGCGTGCGGCTAGTAATTAAACCCTGGTTTGGAGCCGTCAAAGCTCACAAAGTGCGGGGGAGAGGTGCGGGCACGCCAATTTGCGGGAGACGCTGTGAGATACCATTCTGTTTGACTCTTATGTATTCTGTGCTTTTAGTGTGAATTTGGTATTGTTAACAAGCCCTGCTCGAAAGCTTCTCAAAAGAGTTGTGAACAAGGAGGTTACATGCAATTTGCGATAATTTTATTCCAAAATAGATTTTTACCAGACTTATCACTCCGCCCTCGTATGATCGAAGCAGGGCTTGTTAACGATACCAAATTCACATTAAAAGTAACGTTAAATAACGTTATTTTCATACAGGTATTACTGGACTACTGGTAACGTTATAAGGGGTATCGATAATACAGTTATAAAACGTTATAATAACGTTATCAATTAACGATATAAGTAACGATACTTTTTTCAATACAAGTATTGAAAAAAGTATAAATAAGATATATTATATCGAGTCACCTTTCAGACGAAAAAATTTAATCAAAATAGTGTAACCACTATCATACCATTATTAATCTCTTTTTTGACAAAAAGCGCTACTTAGTCCAAATTCGAGTCGCGACATTTTTACTATTGTTCATTATGGTAATTTAACACGGTTGTAGTTGAAGAACGTCCACTATTAGTCCCAAAATACAATATTGTAGTTACCTATGACATACTAGTTCCTTACACACTTACTGCACTACATGGTAACATATCCAACGTATACGTTTTTCTATGTAACTTAGGTAAGTATGCCGAAGTCTTAGATCATTTAATACAGGATAAGCCTTACCTGCGCGTTCCCCTCTGCCGAAGTATAAGATCGCATGCTCTAATACGTTCATAAAAACTAGTTGCGTAATCGATTATGATCATTATGTGTATCGGTAAAGTATCGAAAGGACGTCTACAAGTGCCCGATTAAAAATACCAAATTGTGCAGTTAACGCATGTAAAAAGAGGTCAAATACTTCTAATCTTAGTAAAGATGGAATAACCTTTCATTTGTAAGTATTTTTTTATTTTATTAACATTGATTTCTATTTAAATGTAATTACTTAAAAATCGATATAATATCTTTCAGTTTAGATTACGGCAAAAATAATCGAGTCAAGTTTGCAACTGCTTTCCTGCCATCCTGCCATGAGTGACGAGACATCGCATTATTATCGATGTCGATAAAAATTACATTTCCTTGATATAGTTTTATTTGTGATATAATTTTAATATCGAAATACTTAAATTATTTTACAAGCTTTTATTTAGTTTTACCTGTCCCGTTGTCTGTCTGTCTGTAATCAAATCTTGCAAGTTAAATTTGACCCACTTCCTGGTTTCCGATTGAGCTGAAATTTTGCACGCATACGTATGTCGCGTGACAATGCAATATTATGACAACATGGATCTGATCTGATGATAGGGCTGAAAGGTGGCCATTGGAACTCCGTGATTAAACGACATAAGCCCATCGAGTTTGGGCTCGTATGATTCATCTTGACGGGTTTTTTGTCTTTAGATGGTATCCAGGGTCTGATGATGGAGCTGAAAGGTGGCCATAGGAACTCCGTGATTAACTCCGTTTGTTGTTCAATCCTTTTGCACTAGGGTGTATTATTAGGTGTACATACACATTTGTTTTAGTGTGAGTCTTGCTAGTGTGCAGAAAATAAACTAGTGTGTCAATTTTACGTAAGTGTGCGTTTATAACGACACAAATTATTTTTGTGACTGTGTGTGTTTTTTAGATGTAGTAGTACTCTCCCCCCGCACCAAAAACGGCAGAAAGTTTTGTAAGAAGATTGGTCTGCGTAACTTATCCTGTATTAAATAATCTAAGGCCGAAGTAGATATCCAATCGGAAACATGTATTGCACAAAGATTTAAAAAAAGGTATTGCTGTGTTCTGTAAGGTATTCATTGTAATATTAGCTAATATTACAATGAATACATTAACACAGCGTACTGTCGCATCTGTACTGTGTGAACTGTATCTATTCTATGCCCGCGGTAGGTACTATGATCAACCGACATAGCCCTTTGGCGGCGAGCGCGTCTTCCTTCAGACGGCTTGCCCCGATCCCGCGAAAGAATATCGGCACCTTTTAGTCCTTTATTGTGCATATGCCGACAGTGCCGAATTGCCGACACGCGATAGATAGATAGTCTTTTTTCTCGCTCATGCCTGGTGCATGTCCTTCAGTTTGACTTTATTAGGCGGCCAGTTAGAACGTAAATAATTACTAACAGAGGCCCTTCCGATTTCTGTTAGAAAATCAACCGGCAATGAGATTCGTACCTACCTACCTAGTTTTGTGTGAAATCCTAAGGGCTTACAGATTACGGGATCATACATTTCCGTTAACATATATAATATATAAGTATGTGTATGTATGTATATGGTTTAGTATATGCGTATGGTATTTATTTAATGTTTCTGTAGATATATGTTTATGTATTGTTATAAATCTTCCCATGTATTATTTAATAAAATTATGTTGAAATTAATAATATTTATATAAGGTATATGTATTTATTGTGTAATATTATGTAGGAATGTTGTATTGTCATAGTGCTACAACTTGTACCCCTTCTACCAACTTCTCGATGTGTCCCAAAGGCAAACTGGTAGATAATGCATAGCGTTAAGTTTGACCCATTGTAATCAATTAAATATGAGATTGTGTGCAATAAACTTAAATAAATAAATACAGTGCAGTGTGAAACATGAATTTCAAGCAAGTGTTTCAAGGTGTTTTCAGTGTTGGTATGCCAGCTTATTTGGTCTTAAATAATCTGTTCTCATTTGGGCCCTCTTTGTTGCAGTGTCATGTCGCAAAATGTGTACAGCGGCCTAAAATTAATTTAAACAAGCATAGCACTATTATTGTTAATAAAATTTAATAAAAACATATTTTACGATTAAAAAACTACACCTTACGTTTTCTATATTTGGGGTTTTTTATAATTTCCCATATGATAATCCATTTTTTATACCGCCATACTTACTGAATGAACGAGATGTCATTAATCATTCCATGCCTATAAAACTTAGAACATTGCAGAATTTTGATAAAAAAAATTCAATAAAACGCCATCTAGTCAACAAGTTCTGACCTAACTCTTAATGCGTGTTATAGAATAGGAATATCAAATGGTGGAGAAATTCGACATGCGAGGCTAATCATATAATAGCTCAGTGGTTTAGCACGTGAGCACGTGGTCGTATTTGAACCGAGATCGCGAGTTCAAGTCCAAGTTCTTTTATTCCTTTGGTGTTGCGAAACCTTGCTACCAGATGGCGCCACTAGTTTGAACTTATGTTAAAACTACAGTTTCTTTTACAATATGTATCATTTATGTTCGTTCATTTCATTTGTCAATCGCGTATTGTTTTACTGTCTGTCACCAAACCTCTTGACAGCAAATCACTTTAAATAAATGCATGATGCAAGATATGAAGTTGTTGATTTGTTTTTATTATATTTTTATGAGATTTTATACCATACACTTTATATCGTATTGTAAAAAAATATATTTCAGTGAACAACTGTAGTAAACAAAACGCTCCGTCAAAGATGCAACCCATCATGAAGTTATAGTATATAACTTCATGTTACCCATCATCGTGTTGCCATTGTTGCCAGATAGCGTCACTGCTATTTCCCAATGTAGAAAAAGTAAAATACTTTTTTATATAGTGTACAAACGTCCATAAAATCTAAAAAAATATTTTTGTAATCTAAGGATTGTTTCCTACAAAATGACGTAAACATACTTGCTGCGACACGTAGTGCAACAATGAGGGCCCAAAATGTATGAAGCGATCTAACACATTATTTCTGAAGGAAGTTTCTGTCATGATACTGACGTAACAGGTATAGACCTACCTATTGCATATTATTTGTTACTAATGTAATGAGGCATGTACCTAGCCTAGGTAGTGAAAGTTATTAATTATCATCATCATCGATTGAAATCTTTACGGGTAGGTAGCCCACGCATACAACGAAATCGTATGTAGGTACCTACATAGTAAGTAAATACCGACCCCTAATCTACCATTTTTCTGATCTTTCCGCTTTTTTATTTCTTAGTATCTAGCCAGGTAAACTGTTTATGAATGCATCTAGAATACCTACCGAGCACACTGATCTGTGATACCGAGACACAGGCCGGAATCTCCTAATCCCTCTCCTAGTCCCCGCACCTCTCCTTCGTTTTCGCCTCGATGACTCACGTTAGCTCACAAGAAACGGGGGAGAGGTGCGGGTGCGGGGAACGGGGACGCATATTGCGCGTACCTTAGGAGATTCCGTTCTGTTTACTCTTACTGTATTCTGTGGCCGAGATAAAACAATGATCGTGAATGAATAGGATGGAACAATGATAGTGTTGCCAATTAAGATTTGAAAATTCCCCAGTCTTGCAATTCTTAATTTTATTTGAAGCAGATAGGTAGGTAGGTACTTGAAAAACTGCAGCTTTTTCCTTATATCTTTTAAATCAAATTAAAAACAGATAGTGAGTACGACAAATAAATTATTATTTTGATTAGAGTTTATTAATTCTTCCATGCTGATCTGGGAGAAAAGAAAAAACAGAATGTACCTACCAGCTGCTTCTCTTCCCCGCAGATCTTAAAACCCGAACGAGGGAATGGGCAAGAATCTGAATCATATCAATAGGCGATGTGGTTAGAAACCCATCATTATTATGATTTCATTCTTCCACCTTTATGCCCACCATCACGCTAAAAGTGGCCTGGGCTCTGTCTGCTCCGTTAGGGATAAAGACGTGATAGTGTACCTGTATTTATTAATAAAAACTTATTTAAGTACCTAGATATTTAGGTAAATAAAAAAAATGTCCATGTTAATCACATTGAAATAAAACTATGATACCTATCATGCAGTTCATGAAAACACATTTTTATGGTACAAATTTTTCCCGTTTATTGCTTCCGGTCCCGGATTTGTAGGAAATCTCCCAAATCCAAATTTTTAAACACTGACATTCGAAGTTTTTAAATACGTTTGTCTCTGTCTATCATACACAACCTACCGTAGTGAGAGGTAGATAGAAGGCGATGGGCGGCGCCAATGATTGTTTACAACTATGAATGAATTTTAGTAGTCCGCATACAGGAGGTGTCGTAATTAATTTATAAATTTTGTTAGAAATAGTGAAAAATATACTTACCTGCCGATTTTTTATTTTTTGCTTTTAAGCCGTTTTTCTTACTTCCATGAACCAGTCCTTAGAGTATTTGTACTTAATTAAAAGGGACGTTGTACATATAAATATTATACAAGTGTATTACATCGCGCTGGGAATCGAACCCGAAGTAGCACAGACTATCTAGTAGTAGCCTACTAGACAAACTCTCATCAATTTATTCTGTCAAATATCGGAAAGAAATAACAATACTTTCTTTTCTTGTCTTAACAATACTTTTTACCGTTAATATCATTGGTAACGTTATCTGAGTTTTTCGGTAAATGATTGGAAAATAACGTTAACGAGCATAACGTTATCAGACGTTATCTTTGCTGATAGCCGTTTGACAGAATTAACGTTACCAGCTTTTTAAAGGTATTCCAATTCCTGGATCCTATGAATTCCTGGATAATATGAATAGATAGACACACGCATAGGCTTTATAGATTTAAAAAAGGCATTTGAAGGATGATGAAAACACTAAAAGACGCGGCAGTAACTATTTTTTTTTTCTAAATTACTCGTCATCGCCTCTAGTTCTTTGTTCTCGATGAAGCACTCAACAGAACGCACCCAATCTCAATCAAACGTCATGAAAGAAATTGTTAAATGTTAACATAATATGTCAACGTCGTTCAGTGAAAATAGTTTATCTAGAGAAAATAAAAGCTCTAATTTTGAGTTTATACTTTTGCTTTTGTACATTTTAATAATCTTTTCGTTTGTTTTAATTTTAGCTTTATATTAAAAGGGTCTCGCTATATTATAATATAATCGCAAAGTATTACAGTCTTTCATCTTGTTTTATGTCGCCTTTTTTTATTAAGAGTTGTAACCGCAGACTACATGTCGGCTTTACCTGTGTTTGAAATATTTATAATAATATCAGTACTAGTAAGAAACGCAAATTCCGTTAGTTATGACAAAAATGGATACATTGTTTACTGTCCATGCATGGGTAAGTCATAACTTTTAAATTCCAAATATCACTTGATGATTTGATACTTACTACTTCACTCAATATAGTACATACTTTTATGTCTTAGAGGATAGTGAAAATTGATACCAGCCACATTCAAGAAACTAGCGACACTATTCACACGCAGGGCTTTAAGGCCGTACCTGCATTTTCCGGGATCCAGTGCTGCCCCCATTTTAAATAAATTATTTCAAAGGAAACGGAGACATAATTTAAAATTTTACTACTACCAAGCCCTAGATGACCCTTCAAAGTATTTTATGAACTACTGTTTACGGTTTTTAATGAGAATGTTTAGATATACTATGCACATTTGCCAAAAGTGGCCGTTTTTCGCAAATGTGCGTAGTAAAAGCTTAACATTCTCACTTTAAACTGTAAACAGTAGTTCATAAAATACTTTGAAGGGTTATCTAGGGCTTGGTAGTAGCAAAATTTTAAATGATGTTACCTCAAGGAGTATCGATACCTACCTTTTTATTAATACCCAAGTATTTAAATAAATTAGTATTTTGGTATTGATATTGGTATCACTATGAGTATCAATACCTTTTTATTAATAGTAATATTAGTATTCTTTATCAATACCAGGGATAAAAATATTATCGATACTTTGTTGGCATTGATAGGTGTCTATACTAAGGAAATATTATTTAAAATATTAATATTCAACGTATTAGTAATTTTAGAAATGAAAACTTCTTTAGGCCCGTTGGGCACTTTATGAGATGGTAAAAAAACCATTGAACTTGTTACCGACACCACCAGTGGTACTCAATATTTTCAGATTTTTTACAAGCTTTTATTTAACTTGCAATGTATGTATGTAGTAAGGGAGGGTGGCCTTTGCCCACAAGTGGGACATGTGACGGCTGGAAACGAGGCAAACCCATCGAGTTTGGGCTCGTTTGATTCCTTTCAAGTACCTAATGCTTAGATGAACAAATTCGCGATATGACTAGTCATAATGCGAAGTAGACATATAATTAGTTGGACCTATCGTCTTGAAGAGTACTTTCATCTTAGATGGTATTCAGGTTCTGATGATGGAGCTGGAAGGTGGCCGTAGGAACTCTGTAATGAAACGACGCAACCCCTTCGAGTTTGGGCTCGTTTGATTCCTTTTGACGAGGTTTTAATCCTTAGATGGTATCCAGGGTCTGATGATGGAGCTAGACGGTGGCCATAGGAACTCAGTAATGAAATGACGTAACCCCATCGAGTTTGGGCTCGTTTGATTCGTCTTGACGAGTTTTTGGTCCTTAGATGGTATCCAGGGTCTGATGATTGAGCTGGAAGGTGGCCATAGGAACTGGGTAATGAAACGACCCAACCCCATTGAGTTTGGGCTCGTTTAATTTGTTTTGACGAGGTTTTGGTCCTTAGATGGTTTTCAAAGTCTGATGACGGAGCTGCAAGGTGGCCATAGGAACTCTGTAATGAAACGATGCAACCCCATCGAGTTCGGGCTCGTTTGATTCCTCTTGACGAGGTTTTGGTCCTTAGATGGTATCCAAGGTCTGATGATGCAGCTGAAAGGTGGCCATATCAACTCTGTAACGAAACGACGCAACCCCATCGAGTTTGGGCTCGTTTGATTCGTTTTGACGAGTATTTGGTCCTTAGATGGTATCCAGGGTCTGATGATGGAGCTGGAAGGTTTCCATAGGAACTCTGTTATGAAACGACCTATGGAGCTGGAAGGTTTCCATAGGAACTCTGTTATGAAACGACCTAACCCCATCGAGTTTAGGCTCGTTTGATTCGTCTTGACGAGGTTTTGGTCCTTAGATGGTTTTCAAGGTCTGATGATGGAGCTGGAAGGTGGCTATAGGAACTCTGTAATGAAACGATGCAACCCCATCGAGTTTGGGCTCGTTTGATTCGTCTTGACGAGGTTTTGGTCCTTAGATGGTATTTAGGGTCTAATGATAGAGCTGCAAGGTGGCCATAGGAACTCTGTAATGAAACGAATCAACCTCATCGAATTTGTTCTCGTTTGATTCGTCTTGACAAGTTTTTGGTCCTTAGATGGTATCCAGGGTCCGATAATGGAGCTGGAAGGTGGCCATTGGAACTCTGTAATGAAACGACGCAATCCCATGAGTTTGGGTCATTTTGTAAAAGTAGCATGTACCAATGTACCTAAATAAAGACATGTCTAAGTATACAAACGCAAAAGTTTTTTTGCCCTGGAACAGAAGAATTCGTATTAACAAGTAAAAATAATAATAAATAATTCATATCATTTGCAACGTTTTTGAAGTGAAAACTTTTTTAGGCGCGTTGGGCTCTTTTTGAGATAGGTGAAAACTATTGAACTTGCGACGCCTTGTTCAAGTTTTTACTTCTGTCGGCACTCCCGGAGTGTCACTGTTTTTTTTATTATATAATTATACTAGCTTTTGCCTGCGGCTTCGCTCGCGTATCCCAAATCCCACGGGAACATATTTTTTTTCGGGATGAAAGGTACCCTATGTCCTTCTCAGTACTCCTAACTATGCGTATGCGAATTTTCAAGAAGATTGGTTCAGTAGATAAAGCGTGAAGAGGTAACAAACAAACAAACAAACAAATATACAAAATCACTTTCGCATTTATGATATTAGGTAGGATGGGATTGGGATTGGGATAGTTGGGTTGGGATGGGATTGGGATTTATAACATAGTCTTCATAACTCTTGTATCGTTAGATTTCGTTCTTTGAATTTATGAAGATTTTGAAGGCTTTTGATATTTTTGAGTAATCTACGAAATGCCGGGAATGGCTTGATATAAATTTGTGCCCGTTTTTTGTCTTTTATTTAAACGTTTATCTTGGATTCGAACACGTACAGTTATTACAGGGCTTTCTGTCCACCCATAGTTCAAATGGTGTTTTATTAGCTATAGCGCTATTGATACTCCTATTTGACAGGTAGTTGGTAGTATTTCCTGCTTCACCCCAAAGTCTTAGACGAGATTTTGCATCTATCATCATAGTTCTCGCTTTCTCATTGAAAGTACGGTTCTTTCTTTCTGCGATCCCGTTCTGATGTGGCGTGTAGGGTGCGGTAAGTCTGCGTTGAATTCCGCATTGTCTCAGAAAAGTATTGAATTCCTTGTTTATGAATTCAGTGCTGTTATCGGACTGTAAACACTTCATTTTAATTCCTTTGTGCCGTTCAGCAAACTCTTTGAATTTGGAAAGGACTTCATTGTTATTTTTCATCAAGTAGACGAAACAATATTGGCTGTAATCGTAAGGAAGTACTTGTTTCGATTGATGCTAAGAATTTGTATAGGGCCATAAACATAGCTACGTATCGTACAATTTCTAAACGTGCACTAGTTCTTTAAGTTGCTTTCACTCGAGGTGCTGGTAATGCGTGAAATTTCTCTAGTTTGCAGTTTACCCTCAGTGAGTTGTTCGAAAGCGTCAAAATTCAAGCCAATTAGACTCTCATTATTAAGTCCAGTTTTCATATCAGAGGCATTCATATGACCTAGTTTGGCCAATCAATCAAAATCGATCGTTGCCAATCATCAATAGTTAATGAGCTTTTCACTATATCTGCCATTTTCTTTTCATTGTTGATCATATTGTTGCGCTCTTGTTTGATCGGCTCAATATAGTAAAGGCCGTCGTTAATGTTAATTGCCGTAAGGGTTATTCCATATTTTTTATTTACTACAGTGGCTTTGTCTTTGAAGAAGGTTACAGAACAGCCAGCATCTGTCATCTTGCTAATGGAGAGCAGATTAGTGCATAGACTATATGTACAAACAGTGTATCCATGAGATGAGTTATGGCTATCTTGCCTTTGTCTTTCGTCAAAACGTTACTGTTCCAGTTCCTAATATCTCAGCTGTATGTTCTTCTGTAGTAATATTCAATTTTTCTGGTTTTCGACTACAGTTTGACATCTTCGAATATCTCGTTGATATGTCATATGGAATGTGCAACTGCTATCTAAAATTCAATGATTTTATTTGGTTTATTGCGAGTAAGAAGGCATTGTCTTGCAAAGTGATTCTTTGGTGAATTATATTCCTTTTTTTTGTTTTTTCTTTCTTTGTCCAGCAGTTTTTGCATATCTGATAGTATTTATTTTTAAAGATATTCCCTTTTTTCTTCAATATTCAGCAGGACACGTAGAGGTCTTCATTGGAAGGTTTCTTGCTTTGATTGTGTCGTACTTCACATACTTCGATTATTTTTATTTTAAGCTCTTGAAGATTTTCGTGTGACTCTATTGCAACTCTGAACATATTCTGGTGACTGGCTGTACAACATCATTATACATCATTAACAAATCTTTAATAATATCTACGCCCATATCAGCTAACTTGCCAAATACTTCCATGAATTTGTCAAGGTGTGAGCAAGTGAAGGTAATTGGTTGTCAAGTTCTGTCAGTACGAGTACAAGTTGCTTTAAAAGGAATTACGTGCAGGCCCCTTGCTTGCGTAGGTTTCCTTGAGTTTATTCCATACATTTTTCGCTGTTCCACACTTCTTTATTTTTTTGAGCTCAGACGGAGCAATGATGAGAATCAGCTCTGACTTTGCCCGTCTATCTTCCTCTTTTGAAAACTCTTTACTATTCTGAATATCATCATCATCAAAATTAAAGAGCAGCGCTCTTGTCGGTGGAGTCCCTTCCATTCCTTCCTATCTTCCGCAAACCCCTTGACACCAAACAACATTTTTTTATTTTAATTGTGCTTAAAAATCGTATTGAACCATAATAATAATTGGATATAATATGTATACAGCGCGGCAGCGTCAAAATATTGTACTTCGATATCTTAAGACCTATCCGACTCCTGCCTCCCCGCGCAACCTCAGGCGTGGTACAGCGGTCGTGGTCTGACTATAATAAAAGTGTATTGATAGTACCGATGTCGATACCAAAATACTAATTTATTTCAATACTTAGGTATTAATAAAAAGGTATCGATACTCCTTGAGGTATCGATACCTTTCACACTGTTCACACGTAACCACTGCTTGACCACTTTTTGTCGCTGCAATGTGTTATGGTTGTGGTACGTGTCAAACAAGCCTAGTCTGAGATACAAATCTCCGTTTGAATTCCACGCCGCCCGCATGGCTCCGAACAGATCCGATGGCGGCTGATCGCCTGCCAATGGAGCCGGTTATCTATCACAGAGTTAGTACAAAGCTTTACAACCAAAGCGGAAACAGAGATGACCGGATTTCAATATGCATAAGTTGCATGCAAATATAAACCTGTAATTACTCTTTACACATTTCTATATCCTTTAAGCTATTGTAAAATGCTGTCTGGCCTGGCCCAAAGCGAACTGGTTGATCTGAATCATATCTAAGATGTCATAAAACTCCAAAGAGTTTTGATTTATACATTTATAAACTTTTCTATTTTTTTTGCAGGCAGATTTGGCAATCAAGCGGACCATTTCCTAGGTGCTCTAGCTTTTAGTAAAGGCCTAAATAGAACATTGATATTACCTCCTTGGGTAGAATATAGATATGGAGAGCCTAAATCTATTCAGATTCCTTTTGATACATATTTCAAAGTTGATTCCCTATTGACATATCACAGGGCTGTAACTATGGAATCATTCATGGCCGATATAGCACCTGTAATTTGGCCAAGCAATGATAGGATATCCTTTTGTTATACTAAGAGAGCAGGAGAGGAACAGGAAAGTTGTAATGCTAAATCGGGAAACCCATTTGGACCATTTTGGGATACTTTTAACATTGAATTTATGGGATCAGAATTTTATGGACCTTTGAATTATGATGCAAATAACAAAGATATGATGAAAAAATGGAAACAAAAATATTCAGCTGGAGATTGGCCAGTTTTAGCATTTACTGGTACGTAGTTTGATTTACATTCAGTTTTATTCTAATAAATTCTCAATTTGATTATTTCTATCTTATAATATTTAACAAAAATTAAGGAAGTTTCAGAAGGAACAACTGGTTGTATTATAATTTTTTTATTATAGGTGCTCCCGCAAGTTTTCCTGTTCAAAAAGAAAATATACATTTGCAAATGTATTTAACATGGAGTGATGAATTTCAAACAAGATCAAGAATGTTTATCAAGAAGAATATGAATGGTGGAGGATTTTTAGGTATTCATCTTAGAAATGGCCCAGATTGGACGAAAGCTTGTAGACATGTTCAAGACAGTCCTATGTTATTTGCGGCTCCACAATGTGTTGGATACAGAAATGAAAAAGGTCCGCTAACATCATCTATGTGCCTACCCGACAAAAATGACATAGTGAAGTAAGTTTTAAATTGTTAGGTATATTATTAATTTTGCTTTCATTAATATTAAAATGTTAAGAGTCCCCTTACCCTAGACAGAATCAGAGTTTCCCATACAAACATAGTCTACGTTTTATTTTAAAATGACACATCAGATTTTGGTAAAGATTTGTACCTTTAAAGATATTGAATTATTGGTTTTAATTAGTTTTCACAGTAAAAATATGAACTTGAATGAAAATATAGTGTATTATACAAAGTGGAAGGGACATACCCGTAATAAATCAAACCATGGGCTATACTAGATCACTATAGTATAATGAAATTAAAATAACAGCCAAAAAACAAAAACAAAAATTTGGCGATTCCATACAAATCGTCCGGCCGGCCGCACACTTTTCTATGGAAATGCTAAAAATTTTTTTAGTTCTTTGGCTGTTATTTTAATTTTATTATAATATAGTGATCTAGTATAGCCCGTGGTTCGATTTATTACGGGTATGTCCGTTCCACGTTGTATAATTTTTAACCATCAGTATTGGAAAATTTTGACACTTATATTTTCTTTCAAGTTCATATTTTGGGTTTGTTCCCGTTGAGTGACACCAAGATTAGTAACAATGCTACTCATTGGGAAAAAAATTCTCAATGAGTAATAGTGATACATATACATTGCAACTGACATTTTTCCCAATGAGTCACACTGTTACTTATCGGCACTCTGTATTCCCGTTGAGTCACATTAATTAAATAAATAAGTTTCATAAAAAAGCATTTCTTAAGTTTATTTTGTCAATCACTGTAAAAGAAAATAGTAATTTTAAAAATTAGGTTTGAATAAATAATTAAAGAAAAAATCTTAAAATTGGTGAGCTAAGATTTCTAAACAGTTTTTTAATATATATATATATAAAAGAACAAGGGTGACTGATTCATCAGCGCCCCAAAAAAATGAAACACGTGTTTCAGCATTTTTTAAAATTCCATCTCTATGGGGGATACAATAATGATACAGCTGCTGTTATAAATAATACATTTTCTAAGTCATTCGAATCGACTGAAGTGCAATAAATCAGCAGATTATGTATTGCAAACAGATGACGCAGTAATTACCCGGTAGAATTTCTTAATTCTCTAAATCCAGCTAGTCTCCCTCCACATAATCTGGTACTTAAAATTGGCGCACCAGTAATGTTGAAACCTAAAACCTGGGGAATTACGCAATGGAACAAGACTACGAAAAAAAGATCTCCATGGATCATTTTCGAGGCTACTGTGCTCACTGGATGTGGTCAAGGGGAAACTCTTTTCATTCCTCGCATACCATTGATACCCTCAGAGTATCCATTTGAGTTCAAGAGATTGCAGTTTTACCTTATAATATGCTTCGCAATGACCATAAATAAAGCCCAAGTGCAGTCAAAAGTAGCTGGGATAGATTAAGGATCTGACTGTTACTCACACGTACAATTCTATGTGGCATGTTCCAGAGTGAGTTCTGCTAATAGTCTTAGTAAAAAATTAATTTAAAAATGTACATAGGTTTTTTTCCACAATAACCTGTTCATAAAAGTTACCAGCTGGATTGAGAATCAAAAAACTATAAATAGAGGAAGGTGGTTTCATTTTGCTTAGTTATTGAAAATAGGATTCAGTAAATCCGAAATTCACGCGAGCGAAGCCGCGGGCTAACAACTAGTAATAGATATATATTTCGAAACTATAAAACGTGTTTTTTTTTCTCAACTTATTTTAATGAACAGCGAGTACATACTCGTAATAACACAAATTTTCAATTGTTTTATTTAACTGTGTATATGACCCAACGGGAATACAGAGTGCCGATTAGTAACAGTGTGACTCATTGGGAAAAATGTCAGTTGCAATGTGTATCACTGTTACTCATTGAGAATTTTTTTCCTAGTGAGTAGCAATGTTACTAATCTTGGTGTAACTCAACGGGAACAAACGATATTTTGACTGAAAAAACCAATTATAACCCTAGATATATTTTATACATATATTTCTTTAAAGTTACAAATTTTTACCGAAATCTGACATGTCGTTTCAAAATAAAACGTTGACTACGTTTGTATGGGAAAGTCTAGGGTAAGGGGATTCTTAATTTATTTTATTTTATTTGGGCGACCAAACTAAGTAATAGTGTCCAGTTATCGGCATTTAGCTTCCGAGATTAGTTCATTTATGTAAAGTTGGGTGACAAAATTGCATTCCGAGATTTTAATTGATTATAATTTAAGATTAAATGAACTTACCTGAAGTCAAGTTCTATCAAATTATAGGAGATGATTTCCCTGATATATATATATATATATACATATATATATATATAAGGTCTAACAAAATATACTGAAACTATTTTAACGGTAGGTCCAGTCCATGATATTGAACAACTTTCCCCAAGGAACATATAGCAAAATATAAATTTTTTTTTTTTCATATATCACCAACCTTTCACCGTCACTGCTATGTAGGTATCTCGCCGCCCGGCCGAAACGCTTAGCTGATTGCCGTGGCTGAAGGCATAAGACGTCTACACACTCTACGTTTACAGTCATTCACAAAATCACAAACAAGCACATGAAAGTTTAATTTTATTGTTTGCCCTAGTAAGTCATTAGGTATGTAATTCAAACAATACACATCACTCATATGTTTTGAAATAATAAATTAAAATTACTTTTATTATTTCAACAAAAAAAAACTGACAAGTAGCAATAGTGTGTATTGCGAAAGTTATAACCACATCTCTTTCTTCAAAACCATAATGCACATTCACAATTATGTAATCTGTTGATGCAGTAAAAAAAGAATTATACAAACATAATAACATGCACTAGGTAATGTGAATCGAAATCGAGTGTACACTAAGTTCACACATTTTGGACACTGAACTCGTCTTCCCATTTCAGTACCTATTCGAAAGGCTAGCAAAATTCAACTAAAGTTATTTTTCGGTTTTTTATTTGTCGGTATAATAAAAGCATGTTTCACACGATTCGCACGAGGCGGTGTTTCTTTGAATACGAAAACAAAGGATTACGCTTCATAGATTCAATTTTCGCCGGCTTTTATGATGTTTCTTTGTTTCTTTTGTCGGCATATTTAACTTACAAAAATACTGTTCAAAACAAGCAAAAAATGAGTAAACATTGGCTTGTGCTTGCGGCAATTACAAAAGGTGTTTATGACTCCTTTTTAAATGAACCGTGGGAACGATAAATAAAGACAAAAACAACAATAAAAAATTCCAAGTTCTTGTCAGTATAAAGTTGCAACTGATGCAAATAACATTACGCGTACGATTTCACAGTGCCAAATTATTTAGGTATTCAATAACAATACCTAGACACGGTAAAGTGTTACGAATGTTACGATGTGTGTGATTAAAACGCAAGTGTAATTTTAAGAACTTGCATATCTGCAGGTCGGCATAGACATAGATCATTTACATCAATAATTAGGGTGAAGTGCAATGTGTAATTTTAAATATCATTTTAATAACTTTGTCTATCGTGTAATAGACGGGGGTCTACCTGAAGCTTAGTAAGTGTGATGATACAAAATGATTAAATCATTTGACTAATTTAGTGAGTTGATTAGTATTAGTAGCGATTGTGTTATGAAGTCGTGGCGCCGTCGTGACACTCGTGACTTATGAAGTTGTAAGGTTGTAATGTAACTGATGTCGCGACTCCGACGTCTAGCTACGTTTGTGGCTGCCTTTAGATATAGCGGCGGTCGGCGAAGAGCGGAGCATGTGCGGTCACAGGTCAGTGTATGTTAAAAATAAAATTTATATTTCACTATATGTTTCTTGGAGAAAGTTGTTCAAATTCACGGACTAAACCTACCCTTAAAAGAGTTTCAGTATATTTTGTTAGACCTTATATATACATAAATACATATAGGTATACATGTAGTATCGTATATTATGCGTTAGCCGAACCACAACTTGAGATAAAAAAATATTTTTATTTTGTTTGTGACGGTAGTCTGACATTTGACCAGTCAGCGTCGCCCCGTCCAGTTTCATTTAGTTGAGTTGAGTATGCTTACTAGTTGCACACACGTATTTTACGATAATCCTCGGGGACTGCATATTAGCAATGGGGAGGAAGGGTTGCTATATATCTCAGGGAAATCATCTGATATAATTTTGATAGAACTTCACATCAGGTAAGTTTGTTTAATCATAAATTATAATTCGATGATTTTCCTTTCGATTTATATACATAAATACATATAGGTATACATGTAGACTTTTGGAGCTATTAGAGGATGTCGTAAAATATTGTGATAGTGCATATACATAGAACGTAACTTATATTTATAAATTAATTACGAATTCTTTGACATTAAATATAAATTTTATTTCTGTCGACATTTTAACAAAGAATGGCGCAGAATTAACTTTTTACAAAAAACTTTTCTATTTGACTAGGTTTTTCAGTAAAATTGTTCAAGTTTGATTTGGTTATGAAACAAAACTATACAGATCTGAGTTACGAAAGTAACAAAATGTTGCAAAGTTTATTATCCTTCTAAATAATCTTTATTTTTATTTTTATTGTATTTATAACAATGTACCGTAATTTCGGTTAAAATACCGTGCCATATTTTAACCGAAATTCTATTAATGTAGGTGAATAAGTGCAGTGATTAAATTATAAAAGCACAATACAAAATAGACAAGTTCACACTAAATTTGTAATTATTTATGTATATTGTTCAATAAAGTATATGGACGGTATTGACTATTATAGACTTTCAAGAATTTGAATAGGAGGTCAATAACTATGTTCTTTTGACGTCCACTTAAAGGAATGATGCCTTTACAATGTCGTAAGCAAGTGTGCATCAAATTTCGTTCTTTGTCAATGTGACAAACATGCAAATCCATGCAAAAAAGCTTGAATGCTTATTTTCACCAAAATATGTATTACAGACAAAAAAAAAAGTTTATTTTAGACATAAATGTAGCAATATACTTTGCACGTGGAACTTTCAGTACCTACTTATGTAAATACTATTATTAGTATTTTGACCACCGTCAAATATTTTCAGAAATATTTTTACTTCCGATTGGTTTTCAGCCAATAACCTCATGTTAAATGCGAAAAAGAACCAATGCATTCGATTCTCTTTTCCTAATGTGAACCAAGCCTGCGATCACAATTTATTCGAAACTTCAATGGGGCGCTCATATAACTAAACTTTCTAATTAGCTCGGCTTAGCTCTGCTGCTTACGTTGTTAGGAGAATAAGACAATTGACAGATGTAGCAACTACTAGACAAGTGTACTTTAGTTACTTTTACAGTCTAATATCTTACGGAATACTTCTATGAGGGAGTGCAGTCGACATTCAGACTATTTTTATTTTACAAAAAGAGCAATTCGTGCCATTTACGGTTTAGGATCGAGAGACTCACTGAGAGAATTATTCAAGGAAATAGGTATACCTACTTACTTTTGCATCACAATTCATATTTGAAAATATAATGTATGTAAGGAAAAATATTTCCATGTTCAATAAAGTAAGTGATTTTACAGATAAAAATTTACGTAATAAGAATGACTTAGCCCGTATTACAGGTTGAAAACAGTCATTAAGTCTTTTATGGGGAAGTGTATACTTTTTTATAATAAATTGCCAGAATCGGTCCTTGATATGCCGGACAGGAAATTCAAAGCCTATGTAAAGAAAGTACTTTGTGAGAAGGCTTATTATAGGACCGATGACTATCTTAAAGACAAAAAATCTGGCTTGAGCTTGGCGCAAGTCCCTTTTAAAGGTTTGTATATTTAGACATGTCATAATTTAGGTACATTGGTACATATTAAATTAACAAATAGACATTATTTTAAATTTCGTAATTCTTATAATTCAATTTAATTATGACATAACAAAACAAACAATGTAATCTCAGTCCATCCATATAACTAATATTATCTTGGGTGTTTATCTATATATGTATTTATCATAAAATATCGTTAAGTTAGTATCTCATAACACAAGTTTAAAACTTACTTTGGGGCTAGCTTAATCAGTGTGATTTGTCCTTATTTATTTATTTATTATTTATGTTTTTAGTTTGTTACTTGACGTCTTCGAAGAAAACGTGCAGTGCAGTTTGTTGCCGCTTCTTCTGCACTTGCGCCTAGGAAACGGCATAAACTTAGCTGTAAGTAACGATTTGACGTCAACATTTGTGCAAAACAAAACAAAGTGACTATTATTAAGAGATATTATAAATATCCTATGGTAATAAAGATATTTTGAATATATATTCATACAGACATGAAAAACACAGGACTCACCTTTCATAAACATTTTAATAATCCATACTTGTCATCTGTGGAAAGTGTTTCAGGTACAATGCAAAATGTACCTAAGCCAAGCGTTGTATTGTAACTCACCGCTCGTTGCGGTGACCGCCCCCACCCGACGACGAAGCGTGACCTTGTCGCGACCATTCGCATGCATATTTGTCTATGTGTGTGTTTGAGTGTTTCGTTGTTATTAATGTTAGTTTGCGTAAAAAATTAATAATGTGAAACACTTAAAACAATCTATAGGTGAATTTTGTATCTGGCTTATAGATATCACCATTCGTTGTATGCTTTTCATAGTATACTACGAGTACTTACAGGATCCTCCTTCGAATTGCTCTATATAGGATATTTCCTACCTTACCCTATAGTTGAGATATTCAAAATCTCCAATTTCAGCATCCATTTTAATAAAATAAACAATTTCATAAACTAAACTAAACGTAATATTATAGTCGGAAAGGCCGACCAGGTTACGATCGATTTAGTCGATCCTCATTAGGGCGAGCATTAGGAGCTGCGACCCGATGATTTCGCTGCACCCGTTGCAATGAGCACCATCTCGCGCATTTCCACCCGCGCCGCCTCGCGCGTCGTTCTCGTAGCTCGTACCGTTGCCCAGACTGCTTAACTCGTACATGCGAATCCTCGTGATCTTTGGCCACGGACGATACTCATATGTACATATGAGTATCACAGAACATAGCCCGGGTTTTCCGTAACTAAGGTCTGTATTTTTCGCTATCTGCTTAGCAGTAGGAGCTGTAAATTAGAGTAGACAGTCCCTAGGGATTTCCACGTACTGCCCGAGTTCTATTTGATTTTTAGCTCGACTACATATCTGCGGCGGAAAACATCGCGGCAGCTGAAATATTGGCTTTTATAACGCGAGCAACAACAATTTTCACATCACTGCGATAAACTTTCACATCACTGCGATAAACTTTCACATCACTGCGTATTTTTCGTTGAAACACGAACGCGTGGATCGGCCGAGCACAAAAATACGAATGAGGCTAGACGGGGCGAGGCTGACCGGTTAAATGTCAGACTACCGTCACAAACAAAATATTTTTTTTTAAATTTCAAGTTATGGTTCGGCTAACGCATAATATACGATACTACATGTATACCTATATTTAGGTATTTATGTATACAACGTCCCTTTTAATTATTAGTACAAATATTTTAAGGGCTGGTTCATGGAAGTAAGAAAAACGGTTTACAAACAAAATTATTAAATTAATTACGACACCTTCTGTATGCGGACTACTAAAATTCATTCATAGTTGTAAACAATCATTGGCGCCGCTCATCGCATTCTATCTACCTCTCACTACGGCAGGTTGTGTATGATAGACAGAGACAAACGTATTTTAAAACTTCGAATGTCAGTGTTTAAAAATTTGTATTTGGGAGATTTCCTTCAAATCCGGGACCGCGAGCAATGAACGGGAAAAATGTGTTTTCATGAACTGCATGATAAGTCTCATAGTTTTATTTCAATGTAGTAAACATTTTTTTTTTTTAATTTACCTAAATGTCTAGGTACTTAAATAAGTTTCTATTAATAAATACAGATACACTATCACGTCTTTATCCCTAACGGAGCAGACAGAGCCCAGGCCACTTTTAGCGTGATGGTGGGCATGAAGGTAAATCATAATAATGATGGGTTGCTAACCACATCGCCTATTATATAAAAAGAGATTAATAATGGTATGATAGCGGTTACACGTATTCTGATTAAGTTTTTCGTCTGAAAGGTAACCCGATCAAAAGTGTTTTTAGCTATGATTCAAGATTTTTAAGCCTTTCACTAAGTGTACGATAAATCTCACAATAACTGTTGACATTATTTAACCAAGGCCTTTAGTGCTGATGATAGTGTGTAAGCGTTCTAATACTACAATAGCAACGTTACGTAATGTACCATCTGTATTTTAACTTTTCTACGACAGAGCTTCTAACAGCTGCTAGCGCATCGAACCTATAAGTAGGTATGGTCTAATTTTGTGATTTAAGGTGAAGATATAGGCAAATGACCTTGAAGTGGCGCCCTCATTTGAAATAAATTGTTAACTCGTAAATATGGAGATAATTTCCATATTACTCTTCGTCATGCACTAGATAGCCCTTTAAATTATTTTATAAACCACCGTTGAAAGTATTTACATTAGTCCGTCTAGCTTTAAAACTTGCCTCCGCCAAAAGTGGCCACGGCAAGTTTTAAAGCTAGACGGATCACCAATAATAGTTTTAACGGCAGTTCATAAAATAATTTAAAGGGCTATCTAGTGCATGACGTAGAGAAATATGGAAATTATCACCATATTTACGAGTTAACAATTTATTTCACACTTCAAGGCCATTTACCTATATCTTCGCCTTAATACAAATTCCGGCAGATGGCATTTTTCATTTATGAATGAATTTGCGTAAGTGGGCGTGTAGGCAACGTATTTTAATAGTAAACAAATAGTACGAGATACATAAAATCTTCTACAGGCTGTTCTAATGTGTCCCTTTATGGAAAATTTGTAATTCAGTTTTCTCGAAAACTAACCTGCCGATTTCTTATTTTTTGCTACTTAACAGTTTTTCTTATTTATATGAAGCAGCCCTTAAAGTATTTGTACTTAATTAAAAGGGACGTTGTATATATCGAAAGGGTAATCATCGAATTATAATATAAATAAACTTTGAAAATGCATTTTCTGCAATCAAATTTAGAGTTTAAACTTTAAACATCTGGTAAAAAATGTGCAGGATTTTTAATATTTTTTTAATCATTTATTATCATTGAATATTCCAGATAACGAATCTAGGCTTAACTCGAACCCCCACAACTAAAACATTTTTGCTTGGACGCCCACAAATATACAGGGTGACTTTTAATTAACTGGCCACATTTTTGGGGCAAGTTCAGTCCATGATGCTGAACTACTTTCTATAAAAATTATCGATTTTAATAACTTTTTTATAGGAAGTAGTTCAGTATCATGAACTGAACTTGCTCCAAAAAAATTGCCAGTTAATTAAAAGTTACCCTATATTGTTTATTAAACTGAACTATTCTTAAAAACTGGAATTTAAACTTATTTATTTATTTCAGACAAGTGAAGAGGGCTTTGAAAAAATTAAGTGACATTAAGTATATATTTGTTGCATCTGATGCAAATCACATGGTGAATGAACTGAACAGTGCCTTAAACGGTTTCAATATAAAAATTGTCACACTACAACCCTCGAATCCTCATCTAGACTTGGCAATTCTTGGACAAGCAAATTATTTTATTGGAAATTGTGTTTCTTCTTTTACAGCTTTTGTAAAAAGAGAAAGAGATAGCAGAGGCTTACCATCGGAATTTTGGTCTTATCCATTTCGTAAAAAACAAAAACATGATGAATTTTAATGTACTTATCACATTTCACTAAAGGTCACATACATACCTACCTACTTAAGTAAATAATATAACTTAGTAAACAATGAAATAATAGATTACAGCCTATTTACGACTGGATTACAAGATAAAAATAAGAGTACAGTACCTCCCTAACCTACTGTGACCTGTGACAGTACTTATTGTAACTAAGTGAATTAGAAAATACTTCATATCCTGTGGATATAGTAATTAGTTTAAATCATTAATTTTAAATGGCCTATGTCCAGAATTAGAAGATATGCGGCTGAAATGGTGATTAACCTAGCTTTTCGGGCGTTGCGCGGCCTGCAAGTTTTTCGTGCAGCTACATGTTACATTATATTTTTTATATTATATTATTGCTACATACCTACATGTTCAGTTCAGAAAATGGGTAAAAAAGACTGCAGTGAGTAAAGGAAACATCAAAAAATGTGGGCGGCAATCTTGGAATCAAAATTTGTTTGCAGTTTTGAGTTCGGCGGTCGCGGGGTGCTTTACCCCAGCATACAAAATTTCAGACCTCTTCGATGTTCCAGTAGGACGTTAAGAACAAATAAAATTAAAATTCTAAAATACATACGTCATCTTGGGTTGCAAAAAAAGTCAGGATTTGAATTACCCGACGCAAAAAACCCTTAAATTTAGAATTTTAGCAATTTTAGTCAAATCGGATGCAGCTGACAACTGGCGGCCATCTTGGAAAAAACATGCAGCGCTTTGTGGGAATGACTCCGCCTACGACCTTGCCACGCAGCTCGGTCTGAGGCCTCGCTGGAGAGCTTGGGCTTCGGTCTCGCGGTACACACTCAGAAATACTCCTTGTATAGCGGCCATCTTGAATTTTAAAAAAATCAAAAAGCAAATGTCAGTCATCAAGTTTACAACCCTCTACATTATGGGGGAAAAAACACGCCCCTAACCCGAACCATTTTCGCTTGGGCCGTACCCCTTAAGGATATGGTGATCTTCAAGATGTCAGAGTTTTTTGGTACTCGCTGGAGCACCCTCTACACGACGGTATATCAATCATTAACTCTGTCCCCTGTCACCCTGGAACAGGTCAAACAACTATGTATGTCGAAGAAAGAAATAGATGGCCGATCATTAAAAATGATACGGTAAGGTCAGCACCCCACCTCGCGCTGACTTATGAGAAGATTCCTTGTGAAACCACATCACAGCTTAAACTATCTAGTATAACGATATCTCAATAAGTCATGGCTACGCCAAGTCATAGTTGCACAGCTACGAGTAGTGCACCGTACCTCATACGAGCTAAGACTGATGTCGACCGTGCGTTGCTTTTATACGCCGTACACAACAAGTTAGTAGTGGGGGTTGTTTACGCAGAATCGCTGCAAAACAACAGCTGCGCTAAACACGTGCAGGATATGTAGGTGGTAGGTGCAGTGGTAATGTAGGTTTATATGTATATTATTTTAAATAAGTTTCGTATAAATACCTAAGTACTTGCTTTAAATAAAAGAAGAAATTAAGTAAAATCACTTTTGCTCACATATATTTTTTATTTAAAATGTATTACCATACCTGCTTGGGGGGGAGCCAGCTGGTACATTCTAAATGTACCAGCTGGCTTGTCTTTCTGTGAATCGCTTGTATCGACAAAGGAACTTGGTAGACTCAGTAATTTTCTCAAAGACAAAACATTAATTCCTCCAACGGAACCAATAAAGCACAGATCTATATATCTCTTACAAAGGGACTACTGAGAACAAAGGTGCAGATCGTAGAAGCCGATTAAGTCCGCCATTTGTTAAAAGTGTATTTTTACTTTGGAACCAAATGAAGAATAACCTACCTAGTTAAAATAGTTCAGGGGCAGTTACATATTTTGTCGCTGTGCTGTGCCTAATACTGGTTGACTGGTAAATTACGTATCACGTATCATACTTATTGACATCATAAATCATGATTAGCCAAAGGGTACCAAAGGTACCGCCGCCTTATTGGCTCGTTACTTGTAACCGCTTAAACTCGCGCGCAGCGTGGGTGTCCACACTTTGTTTTTATTGGATTATTTTTCCGACCCAAATATCGACCAATAGAATTGCACCATTCCACGTCACGTGGTACAACCTACATGGTATTATACTGATAATTTTTTGAATATTTTCTCTGTTGTACCACGTGACGTCGAATGGTGCAATTCTATTGGCCGACATTTGGGACGGAAAAATAATCCCCCGAATACCACACGAGCTTCAAAATTATCTGGCATTTCCCTCAAGGTTCCCTGCAAACAAATAAAGTCGTCAAGTTTTTCAGGAAAAATCACTCGCGCTTCGCGCTCGTGATTTTTTAACCTGAAAAACTTGACTCCTTCATTTGTTTGCAACGAACCTATCGGGAAATACCCGATAATTTTGAAGCTCTTGTGGTAATTATAAGTGATAATTTGGTCAACTTTGAAGCACCTATTTTTTATACAGGCTGACTTTTAAACCACCAGCCAAATTTTTGGAGCAAGTTCCGTCCATGATACTGAACTAGTATCCATAAAAACAATTAACGAAAAACTAAAATAAAAATTCGCCTTTTCATACAAATCAGCGCTCAGTCAAACGAATTTTCTATAGGAGGACGAAAAATTTTCATGGATATTTAAAAACTTTTTTTTATTCAAAGTACTGAACTCACTCATGGACTGAACTTGCTCCAAAAATTTGGCTGGTGATTTAAAAGTCAGCCTGCCATATATTTGGAACGAAAATCGAGTACTTAGTGTACAAAATTAATGAAAAAAGTACAGTGCTCGATTTTTTCAATAGAGGTATAACTACGTCATTGTCTTTCTCATAGTCCTCTCCATCCACTGGTTGTCTGGAAGAGATCGCTTTAAGCGATAAGACCGCCCATTGTACTAGTGTTATTTTAAGTTATTTGTTTATATTGTTTTTTCTTTTGGTGTACAATAAAGAGTTTTCTATTCTATTCTACGTGAGTACTGGTTCTTATTCTGTGGTATAACCCTAGACTTTTGAGCAAAATGGTGGTATAAGTTTCAGCAATTACTTGCGTTCCCTTCGTTCTAGGAGGTCTGGGAATCTGATGTCTACGTGTTCGTCTTGTGAAGGCGTAGTTTAATTGGTATAGTTAAGTTATGAAATACTCTGTGTCTGTCTTCTGTGATTTTGTGAATTTTTAAGAATCCAAATCCGTCCATGTATAACGCTAAAGCAAACTTTTCCCTGTTTTCCCTCCTCCACTATTTTGCAACATTTTGTATAGAATTAAGTCCTTACGCTCGACCACAGTTATACGCGACAGCGACGTCGCTGTCGCGTATATTCGTGGCCGAGTGGTTAGTATGCCTCTCAAGACTGAAATCCGTCGATAAATAATGCTATTGCAAACTTCCCCCACTTTTTCCCCTTATTTTCCCCCCAATCAAAAATCGCGATTAACTTAATAGTTTAAATAAATCAAGGAACTTGCGTGCCAACTTTCGTCAAAATCGGTTGAAAAATGCGATCTGTAGGCGAGAACACAGACAAAATATTTTTTTAACTAATCTCGAAACTGAGACGCTTCGCTCGCTCGGTCAATAAATGTTATTTTCTACAAATATATTACAGCACGCAAGTTCCTTGATTTATTTAAATTATTAAGTCAATCGCGAGTTTTGATTGGGGGGAAAATACAATAATACCCTTTATTGCACAAAAGTAAAAAACAGAACATAATTATCTTAAAAATTAGGAAATGCGCAAAAGGCGGCCTTATCGCTAAGCAATTTCTTCCAAGCAACCTCGTTTATATAGAAAAAATGATGGGAAATTAGGTAGTGCGGGGTGGTCAATATAATAAACATACTTATATACAATAATTATAATAAACATACATACACCTAATACTTAAATACATACATACAACTTACACAAAGAAAACATAACAGGACAAAATGAAGAAACTAATTTAAGTGGAAACAAGAAAAGGAAATTACATTTCATAAGGATAGAAAATGCGATTTTACTTGGGATTTAAAGCTGGCTAGCGTTTGGGCGCGTCGGATAGTAAGTGGTAGTGAGTTCCACAGACGTACGGCTCGAACAGACAAAGACCGCGAGTAAAAGTCGGTGGAGTGAGCAGGAATTCTTAAAAGGTTTTCAGCGCTGCGTAGTGGACGCCCTTGAGACTCACTAAATAGAATAAATGATTCTCGTAGATAGTTAGGATTGAAAAGAGTTGTGTATAATATAACATTGACAGGGTATGCCAGTCACGGCGACGTCGGATCGGAAGCCACTTGAGTTCATTAAATTGCGAAAATGAGAAATATGGTCATATTTACGAAGGCCATACAGCCTGACTTTTAAACCACCAGCCAAATTTTTGGAGCAAGTTCAGTCCATGATACTGAACTACTTTCTATAAAAAAAGTTATTAAAAATCGATGAAAATTTTTTGTCCTCCCATAGAAAATCCGTTTGACTGAGCGCTGATTTGTATGAAAAGGCGAATTTTTATTTTAGTTTTTCGTTAATTGTTTTTATGGAAAGTAGTTCAGTATCATGGACTGAACTTGCTTCAGAAATTTGGCTGGTGGTTCAAAAGTCAGCCTGTATATGTATCGAATAAACATGTTCTGGAGACGCTCAAGCTTATCAAGTTGCTCCTCAGTAGGCCCGGGATAACAAGTATCAGCGTAATCTAGGATAGGAAAAAGTAGGGTGTGCGCGAGCGTAACTTTAGTATCCATTGGAAAGAACTTACCAAGTCTTCGCAGTGCTGCAAAAGAGGCAAAGATCTTTCTACTAACTTCAGCAACTTGTGGTGACCAAGAGAGATTTTTATCCAGTTGTACACCTAGATTTTTGACACAATTATTAAAATTAATAACAGTCCCGTTAAATAGTACTGGCGGAAGCTGACCAAAATCAATCCCACTTAGTAACCCCGAACTACCCACAATGATACAATGAGTTTTTGCAGGGTTGACAATCAAGCCATGATTTCTACTCCAAAGAGAGATACGTTCTAAGTCTTTATTAGTATTACAGATGGCTGTGGAAATAGAATCAACGCTGGCTTGAGTGTATATTTGCAGATCATCTTCGTAAAGGTGGTAGGAAGACTGAAGCTGTGCAGTAATAGAGTTAATAAATATAGAAAAAAGAAGGGGAGATAGGACGCCACCCTGCGGAACACTAGCAAATGTAGTACACCAGGACGAATAAACATCCTCAAAGCGTACACGCTGCTGCCTTTCAGACAGGTAAGAATGAAACCAATCGATAACCGTTGGAGATATATTGAGAGATCGCAGTACACCCTGCAGAATATCAACGTCAACTGTATTAAAGGCATTGCTAAAATCCGGGTGCCCCTTGTTTCACAGACTGAAATTTCATAGAATTTCGATTCACAGAAAATTTTTCATAGAATATTGAATTCTTATATTTTTATTTTAAATATTATTGTTTCAAAGACTATTCACTTGAATGAAACACAATTTATAGAAACACAGTTTAATGAATTTTAGAATCTCATATTTTCATTTAACAAACTAATCAAACAGTAGAATATTTATTTAAAGAATATTGTTTGTTCGGTATAATCTTTAATGGAATTTTATTTTACTGAAAATTATTATTTAAGGAAGTATTTAGTAAAAACATTGTTTAATCAAATTAAATACCATACGAGTATAATAAGTTAGAATACATTATAAATCGCTACCACAATATAGGTTAGGGCAAACATAGCTTAGGTTAGGTTAGAACTGCGACCAACTGCTGGGAAAGTTTTATCCATTTTACTAGAATAGGGCAAACTTATAGGTTAGGTTACAACTGTGACCAACACACGCTGGGAAAGTTTTATTTATTTATTTATTTATTATGAGTTATGACACACTTAACAAATTGTCACCATAATTATACAATATATATAAAATAGTATACCATAGCTAGGCAACAACTCTTTAACAAGTGCATACAGCTAGACACTATATAAAACCATGAGAGAGCAAGTAAAATAAAATCATTTAAAATGTGCAATAAATACAAAAAATTGCAACAGCTGCGAAAAGAAAAAGTTGACTACACGCGTTATGTGTTGTATTTTAAAGTTTTATCCATTTTACTAGAATAGGGCCATTTTATAGGTTATAAATATTAACTAAACTTATTAAAAATAATAATATTTAATTTGATATTCTGATATTACAAACATCGCAAAAGTAAATGTTATTTGTAATAAAATTCTATGATTTCAAATTATTCATAACAAACATTCTAATTATTGATTTTCTGTGCAACGAAAATCTATTATTAAAAATTCTTTATACTGAGTAACCTACATATTGATTATTCTATGACATGATAATCTAAAATTTTCTAAATAACGAAAATCTGTTAAACTTTTGTCTGTATAAGAAAGTACACTCCTAAAATCCAGAAGCGTTAGGACAGTCAGCTGTTTGTTATCCATCCCCCTTCGAATGTCATCGGTAACTTTAATGAGAGCAGTAGTCGTACTGTGACCTGGACGAAAACCGGATTGGAAAGGATTGAGAAGTTTATGAACAGAAAGGAAATGGCTGAGCTGTTGTTGAACCACTCGTTCCAGGACTTTGGAAAGGAAAGGCAGTATGGATATAGGGCGATAATCAGACAGGGATGACGGGTTAGGTTTTTTTGGAAGAGGAGTTATGTTGGCATTTTTCCAATCGCTTGGGAAAACACCAGTTATCAAGGAATTGTTGAGGATAATGGTTAAAATAGGTAGTAAGATGTCAAGGATAGGTAGGATCATTTTCCGACTAATGTTTTCACTACCAACAGCATTCGATGTTATGGAACGCACCTCTCTCTCAATATCACAATCAGAAATCGGACTGAAGACGAAAGAAGGAATATCAGGAGTGGGATTAGAAGAAAGCGAGTTTAAGGTTTTTAATTTTATGTTGTTGTCCATAGCAACAGAATCTGAAAAATGCCTATTAAGGGTATCAACATTTAAACTACTAGGACTGTTACCCTGGGGCTTCCCAACTCCTAGCGTTTTAAGAAACTTCCAGACCTTCGCGGAATCTCCGCTTTGGACAGATTGATGTATATGGCGTCGTTGCGCCTCCCTAACCACCTTATTACAATGATTTCGGGCTTGGACATATGCGTCACGGTAAGTGTCAGGGTTTGATTTATATTTGGCCTTCGCTTTGATTTTCTTGGCTTGAATCAACTTAATTTCTTGCGTTAACCAAGGCGCAGGAAGGTGTTTCACACGGACCGGACGCACTGGGGCATGCTTGTCATAAAGGTGTAAGATTGTGGAATTAAACAAATGCAATTGATCATCAACCGACTCAGTATCTACTATAGATTGCCAATCGCAGCCACGGGCATCTTCACGGAGTTGTTCCAAATCAATAGCACCAAAATTACGCTGCATTAGGATTTTGGATTTAGATTTTGGGGGACGAATTTTATAGGAGAGGTAAATGAGGTCATGATAGGAAAAGGCATCCGCATTTTCCTGACCGAACTTAGCAACATGGTCGGAAGAAGAGACAAGAATGAGATCAAGTAGAGAAGGCCGGCGACCAGGAGTGTGATGTGTAGTCTCAAGGGGAAGGATTTTTAAGTTTCAGCTACCTGCTACTGACTTCATGCGCTGAGCCCGACAATCATTTTTCACCAAGCAAGTATTAAAGTCGCCCATGATTACTGAGTGGCTGTAACCGAGCAATAGGCCTTCCAGGAGATTTTCAACCTCGGAAAAGTAGTCGACAGATGAGGAATAACTATAAAAAACTCCTAGAAGTACTTTTGTGTGTGAAAGAGTGACTTCCAGAACAAGGTATTCAAAATCACTATTAGGACTAGAAGTGCTAATAACACTGCACGTGATATAGGAACGTAAATATATGGCAACACCCCCACCACCTCTGCCAACGCGATCGTGACATTATAATAAATATAAAAAAAGTAAAAAACAAAAACAAATATATAGTACCTACTCGTATATAAATTAAATATATACAAAAGTAGGCAAACAATTTGCACGCACATTACCCGCTAGTTAAAAAAATAAAAATAATGAAGGTGCATATAAGAAAATATCTAGTTTCCTATTTTTATGATGCCGGAAGTTAAATGATATATTAAAAGACAGCAATCTATTGCAATTTCACGATAAAGGTTTACTGGCAGAGACACGAGAACTTAGAAGACAAGAAATTTATAAAAAAAAAGAAGTTACCTGCGCCCTACCCTAACGCCGCTTCTGTGGAGGGGGGAAAACAGGGAAAAGTTTGCTTTAGCGTTATACATGGACGGATTTAGATTCTAAAAAATTCACAAAATCACAGAAGACAGAGTATTTCATAACTTAACCTTTTCACCGCGAGACGTTATGTCAGTTGTCGTGCCCCCAGCGCGAAGCGTAGTGAATCGAAAATAAGTACCTACAAAAAATAGGGATGTGCAATACTTACGTATTAAGATATCGATAATGATTACAATAGGTATAAGTATAGCATAAACTTAAGTCTCCGCGCGGATTGGATATACCATTTATCTGGCTGTCTATATAGGCTTAGAAATGACTGGGGCGATCTTGATGACGTTTTTACTATTAATAACATTTATCCGGATACGTTTTATTTAAGTACTTATAATACAAAATAATCCGCGGTCGCAGCTCCCAGGTATAGCTGCGATATTATAGGTTGTAAATTACAATATCTAAGTATGTGCGAGTGTTTCCATCCCAACGATACTACCTAAACATATGACAAACAATCAATGTAGGCAACTTTCAACTGGCAAAAATGGAAATCAAGGCGTGAATGGAAAACGATAATAATATATCATCATAGCGCACTCCCGATTTGCACTCCGGAGGTCGGGGTCGGCTACCTAACTTTTTGATGAACGTAGGTACAAACGAGCTGCTATAACAGCGGCGACATACATCCCTACATACTGACAGCGGTAAACGAGTTTGTTTTATACTATTTAGTGATAAAGAAATTCGCAAACATACATGTACATTAACTTCTTAAATTACTCTACTTTTATAGCAGTTGGTAACAAAATTATAAGTCCGTAGGTATTTACTACTCGCAATTGAAATAGGTAAAAAAAACCATGTTAAAAAACTTACCTCATTATCAATATCAAATTCATCATCTGTATTGAATTCTTCATTATCGTCGCCTTCAAGAATTCTTATCAATTCCTCCGCAGTAGTCATCACCACCAAAGAGAATTTAACCACACGAACGCAAGCCCAACACTAAAGAAGACGGCGCTCGCCTGTGACGTCACAAGCTGTCGCGTATATGAGACGTTCGCGCTGGGGAACTACCAACATTATGTTCTAAACATCTAGGCTTAGGGATGGGAAAATCAAATCCATTGCTGACATTTCGATAGTTCATTTACTAAGTTTCAAGGACATTAAATAAAATATACACAAATATTAGTATCAAAATTATTTATTAATAATATATGTGATAATTTTAGATCTTTTTATAGTGATATAGTCGGTATAAGAAAGAATATTTCAATTTACGTTTAATTTTTATCAGTAAATAAATCGTAAATGTCCCATCCCGCGTGTCACGTATATGCGACGTTCGCGGTGGACATTAATACAAAGTTATAAAAAATATATCTGATAATTCGTCAAACTTTTGAAATTATTTTTGAGTCTTCTAATTATACGATTATAGTGAATGTTATTGTAAATGATTACTAGACTACTTATATATCTAATATGAATATTTTTTTATCCGAATACAACAAAATGAAACAGAAAATTTGGATTTATAAGGACTGGTTTTATGTCACGTATATGCGACGCTCGCGGAATGGGCTCGAAAATGTTTGTCACATATACGTGACGTTCGCGGCTAAAGGGTTAACTATACCAATAAACTACGCCTTCACAAGACGAACACATAGACATCAGATTCCCAGACCTCCTAGGACGAAGGGAACGCAAATAATTGCTAAAACTTATACCCCCATTTGGCTCAAAAGTCTAAGGTTATACCACAGAATAAGAACCAAAACTCATGTAGCACCCTCTATTGAAAAAATAGAGCACTGTACTTTCTTCATTAATTTTGTACACTCAGTGCACTCAGTACTCATCGTTCCAAATATATTTATACAGGCTGACTTTTAAACCACCAGCCAAATTTTTGGACCAAGTTTAGTCCATGATACTGAACTACTTTCTATAAAAAAAAGTTATTAAAAATCCATGAAAATTTTTCGTCCTCCCATAGAAAATCGGTTTGACTGAGCGCTGATTTGTATGAAAAGGCATTAAAATCCAGTGCGTACTTCTAAGTGCACGTACATACAGAGGGGCAAACGGCGAGAAGGTTCTAATAGTCGTAATTGTTTAATCGACTGAAATCGAATTTTAATTAATTTTCATTCGCTTGGTTGGTGTCTTTGAATCGATTTAGCGCGAACAGAATGTTCTCATCACTAAATGTCACCACTGACATTATATTTGACAGTTCAAAACTGGCACTGTAGGTTCCCATACAAATTGAAAAATTTTATTTATCTAGTACCACATATTTAATAATATTAACGTACAGAAGTCTCACTCAGCAAAGAAATTCAAAGTAATACCTATCTACTCAATGTGGCTAGCGATATGGTTTAAGGTGAAGCTATAGGCAAATGGCCTTGAAGTGGCGCCCTCATCTATCTATCTATCTTATCTTATATATAAATAAAAATGAATTGTTGTTCGTTGGTCTGCTTAAAACTCGAGAACGGCTGAACCGATTTGGCTAATTTTGGTCTTGAAATATTCATGAAAGTCCAGGGAAGGTTTAAACGGTGAGAAATTATGGAAAAGGGAACGGGAAAGGGCGAAACGAAGTTTGCCGGGTCAGCTAGTTTGAAATAAATTGTTAACTCGTAAATATGGAGATAATTTCCATATTGCTCTTCGTCATACACTAGATAGCCCTTTAAATTATTTTATGAACCACCGTTGAAAGTATTTACATTAGTCCGTCTAGCTTTAAAACTTGCCTCCGCCAAAAGTGGCCACGGCAAGTTTTAATGCTAGACGGATCACCAATAATAGTTTCAACGGCAGTTCATAAAATAATTTAAAGGGCTATCTAGTGCATGACGAAGAGCAAGATGGAAATTATCACCATATTTACGAGTTAACAATTTATTTCACACTTCAAGGCCATTTGCCTGTATCTTCACCTTAATTTAGCTCACGTCAGAACCCAGCACCTGTTCGTAAAGATACCTAGACATCCATTGCAAGCCAATTACGTTCTTATTACTCTGGACAAACGATTCCTATAACTGAATTTACCACCCGAAGGGGCCGCCTGCGCGCATAGTAATAATGTAGGTACATTTTCGATACCTAAACGGGGAGTGACACAGGCCTGCTAGTACATACAGATCTGTGGCTGTACCTCATGAACCGTGATATCTAGACAGCTAAAATTTTCAGATATGATGTATTTCTATTGCCGCTATAACAACAAATACTAAAAACGAAATAAAATTAATATTCAAGGGGGGCTCCCATACAACAAACGTGATTTATTGCCGTTTTTGGCTTAATATTAATAACGGCAACAGGTAGACGCTTGAAATATTTACAGAATATTTCGTAACAATGTATAATCACTTTAAAAATAAATAATTAAATATTTAAGGGGGGCTCCCATACAAAAATCGTACCGTTTTTTGCTCGATATTATTAACGGCAACAGGTAGACGCTTAAAATATTCACAGAATATTTAATTGTGTATTTACTTTAAAAATAAATAATCAAATTAAAATAAAAATTTAATACAACAAAAGTGATTTTTTTTGCCGTTTTTTGCTTGAAATTAATAACGAAAATAGGTAGACCCTTAAAATATTCACAGAATATTGACTTCTTTGAGGAGACTGCTTGGAGCCGAGCGCTGTTGATGTCATTAAATTTTTGAGCCAAATTGGAAATAGTTCTCTGCACTAAAGAAAGGTGCATCCCAGAGTTTTTGTAGGTTTGCTTCCACTGGGATACTATAAATACATAATACGATAAATTCTAAGTTTTAGAATACATACATACACAATATTATTTTTACTTTTTTAAATACATATTTATATTTACAATTTTCGACTTTATTTTTTTTAATATTTATGTACATATTTTTTTTTTAAACTAGAATCTTTCATAATTTCAAATACAAAAGAAAAATAGAGCTCTATCAAGTAACTTATTTTCAAATACCTATTCCAATTGATGTATTTTATATGCGTGTATTATTATGTATACCTATCTACCAAATTTATATATTTATTTATACTTTATTGTACACACATATACATACATGTTTAAAGTACAACAGGCGGACTCAATGCTAAAAGCATTCTCTAACAGTCAAACCTTTGGGTCGATTGGAGAGAAATTTACCATCTGAATAAGTCGTAAGTAAGTAAGTCCTAAGTAGCATAGCCAAAGAGCTTGGAATGTACATAAGCAGAACCAATGCAGGATGCATTGGTCAAGAAACTTGAGCTGGTGGCCAAGAACCTCAAAAAGCTTACATCAAAAAATGTTGGTAGCTTCACTTCTCAAATCCATTCATGAGCCGTAAGGACCAATTCTACGAAAAAAAAACTGGTTCACGAAACGCCATAATAACTTGTACAGCTGCAACCAACGGATGCAACTCTGGGGTCTATAGTCTATTTCCTTCAATTAAAAAGTTTTAGTTTTTAGTTCTTTATTTAAGCCTTAACAGCGTAAACTCTAGGAGGGAACAGAGACTTCTTCCTTATTTCTTTCCTGGTCTTGATTTTAGCTTCATGTTTGGTCAGCGCTTTACGCATGGCTCTAGTCTTCTTGGGTCTTAGGTCCAGGGGCTTATACTTCTTGTTCTTGTAATGATTACGAAGATTAACCTTCATCTTCTGGTGGTAGACAATGTACACACGTGCAATTGCTTTTCTCACCACACGGCTGTAAATATAAAAGCTAAACTTACAAACAGGACTTAACATTCCCTAATTTAATAATCCTTATATTATTAAATAGTAAATAATCACCAATGATCGGAACTTTGGATGCTATTACTATCAAAAGTATGGATATGACCAACATTCTCGAGAATTCTCGGGAATCGGAATCGGTATCTTCTATAACAACGTTTTTCTCTGTATGATATTTCACGCAATAAAAAAATGTATATTGTCAGAAAAAATATTTTAATTGTACGAAAAATATTGTTCAATTAGTTTTAAGGTATTTTCTATTAAGTAAGACTTGTTGGATGAAAATAGCTCCGAAAATTTTCGCTAAAGATATTAGTGTATTGTTATAAGTAAGTATCCATTGATATATTTTCATTTAGAAAATAAAATTGGTTTCAATCTGAAGCCTTTTCATTATTTTCTGTTGCACTTTTTAAGATGACCCTATATTTATATTATTAAGTATCTACTGTGTAAATCCAAACACTGAATTAATAAATAAACGGATATTTAAAATAAACACTATTTCACACATTTTTAATAATATTAAATATTTTTCCCGAGTATTCCCGGGATTATCGTCATATCCATATTAGTGATATCGTTCCAAATAGAACCCAGATTCCGATCATTGATAATCACTGATAGGAAGGGTTCACTTGTGAAAGGTCTTTCTGTTAACAGTACAATAAGAGTAATTTATACTAAAAATTTCTCTGTCTTCACTTCCTTTTATTAAACAACTATCTGTGCCCGCGACTTCGTTCGCGTGGTTGTCGGAACGTAATGTTATATAGCCTAAAGCCTTCCTCTATAAATGGACTACCCAACAAAAAAAGAATTTTTCAAATCGGACCATTAGTTCCTGAGATTAGCGCGTTTAAACAAACAAACAAACTTTTCCGCTTTATAAAATTAGTATAGATTTAATAACCCCAGTGCCTCAATGAATTTTTAAACCATTTGGGTTAAGTTTAACACAAGACAAAAGTAACTTAAATTTCAACTGTTGTAGGTATTGTAAAAGTTGTAAATTGAAAATAAACAGTTGCATATCAAGAGCATTATACAAAATAGTGTCACTGCTACTTGCAAGGAGGTTAAAGAAACATCCTACCCTTTGGCCTAGTGAGAGGACGCATTGCTAGCGCTTTCGCAAATTAACACATTGCTGGACACTTAACCAGACAAAATAGATATAACAATTGATTTACATCTATAGACATAGTGTGTCCTACAATGTGTTAAGCAACCCCAGATTTGGTCCGCATTTTAATGGGTGACCACAAGAGGCATTAAAAATTCTCGAGCTACTTGTGCTTTAGAAGGAATGCAAAGCCATTGGTTCCGGCTGTCAGCTGTATATGGCAGTTGTCAAGCTATGTCTGAAGCCGGCAGCTTGAAAAATCTGACACCAGCGTGGACCATTTAGAGTAAATAATATGGCGATAAACAATCCAAGCATTTGTTGATGGCACTTATAAGTAACTAAAATAGTACCATACTATGCTATAGTAAACCCATACACATTATAAAAGAAATAAATAGAATAGTTACTACTGTATTTATAAGAAACTAGCAGTCCACCCCGGCTTCGCCCGTGGTACACACATAGCCTATGTCACTCGGGAATAGTGTAGCTTTCCAATGGTGAAAGAATTTTTTAAATCGGCCCAGTACTTTTTGAGCCTATTCATTACAAACATACAAAAATAGGTACAAATCTTTCCTCTTTATAATATTAGTGTAGAAGTGTAGATGTAGAAGTGTGGATTATCTAATAAATAATGAATCTTACATTTTAGAAAGTTTTGAAGCCACACCTCCTGTAACTTTAGCTACTCTAAGGCTAGTAAGCTCAGTTTTGAGCTCTTCTAGCTGTTTGAAGAGCTCCTTTTTATCCTTGGTTCGTAACTCAGAGCACTTGACTTTACCCTGAAAATAAAAAATATATAAAAATTTATACGAATTAAAATTATTTGTTGTAGCAACCTCCCACAAGAGAAATGTTAGTGGTCATAAAATAACCATTGACTGATGTGCCTTCATTAAATACATTGTGTTGAAGTAATATGATTAAGTGTTTGGGATTGATTTCATAATTATAAATAAAAAAAAATTAATTTGAATTGAATTGAAGTGTGCAGAGTGCATTAGAGGTTACTTTCGAATTATTTCAACTCATAACAAGTAAAATGGCAATTTTATTTTTCTTAGAAATCTTTAATTATGTATATGTAAATATTGCCCTAATTTAATCATTATAACACTATAAAATATGAAAGTATTCCCTTTCCCACATAGTGTAAACAGTGTAGGCATAGGTATTGAACTTCAGTTTATACAACATGCCACAAAAATGTATCAAAATATCCAACAAGAAACACAACGAGGAACATTTTTAGTAAACATGATTTAAGTTTTACACCAGATTAATTAAATAAATGCAGATTTAAAAATGACCAACCATTTTTAATGTTTTTAAATCGTCTTCACTTCACCACAACTTTGACGTAAAAGACAGAATGATATTTAGACTGACTGACATAAACAGATGCCAATATAAATGCCACAAAGGTAGATTAGTAGGTAGTCATTGGGTGCGTTCGTTTTCCACTCGACAACGGTCGTTTCGTTTACACAGAGTCGAAAACGCTTGAATATTTTTTCTGCTGTAAATGTAGTAACCGAACTAAATGTGTTTTTACGGATTAAAATATGGTAACAAAAGTAACAGTGACTGAAATCCTGTGAAGTGTCAAAAATATTTTTTTTAATAAAAAGTCGAGGCAGAACGTGTAAAGGGCGCTTCTCGACAAGATTTCGCTTGACCTTCCGACGCCCTTGGTCGTAAGCGTACGCTGCCTAGACTAGTTTTATGATAGATGCGCTTGACTTCCATTCCAGCTGTATGTATGCAAAGCTAGCATACAGCATAAGTCTGCAGGAGTTTACTTCTGCAAACTTATGCTGTATGCTATCCTGTTACTTTTCCTTCATCCTTCTCGTTCACCTAGTAAGTGAAAGAGACAATATCACTTTTCTCTTTCACTATCTCTTTACTTTACCGATACACATATCACAGATTAAAAAAAACTTAACAGTGCAGTAAAGGATTTCTATACATTTTTTTGCTCTAGAGCAGAAAAGTTCCGCTTTGTGCTGCATATGTTACTTTATTATTTGACTAAATATCATAAATAATTACTACCATTTTCTACTAACCACTCTATTTTTTTTTGCATGACATTTTTTGGAAAGGGACAAATGGCCTCTGTCCTCTATCTTGCTTGGCTCGTTTAGCCTCTGTCAATTTTGGTAGCCCCGAATTAAATCTTATGACAATAGGATAAGGTGTGTTTTTCAAAAACATGTATTTTTTATATTTGAGAACTACTCGGTCCTGTTTGAATGGTACGTCCATGGTCGCACGTCACTTTGACAGTATTTTTAGAAACCGTCATACATTTGACAGATGCTTACTCAAATGTCACTATGTGACATTAACTCAATTTTGATCGCCATTACAAAAAAATATTAGCTAAAATGTTGCTATGATAAAAACAATTTAGAATTTTCGCCTTCCTGAAAAAAAAACCTAATGTAGTGTAGAAGATTTCATCGTTTCAGTTTCATCGCTGTATTTATTGTAATTTGTCTCATTTTTGAATCATCATCATCTGAACGTATTCTCGGTTACATATCATCTGAACGTATTCTCGGTTACATCCTCAGCGGTAGGTAATGCTTCAAAGCCCGGGGTCCGCTCCCTAACCTAGGTTATTTTTTTTAATTCAATTTTTATTGTCCATCAAAGACAGTGTACAATAGGCGAACTTCACTTGATTTGACTAGGACCTAGGTTACTGGTTTTTACACAGAGCGACTGCTGTCTGAACTCCGCAACCCAAAGGGTAGAAAGAATCACAACCAATCCTAGGATAGGTTTAAACAAACGGTAGATGGCGTTCGGGACCCACAGCTTAACGTGCCTTCCGAAGCACGGAATCATCTATCTTTCCGGACAATCAGGTGATTCAAGCCTGTACCCTTGTATTTCTGGGTTAGAATAGAACCACTTCATCTCTTCCTGTGGATGTCGTAATAAGAGGCGACTAAAGGACTAAGGACTTAGCATAAACATCTCGTGCTACAATTGCATTCCTAAGGAGTGTCAAAGGCGGGCAGCGGCCGGTTGAAAAACTTTTCGCACAAACACATTCCCAAAGAGGGTTAATGTCAGGCAGGCGGCCGGTTGTAAAACTATAGCCAAATTATTTAAACTGTACCGGTTATTTCTTGTCCACTTTACTAGGTCTTTGGCATCCTTGGGTGACCAGACCATTGACATGCATGTTATATTTGGAGAAGAAAAAGTGGGAAAGCGCACCCCGGGCTCCAAAGCAGCACAGCTAAGGATGCAACCACGCGCTTAGACGAAGAACTGAGATGATTCAAGCCTGCAATATCCAAATCAGACTGGAAACAAATTCCCTGTGGGATTTGAACCACGACCTCCGGATCACAAGGCAATCATGGAGGCAGTCGAAAATGTCTCTTTTTTTAATGATCGTTCATATTATTAAACTGTAAAAAAAGTGGCAAAGTAGGCTTATTAAATAAGTATCTGAGAAGTATTATACAATGCAGGTACAGAATCACAGAGACAGAAAAAAAGCGGCCAAGTGCGAATCGGACTCGCCCATGAAGGGTTCCGTAGCAGCAAGTAACATTTTACGAATTTATGACGTATTCAAAAAAAAGTACTTACTATGTATCGTTCAAACCAATTGTCGGTGGAAGTTTGCATGGTAATGTACATCATAATTTTTTTTTATAGATTTATCATTCTCTTATTTTAGAAGTTACAGGGGGGGGGGACCAACATTTTACAACTTTGGAAGTCTCTCGCGCAAACTATTCAGTTAAGAAAAAAAATATGTTAGAAACCTCAATAACATTCTTGAAGACCTATCCATAGATACCCCACACGTATGGGTTTGATATAAGTATGGGAAACCCCAAAATTTATTGGTTTTTTTTTTTCTATTTTTGTGTGAAAATCTTAATGCGGTTTACAGAATACATCTAGTTACCAAGTTTCACCAGTATAGTTCTTATAGTTTCGGAAAAAAGTGGCTGTGATATGGACGGACAGACAGACATGACGAATCTATAAGGGTTCCGTTTTTTGCCATTTGGCTGCGGAACCCTAAAAAGTAAATATAATATTTTATATCCAGATATCGTAATATCTTAATACAAGTAATTATTTCGAAAAAATTGTCATACATATACAGTCATACAGATATCGAACATTATGCTGGCAAACGCATGAAAACATAACCCTTCTTTTTTAGTTGGATAGATAAAATGATGAATAAAATAAGATCTGCTCTACCTACAGGAACCATACGTCTCAATACAAAATTTAAAAAAAAAATCAGCCATGTTTTTATGGACTGGATTACATTTTTGTTCATATAATTATTTTTATTTTAACGATTAAATCTTTGAAATTCTTGGCAATGTTTGTATTTCAGTAGTGTTTTGTGGTGTAGTGTAGTTATACATGAAATGTTGTAACATTGTTAGTGTGAATGTATTATTTGTTGTTCTAAGCTTTGATTGTACTCTATTGACGACCTCTGTGGCGTAATGGTTAACACGCTAGACCGCTAATCCGGAGGTTCTGGGTTCGATTCCCAGCCAGGACAATTTGAAAAAGGCCATTTTCCAACTTGCCCTGGGTCTTGGGTGTTTATCTATATATGTATTTATCATAAAATATAGTATCATTGAGTTAGTATCCCATAACACAAGTTTAAAACTTACTTTGGGGTGATTTGTCCGTATATATTTATTTATTTAATGTACTGAATTATACAGAAAAATTAAGGACGTGTTGGAATGTATTGACATTGTGATTGTAATAAAAGTATATGTTGTAAATAAATAAAGATATAATGGTCAGCGTTTTTTGTTTTATTTCCTTTAAACTTAAGTAACCTCAAAATTAGAGATCGTGTGGAAAAGAGGGTTAGGTGCGTTGCTGCGGGGCGGGCGGGGTCGCAGGTTTCAGTTAATGTCATGCCTATGAAACTTAGAACATTGCAGAATTTTGATAAAAAAATTCAATAAAACGCCATCTAGTCACGAATCAGCTAATCTAAATCCTAATGCGTGCTATAGAATATTAAATGGTGGAGAAATTCGGCATATGAGATAGAACACGTGATAGCTCAGTTGATTAGAGCATGGTTAAAATAAGAGCAACATTGCGAATTCATCAAGTCCCACTCACGCACTATATTTTTTACCATTTTTTTATTTGATAGGAATATTAAATGATGGATAAATTCGCAATGCGCGGTTAATAACTTAATAGCTCAGTTGTTTAGGCTATAGAACATGGTCGTATATGAGCCGAGATCGCGAGTTTAAGTCCCAGGTCACGGAGTAATTTTTTCACCGTTATATTTAATCTTTTTGTCCTTTGGTGTTGCGAAAGCATGTTACCAGATAGCGCCACTAGTTTGATCTAATGTTAAAGCTGCAGTTTCTTATCTATTTCAGTATATACAATATTAATCTATGGTTAATGTCACAAGCTTATATGAACTGACGTTTACAAGTCAAGTTTCCTTTTTTTTTTATTAAATCATTTTACGGCTCTGGATACAAGTCCTTTAAAACCTATCTTTAATTCTGTTCTTTATTCCTAATCCTAACACGATAATCAAAGGGTGGTGTAGGCCTTTGACTGCTGCAGGGGAGCTTCTGGCGACAAATCTATACGAGTCGACTGGTTTACATAGACGATTGAGTGGCGGACGACGCCCGAAGACGCCCACACAGTCCGCATAAATATCACTACAGCCGTACCGTATTGTCCACTTTAACTAGTTCACACATTGTTCATGTCATGAGCATTTATAACACCAAACAACACCAATTTCATATTGTAAAGTCCACTAAAATCAATTTGTAAATAATTTAAAGCAAACCTCAACCGAACCCCAGACAAGTTTCCTCTCTGTCCTGTCAGTTGTCTGTCTGTCACTGTCAGTCATATCACGGTCTGTCTTGTTTTTCTAGTTTTCTATGTAGGTATAGGTACTATAGTTTGTTTTTTCTGGTTTTGGAGTTGGACCAATAATTTATTTTCAAGTGGAAAATAAATACTTTATTATTTAATTTCAAGGCATACAATATCTAAACACCTTGCTCTGAAAAGATGAATAAAATATTTGACAATCAAACTGCAATACCTTGAGAATTAAGGGTTTCTTTATTGTGAATTGTGATTACTCACTTCAATTTATTTCATTGTATACAAACGCCGTTGATTTGGTAAAAGAAGTTGATAATACTAATCTTATCAGCTATACCTATAACTTATATATTATAGAGATATAAAATATCTTTTCGTTGTATTAAAAGGAACTTGTTTTTAATTTGTTAACATAAGCAGATACAGGTATGGCTTTACCTCTACCAATACCACCTTGTGCTAAGAGGGATGGTAATTCTAGCCTGGGCTGTGAACGCTTCGAATACGCAAGTTGTATGGCTACTACATTATTAGCACCGGTAAAAACAGAGAAACAAATCTTGGAACACTCTATGTCTGAAGATGATCCTAATGCCAATACACAATTACCAAGTGAGGTTGGCTCAGAACCTCGCTGGGGGCCTCGTCACCGTGGAGCACAAGAGCTTGCTGAACTTTATAGTCCAGGTACAGTACCATCATTGCAATAACACTGCCTGCTTGCATTTCCCAAGAACTCTAATTTGTAAAATAATTATGATTCTAATTTGTGGTATAAATAATTATGATGCCATAAGTATGGATAAAATCTATTACGTATTCAATATTTTTAGTAGACAAACTGGCAGACTGGTCAAGAGCCAGATAGCTTATACATTTACCCTTTTTTTTTAATACATACTAATCACAATTCACATCCTTATCCATTGTGGGATAAACAGAGCTTAGGGACTCAAAAGCCACTTTCAGTGTTATGACGAGCATGTTGGTGGAAAAGGGAAACACAAAGTAACAGGTTGCTAGCCATGTTCATGATCCAGATTCTTGCCTATTCACTTGATCAGCTTCTCATATCTGCATGGGAAACATGGCATAACTAGTTTTGGGTGTGGTTGTGACTAATGTACGAGTATTGTAGTAACAGTTTATAAATAATAAATTATATAAATTTAAAGAATCCCATCAAACATTTGTCCAATAAAATGCTTAAGGTGAAGATGTAGGCAATACAATACAATACAATACAAAAATCTTTATTGCACCAAATAAAAAACAATAAAAAATTACAAAGTTTACGGAACTTATAAATAAGGTACAAGAGGCGGCCTTATCGCCGAAGCAATCTCTTACAGGCAACCATAAAGAGGAGTGCGAAGTATATGAGTAAGATAACAGGTGGCGCAGTTAAATTTAAAATATAAATTATAAATAACCAATAGATATTAAAATACTTAAACGAAATATATATTATAAAAAAAAAGATATATTTATATAAATAAATGAATATATATAGGCAAATGGCCTTGAAGTGTGAAATAAATTGTTAACTCGTAAATATGGTGATAATTTCCATATTGCTCTTCGTCATGCACTAGATAACCCTTTAAATTATTTTATGAACTGCCGTTGAAACTATAATTGGTGATCCATCTAGCTTTAAAACTTGCCGTGGTCACTTTTGGCGGAGGCAAGTTTTAAAGCTAGACGGACTAATGTAATGCTTAAGGTGAAGATGTAGGCAATACAATACAATACAATACAAAAATCTTTATTGCACCAAATAAAAAACAATAAAAAATTACAAAGTTTACGGAACTTATAAATAAGGTACAAGAGGCGGCCTTATCGCCGAAGCAATCTCTTACAGGCAACCATAAAGAGGAGTGCGAAGTATATGAGTAAGATAACAGGTGGCGCAGTTAAATTTAAAATATAAATTATAAATAACCAATAGATATTAAAATACTTAAACGAAATATATATTATAAAAAAAAAAGATATATTTATATAAATAAATGAATATATATAGGCAAATGGCCTTGAAGTGTGAAATAAATTGTTAACTCGTAAATATGGTGATAATTTTAAAACTTTCAACGGTGGTTCATAAAATAATTTAAAGGACTATCTAGTGCATGACGAAGAGTAATATGAAAATTATCTCCATATTTACGAGTTAACAATTTATTTCAAATGAGGGCGCCACTTCAAGGCCATTTGCCTATACCTCCACCTTAATTAAACTGTACAGTTACTTGGTCTATAACTTTAGTAATTTTTTATTATGGTCTATAATAAAATAATAAGTGCAATGCATAGTGGTTTAGCCGGATATCAGATACCAAATGTTTAGCCTGGCTATTGACTGGATAGCCCAATAACTGGACGCCAAACATTAGGCCGGCAATATTATTAATCAAATTTTTTACTGCATTTTATTTACCCTCGCATTTTCGCGCAATGCACTCTTCAAGTTTTGACGTAATCATAAAATTTTTTAGACAATATTTTCTAAGATGATATGGAACGATGTCCCATAAATATATATATAAATATATAGGGACAAATCACACTGATTGAGCTAGCCCCAAAGTAAGTTATAAACTTGTGTTATGGGATACTAACTCAACAATACTATTTATTTTGATAAATACATATATAGATAAACACCCAAGACCCAGAACAATTTGAAAAATGGATCGTACCCAGAACCTTCGGATTAGCGGTCTAGCATGTTAACCATTACGCCACGGAGGTCGCCAAAATAAGATCCACACTCACTTAAAAATACATAGTAGGTATTTTTTCACGTTTTTTTTGCTCTAAACAAATAAAGTTTGTTGAAAACATAGGAAATTATGATCTCTGGTATGAAATTATTTATGAAAAATTATTTTTAAAATTTACTATCCAGTATCCGGCAGAATAGTATGCTAATATTCAGCATCTGACTAAAAAGAAGGCCATGGAATGAATTCACCTTTGAAATAGTTTCAGTATACATATTTTGTTAGGCCGTGTATATGCATGCATGAAGGCAAAAGCGCATAATGGCAAAAAGCAAGAAGGAAATGCAAAGTTTTGTATGGCTCAATTTACATTGCGGCAAAGTCGCAGCGATTCGCCGAAATCGTACATAGCATAACACTTTATGTCAATTGTATAATGTTCAAACTAAATTTGAACTCATATAATCGTCCCGCGCCAAGAGGCAAATTCTGCTGCGGCCGTGCTGATATATGATCCAACCCTAAACCGTGAGGCGTGCGTGAACCAGGGCTTGTTAACGATACCAAATTCACACTAAAAATAACGTTAAGTAACGTTATATAACGTTATTTTAGTGGTAACGTTATAAGGGGTATCGATAATACAGTTTATAATGTTATTAATTAATGATATAAAAGTAACGATACTTTTTTTCAATACTTGTAAAAAAATATTATATAAATAGCTCTAGTAGCCTACTAGACAAACTCTCATCAATTTATTCTGTCAAATATTAAAAGAAATACAGTGTTAACAATACCTTTTACCGTTAATATCATTGGTAACATTATCTGATTATCGGTAAATAGTGGAAAAAATACTGTTACCCAGCATAACGTTATCTTTGCTGATAATGTTAACATCGTTTGACAGAATTAACGTTACCAGATTTTTATGGTTCAAACGGGACCCTATTACTGAGACTCCGCTGTCTGTCCGTCTGTCTATCCGTCTGTCTGTCCGTCTGTCACAGGGCTCTATCTCTTGAACCGTAATAGCTAGATACTTGAAATTTTCACCGATTATGTATTGCTGTGGCCGCTATGACAACAAATACTGAAAATATGATAAAGTTAAAAATTAAAGGGGGCCGTCATACAAGAAACGTGTTTTTTTTCAGCGTTTTTTTTACTAGATCTTTATAATGGCATTAACTAAAAACTTGAAATTTTCACCAATTATGTATTACTATGAGCACTATAACAACAAATACTAAAAATAAGATAAACTCAGACCAAATAAAAAAACAAGACAACGCACTGTCAACAAGTGAGTAGTGACGTGAAGCCGGTTTCGTAAACATGTTTGCTCTTAGTGAGTGTTGCCATGCAGTAAGGACTCACTACCCTGTACCCATAAATTTTTTTAGCTACTTACTGACAGGGTTCTAGACGAATAAATGGATTGGTCAACGTTATTTTCCTCGCTTTATTCCGACAACATGGGGTAAAAAAATAAAACAATAGTTGTAACAAAATTTAAAGGGTTTTTAATGGCCTTTGTATTGGGTAATTTTTTTGTAATATTGCCTTTTGCTGTTGGATTCTATGATGGCTCATTCCGGCTAACTCAAACTTTAATCCATTTCTCTCTTTGTACATTATTATTTCGAATCGGGAACTTAAAAATATATTTGAAGGGTAATACAAAAGTGGTAAAAACATTTGACGCATTTTGAAACTTTATACATTTAATATTTTAATATTATCAATATTAAAACTAATATAAATAAATAAATGAACATGCAACGTTAAATTTCGTGTCACATGAATTTACCCAATAAACGGGGATAATTGTGACGCATTAGTAGTGCAACACTTGTTGAGGTTTTTAGGATTGAAATGTGTGCGTGTGACCGTGTATGGACAGAGCAAGGCGTAGTTTTGCATGCTTCACTTTATTGTTCGAAGAGCAATGTCTTGTTTTTTAATTTGGTCTGAGAAGATGAAGTTAAAAATTAAAGGCGGTCGTCATACAAGAAACGTGTTTCTTCAGCGTTTTAAAACATTGTACGGTGGTACGGAACCCTTCATGTACGAGTCCGACTCGCACTTACCCGTTTATTAACGGTATTCCAAGCCCTGGCGTGAACTCTGTCGGCATTCGCAACTACGGAACCCTACATTTTGCGTGGCCCGACATGCATTTGGCCGGTTTTTATTCTGCATTAAACCTAGAATTAGATACGTTCAAAATTAATATGATCGTAAGAACAAGTGACATTTTTTTTATTTATTTAAGGACAAATCACACTGATTAAGCTGGCCCCAAAGTAAGTTTTAAACTTGTGTTATGGGATACTAACTTAGCGATACTATATTTAATGATAAATACATATTATAGACATTATTTTGTGACATTTTATTATATTTACACAGTACAAAGTACATAATTAATTTTTAACCGAGAATAATACCTAGTGTATAGACACTATTGACTTATACAGGGACTAACAAAATATACTGAAACTATTTTAAGGTGGATACAGTCCATGATACTGAACAACTTTCCCCAAGGAACATATATCGAAATATGAAAAATAATTTTTAGCCTCCCATACAAGTTGACCGATCAGCTGATCAGAGTCTGTATGAAAAGCCAAAAATTATTTTTCATATTTCGACATGTTCCTTAGGGAAAGTTGTTCAATATCACAGACTGAATTCACCCTTAAAATAGTTTCAGTATATTTTGTTAGACGTTATATATTAATTTACTAGCGTACTACACGCGAGTAAAGTAATATGTAAGTCTTAAAGCATTTTGAGCTTCCTCTTCCTTAATCTGAGATGATTTTGAAAAATGTTCTAATATTTCTGTTCATGTTCATTTCAATTATTTACTCTAGTAATATACCTATAAGTCAATGATTTATTCCTATTTTCTTCATCATACGTGCATAACATGACGACCTCCGTGGCGTAATGGTTAACACGCTAGACCGCTAATCAGGAGGTTCTGGGTTCGATCCCCAGCCAGGGCAAGTTGGAAAATGGACTATTTCAAATTGTCCTGGGTCTTGGGTGTTTATCTATATATGTATTTATAATAAAATATAGTATCGTTGAGTTAGTATCCCATAATACAAGTTTAAAAACTTACTTTGGGGCTAGCTTAATCAGTGTGATTTGTCTCTATATATTTATTTATTTATAACTAAACTTGATTGACATTGTAAGGAGTTAAGTGTCAATTATGTGAAGTATAATTTGTGGAATAGTCCATTCAAGGTCCATCATAATTTATTCATAAAGCTGTAACACATCTGGTGCAATTCTCTTGTCCTATTCTACACATGCCTACAGTAGTGACCTACAATTGATTTTCTTTGTTGGAATGAATGTTTTTCTACCTAGTTAGTGGTGTGTTATCCATCTATCCATACCTACCTACAATACCTACATTGTATAAAATGCAATCCCTCACCACGTAAATCTGTCTGACTGTCGTATGCCATTAGATAGTAAAGGCTTTCAAATAAAAAAATCTGGCCAAGTGCGAGTCGGACTCGCGTACCGAGAGTTCCGTACAAACCTTTAGGTATAAACATAAGTAAAGTTTAAAATATTAAAAATATTTTTATTATACAAAGTTGGAGGGACATACCCGTAATAAATTAAACCACGGGCTATACTCGTACTAGATCACTTAAGTTTAATGAAATTAAAATAACAGTCAAAAAACCAAAAAAAAATTTCGACATTCCCATACAATTCGCCCGGGCGGCTGCACACTTTTGTATGGAAATGCCGAAATTCCTTTTTGTTTTTTGGCTGTTATTTTAATTTCATTATATTATAATGATCTAGTATAGAACGTGGTTTAATTTATTACGGGTCCCTTCCACGTTGTATAATGTAACTAAAAATGTATTCTTTTCGCAATTTTTCCTTTATCTGTGCTATAAGACGTTGCTTCGTACCAAATTTCAAGATTCTGAGTTCATTGGAAGACCCTGTAGGTTTTAATTCCCTTGCGAGTGTCGAAAATTAGCGTCATAAACGGCTGTATCTTTGATTGCGTTGGCTTAGAAGTTTTATTTTTTCACAGCTCCAAGCCAAGGGTCAGTAGACTTGCTTGAGTATTTGATATGAATTTCAGCTGGATGAAATGCTCATGCGTGACCTCCACGCGTTCCTGAAAAAAGGTCTTGACAGACAGACGGCCAACAAAGTGATCCTATAAGGGTTCTGTTTTTTCCTTTTGAGGTACGGAACCCTAAAAATCATAAAAATCGGTTCACAATTGACAAAGATCGTAACATGCATAAAACTGGTCAAGTGCGAGTCGGACTGGTACATGTTAGGTTCCGTAAGTCTGTACAATGATTTAAAACGCAAAAAAAAAATCTTGTATGACGGACGACCCCCTTTAATTTTAAACTTTATCTTATTTTTAGTTTTTCTTGTTATAGTGGCCATAGTCATACATAATCGGTGTAAATTTTAGGTATCTACTTAATGCCATTATAAAGATCAAGTTAAAAACGCTGAAAAAAACATGTTTCTTGTATGACGATTCCCTTTAATTTTTAACATTATCTTATTTTAGTATTTGTTGTTATAGCGGCCATAGTTATACATAGTCCGTGAAAATTTCAAGTATCTAATTAATACCATTATAAAGTTCGAGTTAAAAACACTGAAAATAAAGCACTTTTCTTGTATGACGACTCCCTTTAATTTATACCTTCATCTTATTTTTAGTATTTGTTGTTATAGCGGCCACAGTAATACATCTCGGTAAAAATTTCAAGTGTTTAGCTATTATGGTTTAAGAGATAGAGCCTTGTGACAGACGGACGGACAGAGAGCGGAGTGTCAGTAATAGCACAGAATACATAAGAGCACATAATAATAGGGTCGGAATCTTAAAAAACAGTCGAATTGATAACGTCCTCCTTTTTTGAAGTCGGTACGAGATGGATTCACAATTTGCAATACTGTGCGTGTTTTTGAAAAATCACTGTTATTAAACTACTACAGTTTATTCTTCAAAAAATTTACTTATGAATCTTAAGGATTTTCTACAGATACCCACAATAGCCAAAACACGATTGAGCATTTTCGGCTCGATAGAAAAAAATCACAAACTAACTAACTATTATACAATCACCTTTTTATTTGAAAATTATACCAAAAAAATTTATTATCTAAATACCTAGTCGTTTTCGCTACAAAAAAATAAATAAATAGAATAGAAAAAAAATAAAACAGTGAAATATTCGTCGAGAGCGAAGAAAGGCCCGGAGTCGTACTCGACGATATTTCGCAGTGTTTTATTTATTATTTTTTTTGTATTATATTTATATATTTTTTGTAGCGAAAACGACTAGGTATTTAGGTAATAAATTTTTTTGTATAATTTTCATATAAAAAGGTGATTGTATAATAGTTATTTATGCAACTGTGATATAATAAGGGGTATTAAAACACGAATGTGGGTTTATCACACGAGGCGAAGCCGAGTGTGATGAGTGTTTTAATACCTAATTATGAACAGTTGCATACAATACTTTATCTACACCCATGATATGAATCCTCTATAAAAGGTATAGCCTTCTGCTTTACGTTTTAGCAAGGCAATTAATTTTGAATATTTTGAGATATCCACGTTGTGATTAATACTTAGCGTACTTTTGAGCATTGAATAGAAGGTCCATAGGGATGAAGATTTGAATTTTTCGGATAATTCTTGTAAATATACTAATAACACATCTTCAGAAAATGATGTAAGTACTCGTACTACTTCTTTGATATTGTCCACTTAATGAAATCTTGGTACGCCTTTTCATATTGTTTTCTCGACTTTTCTGGTAATAATTGGTTAGAAATGTCCTTTGCTGCATTAGAAATATCTGGTGGTGTAGGTATTATCAATGTATCACTCATTTTTGTAAACAACAAAGTAATAATTTTTTGAAATGCTATTTACGAACAAATATGGCGGGATACGACGACGTAAATTCAAATAGCATGTTTTTTTTTTTAATTTCGAATCTGTGGTAGGGAAACGCGCGTGCAAGATAATGGTGCCATTTTTCAAACGCGGAATCACTGATCGAACGTTTTTTGTAAGGAAAAAATTATTCTTTTACGTGAATCCGCGTTTCAAAAATGGCACTTATAGTCTTTTTTTTTAAATTCATAAAGATAGAGGCTCGATCCCTCTATCTTTATGAATTAAAAAAAAAGATTTGCGTTGCATGGGTGTAGATAAAATAGTAATATGTCTTATAAAGAAGATTAGAGTGATAATGAAAATGACGAAAATGCATGTCCGGTGTAGAAAAATTGTTATAATTTTTATACCTATTTCAATTTGATTTATTTTAAAAGTTTTTTGTTTGACTACTTTTGGTGATCACTTACACAAATGTAAAGCTCAGCTTATACCTCGCGGACTGTAGGAATCACAGATCTGTATATACTATCCATGGTGTATGGTAGGAATCTAGGTACCGCCACATGCCGCAGAGAACTTAACGCCCGTGTCCAGGCTTGTCATGTTAGGGCCCTTCTTTATTATCGCTCCTAATGAAGCTGCTCACATAATTTGGATCGAACTTCACTTTTCAGGTTCTGCATTTCAAATTCAATATTTATTTTTGTTAACAGGAAAAAGACTACAGGAATGGGTGTGTGTGGTGGCGTGCTGCACATTATGCATTTGTGCGGGCATCCTAATGGCCAGGCACATGCGGGCGGATGCATCTCTGCTACTAGCCGCCATTGCCGGGGTTCTGACGGCTGATTTTGCTTCGGGCGCGGTGCACTGGGCTGCTGATACTTGGGGAACAGTTGATTTACCTCTGATTGGCAAAGTAATTTTTTTAATTAAGTATATTTTTCTTATTTCTTTGCTATTTCTGTTATATTTTTCATTCGTTTGTGTCACACCTATAATCTGCTTCGTAATTTGAATTTGGTCTTGTTGCTTTTCATACTAGTTGTGCTTGTAATAATACATAAATCCTGATCTTATTTTACTTCATACTTACATAGATCTGTTAAGTAAGTAGTCATAAATACCTACAATATGGATACTTCTTTGGGCTGGTGATGATACCCTTATTTGGCTACAAAGGGTGTAGAGAAAGAGAATTCGTCTGAAAAAGGGACAGCAACGTAAGTATCATTATATTTCTTGTATACATACTTAGCACGCGCTGTTCATAAATCCATCATTCATTTCTTCATGACGTACCCTAATTATTTTAATACGAAAATATTGATTTTTTTATATGTACTCGTATTTTGCTTTAAATGCATTGTATTGTTGCCGTCGCAGCAAGGTCACTTAAAGCCACCAATATGTAATTATCTGTGCTATGATTGAAGCGCTTGTTTGTCTTCATGTATCCGAATGCTGTCTATAATAATAATACAAAATGGAAACATTTAAAGGAATACGTTGGACCATATAGCGTTAGCAAATGAATTCGAATTTTGCGGGCCTACGTAGAAGACAGAAAATATAAAAATAAATTTTGGAATAATTTCAAACTATAGACTTCCTCCGTGGTTGCTTTGCGATCCGAAGGTCGAGGGTTCAAATCCCACTGGGAAAGCAAACTTTGTGAAAAGTTGTTTCCCGTCTGTTTAGGATATTGCAGGCTTGAGTCACCTGATTATCCGAAAAGAAAGATGATTCCGTGCTTTGAAAGGTACGTAAAGCTGTGGGTCCCTAACGCCATCTACCGTTTGTTTATACCTAACCTAGGATTGGTTCTGGTCTACTCTTTGAGAGGTGAGACGGCAGTCGTGCTGTGTAAAAACCAGTAATCTCGTCAAATCACCTAGGTTAGGTAGCGGACCCCCGGCTCTGAAGCGTTACCGCTGACGATGCAAGCGGGAATTCGCTCGGATGATGATGATTCAAACGAAAGAGCTTATTGATAGGAAATAATGCTGCCCTTATGGGTCTTAGCAGGTTCTTATAATTTTTATCTTCATAATATCCTGTTTTAATACTGAACGAAATTTCTTCAATATTGAATCATAAAATTTCTACTAAAACAAATTGTAAATGTCTACGTATACGTAAAGACGATATTGTGTCTAGTATTTACAGTGTCCACGACGTAATCTTAATACTTTTAACTTATGAAGATATAAATAATAATAATATAAGATATAAACGTTTCAGAACTTTTTGCGCCCATTTCGTGAACACCACATCGACCCCACGTCAATCACACGCCATGATTTTGTGGAAACTAATGGCGATAACTTTGCCATCACTGTGCCTGTGCTAGCGCGTATTGTTTGGCAATTGACTACCTATGATAATGAAAGCATTGAAAAGGAGTTCCATTGGATTTCGTATTGGTATTTGTGCTGCATCTTCGTCGCTATGACAAACCAGGTAAACATTTAGAAAAATAACTTAATATTTATTTTATTTTTAGTATTAAACCAAGGAGGTGTTTATAAATCTATTCATAAATTAATACCCTGGCAATCTCGATTTACATTCCACAAAAGTACCTACTTGGCGAAAGACCTAAAAAACCACCTTAAATACCAAATTTTATCTGGTGTCGCTTGTTTGTATTCAAAGACTATTTTTTTTCATGTTACGTGCTTCTTGTATATGTTCAGTACCAAGCACTTGCCTTGTAAAAATAAACGGGCAGTGCGAGTCGGACTCGTACATGATAATCCAAGATCCCAGAGCGAGCAGGACGGTTATTTTCACACGGATGAAACCTCAGGTTCTCTGTAGTCTCGTGTGCTTTGTATTGTAATACCTGCGTGGTTGTGACGCTCGCCTTGTGACACCTGGGCAGGTACCAGGTGAGAAAGGTAACTAAAAATAAGGGTAACTTAAATTTGTATGGCTGATTTTTATATATATAACGTCTAACTAAATATACTAAAACTATTTTAAGGGTGAATTCAGTCCGTGACAATAAACAACTTTCCCCAAGGAACATATGTCGAAATGTGAAAAATAATTTTTGGCTTTTCATACAAACTCGGATCAGCTGATCGGTCAATTAGTATTGGAGGCCAAAAATTGTTTTTCATATTTCGACATATGTTCCTTGGGGAAAGTTGTTCAGTATCATGGACTGAATCCACCCTTAAAATAGTTTCAGTATATTTTGTTAGTCCCTGTATATTGTAAAATATTATTCTGAAGTAGTATGTGTAAGTGGCAAACACTTTTCATGGGCCAGAACTTTTGGCAGACGCTTTAAAGCTGCACAAAAAATCAATGAACTTAACTTATTTTTACATGTCTGCCTTTTAAATATGTTATTAAACTAACTATCACAAAGTTATATTTTATCAGGCAGACAAATTGGAGTGACCAAACATCCCCTAAACACAAAAAATATTCTATAATATGCATGCAAATCCTACATTTAGTGACATCTAGTGTGGGATAGACAAACTAAACTACGTAATAATATTATTACGTAGTTTATCTATCCCACACTAGATGTCACTAAATGCGTTTTCTCAGTGCGAGTGAGACATCCATAATAACACGGTTCCCCTTCTTAAACTCACAATTTATTTCAATTCAATCTACACAAACATTATCAATGGTAAAAAAATCTGATACGAAAATAATAAAGTTCCTTCGTGAAAAATCCTGAGTACGACCCCGATAAAATCTACATTTAGTGACATCTAGTGTGGGATAGATAAACTACGTAATAATTTTATTACATAGTTTAGTTTGTCTATCCCACACTAGATGTCACTAAATGTAGGTTTTATTTTATAATTTTAAGTTATATTTTATCAGGCAGACAAATTGGAGTGACGGGGTTTAAGGTACGTCTTGCAAAAATTTTTTCAAAAGTACCGACTGTACCAGAATGACTTAACGTGCCTTCAAAATAATACGGAAATGCAGCAATTTATATGCTGCTTTTCTGGGTATCAAATTTCTTGGTAGGTTGCTTCCCGCCTCGGGGCGGCCATACCCAGTGCTGGGCTGGACCTAGCTTGGACTCTGTCCGCCCCGTCGCGAGAAGGAAAACATTTTAGAACTAAATTTACATTTTTATTGAAGGTGTTCCGCTTCAACTTATGAAAAATATTAATGAAACTGCGTGTCCCTTTCCCTCGCGGGGCTTGCAGAGGATGGCCCTAGGCCATAACTCCGGGCCCTGTCTGCTCCGGGGATAGACCCCCGTCCACGCGCATTAGATAAAAAAACGCTAAAGGCGAGGATCGTTTACCGATTTCTAGAATTAGGAGATCATCAAAGTATAAAAAAACATATTTAAAAGGCAGACATGTAAAAATAAGTTAAGTTCATTTATTTTTTGTGCAAGCTTTAAAGCGTCTGCCCAAAGTTCTGGCCCATTAAAAGTGTCTGCCACTTACACATACTACTTCAGAATAATATTTTACAATATACAGTGTAAACTCTTTATAGCGTCACTGAAGGGACTGCACATTTTGCGACGTTATAGAGAGTTGTCGCAATATGGAGTGAAGAAAAAAGTCAATATAATTTTACTATTAAAATATGTTTTTACTAATAAAGTATAAAGTTTAGAAGCTATAAACATTAATATTACTATTTTTTACCAACGCATATTGCTGTAGTCCTTCGACGCATGAAAAAGTCTGTTATCTTCGTGAGATTTTTTGTTGCCTGCCAAAACAACCTAACGACAGTCTAGCGGCCGACGTAAACACGTGTAAGTAATTACAACCAACAAAAGAATGAATTTCTTAGAATCTCTGGTACGTATGATGGGGTCAGTCTTGGTAAATCCATGCTAGACAATAAAGCGACAAACAAAATACTTGAAAAAAAACAGTCCGCATCTGCAAAGAAAGTACTCTTTATTGCTTAATGATGACGTATTTTTGACGTTATTTGGAGTGGGTGCGACGCTTCATAGAGTGTATCATTGTATGGAAAAAAATGCAAACCAACCAGAGCCAAGGAATTTCGACGTTATAAGGAATTGGACGTTAAATCAAGTGACGTTACATAGGGTTTACACTGTATATATAAAAATCAACCATACAAATTTAAGTTAAGTTACCCTTATTTTTAGTTACCTTTCTCACCTGGTATCTGCCCAGGTGTCACAAGGCGAGCTTCACAACCACGCAGGTATTACAAAGCACACGAGACTACTGAGGACCTGAGGTTTTGTCCGTGTGAATATAACTTGTGTCTGCTCGCTCTGGGATCTTGAACTATGAAGGGTTCCGTACCACCGTACAATGTTTTAAAACGCTGAAGAAACACGTTTCTTGTATGACGACCCCCTTTAATTTTAACTTTATTTTATTTTTAGTATTTGTTGTTATTGTGGTCTTACTTTACTTATTACTATAATACATAATTGGTGAAAATTTCAAGTATCTTGTATGACGACCTCCTTTAATTTTTTACTATTTTTTATTTTTAGTATTTGTTGTTATAGCCGCCACAGTAATACATAATCGGTAAAAATTTCAAGTGTCTAGCTATTACGGTTCAAGAGATAGAGCCCTGTGACTGACGGACAGACAGACAGACGGATAGACAGCGGAGTCACAGTAATAGGGTCCCGTTTGCACCCTTTGGGTACGGAACCCTGATTAGCGCACTGGAAAATAAAAATAAAACTTGCAGAGATATGTAGTGTTGACTAACTCTGGGAGATAGGATATCTCATTCGTTAACTCCCAGCTTAAAAATCTGACACCAGTGTTGGCCACTTACAAACGAAAAAGAAACAGACAATTCAAAATATCTTACCTTATAAAAATGTTATCGTGCTGCATTAGCAATTGTTCGTGTAGTTGGTACAAATAAAATATACCTTAGAAAAATGGTATCGTGCTGCATTAGAAATTGTTCGTGTAGTTGGTACAAATAAAATATACCTTAGAAAAATGTTATCGTGATGCATTAGCAATTGTTCGTGTAGTTGTTACAAATAAAATATACCTTAGCAAAATGTTATCGTGCTGGCCTGCATTACCAATTGTTCGTGTAGTTGGTACAAATAAAATATACCTTAGACAAATAGTATCGTGCTGAATTACCAATTGTTCGTGTACTTGGTCACACAAAAACATTTAATGTTTGGGCACATTTTTCATTACGTTATGTGTATCTTGTACCTTTAGATCTATGTGATCTCCTATTTATATCTTAATATATTCGGTTCAGAAAGTGATTTTAGATAAAATAAATTCTGTGAAGGAATAGAGTTGACAATAGTGGTTTCTAATTTTCAGATTCACAAATGGTCTCACACGTATTTTGGTTTGCCGACGTGGGTGGTGTTACTTCAAGAGTGGCACATTGTACTCCCACGAAGACACCACCGTATACATCACGTGGCGCCGCACGAGACTTACTTCTGCATAACAACTGGTTGGCTCAACTGGCCGCTTGAAAAACTACGCTTCTGGTCCACGTTAGAGACGATTATTGAAGCTGTGACTGGTTGTAAACCTCGTGCTGACGATATGAAATGGGCACAGAAACGCTCCTAGGGCACTAGCAACTCAGAGGTAGCTATATTTTTACTAATGTACGTACGTCCACATCTACAAATTCAATTATTATTATATATAAAATAATAATTTATGATTAATGCTAAAAATACAAAATAATTAAGTTAGTATTTATGTTATTGCTTATTTTGTAGAATGGATGTGTATCAAGTCACAAATATTGTGAACTGTTTAGGACAGTTCAGGCTACGCAAAGTATACTTAAGTGACATTTCAGCATACTTTTACAATGGGCAATAATTCTCATTAATATGGATGCGCTGTCTCGCTGTAGAAGCTATATAATTAACCAATACTTACGAGTTGAACATATTTTTTTATATATTCGCTATTACGCATAAATGTATTACAAATTATAGCATTATAAAACAGTTGATATAAAAAACCTACTAATAAATACTATGACGTAGTGGAATTGTCCTTTATAGTTGATCTCAAACGACAGACCATAGTTTTTGTTGGTTGCGGTGATTTCGTGTAATTTTTAATTACATATTTAATGCTTACCTAAATGTGGTGCTAATTATAATAAAATGATACTGGTGATTTCTGCTTTAAAGAAGCTGAAAACACTAATAAATAATTGAAAAATTCTAGCTCTAATTCAACATCACACATATCTAGTTTACAGACATACAAATATTGACGCATTTATCTACGAAGGTAGGGATGTGACTGTATTCACAGGACCTAATTAGTTAACACTTCCACTGCTGAAAACGCACCGTATGTGTTTTCCTCTTTGGCAAAACACACACGGTGCATTTTTCAGCAGTGGAAGTGAACAGGATTTTTTTTTATCATACTTACTCGTGTTTGGCTATTAAACGCCGCCATACTCGTTAAGTTTTAATTCTCTCCTGCTGAATTGGCTCTTGGTGTTGATTGTAAATCAAGACATAGTATAGGTAAAACAAACGCTTCCCGCCTTCTGTCCCTCTGTATGTATTTAATGTACGCTTAGATTTTTTAAACTAGGTAGGTAACGAATTTTAGTGCGGTTTTCATCAATAGAAAGAGTGATTCAGAGGGAAGGTTTATATGTATAATATACTTACCCGTGCAAAGCCGGGGGGGGGGGGGGGGGGGGGGCGCTAGTACTAAATATATACGACTGCAGAGGGGTTACTCCATAAAATAATACGGCAGCATGGACGTACCATACAAACCAAAAATAAAAATTACGTGTATTTGAAAAACACACCTTATCTCATTGTTTAAAGAGACAAGACTACGTTGCGAATATCAGCATCAGCATCCGCGGATTACCAGCATTAGACCAATCAAATTAGCTTAACCTGAACATAATCCTATAACCGTAATTTTCTTTTTTTATGATATAAAGTACCTATTTTTAGTTATAGTTAAAATAAAAAGAATTAAACATTTTAGGGCCCCGCGTCAATGTCAAAAAACCAAAAAACTAAATTTTGAACTCATTTTGATTTTATAAGTACAAAATAGTTTAAAAGTACCTCTTACGTGATATAACGTTTGCATTCCAGTTATATAAATCAAAATTAAACTAATCAATCAATCGGGACTATTATTAATTAAGAGGATTACTGAATACTGATGTTACACATTTTCTGGCTTATCTTACCAGAAATTATAGATAACTGTATTTCAACAATTTATTCTGAAAAGTATCTTATGTGTGCTGATAAATTATTAAATATTAAACAAATTCACTTTGCAGATTTCTACATTTACAAATATTGGTATTTTTTTTAAAACTAAAATACATAACTATTTTGAAAGTGTTTAATTTATGCCGTCAACATACTCGTATTATTAGCACTATAAGAAACAAATTAAACAGAAAATATTCACGATTATTTTGAATTTATTTGATATATTTTCTTACTTACGTTTTAATGTGAACGTTATTTCTTGCAGCTTACGGTCGCTATTTGTTTGTGCCCTAACTCCCGACCGTGTTGTCGTGAGTGATGAAAGCATCCCGCTCTCACGTATTTTCAATTAAATATTCAATTTCTTAAGTTTGACATTAAGATGTTTAATTTGGATGGAAATGTGAGTACATGAAAAGCTCTAGTTAAACAAAAATTACACGGTTTCTATTTTACAGTAGTTAACTACTGAAAAAAACATTATTATTAAAACGTTAAAAATAAATTTTTAATTTTGGTATTAAATGTCTAAAAAGACGCATTATAGCTTAAACAGATATAGCCATTATGGTTACCATTTTGGCTTATCTAGATATTGAGATCAGATGAAAACTGTAATAAAAAAAGTACATGCAAATTTGGTGTCAGTTTAATTTGAATGCACCTCAAAATTAAACTAACAAGGTATTTTGGTTACCTATTTTGCTTTTAGGAAAAAGTTAGGTAGTGTACAAAATCTCAAGATTTTCATATAATAAGGTTACGACCGTGGATTTTTTACTTATATCTAATTAATATTTGATATTTATATCCGATAAAATAATAAAAATAACGAGTTTATGAATTATGTCCAGGTTTTGCTAATTTGACTGGTCTACATTGTTTTTAACTGAACATGCTCCAAAAATTTAGCTGGTGGTTAAAATGTCTATTTCTGTGTGAAATCGGTGCTACTGTGCACCATTATTTCAGATTTAGAAATGTCTTAGGTGGTGTTTGCCTGCATTTTTATATGAACTTGAAATATAATACAGTGGAAGCCTTTGCACAACTATGGAATTATATGAGCTAATTTTTACAAAAAGAGTAGAGTAGGACTCGTACATGAAGGGATTCCTTAGGAATAAAGACGAGATAGTGTAATCTATCTAGTATACCTAGTTTATTCTTCCTTTTATCTTAAGACGATACACGGAGTCCAGTGCTGCCCCCATTTGAAATAAATTATTTGTAAGGGAATTATCATTTAAAATTTTGAGCTAGTAAAACCTAGATAACCCTTCAAACTATTTTATGAACCACTGTTTACAGCTTAAATTGAGTTAAGCTCGTAACACGTTAAGCTTTAGTTTGAATTTTTGCGAAAAATGGCCACTTTTGGCAAAAATAAACAGTGGTTCATAAAATAGTTTGAAGGGTAATCTAGGTTTTACTAGCTCAAAATTTTAAATGATATCTCCGTTTCCTTACAAATGATTTATTTCAAATGGGGGCAGCACTGGACTCCTTGTATCGTCTAAAATTTAATTATGCTTAATGCTGCTAAACCCAAAGTCAAAAAATTGATTGCGTTTTGGAGGTCGGACAATTTCAGTTGCTAAGGATTTTGACGCTATTCTGTTTACTAAAAGGCTAGACTATACTTACTCTCTTTTTTGAGGTGTGTTATCTTCCTGCATAGTTACTATAAAACTCTTAAGAAAATCTAGACTAAACAAAGATTCAAAGATTTCTTAGACAAATGTCTTTATGTATTATTAAAGAATGGACGATAGCTTTCATTTGATATGTTTCATTCCTGCATTCTTTCAATTTCTTAAGAAATCTTAAATAATCGTTTATTTATTTATTTAAACTTAATTGTACACACAAATGTAATAAGTACAACAGGCGGACTTAATCTCTAACATAGGATCTTCTATGTTTCGAAGATTTCTTAGTTTTAAATGCTTATAACGTAACTCCACCGGGACAGATTTTGATGTTTTAATGTTTAATCAAAGATTAGAGTATAGCCTTTCATTTGATATATGTTTCATTCCTGCACACTTTCAATTACCAAAAATATTCGATGTCTAGTTATAGTCCAGTATAGATAGACCTCCCATTTGTATGATTGTGGTCACATACTTTATACATAGAAGTACACGACTTGGCTCCCTTACATTATTAGAATGATATTTTCCACTTACTTACTTGAACGGTCATTAATTTGCTAGCATTAAAGATTTTGGCAGACTTAGGTATAATAGCCTGCCAGATTGTTCGACCATAAAGAATTATTCACATAAAAATCTGTTTTGTAAGTAGGTGATATGCAAAAATATGTCAATGTCAAGTTCCGGAGTTACATGGTAAGTATTTTTGTGAATGTATTCTATTGTACATTGCTGTACCTACTTACCGGGTTGTGTAACTTAGATACATACTTTTACTTACGTACTCATATTCATATTTTTCGTAACGAAGCAATTTAAGATGTTTTGACAATAAACTTTTTAGGGTTCCGTGCAAATGTGTAACTGACCATTTATACGAGTAGTTAGTGTTGTTGCCGCTCTGTCTGTAACAGTCATAGCATTTATTTATAAGTTGTAATTATTTATTAATAATATACATATAATTCCATTTATGGATATTGCAAACTAGCTTTATGATCCTGCTTGGCAATGATTTTATATTATATTTTATAAGCGAAATCCTGGACGATGCAATAGGAAATGAAATTGTATTGAATACTATCTGGTAGCAGATACGGACTTAGGTGTGGACTTGAGAGTGTGCAACTCCATAGCAAGCTCCGTAGATTAGACGGTGCTAGTCAGTTTCAGTCAGTTACTACGAGTACAAAGGCCCATTAAACAGGGAGCATTTAAAATATTTGGCATTAATTTTACTTGTTAATTGTTAACATATTCACTGAGAATTTATGAAATCACTAAGGTGATATAATCTGCCAACAAAACCAAGCCCATTAAAATTTCATAGTAATAAGTAAAGATCAATGTTCGATAAAATTAAATACTTTCACAGCCCTTACATGGCGCCATAAAACTTCATGGATAGGTAAGTAGTTCTTGACACTTCTGTTCTCTGTTAAGCTATAGAACGCTTAATTGTGTGCTTTATTTCGAAATAGTAATGAGTTTCGCGTTTTACCCCTTTGAGATTAATATACATACATACATTGTATACTTAGGTACTTACACAAAAATACTCTACAGAAACTGCATTTTTAAAATTTTCAATTGTTCTTCGGATAAAATAAACGACGAAGTAAGTACGTAAGTAGGTATTAATAGGTACCTACGCAAACTTGGTATTGGAAGCGTATTCAATAGCTTTTGATCACTTTTTGTACCTATGGAATACGTTTTTTAGGCTTCCGTACAAAAAATTAAAAAGCGGAACCCTTATAGGATCACTCGTGCGTCTGTCTGTCCGTCCGTCTGTCACAGCCAATTTGCTCCGAATCTACTGGACCGAATCAGGTGAAATTTGGTAGAATGTTGTAATCCTATGACCCAAACATATGTGCTAAGTAAATAAGTATTTTTTTAATAAGGTTCATTTTCGGGGGACAAATTAGGAAATAAAAAAAAAAGTGATCTCCAAAACTACTGAGCCTAACATTTTGAAAAAAATACAAAATATAGGTCATTGCTTGTAGATTACAATAAAAACCTATAAGAATTCAATCAATTGTACGGAACCCTCTCCACGCGAGTTTAACTCGCACTTGGCCGGTTTATCTATTTTTTTATTAGTACTTATGCAATAAATTATCACATAAAATAATAACTGTATAAATACGAGTAAATATCCGTTTTGATTTGTATATTGTATCTGTGGTAGAGATCGAGACGAAAGTAACTGAAGTCGGTCAAAGTCGAAAATTTTTATTCAATTTAGTATTAATATAAGTAAGTATCACTTATTGAAGGTAATTATTTTTTGTGCAGAAGCTACAAACTACTAGCGTTTCGGAATGACCACAGCTGGGAAGATAACGCCGAAAGAAACCCAGTGCAATATAGGTCCATCCCTACCCAGCCTGATGGGCTTTATTGCAATAGAGATTTACACTTATTCTTTCTTATCATATATAGGTACGTACTATGTCGGGATAGTAGTCAAAACGTGGCGTGAGGCGCCACGTGGGCAGTTTAAATTATAAAACTCGTAAATCGCGCAACTGCATATCGTAAACTCCACTACGAACTTGTTTTGTACGGCTTATAAAAGCGTCGCACGATCGTCTCCATCAATCGACACGTCGTTAGTCTTGTTCGGGCAGCCTACGGTACACTAATCGAGAACACTCGGTATTGTACTATAATGCGGGCTTGACTATGACTAATTGAATAACGATTAGTATGTTATAAGGAATGCGGATCACATGACCTATTCATTAAAATGACAGTCTACTTCACCTGGACGGTAAGCCCTGTGGGCACAGGATAACTGTGCGGGCTAGAGAGTTTAAGCTGTGATGTGGTTTCACAAGGAAGCTTCTCATAGGTCAGCACGAAGAGGGGCGCTGACCTTACCCATTATTTCCCATCTATCTAACCTCTTTGCGACATATACTTATTTAAAAAATCTTTGTTAGTGTACTTCCTCATTAAACAATACAGTGCATAGTGTCAAAGACATACTTACCTGGTGGTACCAACTATTCGAAGTGTATAATATGCTACATAACATATTACATAACAATTTGAATAATATTGATCTCTACTTATGGGAGAAAATGAAATAGACACCAGTAGTATGTTATTAGGCGTTTTAAATCACTGTTCTTTCAAAGTCGCACTTCGTGCTCCCTTTTCAAGAACAGTGATTTAAAATCGCCCAATAATACGTACGTTCAGGGTAGCTCAATGAGTCCTAAAAATGACTGATGAAAACTGTGATCGGATTAGCTCATAAATCAGAATAAATCAATTCTTGTGGAACATGATGTACCGAACACTAAATAATTTTAGTGAAGATTTGAGAATTATAGTTATTTTCGATAATTTATTTTATTTAAAATAGATCACGAAACAAAAAAAATATTCAAAATCAATCTAACTGTGAATGCTTTAAAAGAGCAAAACGGGCGCGCGCTTTTTGAGCCCTCCTCGAGGTTGAATACGGTTTCGAAGGAGAGGCTCTTAAGGTCGTACCTAAATTTTCCGGGGTCCAGTGCTGCCCCCATTTTAAATAAATCATTTCAAAGAAAACGGAGACATCATTTAAAATTTTGCTACTACCAAGTTCTAGATAACCCTTCAAAGTATTTTATGAACTACTATTTACAGTTTATAATTAGAACGTTAAGCTTCACTACGCACATTTGCTAAAAGTGGCCGTTTTTCGCAAATGTGCGTAGTAAAGCTTAACGTTCACACTTTAAACTGTAAACAGTAGTTCATAAATACTTTGAAGGGTTATCTAGGACTTGGTATTTGCAAAATTTTAAATAATTTCTCCGTTTTCTTTGAAATGATTTATTTTAAATGGGGGCAGCACTGGACCCCGGAAAGCGCGCTTCCCGTTTTGTTGGTAAAGGGCGAAGCGTGTTTTGGGAAGGGAAGAGGTCGCAATGGAAGGTCCTGATTGGGGGCAGGTCCGACCGTTAGCAACATTCACCCGCTCTGTTCGCTCAGCAATGTAAACTGTGCCCCAATGTGTCGTAACACCACAGATACAAAGCATCGTTACTAAGAGTCCCAATTACTGTCGTCGAAAATGTTGTATTTATGTTCACAAAACACAAAAACTTTAATATCGCGATGCAGAAAAACTACTTTATGAACGCAATTGCAAACTCGATATCTGTTGTGAAATATTATAAACATAAGTCATGTATTCCCTTGCACCAAATTCATAAAATTAAATTGTATATGTGAGAGAATTCGCGTCATAGTCACGTCACGATGCGAATCAACGAACAAACAACGTCACTTATAAGCTAAATGCCCATTTACACGTTATAATGGATTCATATGAATAGCAAACAAGCATACGGTTGCTGTAATAAGATGCGTAATTATCATAGCCATTCGCAAACCTTTTTTGATACAAGTGTTTGTATCAAAGCATACCGTATTTATAATGAAACGTTACATTTCATCGGATCACGTAGGTATTGTACATGCTACTGGTGTGTTCATCAAAAAAATCATTATACTAAGACATAACTCAGGTTAAATCAAGCAAGAAAAAAAAAACAACCTCTTTCGAATCCAGTTTATACTAATTTATATACATCGTGTAGAGAAGCTCTTATTAAATATACTAAGTCAGGCTGCACATGGGAGCTATATGCTACATGCAGTTTTATGTTGTAGTCAATATTAGAAAACAGTACATGTAGAAGTTATCGAAATAATGTTTTCTACTTCCTAGATTTTCAATCTATATGTACACATATGATCACAAATTTTAATAATATCACTAAAGTCATTGTCATTGTTGCAGTTTCAATTCTCGTTAATAGGTGCAGTATTTGTAATAGGTAAGTATTTATCGATTAGGGTTTCAAGTTAGGTATCATACATTTGACTTTTTTGTTTCAAAAATGTTGATAATAAAACCATTTCATAATTTTACTGCAACATTTTGTAAACATGTGTTTTGTTCTGTGTGTGTATGTCACAGTGTAGTGCTGTGTCGTAGTGCTGTCACAGCATAAAACATAAAATAAAGAGAGTATAGAAGTAACATGTCATAAGGTAATATAATTACGAGTAGCATAGATATAAAGATACAAGATGAATATAGCGCAATGAAAATTAAATGTTTTTGTGTGGTCTTGAAAGGGTTGTATTCGTACCTACTACACAAACAATTGGTAATGCAGCACGATACTATATTTCTTAAGTAAGATAACTATTACCTTTTTAGTGCAAGTTCAGTCCATGATACAGGATACTGAACTACTTTCCATGAAAACAAACATCGAAAAACGAAAAAAAAACATCCATTTGGCTAAGTGCTGATATGTATGGGAAGCCGTTTTTTTTTTTTCGTTTTTCTTTGTTGATTTTTATGGAAAGTAGTTAAGTATCATGGACTGAAGTTGCTCCAAGAAGGTTATTTGTTAGATACCAGTAACTCTGTATAAATAACACAGTTTTCAATTTGAAAAATATAATTTTCGTGTGATTGTTCGTGCTGTGTCGTCATGGTTTGTATAAACAGGTGGCACATTTTCAATTTGATCGCTTTCTCTTTTGCTCTTGCGAGGGTGATACACAGTAAAAAAAAACTAGGTATGTGGTAAATAGTATATAATGAATGTAGGTTAAGTTAAGTACAAGGTTACTCTTCTGTATTCTCAGTTACCTACAAATAACTGCTAACAATGCATATAATTTTCAGGGTTCTGTATGGTGACAAGTAAATGATCGAAACGAAAATTGATAATGGAATTATTTCTATGTAAGATATGCTTCACAATAACTAATCAAAACTGTAACAGAAACACTTATTTATATCACCTCAACTGTGCTGCTTCAGAGCCCGGGGTGTGCCTTCTCGCTTTGTTCTCCAAATATAACACGGTTTTTAATGGTAGCCTAAGGATGTCAAAAGTCTTGCGAATTGGAGAATAAATAACCGTAACAGTTTAAATGATATGACTATAGTTTTACAATCGATCGCCTGCCTGACGACAACCTTCTTTGTGCGAAAAGTGTTTATTCATTGGATTTAAGTGCAAGGTACTATTACTACTAGGCTACTCTTCTGTATTCTCGATGATTAAAAATAACTGTCAACAATGCATATAATTTTCAGGGTTCTGTATGGTGACAAGGAAATGATCGAAATAAAAATGGATAATGGAATTATTTCTTTGTAAGACAGTTATGTGATTTATAAAAAATCAAACAAAAATTTACAATTGATTTCTCAATGACACATTATTAAGTTAACTTTATAAAATATGAAATCGTCATCACATTTTTTAAATCAGGATCTTAGGTTTCGGAATACGCTCCATTGTCCCGTAAAGTGATCCGTAGCGACTAAATAGAAATATGCGATAAAAGTAATCGTCTCGTAAAATAAGTGGTAAGTACGGAACACGTATTACATTTCTTATTCGGACTTAATAGGTACCTAATAATATTTGTGTGCGGAATACGCTGATTTGCTGTTTATTTATTTCATACACCCATTTAAATACGTTGTAATGTGATACACGTGAGGCAAAGTGTAAGTACAAACGCGCTCAATTCAGGTCAACTTAAAAACATGTACGAACAAATTTTGGGTTGAAAGACCTCTGAATTGCTGACTGTGTCGAAAATAATATTTGAACACCTGAGTTGAGCATGAATAATATCACTTCGCATTGGGAGCTGTACAGTAGTAAGCTGCACTAATTACTTCATTCATTCTCAAGTAAATATATATAACTAGCTGTGCCCACGACTTCGTTCGCGTGGTTGTCGGAACGTAATGTGATATAGTCTAAAGCCTTCCTCTATAAATGGACTACCCAACAAAAAAAGAATTTTTCAAATCGGACCATTAGTTCCTGAGATTAGCGCGTTGAAACAAACAAACAAACAAACAAACTCTTCCGCTTTATAATATTAGTATAGATTTGTAAATGTATGCTGTAGTTAATTTATCGAGAAATGATGTAAACTATTTATACTCAATTTAATTATTTCTTTGTTGCAGATGATGGAAGATACCTCTAGCATTATGTTTTCGTAGTACGCACAAGATCCGTACGAGAACTTAACACAAGAGCTATTTGAGATACAAAAGAAGCGCACGAAAGACAAGAGAGGAGAAAACGAGATGTGCCTAGAAAGAAGACTAAACTCTCGCCTAAGTCCTTTGTTATCAGCAAGGAACAGAAGGGGAAAAAATTAATTCAGATCAAGATATTAGACTTGGCAGGCGAACCAGCGAGTCCATCCAGCTCGGACACCAACGACGTGCTTGTCAGCGCGCAGTATGTGGTTCAAGATCGTTGTGATGAAGTTTTAGATCTTACGGAGTCTCTCGTAAAGACTATATCAAAAAAACTATGTGGTGATAATTTTTAAGTGTTTTATTTTAATGACTATATTTTGTTATTTATTTTGTATCAATGTAAGTATATCATAATATATCTGTTATATGTTTTATATATGTTTCTGAGTTTTTTATGTTGTCAAATAAAAAATACGATATAATATTGAGTTAATTAATTTAAGAAAATGTTTTGATTATTTTTAAGTCACATGAATAAATGGCATATTTAAGAAATTAAATTATTGAAAAATATGAAATAAACGTGTTTTTTTTTCTTTTTTTTACTGATTTCTGCATGTTAGGGTTAAAATAACAAAGGATATGAATAAATAAAAGAAAATATATTGTTTCAATCTTATAATATTTATTTACACTATGAAATATTGTCTAAATACCATTTCTTGATACAATTAACATTTTTTAGTGCACAACAATTTTATGACAAACAATTAAAGTTACATAATTTTTTTCAATTTTATATAAGGTCATTAAGTTAGGACTGAAATATTGTCTAAATACCATTTCTTGATACAAATATTTTTTTTTAGTGCACAACAGTTTTTATGACTTAAACAATTAAATTTACATTCATTTTTGCAATAAGTTTCATATAAGGTCATTAAGTTAGGACTTCCTTTGTCTTCGATATTTATTAAAATACTATTTTCACACAGTTCCGTTATCCATTTCTGTTTCTCGAGACTTTCATTACTATAGTTTTGTTTTGCATTATTGGTGTAATGATTCTTTTAAATTCTCTAGAGTCAATATGACCTTCACTCCAAGTAAATCCTCTATGTCGTTCAAGATACCGAACGGTCTTCTTTTCTTCCGTAGATAATGTAGTAAATGCATATGGAGGTTTAATTAAAAAAACTTGAGTGAATTCTTCAGTAGATAACGCAAACTCTTTGATTATAAATTTATTATAACAATCCTTGAATCCTTGAACATCAACAAAAATAATCGAGTTCGTGATATTTTACGAACAACGTTACTCAAAGGTTTATATTCGACTATACAATCGTTCAGAATGAGACAATATGCTGTTTTCTGATCAGGTATCTCTCTATTGCACTCTAGTTCAAGGCGAATGTTGATTACCGGCCCTGATTTGATATTATCGTTCTGTCTAGAACAATCTATCACGAATAATGGTGCAATATTTTTAAACTCTTGAGCAGACAACAAGGAGTTGCATGGGCGGTTATAATAAGACTGCTGAAAGTTTACATATTGCTCATATATTAATGCATAGTTATGTTTTTCGAAGTTGGTATTGTAACTTTCGTACGGGTAATATGCAGAGTTTAAAAAAACTTCGACGTCTCGAATATCGGAGTGATCGAACCGAGACATATCGTTAATTCCGTTGTTTTTTCTGTTTGTTTGTAAACCAACAACAACAACATATCTAGGTTTTTCAATTTGTGACGAAGTTTTAATTGACCAGGTGTGTTTTGTAGTCTTTGGTAACAAAGGGTACTCGTAAAGGTCCCAGTTTCTAAACACTAATTGAATAGGTCTGTCTTTTTCGAGTATTTTAAGTAAATTAATTATTTCTCTATCCGATACTTTAACGTGAGGCACGCGCTATACAATCTTTTTTATATCGATACTTTCAACCTCTTCACCAGTGTTTAGCTTTAGAGCATTGACGTTAGTATTACTTCGTAGCAAAACAAGCTCATGTTTGCAATTGACAATTATTTTTTTATAATCTTCTGCAAAACCTAGTATGTTGCTGAGAGGAACTGAAGCAGCAAAATGACCTCCAATTTCATTTTTAGTTCCGTTTATATCCCAACCCCAAACTTTGGATACCTTCGCCTCTGCTTCGTTCATAGATACCAGTGCTTTCATAGTAGTAGTTATGCCGGCATTCTTGACTTTGTCTATTTCAACACCGTTTAATTCATATCTTATATCTTGAAAAAGGAATAGAAGAGGGTTGTTTGTAAACTGTACTACTGGAACTGCTTCCCTCTTCTCAGCTTTGGTAACATTGACGACGGCTTCAACATACAAGGTACTTGCACATGGAAGCACATATAAATCTTGTTGGTTTATAGGTATCCAAATTTCATCATTTCTATTGAAAGGAGTTATGTACGGTTTGTGTGAATGAGTTTCTATACCGTCTATGGAGTTGTCATAAACGGGTGGGTTAGTTATATTTAAAATACTCATTTTAGCAATCTAATCGATTTGAGAAAATGTATATTAGCAGTTGTCAATTTCTTTTTTTTATCACGAGTATGTGTGGTCTTCTTGATTGCTTGATGAGTACTAATCTGCCGAAAAGATAAAGTTGTGTATTTATTGTAGTCGATCATAATTTCTTCAAAAGTAAGTACAATTGTACTTCCTCTCCGCGAAAATTGATTAAATTGTTTTTTATGTCCAATATTCTGATATTTATACTATTCACCGTGCTTCTGTTCACCGGAAAATATATAGTATTTTTTGGAACTTCTATTATTATGTAATTATTATAATTCAAACCGAATTCGTGAATTATATGACTTGATTTTCCATTAATGTAGGAACCTCCAGTAATATCACATTCAACCCGCAGCACGGTCGTAGGTAGAATGTTCACTGGTAGTGGGGACTTTTACCATTTATCCCTTATCAGAAAAGTTTTACCTTAACCTAGTAAAGGTCCAATAGAATTTGGTTTTTCAAAATGAATTTCTTTAGAGCAGAATATCGAAAGCCTCAATGTGTTATTGTTGCACAATAACTTCAAAACACAATTGTTTACTTTTGATTGTAAGAACTCACAGATGTCTTGGAGTTCATATGCTCCCTCAGGAATTTCAACCACTTCGTCAATACCATAATAAAATTTATTATTATTATTTGTAATATTTGGTATAGAATTAAATGCAGAGAAGTGTAAAAGAGAGCACTCATATTGACCATCGAGTTCCAGTGGAGGGGAATAGTTCGATGTTAGTAGTGAGCTGTTTCCAGTTATGGACAGAGTGAAAGACATTTTTGGAATGATGTTTTATTTAAACGTAATAACTATTATATAATTTATTTACACCAAAAGTCTTGCAAAAAATGTATACATAAATAACCACAATTTACAGTATCAAAGTTTTGAAATCTAGTATAATTATAATGTATATCACTAACATTCAAATATTTTACCAATTCTTTGGGTGGTCTTAAGTTACCAAAACCATCGAAATATTCACAATAATTATTTATTTTAGCAAAGGCTACCCAGTGCGTTCCATTATTCTTATAACTGTCTAAGTTTAATATACCACACTCAATGGGTTGTGGTTTACGTGGCAATCTATCCCTCATATACACACCTCGGAAATATGGAATATTTTTAGTGTATTTAATAATATCGATATTCGTAAGAGCACGTTTGGGTAGCCTGCTTATTAGTTTTTTGTAGATTTCATAGACGTAGACATGCCTTTAAATATTGGAGATTACGTGGATATAGTAATCGCTTATAAAAGAAAAATATGTGGCATTCGCACAGTGAAAATGTTTATCACCGGATCAGTTGACACATCTTTGAATATTGGAGATTACGTAGATATTATAATTACTTCTGAGAAGCTACTTGGTCTTCACATAGTTAAAATTATAAATTATGAGCAACATAATGCTATTCTAATACCTTCGCAAAGATACAGTACATTATGCTCTAAAATTCGGTTGGAAGTCGTCCGGATAAATGGGAAAGAAGTAGACCTGACTGAAGTGGAAGATACGTTTACAAAAATGCCTTACATTGATATAAAATGTGATTGGAAGTGGAAGATGTAAATATAAGTAGTAGTCCTGTCCTGACTGAAGTGTACGAAGTGTAGAAACAGGCAAGTGTATCGAAATGGCTGAACGTATAATGTTGGGAATACTAAATCACTGATGTGATGAAGACGATTTCATCAGCTAGCTTTGGGACTGATTGAGCTACCCTAAACGTATAATATTGGGAGATTTTAAATCACTGTTCTTGAAAACGAGTACGGAAGTGCGAGTTTGAAAGAACAGTGATTTAAAACGCCTAATATTATACTACTGACACCTACGTTAAATTAAATATATGTAAGTACATATATTAAAATACACAAACATTTAAATTAATAAAAAGAGAATTTAATTCTGTGATCTGTGCCTCAATTTTATAGTAACAAAATATATTTAAAATTGTATTTAATATGGGTACCTACTCGTGTAAGTAAGTACTATTATGTATTTAGTTGTACTAGATATATAATGTAATATGATGCCATTCAACCTCTCAATAGTATATACTTTTAAAAACAGGTGAACAATTTAAGTACTTATTGCATATGGCAGGTACCTAGGTACCTGTCGTATACAATATATGTGTTATTTAAAGTATAAACGCACTAATGTATTTCATGTTAAGTATTTTCATGTCAAAGAGAACTTGTTAATGTATTTATATGTAAATTCAGATGTCAACAAATTGTCTTATATAAAGAAAATATATAAATATTGGTTTAATTCGAAATTTACCTACCTTACTACTTTTAAGTCAATATTATTTATTCCTTTCTTTCTTCTTCTTATTTAAGAGCTTAGTGGCTCTTGTCGGTGGAGTATGCGCCAAACTTCTCGGTTCTCTGCCTTACTCTTTAGTTTTGCTTTTTCTTTCAGTTGGTCTACATAGCTCTTTCTTGGTCGTCCTGGACCTCTTCTACCTTTTATCTTTCCTTCTAGTATGTTTTTAAATAAGGAGTCATGTCGTATTTATTCTTTACTAGCTTTTGCCCGCGGCTTCGCTCGCGTTGAGAAGTATAGTTTTTGCGGCTTTACTTTTTATACAAACTTTCATCACCTATTTTATCCCCTTAGGGGTGGAATTTATCAAAATCCTTTCTTAGGGGATGCCTACGTCATAGTAGCTTTATGCATGCAAAGTCTCAGCCCGATCCGTCCAGTGGTTTGGGCTGTGCGTTGATAGATCACTATGTCAGTCAGACAGTCAGTCACCTTTGAGTTATATATATTTAGATTCAAAGATTCATTCTATATTAATATGTATACGTTACGTATCGTATTTATGTATATTTTAATTTTGTTACTATTGCTATTACTGTTATACAACTATTTACTATTGCTATATAAAAAGGATTGACAACCTCCGTGGCGTAATGGTTAACACGCTAGACCGCTAATCCGGAGGTTCTGGGTTCGATACCCAGTCAGGGCAAGTTGGAAAATGGCCTTTTTCAAATTGTCCTGGGTCTTGGGTGTGTTTGGGCCATAAGGTTCAGAATGGCACTTTCTTTTTGGGAATTTAAATAAAATAGCACGCGTCTTGCTCTGAACGGGTTTATTGCGAACTAAATTCATTTTAACATGCACATCGTTTATAAGGCTTGTCCGATACTATAGATAGGTAGGTATTTTGACTAACTAGCCGTATTAGGCGCAACATGCCGCCACCCTAAAAACGAAGTTTTTAACAATAAATCACTTGACAAACCTTACTTAACACTTGTAAATAATTCCTAAATTTACAACTTATATCATACGAAAGTACGAGTGAAATCAGGATAAAAAGCATGCATAAAATACAAAACAATAATTCACTCGCATCATTAAATAAATAACATTTCATTACTACCATCATTACATTAACAAAACTAAACATCATTGACAACTAAGTACCTGTGCATTGATGCAAATAAATATTTCCAAGAAATGAACTCGTTAGTCGTAAACATCATAAAGGAGCTAACATAATGTACAAACTTAATTTAAGTTTAACATTTTATTTTGTCGGACATGAAATTCTAAGATGGATTCTTAATGAAATATACACTTTTTAATATTAATGAACTTGATACTTGACATTTGTTAGTGAAACTTGACATTTTTTGGCACTTAACCATTTTTTTACATTTGTGACATAATTTAATCATTAATTATTAGGTAGTTCACATAACTTTGATTCTGAACGTTTAATTATTTTACTTCTGTCTTCAGTACCAAGCTTCGTGAATTCTTTGCATTGGTAAATTTTATGGTCTTCATTACACACGACGCAAGCCTTAGCTGGAGCTAATGAAGAGATATGGAAGGATTTCTCTTTGACTGGTTTACTCTCTCTCGTTGTAGATGAAGACATAGGTGCAATCAACTCCAAAGCGCGAAACTTAGCCTCTAAAAAGCTCTTCAGTTCTTGCCAGGTAGGTAAACTGTCAACGTCCGGGCTGTAGACGTGGTCTTCCCAAAGTTTTCTTGTGTCCAAGTCCAGTTTTAGGGTGACCATGTAAATTATCAGCGGATCCCACGACACTGTAGGTACTCCTAAAGTGGTAAGACTATTTAAGCATTCGGCGGTTGTGTCTACTAAGGTCTTGATCTGATTTGCTACTGGAGTTGAGAGTTTCTTCAAATTGAACAATCTTTGGAGTAGAGTATTAACAATAAGTCTTTTATTTCCATACCGTTTGCTAAGGATTTCCCATGCCTGTTCATAGTTGTGCTTTGTAACGTTGATATACTTCAGCAGGGCTTCGGCTTCACCAGCAATACTCGTCTTCAGATATTGAAGCTTCTGAACCTTCGTTAACGCCGTGTTTTGATGAATAAGTGTTGTAAATAAATCATTAAACGTTGGCCAATCTTGCTACTGTCCAGAAAATGTAGGTAGCTTAATCCAGGGGAGCTTCACTTGGGGGACTGTAGCTTGTTGTGCAAGATGAGTTTCCTTCGACTGCGTAAATGTCATCATCATATCGTTTAAATCTCCAACAGTACAGAGATATAAATCTTCTACCAAGTAGTACTGCTCAGTTTCAAAGTAAGGTAAGCTTTCTCGTTGATCCTTAGGAACAGCTTTGACAAGTGCTTCATGATGTGATTTGAACAACTGCCAGTCTTCATTCATCGATTTAAGTCTCGCTTCCACGTATCCTTTAGTAAGCCGTTGACGAGGGCATTTCTTTAAATTAGTCTGAGCTTTTTTCAACACATTAGCTTTTTCTTCCAATAAACTAAGTAATTCTTCAGTTGATATACTCATCTTCAATTATTATTAATGTTGACACTAAATCTTGAATCAATAAAAATGTATAATGTGTTGTCTCCTTTATAATGGTTTTTATCTCTGGAATGCGGCTAGGTATTGTTCACGCAGGTGTCCTCACTTCGCAGGTAAAATTGCACTATGGGGCTCGATGTCAACCATATGTTCGGGCCATAAGGTTCAGCATGGCACTTTCTTTTTTGGGAATTTAAATAAAATAGCACGCGTCTTGCTCTGACCGGGTTTATTGCGAACTAAATTCATTTTAACATGCACGCACATCGTTTATAAGGCTTGTCTACTATAGATAGGTAGGTATTTTGACTAACTAGCCGTATTAGGCCCAACAGGGTGTTTAACTATATGTATATGTATTTTATCATAAATATAGTATCGTTGAGTTGTATCCCATAACACAAGTTTAAAAAAAACTTACTTTGGGGCTAGCTTTATCAGTGTGATTTGTCCATAAATATTTATTTATTTATATTTAAATATTTTATTTATTCATTTTAAGCTTTTGCCTATCGCTACTAGCGTTTCGGAACTACCAATGCTGAGAACAAATGCCTAAAGAAATTCGATAAGGACTATAGGCATTAATGGTCGTTGGTGCTTTAGTCTCGTTTGCACAATTGATGGTGCAGGTCATTGGGATGAAGTATAAAATGCCGATTTTCCAAACATAAAAAGTATAAAAATATCTCGATTAATAATATTGACGACATAGAAAAATTACGAGGTATATTAAGGGCCCAGTCCTTAATTTTAATGATTTTGACTGCTTTTTCGGAGCTGATTGGAGCCAAACTATCTTAGTAACAATATGTTAAGATATGTTAAATTGAAGTTTATTTAAGTATTAAAAAAGTAAATTTGACAATTTATTGATTTTCATTGTAATAGTTTGTTTAATTCTAAATAACCTGCGACGTGTTTCGATTTTTTGCGGTGCGCGACGTTCATGTCATTGTTGTTTACACGGAATTTAAAACATAAAGTTGTGTATAAATTACAGAGAAATAAAGACAAAGTAAAATGCTAAAAAGTGAATTTGGAGATTTTAATATTTTTTCTTTTTAATTCATTCAAAAACTTACTTAAAAAGGTTACACTTTGAAGAAAATATAAGCGAATACGTCGTCGGATTTCTTGCGCATACGACTGAGTTAAAAAATAAAAAATACACATATATGAAGATTGATTCATGCTTAAACACGTACAATAAATAAATAAAAATAATTTGTCTTTAGTAAAAAGATAGAAAACTTTAAAGTTCTCCGAAATTCTCAAATAAATATGACGAAAACGCTGATAAGGCAGACCGCTCACTGCGCTTCTGAATTCGTCTAAATTTGTCTCCAGGGTGCATGTACAATACAGCGCAATACGTATGTGTAGATAGAAAATATAGATTCGGGTGTTTAATCAAAAATTCCCACGGTCGAAGACTGCAGTCTTAATGTCGAAAAGGGGTTAAGACAAGGTATAATAATGCTGATTTTCAAACATAAAAAGTCAACGTATAAAAATATCGAGTAAGTAATAATAATGACGAAGCTTAATAATGCTGACATTGCCGACACAAACAGAATAAAGTCACGAAATGTAATAGGGCCCTTAACCTTTCACCGCGAGACTTTATATCAGTTGTCGTGCTCCCAGCGCGAGGAATTGTGAATATCCATAGTTTTTGGTCGGATACATGAAATCTAGAAGTAGCCCTGCGGGAGATTGTGTGAGGTTTGGAAAGCGGGCTACTACGAATAGGCGGGCGAAGCATAGAAAATTTTTACGGTGGTTAAAACAATTTAACCCCCGATAAAATAGAGGGGTGTTATAAGTTTGACGCTAATGTCTGTCTGTGGCATCGTAGCGCTCAAAAGGATGGACCGATTTCGATGCATTTTTAACGTTAAAGCAAGTTCCTTTGCGGTGGTTCTTAGCTATGTTTGATGAAATCGGTTTAACCGTTTAATTTTCAATTGAATCAACAATTACATCGTAACTATGGCCATCGTAACTATGGCAACCGTCACAGACTTCCGATTTTCACTAACATCGGAAGATGCCTATAGGTAGGGTTTATTGTTCTAAGATTTAATGCCTCTAGGGTTTATTGATCTTAGATTGAAGCAAAACATGGCAACTGTCAAAGGTATAAAAGGATGTGTTCACTGACGTCGCAACTGTTACCCACAGCAAATCGAATCAAAACGTGGGCGAAACCGCGGGTAGCTGCTAGTATGCTTATATCCTGCGACTGTCATCAGGTGGGAATTTTTGTCGTCATTTTTATACATCGACAAAAAACAGGTGGTCATTGTTATATGTCGACATTTTTCTACATCGACAAAAAAAGGTGGTCATTGTTATATGTCGACATTTTTCTACATCGACAAAAAAAGGTGGTCATTGTTATATGTCGACATTTTTCTACATCGACAAAAAAAGGTGGTCATTGTTATATGTCGACATTTTTATACATCGACAAAAAACAGGTGGTCATTGTTATATGTCGACATTTTTCTACATCGACAAAAAAAGGTGGTCATTGTTATATGTCGACATTTTTATACATCGATAAAAAAAGGTGGTCATTGTTATATGTCGACATTTTTATACATCGACAAAAAAAAGGTGGTCATTGTTATATGTCGACATTTTTCTACATCGACAAAAAAAGGTGGTCATTGTTATATGTCGTCATTTTTATACATCGACAAAAAAAGGTGGTCATTGTTATATGTCGACATTTTCCTACATCGACAAAAAAAGGTGGTCATTGTTATATGTCGACATTTTTCTACATCGACAAAAAACAGGTGGTCATTGTTATATGTCGACATTTTTCTACATCGACAAAAAAAGGTGGTCATTGTTATATGTCGACCTTTTTCTACATCGACAAAAAAAGGTGGTCATTGTTATATGTCGACATTTTTATACATCGACAAAAAAAAGGTGGTCATTGTTATATGTCGACATTTTTCTACATCGACAAAAAAAGGTGGTCATTGTTATATGTCGACATTTTTCTACATCGACAAAAAAAGGTGGTCATTGTTATATGTCGACATTTTTATACATCGACAAAAAACAGGTGGTCATTGTTATATGTCGACATTTTTCTACATCGACAAAAAAAGGTGGTCATTGTTATATGTCGACATTTTTATACATCGACAAAAAAAGGTGGTCATTGTTATATGTCGACATTTTTATACATCGACAAAAAACAGGTGGTCATTGTTATGTCGACATATTTCTACATCGACAAAAAAAGGTGGTCATTGTTATATGTCGACATTTTTCTACATCGACAAAAAAAGGTGGTCATTGTTATATGTCGACATTTTTCTACATCGACAAAAAAAGGTGGTCATTGTTACATGTCGACATTTTTCTACATCGACAAAAAACAGGTGGTCATTGTTATATGTCGACATTTTTCTACATCGATAAAAAACAAGTGGTCATTGCATTGTTATATGTTGACATTTTTCTACATCCATAAAAAGCAGGTGTTCATTGCATTGTTATATGTCGACATTTTTCTACATCGATAAAAAACAGGTGGTCATTGTTATGTCGACATTTTTCTACATCTACAAAAATCATTCTAGTCTTTGCTATTATTCCCATAATTGTATACCCATTGTATGAGTTGTCGACATTTTTATACCTATTTTTCAATAAAGACATTTGTCACCTAACTCCCCGCTGCGTAGGTGTGAACTGTATGTAGGTGTTTGTCAGTTCAGAAACTAGTTCACCTAGCTCAAATATGTCATCTGACTGACAATGTAATAAATTATAAATAAAAACAAATAAAAAAGATAAACAAAATCGGACCCCTATTATTTTTGCCCGCCAACAAGGAGACGTCGTATTTTTGAATATTAATTGTAGCGAAGTGAATTTATCAGTTTGGGACACTATCTTAAATGCTTTGGGATTAAGCACTATAAGTAACGTCCAAAACTATCTAAAACCAAACGACGCATTCTGATTGGTGGTTTTATTCGTTGGACAGCAAAAAAGGGCGTTTAATTCAGAGTAAAGATAAATACATGATAAGACACGATCAGACATGAACAGACAAAATTAGACGTGAATTTGAATATAACAAAACATAGGTATTGGTCTTAAACGTAGGTACAAATTACAATAGTTAAGTAATATAATAAAATGAATACCTACGAAGTTATTAGAGTTAGACAAGTAAAATAAATAGTTTTAACAATAAAAATAACTCAAATTAGCCTATATGTGACCTATGTGCTGCACTTACGTATCATAGGTTACAGGTATGTGGTAAATGTACAGCACTTACATAAAATAATAAAATGCGTAAAGCTAAGCTATGTGCGACATTCCCCCCTACGTGTGCAAACACCATAAAAATCGGAGCATATACCTAACCTATTTTATATAAAAGAAAATATTAGTTTAAATTATTTACAAACAAATATCAATTTGAATTAATCACTATAAGTCTAGAAGCAGGACGCCTAATAAAGCCAGCCTTTGTCCTAATTTCTACTACGCGTACGCGACCGTCGGGACCGGGGTGGACTTGGGAGACTATTCCTCTGGGCCAGGTACCGCGGGGCATTGTATTGTCGGCAATTATGACAACGTCGCCTATTTGGAGATGGTGGGACTCTGGTTTTGCTCGGCGTGGCATCAGCTGCGGGCGATACTCGTGTACCCAGCGTTTCCAAAATGTCTCAGCTAGTGCTTGCGAGGCCTTCCATGAGCGTAGCGAGGGCTGTTCGTCTTTGAAGTTGCCCAGTGGTGACAGGGCGCTGGAGCGGCCGATTAGAAAGTGGTTCGGCGTAATTGACTCTTCATCTAGATCTGGGTTGACGGGCGTTAGCGGGCGTGAATTGATGATGTGCTCAGCCTCTAGAAGAAGAGTGTGTAGTACTTCTTCCTGAGGCGCTTTCTCTCTCAATGTGATTTTGAGAGCAGCTTTCACGCTCCCAACTAACCTCTCCCAAGCTCCTCCTGCTGAAGGTTGTCCCGGAGGTATCTTCTTCCAAACAATGTTTTTGGTGGTGGTGAAGGGCGCCATGCTATTGGGTAGGTCGCGCAGCTCCCGCTCGGCTCCGACGAAATTAGTGCCGTTGTCCGAGTATATGATAGAAGGGGTGCCTCGCCTCGCCGCCATTCGACGTAACGAAAGAATTAAGGATGACGAGAGCGAGGGGACCAGCTCCAGGTGGACAGCTCGAGTCGTTAGGCAGGTGAAGAGGACTCCCCATCTCTTTTCATGACGACGTCCGATGGTGACGGTCATAGGTCCATAGAGGTCAACTCCAGTCGCAGTGAACGGTGCTTGGTGAGCTTGTAGCCTTTCTAGTGGAATGTCGCCCACAGGGACTTTGAGAGTAGTACCCTTAAAGGTCCGACACCACTGGCATTTACTAGAGATATAGCGAATGGCATTTCTTAGACCAATTATATAAAATCTTTGCTTTAGCTCATTGATCACCGTATTGTGGTTTCCGTGGTTATATTTTGCATGGAAATGCCCAATCAGCAGCTTGGTAAACTCTTCCTTTGCATGGAGAACCGGTATCATAGCTGTTCCTCTGTCCACTCTGGAGTCCAAGACGATGATGCCGTTCCTATCTAGTAAGACCGCCATACGTGAGAGAGGACTTTTCTTGAGGGGGGTTCGACCGGCACGCAGGCTTTTAATTTCGGAGGGGAAGTACCTAAGCTGGCTTTCTTTTACATGTAATAGCTCCGCTACCTTTAAATGCCCATTATTTACATTTTTATCGATAGTTTTGTGTTTGTAACGCGGCCTTAAAAACCTCCACTGCCAGTATGAGACGGGCCGAAGCTCTTATTAATCTATTATATTTTGAGAATTTAGTCACCTCAGGTAGGTACCTGTTATTCAAAAAGGTTCTATTTTCATTTGTCAATGCTACGACTTTAGAACAAGTGCGCTCCTCACCAGAGGGCGCACACGGCGACTGTGGCGCCGTTTCAGTGGGCCAACTTTCTTTAGGTAGTTGAATAAACTTAGGCCCTTGAAACCACGGATGGTTTGCATCAAATTGGGCTGGGATGCCTTTTGTCGCATAGTCTGCGACATTTAATGAACTAGGCACCCACCTCCAGTCGGCTGGAGTAGTGGTTTCTTCGATTTCTGCTAGTCTGTGAGCTACAAAACTCTTAAACGTACGAGGATCGGACCTAATCCATGCTAAAGCCGTTTTGGAGTCGGACCAAAAATATCTATTTTTAATTTTATAATCCGTCTCCCTACATATCGCACTAGCCAGGCGCGTAGCCAAAACGCACGACTGTAACTCAGTCCTAGGTATCGAGATTACCTTCAGAGGGCAGCACCGTGCTTTGCCCGCAACTAGAATAGAAGTACTACCTTTATGTTCGTCCTTACTTACAAAATAGGCAGCTGCGGCGTATATCTTTTCGCTTGCATCGCAAAAAATATGTAAGTCGCCTTTACGGTCCTGTGACGGAACATAGCGCGGTAGTTCTAGCTCTTTTAATTGTTGGACATTTTGTATATAAGAGGTCCATGCTGGCTCGCACGCGGCCGGTATTCTTTCGTCCCAGCCTATACCTGTGCGCCAAACATCCTGCATAAGTACCTTGCCTAATACTGAGATAGGGCTTATATACCCAAGGGGATCGAAAATAGACATGGCGCAGCTTGTTATTTGTCTTTTAGTAGGTAATCTTTCGCCTTTTAATATTTCTTGGGGCGTTTTTCTAAAATTTACTTGAAAACCTAGCGTGTCTCGTTCGTGATTCCATATAAGACCTAAAGTACGCTCGGTCGTACTGCGTGCGATAACAGATGCTTCTGTCTCGCTCGCATTCACGTCGCTAATGACGTTGCTATGGTTACTGGCGAAGCCGCGTAACTCAAAGGAGGCTTGCATATTGATATTGTATATGTCATTTACAAGCTGCTTAGCCTCCCGCTCATTTAAATCTATAGCAATCAAAATATCATCCATGTATGCGTTTTTAATTGTTTTCTCAGCCGCCAATGGATATTGCTCTTTATGCTGGTCTGCGTTAAGATTTTTAACATAAATTGCAGACGTCGGGGATGAAACGGCGCCAAAAATAAGTCTTTTCATGCGGTACTCAGTGGGTGGTCCTACACGGTTGTCACCACGCCATAGAAAACGTAAGCTATCCCTGTCGGACTCTATTATTTCTATCTGTAGGAACATTTGTTTTACGTCGGCACAAAAGGCTATTTTACCTTCTCTAAATCGTAACAAAACGCTGAAAAGTGACTCAAGTAAATCAGGGCCGGTTAATAACGCTGAATTTATAGATTTATATTGCGTTTTTGCGGCGGCATCAAACACTAATCTTAATTTACCTTTCTGTGGGTGAACCACAGGAAAATGAGGCAAATACCATGTTCTAGGCGATGTGGGGTTGCTGGGAGCCAGTTCGGCATATCCCTTATCTAGCAACTCATTTACTTGTGCCATATATTGTACTTTAAGATTGCTATTTTTATCTAAACGTTGCTCTAGGCCGTAAAGCCTGTTAAGCGCCTGCGACTTATTGTTCGGCAAAGTTTCACTATCGCTTTTCCACAGAAGTCCCACCTCATATCTATTATTAGGCGTTTTACTGCATGTGGACTTTAAAATGGCTAATGCCCTGTCATTGGGATCGTTTCTAGGTTTTTTAGGTTCAATCCCTAATGATTCGATACTAAAATGTTCTTTCATTAAACTATGAATGTCCGACTCCGAGATTGGTCTTACGTGACTAACAAAGGCGTTGTGTAAATACGGTGACGAGTACTGACCGTGTAAAACCCATCCTAACTGTGTGAGGGAAGCTGCAGGTAAGTTCTTTTTGCCACTAATTATTTGTCTAGAAACTATGAGGTGCCAGTAGTCCTGGCCGATTATCACAGTGGGTGTGCCCATTTTTCACTTTGGCACTATTTACCTGCGCGACTAAATGGCTATTATTAATAATAGAGCCAGAACTACTTGCGCTGCTGTCCCTAGAAAAGTTTTTGCGACTATAATTAGGCAAGGCGTTTGTTGTATGTACTCGTGCTTTTGGTCGCAAACGAGTGACACGCGCAGCAGAGCTTATTTGACGAAGAAACTCGGATAATGCCACTAGATCTGGTGTGTCATTGTGCAACACCTTATATTTTGACCATTCATATCTAATAAGCAAGTTAAGTTTGTCTACAATTTTATTTACTAATTCTGGCGCAAATAAATACTTATCTTGGCCTAGGGCACGGATGGTTGCTACCAAGTTGGCCACATGCCCTGAGAAAGAAATTATGTTGGCATTATCGTCAGCTAAACGAGGCATTTTCTTTACGTTATGAATCTCTGTAAGAACTATTTCCTCTGGATCGCCAAAGTGGTTTTCCAGCGCCTCGATTATTTCATTTGGGTCGCGCGCCGTATACATTATGGCTTTTACGGCGACCTTGGCCTCGCCTCGTAAGGCCTTTCTAATTCTGCTTATATTGTGCGAAGGAGTGCACATAGAGGCTGTATCTTCGAATTCCGCTTTAAAAGCAAGGAACTCTTGTATATCGCCTGAAAATGGCGTTAAATCTGGCACAGATCTATGGACAATAGGCGCGTAGTGGCTCATGGACGCCTCGGCTTGTGCACGATATATAGGTTTCGACGGCGCTCGGGGACCCAGGTCTTTCTGACAATCTCTTATGGTTGCAGAGTGGGCTACCCACTTAGAGACGCGCTCTTCAACTATATTAGGTGGGGCCGTATTAGAAGAACGCTCGTGTTCGATACGAGCGAGTGCCAATCTAGAATTGGCTGCGGCCACCGCCTTTTGAGCACTCTCAAGTTCTGCATTTCTCAACTCCAACTCGGCCATAGCGAGATTATAGTCCCTATCCTCCCTAACGGAACGCGGCCTATCCACGATGGTGCCCGCGGCACTATTGTTATCTATGACTGCATCTTCAAACTGAACCTCCTCCCGGGCCTCGGGGAGGGTCTGATTCACTTGGCTTTGGTCCGTCTCTCCTGGAGAGTTGGTTTTAGACCACGTGTTAGTGTCACCTGTTGCGGTTTCACCTGGGCTTGGTGTGGACTCGGAGGGCAGAGGGCCCTTTGAGCGTAAAGCATGACCTCCTTTTGACATTTTTTATATAATATTGTTATGTCAAGGAGACACGCACACGTAGGGGGACCCTAAATAAAATACCCTATAATAAATCCTTGTCCTAACCTAATAAAAAACCCTATTCGCCCAGCGCACGCGCTGGCGAACCTATGACGACGCTGTAAAATAAAAGTAAATTAATATTCCGACGTCCCTTGGTCGAGGCACATGCCTGCTAAACCAAGAGTCTCAGCAAAAGCTGGCAAAACTGCAGAGCAGTTAGTGGTGCACGGAAAAATGGTGACGAAAGTCACCCGCAGAGGATACCAGGGGGGCCTGGATCAACTCTGAAGCTGAAATACACGGCGAATAACAGCGAAAGCTGCTCGCGACTTTGCAGTCGTTCAGTTGCAGGGAATACCGGGGCGCACCCAGCTTCGACCCTGATTTGTGGCACGGAGAACGATAGCGAAAGCTACCCGCAGCTTATTCAGCTGTTCAGTTGCGGAGGATACCGGGGCGCACCCAGCTTGGACTCCGGATTGACACAGATATAAACCAAAGAAACAGTATTTCGGGACCAGCTGAAAGTCCACTGGGCAAGGGATCCGGCTCGAAGGACACTGTGAACTGTATGTAGGTGTTTGTCAGTTCAGAAACTAGTTCACCTAGCTCAAATATGTCATCTGACTGACAATGTAATAAATTATAAATAAAAACAAATAAAAAAGATAAACAAAATCGGACCCCTATTATTTTTGCCCGCCAACAAGGAGACGTCGTATTTTTGAATATTAATTGTAGCGAAGTGAATTTATCAGTTTGGGACACTATCTTAAATGCTTTGGGATTAAGCACTATAAGTAACGTCCAAAACTATCTAAAACCAAACGACGCATTCTGATTGGTGGTTTTATTCGTTGGACAGCAAAAAAGGGCGTTTAATTCAGAGTAAAGATAAATACATGATAAGACACGATCAGACATGAACAGACAAAATTAGACGTGAATTTGAATATAACAAAACATAGGTATTGGTCTTAAACGTAGGTACAAATTACAATAGTTAAGTAATATAATAAAATGAATACCTACGAAGTTATTAGAGTTAGACAAGTAAAATAAATAGTTTTAACAATAAAAATAACTCAAATTAGCCTATATGTGACCTATGTGCTGCACTTACGTATCATAGGTTACAGGTATGTGGTAAATGTACAGCACTTACATAAAATAATAAAATGCGTAAAGCTAAGCTATGTGCGACAGTAGGTATATCTGGGATGCTACGTAAGCGGAAGTGATGCTATTTAACTTTAGCTTTCGAATGTTTCGAATAATGGTTCACAGAATATAATGTCACGTTTTCTGTCAAATTTAACAATGTCGTTGCCTTATGCTCACTGTGCTACTCACCAAAAACAATAAATAATCAGCTGCTCACTATTCCCGGTGCTTTGCGAGATTGCTGACAAACAATGCTACGCTTCTATTCTCCTACCATAAAAAAATACGAAGTAAGCTTAGAAAGTATTTCGTTTTTAGCCGTAACGTTTTTGAAGTGAAATCTTCTTTAGCGGCGTTGTGCACTTTTTTGTAATGGGTAAAAAATGTTAAACTCGCGTCAGGACACGTGTCCTGATCGAATTCGTAAGACGGATGGAGAGTAGACAGCCGGCGCGGCGTAGGAGAGGAAGTATCCCCCTCTTTCTACGGCGCGGCGAAAATGTATGCCTGCGCCTGCTGTTTCGTTTAGCTGAGAGATAAACTTTTTAATGTAATATAAATTGTCATGTTTGTGTACGATAGCGCAATAAATAAATATTGTATTCTACCACATAAATGATAGTACTTTTATACTGATAATTAAAGCAATTCGTGCAAAATTATTCCCTAACCATTCCAAAATATCAAAAATGCACAACGTTAATATTAAAGTTTTCACTTCTGCCGGCACTCCCGGAGTGCAAGACGTCGTTTTTTTTTTTGTGAAAAAATTGTAATGTGACGTGACCGACAAACTATTTTGAGAATTTATGAAATTAGAAGCCCCGTGAGGATTGAGGGCTCTGGGCACGGGTCCTTATGGTAAAGACGGCATTGTCAAAATATCAACAGGAAAAAAACCATACCTAATATCACAGACATATGTAAGTACCTACCTATAACTACTCGGTATGTAGAGTTTATATTTATAAATAGCTCTATTAGGTATCTGTGATGAGGTATTATAGGTATCGCTAACTTGATAAATCACACCAGTTCAATTTGTTACTAGCATCTTATTTCCTTGCAAAACAAAAGTATAAGTACCCAGTTGCGAAACCAATACGCATCACCAAGATAAAAATATTCGCCTATAAATAGGCCCGTCCCAGAACCGGTAGAGCTGTTGATTTCTCTCCGTAGCTGTTGTGTTTTTCTTCTAGATGTTGTGCTTTTCATAGAGAATTTAAACTGTTAATTATATACTGTATGTTACTTGGACACTGAATTTATCTAAAACGATTCCAAAACAAGGTTAGTGGTCGTTTTTAGTAAGTAGCTATTATTTTGATATCTGATATTTAAAAGGCCGGCAGTTTGATAGATATGGAAATCAGTATTTGGATAAATCGGAAATGCGCGCATTGATAGCTTTATACTGATTCCTAGAACGATCAACGTGAAAAACGGCCACTTTTAGCAAATGTGCGAAGAAAAGCTTGACGTTCACACTAACGTAAACAGTAGTTAATAAAATAGTTTAAAGGGTTAGCTAGGGCATACTGGAGACAAAATTTTAAATGATATAAACTGCCATACTCTTTAGTGCTCGATACAACACGACCCCTGCTATTTCTTTCAGTTGGTCTACATAGCTCTTTCTTGGTCGTCCTGGACGTCTTCTACCTTTTATCTTTCCTTCTAGTACGAGTATGTTTTTAAATAAAGAGTCATGTCGTATTAAGGCGAAGATATAGGCAAATGGCCTTGAAGTGTGAAATAAATTGTTAACTCGTAAATATGGTAATAATTTCCATATTGCTCTTCGTCATGCACTAGATAGCCCTTTAAATTATTTTATGAACTACCGTTGAAACTATTATTGGTGATCCGTCTAGCTTTAAAACTTGCCGTGGCCACTTTTGGCGGAAGCAAGTTTTAAAGCTAGACGGACTAATGTAAATACTTTCAACGGTGGTTCATAAAATAATTTAAAGGGCTATCTAGTGCATGACGAAGAGCAATATGGAAATTATCTCCATATTTACGAGTTAATAATTTATTTCAAGTGAGGGCGCCACTTCAAGGTCATTTGCCTATACCTCCACCTTAAGTGACCAATTATTTTCCCTCTCCTATTTTCTATTTCGCCCAGCAGTCTTCTTTTCTCCCCTACTATTTCTAATACTACCTTATTGGTTTTCCTTTCCGTCAACTGATATTTTCCACTCCTCCAGCATCACATCTCGAAAACTGGCAGCTTTCGAGATGTGATGCTGTCACTATCGTTTTTTTTTTTAAATTAATAGCCATGTTTCGCATCCAAGTGCCATGCCCCAGATATACGTTGTTATAAGGCGTTTGCGTATTTTTCTGGATATATTTGCCGGTATAGGTACCACTTAACATGATCCCGCTCTTAAATTTACAGATTGAAAAACAGTCGCCATCATTTCAGACTTTCAGATCCACTCACTTAGTTGTTGGCCGCTGCAAAATTTTCGGACTTTATTTTTTGAGATATCATAATTTAATATTAAATGGTTTTTTTTTCAGATAAAAATGGCAAAGGATTTACGACATAAGCAGCCAAAAAAGTTGGAGAGTTTATCTCTAAGCAAGCTTGGTGATTGGGTGGCATTACAAGCTGAAACTCGTATGACTCCGATAGCCGCTTTAGCTCAAAAAGATATTAGTGGTGCACATAAGACATTAGCGAACTATGTTAATATCATAAGAAACCGTTTAAAAAACAACGTACCTTGGATGCTTCACGACTTGCTTGCTGACGAAGTGATAAATGCATTGTCAGACCTTTTGGAAAAAACTAAGCGATCTTTAGGGTTCAGAGGTTCGATGGGAAAGTTTGTTAGTCAAATGAACGTCATCGTCGAAATGGCAGAAGTACTATTTACTAAATATTTGACCTTTGTATCAATAGACAGTATTCCTAAGATGTTACGACACAGCTTTTATTCGAAATTGTACATGCTCACTGGGCTAGTTTACTTAAATCTTGGATCTCTATCTGGAGGCTGGAAAACAGCTGACATGGAAGAAGCTGTAATTAGATCTTTGAAAGAATTGCATAATTTAAAATATCTTTTTTTAAATTATGACTGTACTGATAATATACTTAAATGTATTACAGAAAATTGTAAGCTAATCGAAAAATTAGACGTATCATGTTCAAAATGTATAACAAATGAGAGTGTTCACATAATATCCAAATTGAAAAAATTAAGAAGTATCCAGTTGTACAGGACATTTGTTAATGCCGATGGTTTTATAAAGTTACTCTTGACTTGTAAGAATTTGGAAGATATAGGCCGGTGCGATGAAATTGGTTCTATATTAGAACATATAGATTTGTCTTCTTGGGAAGAAAGGTCGTTTAATTTAAAAATCTTTGTTAGTCGATACTCTACATTACATCAGCTCCAGTTAGCTGTAGATTTGTGCCCTAATATACGGAGTATGACTGTTTTTCATAATTCTTTGCAAAATGATTTGATGGTTCTTATTGGACTTAAAGATCTTAGAGAATTAAAATTATTATCATGTGATTTCTATGCTGACCAAGTTAAACAAGTTCTTCAAGTGAAAGGCTGTAACATAATAAGTTTATATCTTGAGCACGTCGATCAAATAGATTTAAACGCTTTGATGTATATCAGCCAAATGTGTCCTTTGCTCGAAAGTTTTACTTTATACAACTGTACGCTGATACAACATACTTCTTTATATACTAAGAAATTGGAGATACTTCCTTTTAAAAATTTGAAAAGAGTTACTATTGTTTCCACCTGTACTGACGCACAATTATTATTTATACTTACTAACTGCTTGAATGCTGAATTTATTCATATAGGCACTGCGGTTCAGCTAACGGATGAATTTATTGTTAAGATTTTTGAGAAAAATCCGCTAATTTATTTAAAAGAATTACGTATAATGCAATCTGATTTCTTAACACTTAATTCAGTAGAAATAATTATTCAAACTTGTATGAGTTTAGAAATATTAGTAGAATTGGAAAGTTGGTCTTTATTAACAGAAAGTGATCGAGAATACATTAGAGATCACATCAAAGCTAATAACCTGAACTTAGATACTGCACCAATCAGAAGATATGATGTGTAATATTATTAAATGATACCTAATTATTGTAATATAATGTAAATACCGACTGGGTGTAAAAAATTCTAGGTGTCTGCAGTCAATGCATTAAGGTGAAGATACAGGCAAATGACCTTGAAGTGGCGCCCTCATTTGAAATAAATTGTTAACTCGTAAATATGGAGATAATTTCCATATTACTCTTCGTCATGCACTAGATAGCCCTTTAAATTATTTTATAAACCACCGTTGAAAGTATTTACATTAGTCCGTCTAGCTTTAAAACTTGCCTCCGCCAAAAGTGGCCACGGCAAGTTTTAAAGCTAGACGGATCACCAATAATAGTTTTAACGGCAGTTCATAAAATAATTTAAAGGGCTATCTAGTGCATGACGTAGAGAAATATGGAAATTATCACCATATTTACGAGTTAACAATTTATTTCACACTTCAAGGCCATTTGCCTATATCTTCGCCTTAATAGGAAACCTCAAGGGTTAAAAGTTGTTCATAATGAAGGACTGAGTTTCAAGTAGTTACTTAAGACGAAACAGAGGGGCCGTTTTTCCATACAAATTTAGTCCCCTGTTTCCTCCCTGAACAATGCCGGTAGAGTTATATTTTTTTGCCTGAATATCTATAGCCACTATTAGCATGTTTTCTTTTTTTTCATAATTTTTTTTTTTAAAGAGATGAACGTTCAAAAACCTAAAAAAATGGCCACATTTTCCGCTGTGTTCAAACATCCAGAAAACAAATTTGACTAGAGATTATATAAAAAAATTAAAACATAGGAACACCGCTCAAGTCTTTGTTAATTCGTAATTAAAAAAGTACTTATATTGGTTAAGTTTTGGAGAAGAAATCAGGGGACTACGAATCGTTGATTTTCTGTTCTTTAATAAGGCACCAATTATACTTGAATCCTTAAAATAATTTCTTTCTCATACATAAGTGTACCTACAGCTGAATGGACGCTTTGTAACTTATCTGTTTTTTTTTTATCGTGCCTGGCTGTCAGACTGGTATCTCTAACGCTAAATTATATTCTTTAATAAATTAACATATTTGATAAACATATTATCTTCGCAGTTTATTAAGGCCGTACCTGAATTTTCCGGGGTCCAGTGCTGCCCCCATTTAAAATAAATCATTTCAAAGAAAACGGAGACATCATTTAAAATTTTGCAACTACCAAGTCCTAGATAACCCTTCAAAGTATTCTATGAACTACTGTTTACAATTTAAAGTGAGAACGTTAAGCTTTACTACGCACAATTGCGAAAAACGGCCACTTTTGGCTAATGTGCGTAGTAAAGCTTAACATTCTCACTTTAAACTGTAAACAGTAGTTCATAAAATACTTTGAAGGGTTATCTAGGACTTGATAGTTGCAAAATTTTAAATGATGTCTCCGTTTTCTTTGAAATGATTTATTTTAAATAGGGGCAGCACTGGACCCCGGAAAATTTAGGTACGGCCTTAAACGAAAAATCTGAATAAGGTTTATGTTAGTAGGTCCTGCCTGATTCAGATGTTATAAATTATAGTACAAACTGCATTATGTAATCTATTGTATGGAAATATTACCTACAGGAAAAATTAAATGTTTCTAACCACTTTTTTTTTACTCTTATTCATCATAAAACCTTTAGTCTAATTGCGACAAATTATAAAAAACATGAATATATCCTCGCAGATTGCGTGGAAATTATAATATAAGTGATATTGCTTTTGTATATATGGAAGATTGGTAGTTTAATCAAGGATAATTTATTTCTTACACACTTTCATGTATCGTGTACGGTTTATGCAAAGGTAAGTATTAAAATTTTATTTACTAGGGGAGGGGGAGGGAGACTAAATAAAAATAACTTGCTCTATCATGAATCTACCATGTACTCCATTAATTTTGCCTTTTTTTTAATTAAACCAGTACCTCGGTTCTCTTTTGCAAAACGACGGCAAAATAGACCGAGACCCGAGACGTAAAAAATCGCATTAACGCAGGTTGGGCAAAGTGGAGGCAAGTGACAGGGGGGTTAATTGTGACGCGCGAATGCCCCTTAAACTTAAGGGAAAAATTTATAAAAGCGTAGTAAGACAAGTTGTTTTATACGGTTCAGAATGTTGGGCTACCAAGGTGATGGATGGAAGACGACTGCATGCAGCGGAGATGAGAAAGTTAAGATGAATGAGTGGAGTGACAAGAAAGTGAGTAGAAAGACTGACTTTATGCAAAGGTAAGTATTAAAATTTTATTTACTATAGCTATGCGCTGGCTATGAGCAGCTGTTACTTATATGTATTTTGCCTACTTTATGCGCCCTCCAATAGTTTGTATGACATTGGCAATTTGGCACCCACTGCCAGCGGACAGTCAAGTCACTACCTCATTTGTTAACTTTTATTGGATAATATTGAAGATACAAGAGAACAGAATCAGATAAACATACTTAAATACATAACGGCGAAAATGATAACTCTCCCTTAAGCTTTGCAGTACTATTGCAAGCATTTCAAAAATGCTTTATTTCTGTCTAAAAAATTCACAAGTAAATAAAAAACATGGATAACAAACAAAATGCATCAGCATATTTTTTATTACCTATTTTTTGGGTCATGCAATACACCCCGGTGACAACTGGGAAGTAAATTCCCAGTTGTCATCCCGGGAGACAGTAGACTACAGAGTAATCGAAAAATTCGGCATAGTATATAATGTCTTATCTCTCATACAAGGTGATAAACTATCTTAATAAGAACATCACATTTATTTAAATAAATGTGATGTTCTTATAAAGATAGGATAAAATAAAGATTGCATTCCTCCTCCCCTCACGGGTATCCAGGGAGGGGTCCATGGATCTGCATGGATCAATTTTATTCTACTAAATAACAGGATTGTTGACTAAGGTACTTACAACATTAAAACTCTCTTGGTTGACAAGAGACTTATTTGGTACTAATGCAAACATGTATACAGGATAAATCCCATTAGGAAAATTTGTTTGTTTGGATTGTTTAATTCTCTTTAAATTTGCAAGTCTAAATAATTTTAAGAATTGCTTTAGAGACCTTGTCACTGATGAATCTGCTTCATCCTTTTCTTCTTTCCCAGATGAAGTCACATTTTCTTTAATCACAATTACACCATTCTTCAACAAGGCATTCCTAAAAAAACAGGTAAGTTATATTATTATTTTAGGTACCTACAATATATATTTTTTGATCTTGATTGTAATATAGAAAATAGGATAAAAGCAGTCAAAAAAATATCTTACCTGCACCGAACTAAATATGAAACTAGGTCATCATCTGTGAGATAACCAAGCACCCATTGGTTCCAAATAACATCATATTTCTTATCAGGTTCAAATTCCTGCAGACCTACTTTGTATAAGGTGCCTAATTTCATTTTCTTTTCTCCAACAAATTCTGGAATTGTCTTGATAAATTTTTCATCTGGTTCAATAACATCAACAGATTGAAAATAAGGAATCAATACATGTTTTGTTATTCTACCTATTCCAGCACCACAGTCTAACGCTGATTCAGTAGCCGGTGGATTTTGTAGGGAGAATAAAGCTTTCAAAAATATTATTGAACCTTCAATATCCACTTGTGATATAAATCCAAATCCTCCAAGTACTCCATCAACAGTAGGGGGCACATCCGCCCAGTATTCTAAAGATTTCTCATAGCAAATTCCATGTTTGTCATTCATTATAAAGTTACTAAATTGTCGTAGTCATAGAATGTGGAAATGGGAATTATCAATTAGTAATTGCACTGGATTTCAGGTAAAAATATCTTGCAATAGGTATCTCGTGTGTGTGTGTGATGTGACCACAGACAGTATTGCAGTTACTGCAATCCTGTTTTTGATTGAATTTGAATTGTAATGTATTGTAATGTATCAGATGTAAAAATCTAATTTTTGATTGAAATGACAGAAAGACAGACATGACATGCATGACATGTTACTCTTTGATGGCATGACAGACATCTGCGTCACTGCATGATGCCTAGTATACACTTTGATTAGTCAAGTATTTAGTGTGTATAGTGATTTGTGCTGTCCTATACTGTTAAGTGTGCGGTGTTTAGTTCAACAACAGGAAAAACGAACACACGCACGCACGAGGCTTTGTTCATATAAACTAAACACTAAATTTAACAGTCCTGTCCAGACGTGTTTAGTGCAGTGCATGTTTAGTGAGGGCGGGACGCGCGGGAGGACTACTCGCAGAAAAAATAAAACTCGCTCCTAAATACTGTACTTCACTAAGCACTAAACACTTAACACTAAACAGTAACTGACCTAACGTGTTTTTTACACACTATTATATTATATATATATATTTTTAACACTAAACACTTAACAAGCTACTCGCACTAATCACTAATCGAATGACACACACACAACACAAACTAAATTAGCCAAAGACGTACCTACAAACCTAAAATAACTACGAATAATAATCTCACAAAAACGACATTGAAAATTAAACTTAACGCCACGCACCACAACCACACTTCCACTGCTGAAAAATGCAACGTGTGTGTTTTTCCAAAAAGGGAAAACACATACGGTGCGTTTTCAGCAGTGGAAGCGTTAAGTTCATTTCTTCTCGTTCTGAACAGAATCTGTTCAGAACGAGAAGAAATGAACTTGAACCTTTAATACACAACTAAAGAGTCGAGACTGTGTTGCCTGCCGTGCGAGTCACATGCCAACGCGTCATCGTAAGAATGCGCTTGGGTTGTAGGTACATATGATGAATATTGTAATAAAACGAATGTTGCGAATCAACCATATGTTTAGTCAAGTGCGAACGTGAAGCTTTGCACATTTGCCAAAAGTGGCCGTTTTTCGAAAAAGTGCGAAAAAAAGCTTCACGTTCTCACTTTAAACTGTAAGCAGTAGTTCATAAAATAGTTTTAAGGATTATCTAGTAGGGTTTACTAGTACGAAATTTTAAACGATATCTCCGTTTCCTTTCCAATATTTTTTTTTAATGGGGGCAGCACTGGACTCGATGAAGGTGAAGATATAGGCAAATGGCCTTGAAGTGTGAAATAAATTGTTGACTCATAAATATGCTGATAATTTCCATATTGCTCTTCGTCATGCACTAGATAGCCCTTTAGATTATTTTATCAACTGCCGTTGAATCTATTATTGGTGATCCGTCTAGCTTTAAAACTTGCCGTGGCCACTTTTGGCGGAGGCAAGTCTTAAAGCTAGACGGACTAATGTAAATACTTTCAACGGTGGTTCATAAAATAATTTAAAGGGCTATCTAGTGCATGACGAAGAGCAATATGAAAATTATCTCCATATTTAAGAGTTGACAATTTATTTCAAATGAGGGCGCCACTTCAAGGCCATTTGCCTATACCTTCACCCCTGCGCAACTATGAGGCTGCCATATTCCATAAACAGGTGAGTAAATGTTGTTTATATACCCTCATCTGATATTTAGTCGAAAAAATGTCAAAATAAAGCTTATTTTATTAGGTTGCCTTATTAAAATTGTTGCCTTAGTTCACGGATGCCTAGATTTTGCCGCGCGGGCGGCTGGCATGCAAAAACTGATTTTAAGTTGCGGGGATAAGGTTTAAAATCGAGTGGGGAAAGGCGATGTCATGCGACTTCATTCATGCGAGGCGAGGCAAGCGAGTGTCGTCGCATTCGCATCATTCGCATGTAGAGATGGGCAAAGTGTTTATGCCCAAACGGGCATATTGGGAATATTCCTGGCATTTTGGGCATAAATCCATAAATGTCCAAATAAATGCCCAATCACAGGGCAGAAAAAAAATAAAAGCTAAAAGGCGTTTTTTAGTATTCTGAAGGGTATCTATGCTTTAAAATATAGTAGAAACGTCCTTGACACCATGCCGCACTACGAGTCAGATAAGGTTTAGTTTGTAGCAATGTAGTTTAATTTTAGTTGTATTTATTTATTTTCTCCTTATTAAACAATTTGTAGAAAGGTTATCTATACTTATAGAGAATTAACTGCCTTAGTGGTTCAAAGGCGTTTGCCTTGTACTCCAGAGGTCGTGGGTTCAAATCCCACTGGGAAGCTTGACTGTCTCGTTAATAACTGTATAAGTTTCATTTTTTGCCTTCGCAAATATGATCATATATCATCTTTTCGTTCTGAGCTTAAATGACACCTATCCGTGAACGCAGACAAATGCGAATTCTTTGCGCTCTCTTTTCAATTCTTTTGAGTACCTTAATGTAAATTTTAATTACTTTTGGACACTCATGCAACTTCGTTCTACTGATAATCTTCTCCTTTCTGGTTCTCCTCATCGCACAAATTTTATGACAACCTCTTTTACTTTACAAGCTATAGGACTTTCTATAATTTTTTCTTTTAAGAGAAGAGTGCACTCTTATCTTTTTGGTTGATGTTATTATATTCTTTATTTTTCACCATCATCATTTATTATTTATATATATTGCATGTTTGTATATATTTATTTGTTATATGTATTTAGGGTATTAGAGATAGTCTTATGTACTTATGTAGGTATATTCTATGAGGTATATTTTATTCAATTGTATATTATATAGTGTTAAGTAGGCATATATATTATGCACATATTTTAATACTTTATTTTGTATCTAGTTTTTTGAGCCGCAACATGATTCGTTCTGTTTATCCTTATGGTTGACTGGGAGAGGAAGCTTTTAGTGTTAAGTCCGCCAATTGTACCAATTTTTTATTGTGGAACAATAAAGTTTTTATAAATAAAAAAATAAACATAGGTACTTTGTTAAATGTTTATTTATTTATTTAATATTTATTGCACAATAATCTGATGATTATAATACAAAAGGTAACACTTAATGCTAAACATTTTCTACCAGTTCACCTTAGGGACGTAGGATATTGCAGGCTTGAATCACCTGATTATTCGAAAAGAATGATGATTCCGTGCTTGGGAAGGCACGTTAAGCTGCGGGTCCTGGACGCCATCTGGTTTTTGTTTAAAGCTATCCTCGGATTGATATACCCTTTGGGTTGCAGAGGTCAAACAGCAGTCACTCTGTGTAAAAACCAGTAACCTCGTCAAATCACCTAGGTAGGTAGCGGACGGAAGCCTGGGCTTTGAAGCGTTACCACTGAGAATGCAACCAGGAATACGCTTGGATGATGATGATGATGTTATCTATGTACATAAAGAAATAAATTTAGGTGGTTCGACATATTGCGTAAATTATATGAATAATGACTTGGTATTACTTGTCACAAAGTGTGTGCAAACGCTATGATATGCTTAAAATGCAGGTATACGACAAGTGAACGTTAAAGTTTATGAAAACAATGATGTTTTCATAAACTTTAACGTTGCACTCATACCTACTAATCATACATTGAAAGTAGGCTTCGTTGAATCTTTTTCTTTGCTGGGAGGTGTGAAAAGACGTAATTATATGTATAAATAAGCGGGTGTACTTTCTTATACAGACAAAAGTTTAACAGATTTTCGTTATTTAGAAAATTTTTACAAGATTATCATGTCATAGAATAATCAATATGTAGGTTACTCAGTATAAATAATTTTTAATAATAGATTTTCGTTGCACAGAAAATCAATAATTAGAATGTTTGTTACGAATAATTTGAAATCGTAGAATTTTATTACAAATAACATTTACTTTTGCGTTGTTTCTAATATCAGAATATCAAATTAAATATTATTATTTTTAATAAGTTTAGTTAATATAATATCTATAAGTTGGCCCTATTCTAGTAAAATGGATAAAACTTTCCCAGCACTTGCCGGCCGCTGCCGCGGCACGCTCGCTTCGCTCGCTCGGCTCGTGCGTGTGTTGGTCGCAGTTTTAACCTAACCTAACCTATAAGTTTGCCCTAACCTATATTGTGGTAGCGGTTTATAAACCGCTACCACAATATAGGTTAGGGCAAATTACATAAATTATAATGTATATAATATTTAAATACATTATAATGTATTCTAACTTATTATATGGTATTTAATTTGATTAAACAATGTTTTCACTTAATACTTCCTTAAATAATAATTTTCAGTAAAATAAAATTCCATGAAAGATTATACCGAACAAACAATATTCTTTAAAGAAATATTCTACTGTTTGATTAGTTTGTTAAATGAAAATATGAGATTCTAAAATTCATTGAACTGTGTTTCTATAAATTGTGTTTCTTTCAAGTAAATAGTCTTTGAAACAATAATATTTAAAATAAAAATATAAGAATTAAATATTCTATGAAAAATTTTCTGTGAATCGAAATTCTATGAAATTTCAGTCTGTAAAACAAGGGGCACCCATAAATAAGCAAACAGACATCAAATGCAATATCAACAAATAAGCACCCTCGATATATGAAGTAATTTTTTTTGACAGTCTCATACATTTTAGATTTCGTATGGACTTAACACAGACAGATTTTGACGCAACAAGCTTCATTTATAATTGAGAGATAAAACCGCTATTATATCAACGGAACAAAATATATTCGTTTTGACGAGTACTTCGATTATCAACTTGTTATAACATTTCCTAAAAATAGGTAGGTAATGCTCTGGCATAATATTTACACCAATTTACCCGTCGTCGGAAGGGGACATATGAATTGACAGGTCTTAGTAAATTTTTTTTACTGGCAAATTTTTGTAGACCTAATTATATGTTAAAATATGAAAACAGAAATGAAATGTGATGTCAACATATGCGCACACTCATACATTAGTCGAAAGTAGTCTTCTTTGACTGCTCATCCAAGAGCCTAAAATAGGTACTGATTTGGGAGTTGACCCCGGAACAGGAGATATTCGTATTAACAAGTTCTTCGATACCCATCAACTTGTCTTGTCAACAATCGTCGTCGTCAACATCAACTTGTTATAACATTTCCCCTAAAATAGCATGCCGGGTACTTACACCCGTCAATGGAAACAAACAAATAGTCAGGTATATGTTCACATTTTTTACTGGAAAACGTATATGATAAATTAAGCAATTAGACATTAAATATAATTAAATCTGTACGGTAATTTTACCACACTGACCGGTAATGCATATAATTTGCAAAGTTTTATAAAAATGAGGAGTCTTAAACTTACTAAACTTCGTGAAAATTACTTAACTACCTATAACTAATGCTCTATTAACAGTATTGTTTATTTTAAAGGTCAAAATAGAATAAAAAAATATGGGCATAAAAAAATAAATGCTCAGATAAATGCCCAAGGGAAGGAATTTATCGGGCATCTATTGGGAATATTCCCAATGTGCCCAAAATGCCCGGGCATTTGCCCATTTCTATTCGCATGTCGCCATCGCCGTCGCCGTCGCGCATATTTGTAGCCGAACGGTTATGTAGGATTAGGTTAGGTTAGTAGGATCAAAATTAAAGATAGGCTCTAAAGGAGTTGTCCAGAGCCCTAATATTTTTTTTTTTTAAACTCCAAATAAATGTCATTCTGGTTCACAGAACCTCAGCACAGAACAATTTTTTCTCCTCTTCGGAGAAGAATAACAAACAACGAATGTTTATTAAAAAAAAAAATACGATTAAGATTAAGGCTCCGTCAGTTCAGAACCAAGAAAACTGTGAGTGTTTTTAAAAAATCACTGTAATTAAACTACTACTGTAAATTTCTCAAAAAATTTACATAGGATTTTCTACAGACACCCACAATAGCCAAAACACGATTGAGCATTTTTTGCTCGATAGAAAACAATCACAAACATACCTCTAAATTTGCCTTTATAATACGTATTAATATTTTATACAATCACCTTTTTATATGAAAATTATACCAAAAAATGTATTATCTAAAAATTTATCCGTTTTGGCTACAGAAAATATTATAAATAAAATACAAAAATAATAATAAATAAAACACTGCGAAATATCGTCGAGCACGGCTCCGGGCCTTTCTTCGCGCTGACGAATATTTCACTGTGTTTTATTTATTACTTTTTTTGTATTATATTTATAATTTTTTCTGTAGCCAAAACGGATAGATATTTAGATAATACATTTTTTGGTATAATTTTCAAATAAAAAGGTGATTGTATAAAATAGTAATACGTATTATAAAGGCAAATTTAGACAATTTTAGAGGTATGTTTGTGATTTTTTTCTATCGAGCCAAAAATGCCTTATCGTGTTTTGGCTGTTGTGGGTGTCTGAAGAAAATCCTTCAGATTTTTATGTAATTTTTTTGAGTAACTGTAGTAGTTTAATAACACGGATTTTTCAAAAACACGCACAGTATTGCAAATTGTGAACCCACGTCGCCTTAAACTACAAACTAAACCTAAAAATAAAACCTAATCTAAATTATTAATTTACAAACAACTGAATACAATGAAAATCATAATGCAGATGACATTTTTATTTTTTTTATATTTCATTGGTCGGTAAATTATCCCACGCTTCGAGATTGGCTCCCAAGAATTAAAGAAACCAATGAGAACAGTACTGTTGTCGTTGTTGTAGGTAGGTAGCAGTAGGTAGGTACTATACCTATATATTTCGTGGTAGTAGGTTAATTTATTATTATATATGTAGGTACTTAACAAGAAATAAAGAAACCAATGAGAACGGTACTTTTGTCGTCGTTGTAGGTAGGTAGCGGTAGGTAGGTACTAGTAGGTAGGTACTATACCTATATATACCGTGGTTTTAGGTTAATTTATTATTATATATGTAGGTACCTAACATATGAAATAAAACAAATAAGAATTACTGACAAGGATTTATTAATCTATAGTTATTGTATTGGTATATATTTATTTAAAATTAATATTTATGTTAATTCTTGATATATTCTTGTAGCTATTTATAGATACTTTTTAATTTTGTTTACACACTGTCGCACCACCCAAATTATTTCTCTACTTGGTCCAATGGTTGACTGGCAGAGAACGCCATAAGGCGTTAAGTCTGCCATTTGTACACATTTTATATGTAATAAAGATTAAATTAATAAAATGTATAAATAATATAAAACACTAGAGACTAATCATTTCCTGACCGGCGACAATAGAGGTTCCTTTTTCCCGGTTTCAAAACACGGAACAGTTTGATGAACTTTGTTGCTATCTTTTATAGCTACACTTTAAACATTGCTGCCTGTTTTCTTTATCTGGCATTATTTATGGCACTAATCACGAGTCTTCTCACTAACTAAGCGACACAGTCACACACAGGCTCAAAGGAGTATTTTTTCTTGGAACTTCCAAAAAAGGGAGGAACAGCTGTTCAACTTAACGTTCTCTTCTCTGACAAGATAATTAATATCTCATCAGCACAGTTCGCAACGCAACACAGCTAATTTAAAGTCGGAGTAATTTCTTAGTGGAACAAAAACTCGACTCGACGAAAAACACACGACAAAGTCAAAAACTCAAGTTCATTGTGAAAAAATCGCCATTGTAGTTTGACATTGATCTGTTGCCAATAGTAATGAAAAAAGAATACTACAATATTTGTTTTTTCTACTTCAATAGTAGTCTTGTATATATGTCGCAGTTGAATGGTATAATCCGCTAATTCACGAAACCTCTAGCTGTTTGGCATTACAGCTCGGTTTTGTAAAACAGCGAACCCTAATACGCGGAATGGAATGAACGACTTCTATTCATCCATGCGGCTAGAGAAGTTGTTGAACAATTCTATCTAAAGAAATCATATACAATTTAGAATGCCTACGAAGTGGCAATGTGGCGAGCGAGTGTTCTATCCATTTTACTAGGTTAGGTTAGAACTGCGACCAACACACGCACGAGCCGAGCGAGCAAAGCGAGCGTGCCGCGGCAGCGGCCGGCGAGTGCTAGAAAAGTTCTATCCATTTTACTAGATTAGGGCAAATATAGCAATAAAAATCGTGAAATAGTTTTCTGGGAAATTAAATTCGATGTCAAAAAAATCTGTATTCTAATAGACACCCAGTTATATTTCATTATGGTAACCCTACACCAAATCCTTATCATGCATGTGTCGCAATTGGATTGTATAACGGTTTCGTCAAACAACGGATTACCGCTACTGTTTCACAAAACCGCTAGCCGTTTGGAAACGTGGTTAGCGGTTTTAATGAACGTAACACGTTGCGCAATATTAGACAATCCAGCTGAACGATATTCGTCTGTTTAACAAAACCGAGCTGTGATGCCAAACAACTAGAGGTTTCGTGAATTAGCGGTTTATACCATCCAACTGCGATATATAGATAGCCTCATCAATCACTGTTGTACATTTTTTATCCCTTGTAGGTAGTTTTCGAAGGCCCGTACCAACTTGACCAGGGCTTTCTGGTTACACGTCATTTTCTATAGCAGTGTGTTGTATATCTTGGAATTGTTGCCAAATCTCGAAAATAAGTATACTGCTTTAGGACATACTATCTAATTTGTGACTCTAGCACTTACCTTACCTACAGTCACAATCAGACAATTTATATTGTTCATAAGTTAGTTTTTTTAGGTATAAAATGGAATCAAGAGCCGCAAAATTAGCTCTAGCCCGTAAAAAGGTAGGTTTAATTTTAAGATTTGTAATTATCCGAAATATGAAACTTAGTCGAGTCTTTACGCTAAAATATAAGCTATAAACAAAATTTACTGAAACAAAATATCATAGCAAAACGCCCTCCTACTTTGTATATCGTCGTTCAAAATGGGCCCTCACAGAAAGTTTATTACCACAATAAATAAGAAACCATTAACTTAAGCGACTGTTTGAAATCCTATATGTTACTAAATATATTGTGAAATTTTGTGGAAGCAAGAACAGATCACGACTTCCTGTTCTTTCAGAAAGAAAGATAACACCAACACGAAAATATGTAATCACATTTTTTTTTATTAGAGAGATATTTTCGTGTTGGTCTTATCTTTCGTACTTTAAGCGTAATAAAACGAAAACAAAAAAAGTGGAGGACTGAGGGCCCGAATTTTAAAAAGGTAATAACTCATACAAAAGGAAGTCATGATCTGTTCTTGCTTTCTCAAATTTTCACAATATATTTAGTAACATATAGGATTTCAAACAGTAGCTGAAAGTTAATGGTTTCTTATTTGTTGTCGTAATAAACTTTTGGAATGAGGGCCTATTTTGAAGGAAGATATACAAAGTAGGACAGCGTTTTGCTATAATATTATCTCTTAATAAATTTTGTTTGGCATTAGCTTATACTATGGCATGAAGACTGTTTTTGTAGTGCCCATAGTTTATCCGGTACAGGTGGGCCCTCAATCCTCTATTGGTCAAGTGAGGGCCCAACTTTATATTCCATAACTCGCTTATTTGACATTCCCAAATCTGGTTCCAACTTTCACATTTCTTTGATAATTTTCACTAAATCCTAAACACATTTTCAAAGAATTTAAACAAATGGGCCCTCACACCACATGCACATAAGATATTGGTATTGATGGGTTCTTCGATTCCCCATCAGCTTGTTATAACATTTACCACAAAATAGCATGTTGTGGGGTATTTACCCCAATCTACCCATCATATGATAAAATATGATTTTTTTAATGGAAAAAGATTGTAGACCTTATATGATAAAATATGCAAACAAACATCAAACGAAATTAAATCTGTATATTTTATATGGAAAGCATTATTGATTTTAATCTTTGTTATTTATTCTTTAAGAAATATCCATTTATTTATACATAAGATAACCTTTTCATACATTTCTACACATAATTAGAGGACTTGCACTCAATTATTAATAAATATACCAATATACCCACCCAAACGGGTAGATACTAGTATTTACTCAGTGCATACCACAGATCTGTATATACTACTAGATAAAGAAAGTCCTTCAATTGTACGAAAACCTGGCAAGCTTCGCAAGCTTTACATATTATGTTGTGATAACATTGTATTAGGCATAATATCTTTGTAAACTGACAGCCCTTCTGGCGCGTAGGCGACCAATAGTGTGTAAATGAGTTTCTTTCGGCGTTTCTTTTCAGCAGTGGTCGTTGCGAAACGCTAGTATCGGTAGCTTTTAAACAAAGAAAAAGTATTTTAAATATAAATAAACATTAAGTACACGTAATGTACACTATAATTATTGACGTGTAAATGTGCCTGCAAAGACCTAATTGCTGAATAAATATTTGATTTTTTTTATTTTGGCGTACCAATTTTCAATACATTAATAAGAAATTCACTTACAAACTGAAGGAATCTTTTTTATTACTTCCTGCCAACATTTTTTGGTGAGTTTCTATGGCTCAAAACGGCAGATTTAGGTATCTTACAGTAGAGAGCTCAATGTCTGATCGATTGAATTGATATATACAGACTAAAAGTGACGATTCTAAAGGTGAATACCAAGCAAAAGTGGCGCCCTCATTTGAAAAAAAATGTTAACTCGTAAATATGGTAAAAAATTCTATATTTCTTAATGTTAGGCACTAGATAGCCCTTTAAATTATTTAATGAACTGCCGTTGAAACTATTATTGGTGATCCATCTAGCTTTAAAACTTGCCTTTAAAGCTAGCTAGGGAAGTTTTAAAGCTAGTGGACTAATGTCAATACTTTCAACGGCGGCAGTTCATTAAATAATTTAAAGGGCTATCTAGTGCCTAACGTTGAGAGAAATGGATATTTTCACAACATTTACGAGTTAACAATTTATTTTGAATATGGGCGCCACTTCAAGGTCATTTGCTTCTAACTTCACCTTAAGTCAATTTGACGTCAGATCGACACGTAAATTCATACAGAGGCTGTGTCTACCTTGATCCATGGTCTGTGGTGCATACCAATTAAATATCTAAGTGTGAGTAAATATTATGGGTATATGTTTATTTAAGTATTTATTCAACTTCATTACAAAATTTATAAACGGCGGACTTAAAGCCTTATTCATTATTTCCTTCTAATTTGCTAATATGCATACCTCTTTGAGGTGGAATTTTCATCTAAACACCTAAGGCTTCATATCATCTTCATCTCATATCTGACATATCTCTGTAGCAAGAGAAATGGTGATTTCAGAAAGATCTAAATGTGTAAGTACTGATTGAAAAAAAGAAAGAAAAAATATTTTTAACACATTTCTCATTTTTATTAACTTTTCATTTCAGTTGAAAGATCATCAAGGAAAAAAAGTTATTTTGTCTCAAAAAGATGATACATCTTTAATTACGTCAGAAGGTTATGTGCTACAAGATGCACCCATAAATATAAGTAATATGCCAGAAAAAAACATGGACAATATTTCTGAATATGCAGCAAATGAGTTGTATGAGCCAAAATCTGATGACAATACACCTATCAACACAGATGTGAATGTTACAGAAATTCTTATTTCTAATAAAAGAAATTTGGAAGTGCAGATAACTGAATTACAAACAAAACTTACAGAGTTGGAAAATGAACATGCACAGACAATTCAAAATTTCAACATTTCAAGAAAACAAATTCAAAACTTAGAAAGTGAGCTTAGGAGCCTTCATCAAAACTATATGACTGCTACAATGGCGTTGCAAGATAAGGATAGTTTGATAAAGGAATTAAATGATGTCAAGAAGACTTATTGGGATAATAATAATAATTTAACAGAACAATTAGAATTCACTAAAACCATGCTTACAGCTAAAGAAACTGAGAATGCATCTCTTCATAGCCAACTGACCCAAATTCAGAGTCAGCTAGATGGTATGAAATTGCAGTTACATCAGTTGACCAATGGCTCATCAATAAAAATCTCCCAAAATAGCCCAGAATGCTCTGAGGTAAAGGAAGTGTTACTCCAGAAAATGTCATTACTGGAACAACAGTTAAAAGCATCACAAAAAGAGAGGGACCAGATAAGCATCCATTATGAACATTATGTGGCTGAATTGAATGAGCAATTGAAAGTTGTGATAAAAAAGAATGAGGAATTGAGCAGAGAAAACGATGTTTTGTCTAATAGGGAGTCTAATCTAGTAGAACAGATTAGTGACATGGAGATCAGATTACAAAATTTGAGTCGACTGAAAGAAACTGCCACTGTGGTTGTAAACAATGACGATAATTTTATTGAACTGCAACAAAAGCATGCCAACATACAAGTAAGGATTGTTTTCGTTTTGTAGGTCAACAACATTATCTTATGGTTGTATTCTTCTTCTTTACCGACAAGAGCAAGCTCTTGAGTTAAAGAAGGTTGTATTACATCATTAAATTAGCCAATAAAAAATAAACAATAAAAGTTATATTCCCGTCAAGTAACACTTAAGGTGGTACTGGAGGCGCGGGCGAACTCCACAGCGAGTTGCCTACCGACGCGCTTCGTCGTGTTGCTATTTCGTCGAGAAAGAGAAAGGGCGCTAAAAAAACAGGCGGGGCAAGTAGCTCCGTCCCGACCCCCGCATGTGAGAGCTACACCCCCGCGTACGACAAAGAGAGTGCACTGAACGCCAGCGAAACGGGCCGTTATAGGCCATGAATCGAAAGGTTTTCGTAGTTTTCGTTTATTTCGATAAATACGATACATACCCAAATAAAACTAAATTATTTGGAATTTAGAGTCTTCACTCTAGTCGTATAATTAGTTTCCATAAGGATCGAAAATATAATTATAAGTGTAATAGGCGTCTAAATATTACTCGATTTCGTCGATAAAAAAGGCAAATTTTAAGTTGCTATAACTTTTTTTTTTTATTATTTTCGAACCAAAACTAATTACAGATCTAGATATTAATCATCTTAATGCTTGTAAAAAATTTGAATACGATGAGTTTTATGGTTTCGAAATTAAAACGAAAGTACGTTTGTATGGGATTTCGTCCCTCCAGTTAACCCTTAAGACAAAGTTTTACTTGAGGGTAATAGGTACAACATGTTCCCGTTGAGTAACAGTTACGTACTGAAGTACTTAACGATTAAGGCAGTGATTCCACTGCACCGCGCACCATCGCGGAGCGCGGCGCGGCAGATTTTTAACATTGTATGCAAGTAACTCAGTTTGTATAGAAAACACGCCTACTCCCACCCACTGAAAACGCGTCACCGCGTGGGAGCGTCAGTATGTAGAAACCGCGCTCCACGACGGTGCACGGTGCAGTGGGATAACCGCCTAAATTAAAGTACTTAATGGGTAAATTAAATCACTGAAGAAATTAAAATTTTATACACTACACTATCAAGTCTTTATCCCTAAAGGGGTGGACAGGGCCTGCGGTCGCAAGACCCAAAAGCGCGATTAAGGTGGAAAAACAAAATTAAAATATTTTTCAAACAATATTAAATGCATACCTACCCTATCTACTAAATATTACAAATTTCTTTATAATATATAGAGGTATAAATATACTGGCTGACTTTTTATCCACTTGCTAAATTGGAGCAAGTTCAGTCCATGATACTGAACAACTTTCTATAAAAAAAGTTATTAAAAATCGATAAAAATTTTTCGACCTCCCATACGAACACCAACGCTCAGCCAAACGGATTTTTTATGGGAGGACGAAATATTTTTATCGATTTTTAATAACTTTTTTTATATAAAGTAGTTCAGTATCATGGACTGAACTTGCTCCAAAAATTTTGCAGGTGGATAAAAAGTGAGCCTGTATAACATAATATATACTCTGCCGTAGCGGTGTTAGGATAGGGCGCGGTTGGGCGACCGCCCAGGGCGCCAGATACAAAGAGGCGACAGGGTCGTTTTTGGGCAAGGGGGGGGGGGGGGGGGGGGGGGTCACAGGTAATAATAAATATATAAATAGCGGCTGGTTAAGGGTGGCAACTCCTACTCTTATTTGTATGCACCCCTCCCTCCCTTAAATCCTATAAGATTGAAGCCTAAGTCAGAGTGAATTGCAGTTTGGGGGGGGTGCGGCGGGAAAATCTCGCCCGGGGCGCTGGTAGAGCTAAAACCGGCACTGATACTCTGATACAGTGGCGAATTATCTAAAGGCAAAGTAGGCACGTGCCTAGGGGCGCGAGGTACCAAAGGGGCGCCGCGTGGAAAATTTCCCACTCCCCCTTCTCCATCCCTGGATCGGAGGCCCATGCCCCGAGCGGCAAGGTCAATAAGGGTTGGATCTCATCTATCAGCACTTTACTATGCTGCTATCCTTTTTGCCATCGCCAGATAAACTGGACATGGGGCGGCAAAATATGATCTGCTCTGATAACTCGAAAGTAAAGTTGAAGCAGGCAAATAATTCTTTCAATGGTTGTAGATTAAATATTTATAGGACTATTAACCCTTTCACCGCGAGACTTTTTATATTAGTTGTCGTGCTCCCAGCGCGAGGAATTGTGAATATCCATAGTTTTTGGTCGGATAAATCCGACGCTCGCGAAATGGGCACGAAAATGTTTGTCGGATTAATCTGACGTTCGCGGTTAAAGGGTTAAACAATTTATTTTAAAGCCGGGTCCAGACGGATGTGACGTGTAATGTAACGCGAATTCTGTGTGTGGACGGCACTATGAGCATTACATGTAACGTTCGTAGTGCCGTCCACAACAGAATTCTCGTCACGTTACATCCGTCTGGACCCGGCTTAAAGAGTGCACTACTGGACCATGCTTTTCTCATTTAGAAATTTTTTTTTTAGGAGAAATTTCAAGTCCTCCATTTTCAATATGAAGAATTGAAACAAAAATATTCCGAAAGTGAAGCAAAAATAAAAGAACTAAGCGAAGCCAAAGAAACAGACTGCAAGCAGGACGATATTAGTTTATCGAAATTACAAGCAGACATGACTAGCGACAAGGTTGCGGCTCAACGAGCTACGGAACAAAACAAGAAACTCAAAAATGATATGAAGGAACTCGAGGACGCTTTTGTCAAAATGGTACAGTATTTAATAATTATACAACAAGTTATAGGTCAACAACTGAATTAGTGGACATCCACGTATAAAACTAAAACATATTTGATTGACTAATTAAAAATATGGTTGATTCGCAACATTCGCTTACATAATCATCATATACAATACAACCGTAGGGGTAGGATTCTTGTACCTTTGGGTACAATCCTAGCGCATTCTTACGTTGACGCGTTGGCACGTGACTCGCACGGCGGACAACACAGTCTCGCTCGACTCTGTGCGCGTACATAGGGTACATTTCTTCTCGTTCTGAGCAGCAGGTATTATTATTAAGGTGAATATATGAGCAAATGGCCTTGAAGTGTGAAATAAATTGTTAACTCGTAAATATGGTTATAATTTCCATATTGCTCTTCGTCATGCACTAGATATCCTTTTATATTATTTTATGAACTGCCGTTGAAACTTTTATTGGTGATCCGTCTAGCTTTAAAACTTTCCGTGGCCACTTTTGGCGGAGGCAAGTTTAGAAGCTAGACGGACTAATTTAAATACTTTCAACGGTGGTTCATAAAATAATTTAAAGGGCTATCTAGTGCATGACGAAGAGCAATGTGGAAATATATATATATATATATATATATATATATATATATATATATCACCATTTGTACGATTTAACAATTTATTTCACACTTCAAGGCCATTTGCTTATACATTCACCTTAAGATCTTGTAGGCTATTATAGCGTAGGTATTTTCGCTTTTGAATGAGTGATGTATCTGTTACGTAGTAACTATTTATTAATCTGTGCCACGGTCTATACTAGATTATTATAGTATAATAAAATTAAAATAACAGCCAAAAAACAAAAAATTCGGCATTTCCATACAAAAGTGTGCAGCCACCCGGGCGATTTGTATGGAAATGTCGAATTATTTTTGTTTTTTGACATTTAATTTCATTATACTTTAGTGATCTGGTAAAGCTCGTGGTTCGATTTATTACGGGTATGTCCCTTCCACGTTGTATAATATTTGTTATGGGACTTATGAGAGTGGTGCCGTGTTAAGAGTCCCCTTACCTTAGACTTTTCATCCAATCGTAATCGTAACTTTTATTTTGAAATGACATGTCAGACTTCGTACGGCAGTATTTTATAATTTCACAGAAATTGCACATATCTAGGGATAACTGGTTTTGACAGTCAGAATATAAACTTGAAAGAAAATATAACTAAGGGTGTAGAAGTTTTCCACACTGATGGTCAATTTATGATAGTTCCGCGATAACTGCCGATTTTGATGAAATTTGGTAGGCATGTAGGAAATATCAATAGAATTTTCAAGTTCGTTGGGCATCAAAATCGGTTTAGTAGTTTTTGAAATATTAATAAAAAATCGCGAAGTCTTCGCGGCGATCTACTATAGATTGAGAGCTGGCACGAATTTTTGGGTAGGTATTTGAGGAAAGTCGAAAACTTGTCACATACATTTCCTATTATACCCTAACACGGAACTGCAGACCTGGCTGATGAGTAGCGGGGCTAAAGCAACCTATGAATTTTTTAGTTTTTTTTTTCAAAAAAGGTATTTGAGGCAATATGCATTTTTTATATGTTGTATTTATTTATTTATTTATTTACCAATTTATGTACACGGACAATATATACAGAGAATACATAAACAAAAAGTTGTACAAAGGCACTACTTATCTCAAAAGAGATCTCTTCCAGTAGGCCCGTGAGAGGAGATGTTCATATATGAAAGGCATACAGGCGTGTTCGTTAAATAAAGGAAGAAGAAATTAACATACTATGAAACTACAGATAAACATACACATAATATATAAACTACAACTATAATGATTCCGATAAATAATAATCTTTTACTCGTCTTTTAAACACAGAGATCGATTTAGATTCGCGTATAGAAGGTGGTAATGAGTTCCATAGTCTGACCGCATGTACCGAGAAGGAGTAGGAAAAGGTAGTGGTGCTGTGTGAAGGGTATTTAAGGACAGTTTTTAGGTGGGATCTGCAAAGAGAATTTGGAGAATATAAAAAGGAAAAGCGCTCACGTAGATAGGAGGGGAAAGAAGGATAGTGTAGGACGTTGTAAAGGAGACAAAGAATGCGACTGTTTCTACGGAGCCGTATAGGTAACCATTTTAGTTGAACACGGTACCTGGAAACATGGTCGAACTTCCTCAATCCGAAGATGAAACGGAAGCACAGGTTTTGTAAACGCTCCAGTTTATCTAAAAGGTCTTCTGTTGCATCCAAGTAGCATGCATCCGCGTAATCCAAGATTGGTTGAATAAGGGATTGGGCCAGAGCAATCCTAGTCTCGAAGGGCAAGAAGTATTGGAGGCATCTAAGGGTGTGGAAAGAAAAGTGGATCTTACGACTAACTTCGTTAATTTGAGCTGTCCATTTGAGGTTAGAGTCCATTAAAATTCCCAAGTTCTTGGCAGTGTCAGTTAAGGCAATCACAGAACCCTCAAATATCACAGGCGAAAGTCCGTTGAAGTCAATCCGGTTACGCAAAGCACTAGTGCCAATCACCATAGCCTGGGACTTAATGGGATTTACCTTGAGACCATAACACGAAGCCCATTCCGAAACACGACAAAGGTCATCATTCAACGCTGCAATGGCTGATTCAGCATCATCCACCGGGAAGTGGCGATACAGCTGCAGATCATCCGCGTATAAGTGGAATTTACAGGATAGAACTTTAGTGATGGTATTTATAAAAACAGAAAACAGTAAAGGGGAAAGACAACCTCCTTGAGGTACACCAGCACCCAGCTCACACCAGTTTGAGTGAGTTCCATCAAGGCAGACACGCTGAGAGCGTCCATGCAGATAGGAACTAAACCAATTTAAGGCAGAAGGAGATACATTGATAGAGTGAAGGATCCCTAAAAGGATATCGAAGTCTACTGAGTTGAATGCGTTACTAAAATCAAGCAAAACTAGTAAAATTAACGTTTAAAGTTGTAGTTTAATGTTTAAAGAATAAAAAAATCAATAAGCCAGACGATTTGGTCGGGCTTTGATATTGACAGGCGCGTGCAAAATTATTTTTTAAAAAAATATAAAAAAGGTATTTGAGGCAACTTGAAATTTTAATAGGGTATTACTTATAACAAAAAAGTAAGATTCTCAAAAAGACAGGTCATTTTGTTTCTATCTGCCAGGTCAATCAAAATAATTCAAAATGGTGCAAGCGAAACTAGGCCTGTGTAAAAAACCAGTAACCTCGTCAAATCACCTAGGTAAGGTAGTGGACCCCGGGCTCTGAAGCGTAAGCGCTGACGATGCAACCGGGAATGAGCTCGGATGATGACCTTTTTTTTTAAAAAAAAATTGTAGTTTGCTTTAGCCCCGCTACTCACCAGCCAGGTCTGCAGTTCCGTGTTGGGGTATAATAGGAGAGGTATGTGACTAGTTGTTTTCAACTTGCCTCAAATACCTACCCAAAAATTCGTGCCAGTTCTCAGACCATAGCGTGAACGGGTAGTACTTGTTTTATGAAGTAAGACGCGGTGAGCTGTAACTCAGAAATCACTGTCTCTACTATAATAAATTAAGTGTCATATTGTAGCTCAATGTATAAGGTATTTAAGCTCTTTAGCCCATTTTATCACAACTCCATTTTACTGTAAATGGAGCAAGACTGAAAAAAGTGTACTTATTTTTATAATTTTATAATATGTTGATGGCTGTATTTAAAAAAATATTAAACTTACCACTATAAATTTAGTATCGTTTTGTAGGTAATTTATAGACGATGATTTGGTCTTTGAAAAGTAAACTTCATAGTCCTACCGTTTTTGTGGAAAATGAAGAAAACCCGAATGAGGGAGGTAAAAGGGGCAGGGGGGGGGGAGAAACAACCATTTCAAAGCGTGTTTCCATATTGACATTGAAGCACATATATGAAAGCTACATACATGCCAAGTTTCTTCCGGATGGGACCATAAAATTGTATTTTGTATGGACAAGGACCCGTACTATCAACAGGAAGAGATGGAGTGGTCCTATTCTGACGCGGAACCACACGGGGGAAATTTATTGCCTAATTGTATCCAACCAATATCAAACACCAATAGCCCTATCTTTGAAACGCGCAGTCACTAAACGTGTGGTGTATTCCATACAAAAATCGTTCGTTTAGTGACTCCGTTGCCTCCAGATGTTATAAGTCGTATAATCATAAGAAATAAAAAGAGAAACTGTCGTCTACCACATTGCCAATAATCATCTCGCACTCCAATAATAGTTTCAAAATTGACGTACCTAGTGTTTCTTTTGTAATTTTTAAAATATTTGTTTACAGAGCAAGGATAAATTAGAGCTAACAGAAAAAATCGCAGCTGAAAAATTTTTGAACAGAGAATTAACAATAAAGTTAGCTGAAGTAGACGAAAAAGCCAAAGACATGCATATCAAACTTATGGCTAAAGATGACGAAATGATTCGCTTGCAGAACAATCTACGCACTACAGAAAAAGAATTCGAAAGAATGACAAAAGAATTAGAGGAAATGCAAAAAAGAGGAAAAGAATTAGAACATCGTGAAAACGTAATAGTTGGAACACAAAAATCTGAAAAAGAAACAGAAAAACTTCCCAACGATGATCATAGTCACTGTGACAATGAAATAAAAACACGTGAAGTCGACTGCGAAAATAATTCTTTAATAATAAAAAATGACGATGCAATGAATAAACTACAAGACAGATTTTTAAAGATAATGGGTGAGGTGGCAGATTTATCAGATGAAAAACATAGACTAGAACATATAATTCTTCAACTACAAAATGAAACTGACACCATTTGTGAATATGTTGCATTATACCAACAGCAGCGTAGTTTATTGAAAAAACGCGATGAAGAGAGAAACACACAAATAAAAATCTTTCAAGATGCATGCAGTAAGCTTCAAAGTCAAATAGAAGAGTTGAATAATTTACTTGTAAGATTTGCTGAAGACAAGGAGTTATCGCAGTATCTCCTGACTGACTCTAGGAAAAGTGATTTGAAAAAGGTAATGAATTTGATTTCACATCTAAAAAGTAATTGTCTGATTGATCCCAAACAATCAAACAAAGAGTTAAAGAATTTTTACCCTTGTAGTTGTTGCTCTGGAAAACTTATAGAAGTTTAATTTATTTCAATCATGTGTACTATGCAGATTGTATGGCATTATATTATTATATATGTACCAATATACCGTATTTGGCGTTTCTGATTTTTTCTTATCATGGCAGAAACATCGAGTACCATATACCCGTGCGTAAGAGTGAAAAAACCGTACAAAAAACTCTCAACGTTATACCGTATGTCATAAGGTCTAGTTTCGCTTGCATCATGACGTATGTCTGTATTCTTTCTTGCGAAACAGACATGTCGTTCGCGACAGAATATTTTGAAAAGCATATCACATTTTCCTGGATTGACAACTACGCGGCGCGGGAGAGAATGTTCTACAGCCGGACCCCTTTTGTGGTTAAATATTTTAAAAACTTCGAGGTACTTAACTACTATTAATTTTATAATGTGCCTAAGGATGTAGATGTTAGGTAGATTATTGTCGCACATAAGTAGTGTGATACTCCTTGGCCGGAGTAGCACTCCGGGCCAAGGAGTAGCACTCCGGGCCAAGGAGTAGCACACGTTGAAAGTGGCTACATTTTTAGACCAGGATTTGGCCACGGTGACCGCCTTGTCATTGGCCTCATCGAGCCCTGCCCTTGTACAGGGAGTCAGCCACGTCTTGGGACAAGTAATCATCATGTATGATGTCAATTAATTAAAATTAAACATATTGCATTATTCATCATCCAGGTCTTTCTTAGTCACCACTGCAGGAGCACGACCCTCTGTACTACAAAGCCGTACTTAGCCAGGGGATTTGGCCTACACTCTACATGCTGGTAAGACGGGTTGGACAGGTTTTATTGATGTTTAAAAGCTTTATTTAGCTTGTGTTTCTTAAATCGCCTTATACAACATCCACGGTAAGAGTTGGAGTGGTCCTATTCTACTCTGCCGGGAACCACACAGCTATTGCATTATTGCAATCCTATATAAAAATACCTTTTAAATATATAAGACGCATGAATATGTCATCACATCACCCACAAAATAATATTTCGATAATAATAATGCACTTTTAAAAGAGGTTTATAGAGATTTATTAAAAAAAAATACAATTGATGAATAAGATTATAGAATTTTGAGTATACAATTCATAACAACAACCTATACCGCATAACTGAGACCCTGGAGAAGTGACACTGAGGGATAAAAGTACTGTGACCGGTGGTGGGTTATCGCTACCTGCGATGCCTGCCTCTTATTTTTAAATTATTTTCTCGAAAACGAAGATGAACATGCAAACGGACGTTCTGCGAGACATTCTGAAATAAGGACATCTTGCTACCAGGGGACATTTTAAGACTATTGTAGCCTTTTTTATTTCGTTCCGATTTTGTCGATTTTTGGAAATGATGTACCTACCTAGATAACAGGGTCTAACAAAATATACTGAAACTATTATAAGGGTGAATTCAGTCCATGATACTATACAACTTTCCCCAAGGAACATATATAATTTAGTTTTAGTTAGATTAATATTTGTTCGTTTTGTTTTTCTTAACTTTTGTTTATTTCTTTTAAATTACTCCTGCTGGTTTATTGACTAAAATACCTCATTAAGATTATAAATTACTTATGTGCTAACATATATTGAAATATGAAAAATAAGTTTTGGCCTCCCATACTAGTTGACCGATCAGCTGATCCGTGTTTGAATGGAGTCAAAAATATTTTTTTGTTATATTTAGATATGTTTCAGTATATTTTGTTAGACGTTACATTATGTGTGAGATTTTATTTATAACTAGCTGACCCGGCGAACTTTGTTTCGCCCGTTCCCGTTCCTTTTCCCATATTTTCTCACCGTTTAAACCTTCCCTGGACTACGACAAACATTTCAAGACCTAAATTAGCCAAATCGGTTCAGTCGTTCTCGAGTTTTAAGCAGACTAACGAACAACAATTCATTTTTATTTATATAGATTTAAAATATCTTTTTTTTTCGCAAAAACTTCGTCCAAAGCTTTTCATCTTCATCCGAGCGTATTCCCGGTTCCATCGTCAGCGGTTCGTCCAAAGCTTTTGTTTTTACTAAATGGAACCAAATTAAAAAAAAAAACAAAACGTAAGTACGTCCCTAGTTAATTAATAGTATCATGAGTTGAGTAATATCAAATTTGGCAAATTTTATTGAAATGTTGCCACTGGTCTCTGACAGGGAATCAGTTATAACTTATAAGGCAGTATTTTATAGATCAAGCACATTCAGTAATCAGTAACATTTAAGGTAGTACTACTCTTTAAAATACAGGTCATGATTAGGATACTGTGGGATTACTTATTTCTATCTAACACAATGGCCTACGCTGGATTATGTGTGGCACGCACGAATGTATCCCGAAAGATTGAAGATCACACAGACCACGCGTGCAACCCTCTCCAGCTCATAGCCATCATCATTAAGTATATATTTAAGAGCTCTTCGGTGGAGTCCGTCTATTTGTCACTTTATTCCGCCAGTTGCTTTGTTCGCTATACGATCACCTTATCATTTATTTATTTTTCTTAATGTAGCTGTGTTTAGATACATAGAGCAAATATCAGTATTTGGTCCTCTTTTTTTCTTTTATTTCCGCTTTTAAATCGTAGTCAGAATAGATACTAGCGGTAGCAAACGTTGCGAGGCGCGTCTACTCGTCGCAGCGTCGCGTCGGCCCGTCGGGCTAGCTACAAGACCAATAATAATCACGCCAGCCATGAATCGGTCTATCATACTTACTTAGGTTCCTTTTATCATCCTATTCCTTAGAGGCGCCTAACTGCGATAAAAGCCGCGGGTCTTAATTTCTTTAGTTTGCGCTCTTGCCCAAAAATTTGTATAAGATATTTTGATGAGATTTACAAAATCGAAGATTTTAACATTTTTGGACACTAAAAGTTCTTAGATATACCTTACCATTATTACAAACTAATGAATGACTGATTCAAAATTGAAGATCACTTAACCCATTCACATTTTCGCTACAAATTTACAGTGGAATGAAACGTAGGTAGGTATTTCAGGTTCATTAATTTTCTTGGAGCCCTGCAACAATAATTTATGTGAATTAGGTGGGGTTGGCATTTGATAGCTTACATCACAAACCTATTTTCTCCACCATACATAGCCAAGAAATAGAGGAATTATATTTATATCCAAACTATCCAAAAAATCTACAATACAAGTAGGTACTGCTAATGTTAAGTTACAGTCCCCAGGTCCATATTTACCAATAATTAAAGGCGTAAAGCAGGGTGACCCACTCTTTCCTAAATTGTTTAGGCGCTCTCAAGGAAGTGTCAAAAACACTATTCGATTCATGGAAAGATAAGAGCATTATCGACGGCGAAAGGAGATAAACAAATCTCCGTTTCGCCGACGATATTGTAATCTTTGCTTTTTCGATCGCCAAGACAAATAAATGGATCATAGGATCCACAATGCATGAAAAAGTTTCTCGTCGATGAAAGAGCTACTTAAGGGCAATGTACCAACGTGCCATGAAAAAAACTCGTTGACATGGGTATCTTGCCAGTCCTAACCTACGGTGGACAGACGTGGTCAGTCACAAAACAGCAAAGGTCCAGATTAAAGGTTTGCCAAAGAGCCATGGAGCTCAGCATATTAGGTGTCAAACTGATTGATAAAGTACACCACACTGCGCTCCATGACAAAAGTTACGGATGTAGGCAAGAAAGCAGCTAGGTTGAAGTGAGATTGGGCGGGTCACATTGGTCGTATGCATCCAGAAAGATGGGCCCATATTGCCACAGACTGGGTTCCCACAGAGTAGACCGAGGACGAGATGGGCAGACGATTAGCGTGCATTTGATAAATAATGGAAAGTGGGACATAAACGGCTAGTAAAAAATTTAAAAAAATATAAGATGGGGACACCGAGGAGAGTGTAACAGACATAGGCGCCTGGGTGGAAGGGGGTGCACTTGCAAATTGTATTTGATTCCTCATTCCTCCCCCCCCGTCGCCAGAAATAACTGAGATGCACCTCCTTGAAAGTATCCTGGCGGCGCCCATAATAACAGAGGCGAGTTGTAACCGATTTGCAATTAGGGGCTCATGGAAGCAGTTTAGTCATTACCGCAGAAAACAGTAAGAGTATACAGAACGGAATCTCCTAAAGGAGTTTACACACGGCAGCTATAATGTAAAGATGTACATTATAGCACGATACATGTCATTAAATCTTTCCATAAAAATCGTTAGGAGACCACACACGACAGCTATAATGTATATTTTTACATCTTCCTACCTTAAAGATATAGAGCGATGGGAAAATATACATTTCGATACATCTTAATACATTTTCGTATATCTCTCTTTGAAATGGATGTTCATTTTTGAATATTCTCAATATTACACCTTAGCAGCTAGAGAGTGCGTCAATCGGGAAAGATACATTACATTACCTGTTGTGTGTGTGATACGTTAAGATAATTTAAAGATATACATCCCGGAATGTATTAGGTCCTTACATAGGAAATTGCCGATTTTCAATACTGGCAACTTTAAAATCAAATATCTTGCGTTTTATTTGGAATTCCAAATTCAAATTTATTTCGAAATAAAGCCAGAAAAATATTGTTTAAAAATTCGTATTTCATTTGTTTTAACATCATTTGTTTGAGTTCCAACATTGCTATAACAACAACTATGGACAAATTGAAAATTCGCGGTATTTACGAATACGAGTTCCACCGTGGCACCAGTGCTGCAGAAACGACTCGAAGAATTAACGACGTGTATGGACCAGGCACCGCTAACGAACGAACGGGGCGTTTTTGGTTTCAACGTTTCCGTTCTGGAAATTTCGATTTACACAATGAGCCTCGTGGACGACCTGATACTCAAGTGAATAACGAAGAATTGAAGGCGATAGTGGAAGCGGATCCATCTCAAACCACTTCTGAATTAGCAGCAGCCTTCGGCGTAAGTGACAAAACGATACTTATCCACTTGCGCCAAATCGGAAAAATTAAAAAACTCGAAAAGTGGGTACCGCACGAATTGACTGAAGCAAACCAACAAACACGCGTTGCTTGCTGCGTTTCTTTGCTTAATCGCCATAATAATGAGGGGATTTTGAACCGTATCGTGATTTGTGATGAGAAATGGATCCTGTACGACAATCGGAAGCGATCATCACAATGGCTTGACCTGGAGAACCGGCAAAACCTTGCCCTAAGCGAAAACTGACCAAAAAGAAGATTCTGGTTAGTGTTTGGTGGACCAGTGCTGGTGTTATCCACTACAGCTTCTTGAGATCAGGCCAGACGATTACTGCAGACTTGTATTGCCAACAATTGCAAACAATGATGGAAAAGCTCGCCATTAAACAACCGAGACTGATGAATTGCTCTAGCCCACTGCTCCTTCAGGATAACGCTAGACCACACACTGCACATCAATCGATCGCCAAGTTAGAGGAGCTGCGACTGGAACCTCTGCGTCACCCATCTCCGTCTCCAGATCTTGCCCCAACCGATTACCACTTTTTTCAAAATTTGGATAACTTTTTACAAGAAAAAAATTTCAAATCTGATGAGGCAGTCAAAACCGCCTTCAAACAGTTCATAGACTCTCTCGCTCCCAGGATTTTTTTTCCAAAGGTATCAATGATCTGCCTATAAAATGGCGGAAGTGTATCGATAACAACGGCGCATACTTCGATTGATTAAATAATAATTTTATTAAAAAAAACTTGTTTCACTTTTTTGATACTGAACAGCAATTTCATATGTAAGGACTTAATAATTTACATTAATATACATTATAGCTGCCGTGTGTGAACTCCTCAAGGACCTGCGCAATATGCGTCCCCGTTCCCCGTCCTCGCCATGTCTCAGGGCAAAAGCGGGCGAACACACACTGCACGGCGCACGCGGCCGCACAAGAATGGGGGAGAGGTGCGGGAACGGGGAACGGGGAAGCATATTGCGCGTACCTTAGGAAATTCCGTTCTGTATAATCTTACTGTCTTCTGTGTCATTACGACATGCAACATGTCCGACCTCGGTGTAAAAAAAAATTCAAGTTTATTTTTAACTAAAAATTACTTTTGAGGATTTTTAGGGTCCCGTACCGTACGCAAACGGGACCCTATGACTGAGACTCCGCTGTCTGTCCGTCTGTCACACGGCTCTAGAGGCCTAAAGGGTTCCGTACCCAAAGGGTGCAAACAAGGCCCTATTACTGAGACTCCGCTGTCTGTCCGTCTGTCACAGGGATCTATCTCTTAAACCATAATAGCTAGACACTTGAAATTTTCACCGATTATGTATTACTGTGGCCGCTATAATAACAAATACTGAAAATAAAAAAAAGTTAAAAATTAAAGGGGGGTCGTCATACAAAAAACGTGTTTTTTCATCGTTTTTAACTAGATCTTTATAATGGCATTAACTAGCTACTTAAAATTTTTACAGATTATGTATTACTATGGCCGCTATAACAAATACTAAAAATTAAAAAAAGTTAAAAATTAAAGGGTGTCGTCATACAAAAAACGTGTTTTTTTAGCGTTTTAAAACATTGCACGGAGGTACGGAACCCTTCATGTACGAGTACGACTCGCACTTGCCCCTTTATTAAGATACGGCTATTTAAAATTTAGCAAAAAAAGGCAGTATTACAGCTTTTTTTTTAGTTTTCGACAATTTTGACCCCTAATGAACAAAATGAGACCAATTATGTCAACTTACACCTGATAGTTCCTGCAACACAGCTGTTCAAAGCTGTTAAGCTAAGTAAATAATTATATACAAGAAGAGTTTGCAAAATGAAGTACTCTCTGCTAGTGAAATAAGCTTTATTCATTTTCCTTATTTTGCTAAAATTTTAAATAGCCGTATCTTAAGGCGAAGATATAGGCAAATGGCCTTGAAATGTGAAATAAATTGGTAACTCGTAAATATGGTAATAATTTCCATATTGCTCTTCGTCATGCACTAGATAGCCCTTTAAATTATTTTATGAACTGCCGTTGAAACTATTATTGGTGATCCGTCTAGCTTTAAAACTTGCCGTGGCCACTTTTGGCGGAAGCAAGTTTTAAAGCTAGATGGACTAATGTAAATACTTTCAACGGTGGTTCATAAAATAATTTAAAGGGCTATCTAGTGCATGACGAAGAGCAATATGGAAATTATCTCCATATTTACGAGTTAATAATTTATTTCAAATGAGGGCGCCACTTCAAGGTCATTTGCCTATACCTCCACCTTAAAGACTATGTGGCCTACCAAAACCAAATTATTCTCATTTAATTGCAAATTAAGTCTACTTAAAGGTATCCATAGTGACTTTTGCCATAACGTAAGTACTTAGTGGTAAAAATTTACCAAAACCGAAAAAAAACCTAAATAAATAATAATGAATTTTCAAGTATTTAACTGTGATCCGAAGGGCTTTCGAGGTGGAAAACTTGGATTTGTCATTACCCATTTCATCACTACCAACTCATAAAAAAATTAGAACTACCTCATTTGATGTTAGGCAACACTTATTGTTTGGTACGATTTCCATTACTATTTCGGCCTCCTAAAACGGTGACTACTCTCTTCATTTGCTGGAGGCCAAAATAAAACGCGACAATAGTGCCGATTCTATGACTTGTTCTATGATGAAAATCTCGCCCGGGGCGCTGGTAGAGCTAAAACCGGCACTGCCTACAGTAATCCATTGCAAGCCAATTTTATCCTTATGACTCTGGACAAACGATTCATAATACACACAAAACCGACTAAAATTGGTATTTTTTAGCCTTCTTTTTGTTTTTCCATTTTTAAAACGGCCGGATCGGTGAAGTACCTAGGCGACAAACAAAGCTCGCGCGTGCGTCACTGCTCGCATGTGAGCCCCGACTGAATTAGCTACCCGAGAAGGCCGCCGCACGTACGTAGGTATATTTTTCATACCTACACGGGGAGTGACACAGGCCTGTTATAACGAGAGCGCTGGAGTAGGTATAGTTCTCGTCTTAACATTAAATAAATAAGTACTTACTTAGCGTTACTCCAGCTTGTGTGACTTCTACCTCACAGTTATTCTGGAAAAGTCTTCGTATGAGTTCGACTTTGCAATCAGTCTTCCTTCTTTGGACTTAAGGCAGTGAGATCCGTTGACTAAAAAATAACCGATTTTGATTACTTATGTGAATACTTAAACGCTAGTATTACCTTCACTTCAAACACACTATTTCGCGAAAAAGCGAATATAAAGATTTCTTTTCGTGAAGGTTTAGATAACCTTTCAAATAATATTACGTATCCCAGGCAAATTTTAATACTTTTTTATAGGAATTTGATTGGCCAAATGTTTAATTAGAATGTGGAATCAATTGTTTTTTCTTTTTCGAAATTTCTTTTATGTGTAAGCCCGGGGCTACACATGATTTTTTTCTGGCAGAATATTTCTGACGTCCGCTGGGAGGTTCTTTGCCTACCATTTTAGACCCTGCATACTATAAGACAGACACGTCCGAATTTTGATAGTATGCGGGGTCTAGAACAAACATATTGAAATCCGAGGCACAGAGAAATCTGAGTTCAGAGTGATTCTGACAATATCTTATATTCATTTAAATTTTTGTTTTCGCGAAAATAATTTACCTATTTCAAATGCAACAGTACTAGAGTAGTAGAACGATACTAGTGAATAGACAAACTATTATTAAAACAGAATGCTTACTTTAAAATATCTGTCGTAGAGTACAACTCCGTACACACAGCCAACCGATACCAACATTTGAATAATAAGCCACACCATGACATTCCATACTTGGGTTTGCTCAAATAGTTCTTTTCTATTTTTAATACATAACATTGACTCTGTTACCATTATGGCACCGTACACCCAACATTGCGTACCAACCCTTTTGCATTTTGGATCCGTCACATATATATAATACTGCCTGAAAATAATAAGACAAGTTTACAACTAAAACCATTATTAGAGAGACTAGAGAGACCTGATGATGATAATGTATGAGGCGATATATGGTTTTTTCGCAAGTCATAATTTGTTTTGTGAAGAGATAGTTTAAAAAGAAAATTGTGATCTAACGTTAGGAGATAGAATTGGACAAAAACATAATCATAGCTTAATTAATATAAATAAAATACCAAAAATTTTATATGTACAAATATACGCGGTGAGGGACATCATTTTATACTACGCTGAACTTCGTTCCGCCCGATTTATCTTACCATATAAACCTACCCTGGTCTTGATTTTTATATATGTCGCAGTTGGATGGTATAAACCGCTAATTCACGACCCCTCTAGTTGTTTGGCATTACAGCTCGGTTTTGTTAAACAGCCGAATATCGTTCAGCTGGATTGTCTAAGATTGCGCAAGGTGTTACGTTCATTTAAACCGCTAACCACGTTTCCAAACGGCTAGCGGTTTTCTGAAACAGTAGCGGTAATCCGCTGTTAGACGAAACCGTTAAACAATCCAACTGCGACACATGCATGATAAGGATTTGGTGTAGGGTTACCATAATGAAATATAGTTATATTTCTATCTATTCGAAAAAATCTGTATTCTAACCATTCTTCCACGACTTTTATTGCTATAGGTTTGCCCTAACCTAGTAAAATGGATAGAACTTTTCTAGTACTAGCCGGCCGCTACCGCGGCACGCTCGCTCGGCTCTTGCGTGTGTTGGTCGCAGTTCTAACCTAACCAAACCTATAGGTTTGCCCTAACCTAGTAAAATGAATAGAACATTCTTAGCACTCGCCAGCCGCTACTGCGGCACGCTCTTGGCCACTGCCATTGCCACTTCGTAGGCATTCTAAATTGTATATAATTTCTTTAGATATAAATGTTCAACAACTTCTCTAGCCGCATGGATGAATACAAGTCGTTCGTTCCATTCCGCGTATTAGGGTTCGCTGTTTTACAAAACCGAGCTGTAATGCCAAACAGCTAGAGGTTTGGTGAATTAGCGGATTATACCATTCAACTGCGACACACATATAATATAATATCCGTAATTGTACCCATATACGAAAATAAAGAAATTGAATTAAATTATCGGAGACATATGTACCTGTAAAATCGGTTTTTTTAGTAAGAAGCTAGGTACGAAAATTTACATTTATGGAAAGGTGATGGCATTATAAAAATCAGCACTTCAAGCAAATCTACTAAGTCTGAAATCATTGCAGCTGGTGAGTGAGTCTTGTGCGGAGAAATTAGATAAGTAAACTATTTTTATCTCAGGTTTAACTTTTTATATTTTACATTGTTTGAAACGTTTTTTTAGGTAAGTACCTATATTAAGCAGTGTACTAGAAAAAAAAAACTACTTTTCTTGTATAACAAAATGCGTTATGTGATTACTGATTATGTGTCAAAGATAATAAGGCGCTAATATAAAAGTCATGTCATCGCTATTAAGATGTTAAAAAAGAAACAGCTTTTGTTCCTCTTGAAAACATATGATTTTTCACACAGCGGATTGTGCATGCACATTGACGATTCGGATGTTTCTTGAAATATAAACTAGCTTTTCGGGCTCGGGCTTCGCCCTCGCCACAATATAAGTACAGGCGTGGCAATCTGTTCATCGACATTGTATTGGATAAGCATCAATGATATGAACAATGCAATAAACGATGTTAATACGCACCTGACAGACGGAGCAACTATGACGCCTACAAGACAAAGGCGTGCTATTACCAAAGGATGCGATGGTGGCATTTCAAATATATGTTTCAGGAAAAAAGTATTGAGTTCCGATAGTTGCCAAAACACAACCAACTGAGCAAGAGCAAAAAATCTCATATAAGTACATGTTGGATCTAGCCACCGTACTGGGGTCCACTGAACGGGCGTAAACTGTAGTATTGCTCTTTTTATTTTCCCTGTGGTTGAAGAAATGTCTCTGTAAAAAAAAAAACATGAATTAATATTCATTCGAAATTAAAATTATAGATTTACGCGAAGTAGATTATTAACTAGTCCGAGAGGATCTCGCCTGCACATCGCCTACAGTACAGGCTATTTAAAACTCAACACTTCTTGAAAAATGTGGTACGTACTTATGTAAGGCATTACGACCTGTCAAAAGAAACCTTCGTGTTGATTCTCATGGAAAATCCGTTCCGTTTCGCTGCTTTTTAGGGTTACGTAACCAAAGGGTGCAAACGGGACCCTATTACTGAGACTCCGCTGTCTGTCCGTCTGTCACAGGGCTCTATCTCTTGAACCGTAATAGTTAATCACTTGAAATTTTCACCGATTTTGTATTACTGTGACCGCTATAACAAATAGTTACTAAAAATAAGAAAAAGTAAAAAAAAAGCGGCTAAGTGCGAGTCGGACTCGCCCATGAAGGGTTCCGTAGCAGCAAGTAACATAATATAAAAGTTCTAAAGGTAAATTGCGGTTTACGATTTATGACGTAAGTATAAAAATAACTATCTATGATACCGAGACCGCTATAGTTTTAATTGAAAGTGCATACTTTGAGGTATGAGTTTGAGGTTGAAACTATGTAGATCAAACCCCCCAGTCTTGAGATTCTAATGCAAAGTTAAAATTTGAGGTATCCCCGCACCGTAACTTTTGAAATATTACTAAAATAATTCTAAAAAAAATGTGGTATATACTTCAAAGTATGTACTTTCAATTAAAACTATTAGCGGTCTCGGTATCATAGATAGTTATTTTTTAATAGGTCATAAATCGTAAACCGCAATTTACCTTTAGAACTTTTATATTATGTTACTTGCTGCTACGGAACCCTTCATGGGCGAGTCCGACTCGCACTTGGCCGCTTTTTTATTTATTTATGTTGAAATGTTTAGAAAACTATTGACAAAATGATATTTTCTGCGTAAAACAATATACCTAACTTTTCGGTGACACGATGGTTTCAAAAATACGATGCAAAGCGTCGGAACGCGAACAGTGAGTTGGAAAACTACTTGTGTTGTGTTTCGCTCACTCCCATCAATGAAAAATATCATTCCTGCACCGCAACCAACCACCGTAACTACCTAACCGTATATACAGATCGCCGAGTACGCCGAAGCAAGGGTTTAGATGAGGTATGCCACTTAGGGCACCTGTACGAATAGCACCTAGGCGAAATTGCTTGACCATGTGAACGTTGAGGCGATCCAGTTTTTCGACGACACGGACATTGTGCGAAGACATAAAAGAACTAAACCGTTCGAATTAGTATAGCCGTGCTACACATATAGTATACTAGCTTTTGCCCGCGGCTTCACGCGCGATTTCCAAATCCCACGGGAACATTACTTTTTCCGGGATGAAATACCTTTCAACACGGAAAACCTACCCTATATCCTTGTCAGTACTCTTAACTTTCTGTATGAGAATTTTTAAGATTGGTTCAGTAGATAAAGCGTGAAGAGGTTACAAACAAATATACAAACTCACTTCCGCATTTATAATATTAGTTGGTAATGGGAAGGGATAACTTGTAACAAAATATACTGAAACTACTTTAAGGGTAGTATTCAGTATTTCGATATATGTACGTTCCTTGGGGAAAATTGTTCAGTATCATGGAATCAATTCAGCCTTTAAACAGTTTCAGTATAATTTGGTACATTATTATATAAAATATTGATAGTGAAAGACACACGAACAAAGTCCCTTCCCCTTAAAATAGAGACAGTAAGAAAAGTGCCGATGGACAGGACACATTCATATAAAATAATTTATAAAATTAGGTCAATGTAAAATCACTCGTACGCGTAACCTCAGCAAAATGTTGCGCCTTAGAGAAATGAGAGTATTACAGATTAATGGTTCATAGTAAGCCTCAATGTAAACAACTAAAGCAAAATTCTTTTATGTTGTATTTTCGAAGTTATTCGAGAAAAACTGTTTTTGCTGGGGTAACGTTACCCCAGCAAAACCTTTTTAAAAAAAAGCGTTTAGCCTAGAATCAAGTATATGAAAAGATAGCTCTTAATGAGTTGTAAATGTATACCAATAGCAAAATCTGTTCATCTTATACTTTTTGAGAAATTCAAGATTTTGCTGGGGTAACGTTTTGCAATTTTCCATATCTCGAAACTAACAGTTTTCGAGATATTTTTTATTATTTAAGAGCAGAATTTTGAAAAAAATACTGTTTATAGGCCTTCATTTGTTCAAATGTGTTCAAATATAAGTATTTCGATTCATCAACAAATATCGAAGTAATTTATTATTTTTAAAAATCTGAAAATTCCGGTTTACTCGTTAACTAGTACATTTACTAACAAATCAAAAGCAGTTACATATACGTATGATATAGCCTTCTAACATGTACAAATTCGGATGAACAAACATTACGCGATATGAAGATATAAAGGCATTTCATCGAATTTCTAGCTGTGTGACTTTGGCCATCGAATACGCAGTTCTCTCTGAATACAAAAATATAAACTATAGTGAACATTGGTGTTCTTTTTGTTACAAAACATGCCTAAAAGTTTCGGCTTCAAATCTCGGATGAAATAAAAGTTATTAAAAAAATAACAAAATATCATTAATTCTCCTATAAACCGACTAAATAACGGAGGCTACGAAAAAGCGGCCTTTTCATACTTGCGGGTTTGCTACGCAAATTAACAAGTTAACAACCGATAAAAAGTACAGTCAAGCAGAATAATATTCATGTAGCCGATATTTAAAATGTTTTAAGTACCTATGTACTCTATTATTCATACATTTGTGACTTAATTAGTTTTTAGCAATAGGGTTAACAACTCTATGGCAGTGTATGTCGGATAAATTAATGAATGTCGCATCCCCACTCAAACAAAGCAATAAATAGGTACGAGTTTTATATTTTACTAGCTGTGCCCGCGACTTCGTTCGCGTGGTTGTCGGAATGTTATATAGCCTTCCTCTATAAATGGACTACCCAACAAAAAAAGAATTTTTCAAATCGGACCATTAGTTCCTGAGATTAGCGCATTTAAACAAACAAACAAATTCTTCCGCTTTATAATATGAGTATAGATTATTATCTACGAGAAAGATTTTAAATTCCTTGTCGTCATAAGTATGAGGTAACCAGAAACATGGTTATCCACCCCTACGTGCGCCCGCTTTTTCTAGTTCTACAGATTCAGGCAAGTACATACCCAGCTATTTTTAAAGTGTTTTATGTTTTAGTAGAAAACCAACTTACAATAGGTACTTACAATACGAGCTACAGTAAACAAACCGCAGATGGATAGCAATAAATTAAAGGAATCGTCGAGTAAGAAGCAAGGCGATGCAGAGCAAGTATGCATTGAAGAAGAAGAATGGGAGGAAGTGAAAAGAAAAACAAGGACAAAAAATCTAACATGCCAACTGTTATGAAAGGAGGAAATAACTCCATAAAAAATCTCCAGGCGTTCGAAAAAAGGAAACATCTTCACGTTTGGTCATTGCATCCAAATACGACAGAAGAATCAATAGTCAACCATGTCAAAGGGCTATGTGAAAGTGGAAGTCAGATTTCCGTTGATAAGATTGTCCCTAAGACTCCACGGGACTACTCTTCTTTCCGAGTAGCTGTCCCTGGACGTGAATACGACAATGTGTACAAACCTGAAGCATGGCCTGTTAATGCTCAATTTAGCGAATGGGTTTGGTTTCGCTCCTCAAAAAAATCCCAAACCACGTAAGAAATCAAATAAGTTGAGTATTTACTACCAGAACAGTCGGGGCTTAAGGACTAAACTGAGAGAATTCGGGTCAAATATGTTACTGTCAGCAGCAGATCTGTTTGCAATAACAGAGACCAGGCTTAACGATTCATTCCATGACGGAGAACTGATTCCTCCAGGGTATACGGTTTTACGATGTGACCGAAATCTGTGCCGAAATGACGGCAGAAAACAGGGTGGAGTACTATTAGCCGCCTCACCTCCATATGAATTGAGAGAAATTAATCTGCCCGCTGACATTGTGAACGCAAATACGGCATTTGAAATAATATGCGCCAATGTTTACATCGGAACTCGATCTTTGTGTCAGTGTTGTGTTTTTTATATACCCCCAAATAGTACACTTGACGATTATCAAATTTTATTTCAATTGATTGAGAAATACTGTTGTTCGTGTAGTAATGTTTTTGTATTAGGAGACTTAAATATGTATTCAGCGTCAGTTGAAGTGCAATATTACTTTGAATACGTTATGTCCTTTTGTAAATTTCGCCAGCTGAACGAAGTGATTAACAGTATGGGTCGTGTTTTAGATGTTATTTTAACAAACTTATTAGATTATCTAATTTCGGTGCGTGAAGAAAGTGCGCCTCTAACTTTAGTGGATGTGCTTCACCCCCCATTGGTGGTGAATATCAGTAGACGGCAGTGGTCTGAGTATCCACCCGAGCTGACAAGACAACCGGCGGGGTTGCAGTCTACACCGCAAAAGTTGAACTTCCGTAAGTGCGATTTTAATAAGCTTTAAGAAACCATCGGTAGTATAGACTGGGGCCAGTTATATACTTTACAAACTGCGAATGAAGCCATAAATTATTTATATAGTGTAATTAATATGGCGATTAGTACCCGTACTCCTCGTAAAACACTGACTAAAATAAAGTAAATACGAATATCCACAGTGGTACACGTCAAGCATTATCGATGATTTAAGAAAAAAATATAAATGGCATAAACAGTACAAGAAAAGTCGTAAGCAATGTGATTACCAAATGTTCTCGCGCTATAGGGCAGCAGCTAAATTAAAAATCGACAAGGCGTATGAGGAATACCTTCAACGGTTAGAGTTCCGTTTTACAAATGATCCAAGCTCATTTTGGAGCTTTGTTAAGTCCAAACGATCTCCGCGTAGAAAAACCAAAATTACAAAAATGGAACGTTGGTTTCGGAGGAGGAATGTGCGAAGGAATTTGCTGATTTTTTCCATTCTGTCTTTGTTGACGCGGCTCCGCAGTTAGACAGCCAGGCCGCTCAGGAGGCCGCGGGCGACACAGGCGCGGCTAGGGTACACATTGACACGCTTGATATATCTGACGTTCGAGCAGCTTTGGCTCATCTTAAGCCAAAGTTTTCTAAGGGGCCTAATGGGATACCGTCATATATAGTTAAGGATTGTAGTCGAGTATTTGAGGAACCGCTATTATTTATTTTTAACGAACCGCTATTATTTATTTTTAACCAATGTCTAAAGGAATGATACTACCCAGATATTTGGAAGTTGTCTCGTGTCATACCAATCCCTAAAAAGAGTGGAGAAACAGAGCTGAGTAACCACAGACCAGTTGGATTTCCCTCACCTTATGCTAAGGTATTTGAGACAGTTTTACAACAGTCTATTTTCAGGCAAGTAAGTGTTAGGTTGAGTGATGCGCAGCATGGTTTTTGCCCGGGTCGAAGTACTGACAGCAATTTGTTGTGCTTTACGGATTATGTGTTTGCGAATGTGGACAAGACAGCAGGTGGACAGGTAGATACTGCCTACTTTGACTACCGTAAAGCTTTCGATACTGTAGACAACGATATCTTACTGGTGAGACTCGCGGCGATAGGATTTACGCCGCATTTGTTAGAATTTTTTTGTAGTTACTTGAGGGAACGTAAACAGTACGTAGAATATGGTAATTACGTATCAGAACCGTACTTCACCTATTCAGGGGTAAGTCAGGGAAGCAATTTAGGGCCACTAGCGTTCCTCATCATGATCAATGACCTTCCGAAAGTGATTCAGAACCCGCAATCTCTACTTTTTGCGGACGATTTGAAAATTTTCCTTAAGGCGAAGATATAGGCAAATGGCCTTGAAGTGTGAAATAAATTGTTAACTCGTAAATATGGTGATAATTTCCATATTTCTCTACGTCATGCACTAGATAGCCCTTTAAATTATTTTATGAACTGCCGTTAAAACTATTATTGGTGATCCGTCTAGCTTTAAAACTTGCCGTGGCCACTTTTGGCGGAGGCAAGTTTTAAAGCTAGACGGACTAATGTAAATACTTTCAACGGTGGTTTATAAAATAATTTAAAGGGCTATCTAGTGCATGACGAAGAGTAATATGGAAATTATCTCCATATTTACGAGTTAACAATTTATTTCAAATGAGGGCGCCACTTCAAGGTCATTTGCCTGTATCTTCACCTTAAAATAGAAAGTATCAGCGACTGTGAGCGTTTGCAAGAGGACATCGACAGGGTAGTGGAGTGGAGTCGCGTTAACAAATTATTTTTTAACATAAATAAGTGCAGTATTATTAGTTATAGTAGATCACAACAGCCACTGCAATACTACTATACTATGGATGGAGCCGTCATTCCGCGAGTTACAAAAGTTCGAGATTTGGGCGTGCTAATTACTGCCAACTTGACATTTGTTGATCACATTGTTAACATTTGTAAAATCGCGTTTAAGAATCTTGGGTTTATTTTACGGCAGGCAAGTGAATTTAAAACTACCACGGCGGCACGAGTTCTTTATAACACGCTTGTCAGGAGTAGACTAGAAAGCGGAGCTATAATTTGGAACCCGCATGAAATGAAATACAAGCAAATGGTCGAAAGGATTCAAAACAAGTTTATCTGATTTCTGTACCTTAAACAGTATGGAGTGTACCCCTTATTCCCACTAAAGTACCCTACTGCGTTTGTACTAGGAATGGTGGGTTACTTCAGCTTAGAGGTTGGGCGAAATATCGCGACATTAAAACTTATTTTTAAAAACTATAACGGCGCTAACTGCAATCCCCAAATATTCGTGAGATTGAAAATGTCAGTGCCGGATGATTTAATTTTTAGAAGACGAAAGCCACCTTTTTTCGAGGTGCCTTCTTCACGCACGAATTTATATAAGTTCGCTTCTGTGCCCAGAGCCTTGAGTTTGCTCAATTCTCTTGGTCAGAAGTGTGTTGACATTGACGTGCTTGACTGTTCGCTGGGGAAATTCACAAATGAGGCATATAAACATATACCTTCTTTGTTATATGGTCTATAGCTATGTTGCATTAGGGAAAAAAGGCCTGTAAAAACGAGCTGTATTGGAAATAAATAAAATATAATTGAAATATAATATGTTTAGTATTTCTTTTACCCTATCCGTTTTAGACCTAAACCTAACCTATCAGATCACACTGAAAACAACACAATATCTTTATGGACAAAAAATCATGTTTTCAACTTACGTAATATTTTGGTGGCCTGAATTTCCATACTAAAATTTTGTTACTTCGTTTATACTGATTCAAAATGAAAAACTATTGTATAAAAGGAGCTTAGATACCCACCTTACAGCATAATATGATCCTTATTTCTTCCTAATTCGCGAAATAAGTTTTAAGTCATTGAGGTCATTGAACTTGAACGCGGGCGGCGGCGCGGCGCGTGGATTTAAACCTAGCATGTCTTATCTCACTCACACAAGCATGGTACGCGTTCACCCACACGAACTTGACTGTGTGCGTAGGAACGCGTTTGTTTCATACATTTTAGCGCCAGTGACCGAGGTGTGCCAATGAGGATCAATCAGTAAATAGAAACATCCAATTTTGAGAACAAACATCTAGTTTTCCGCATGCCTCGTGATTTTATAAGTACGGCACTTTTTGAATTTGAACACGAAAAAAATAGTTTGGAGTACCTATTATTAGTTGTAGGTATACTCTTGCTGTTACACGCACTATGGCACGATCACGATACAATATTTATTGGAAATATTTTACGCTATTGTTGACACCACAACTCAATAATAAATCCACAACAAAACAAAAGAGGCCAAACACGACTCAAAAATGTGGGTAAGTACGGAATATTACCCACAAAACAGGTGAGCGCGCGCGGCCGGCAGTACGGGATGAGTTTAATGACGTCACAGCGATCGAGACTCGTACTCTCGGGCGTTTTTTGAACTGCTGCAGTATAATCGCTGTATCTTCGTCATTTTTGGTCGGATTTGGATATTTTTTTCACTGTATGTTTATTTATTTATACTTTATTGTACACACATATACATGTTTAAAGTACAACAGGCGGACTTAATGCTAAAAGCATTCTCTAACAGTCAAACCTTTGGGTCGATTGGAGAGTTTTATGTGGGTGTGAATATATAAAAAAAACTTAAACTAAACTAAATTTAAAAGATAATAATCACAACACATACTATAAACATACTATTATTATTATTACATATACACAATTACTTACATATATATATATTACTTCATAAAATATATACCTACATTAAAATATATACAAAAATAAATATACAAATACATAACTATAAATAAATATTATGCAATCAAGTCTGTCCTATGTTTAATTGGAAGTGGAAGTGCCTAAAAACTCTAAGTTTAAAGGAGTCGCGACTCGCCCTTCTAATGGATTCAGGGTTATGGATGTTATGGTTTTCTTCATTTTATCAATCTACATACTTAACAAAAAACGTGATTGATCCTCATTGTCAACCAAGGATGCCAAAGACGCTACGAAGTGGAGAATAAATTTCCGGAACAGTTAAAATGAATCGACTGTCATTTTACGACCGACCGCCTGCCTGACGTCAACCCTCTTTGGGAATGTATTTGTGCGAAAAGTATTACAACCGGCTGCCGCCCGACGTTAACCCTCCTTGGGAATGCAATTGTAGCACAAGATGTTTGTGCTTAAGTCCTTTGGTCGCCTTACGACATCCACAGGAAGAGATGGAGTAGTCCTATTCTGACCCGGAACCACACGGGGAGTTCTTCTTCTTTTTGGATTCTTGTCAAAAGTTCTACTACAAGCAAGATATGACCGTTTAGCCAGCTATGTAAGAGAGCCAGATAATCAGATTATTTTGTGTCCATTTTACTCTGATCTTATCTTACCTAGTTAAGTAAAGTGTGATAACAAAGCAAACTAATTACCTCAACAAACTGTGATTTGAAATTGTACTGAAAAGCATTTAATATTATTTAAGTTTAAAACTAGTGATTTATATATATTTTTCTGTCAGTGGAACACAAAACGTGTAGTTTTCCAAGTCACCGCTTGCGTAAAATACTATTTGATTGTATTTTTGAGAACGTCCTGTCAGCGATAAGTAATATTGATTTACGCAGAAATATCATAAATTTGTCTGTGGTTCCCTAAAATTTAAACTTAACCAAAATAAACCGGCCACGTGCCGTGACGGGCCACGTGCAGTGTAGGGTTCCGTAGTCAGTACCTACTTGTTTTATGTAACTTACAACTGCCTAACTTTAGGTCTGAATTCAGTCCATGATACTGAACAACTTTCACCAAGGAACAAACGAAATACAAAAATTATTTTTGATCTCTTACACACAAGATTTGGCAAAATGTAATATTTATGTAATATATGTATGGAATACTTAAGGACAAATCACACTAATTAAGCTAGCCCCAAAGTAAGTTTTAAACTTGTATTATGGGATACTAACTCAATGATAGTATATTTTGTGATAAATACATACATAGATAAACACCCAAGACCCAGGAAAATTTTAAAAAGACCATTTTCTAACTTGCCCTGGCTGGGGCTCGAACCCAGAACCTCCGGAATAGCGGTCTAGCGTGTTAACAATTACGCCACGGAGGTCGAATGGAAAGCAAACGTTTTCTTTTCATATTTAATTATGTGTTCCTTAGAAAAAGTTGTTCAGTATCATGAACTGAATCCACCTTAAATTAGTTTTAGTCAGGGAGACGTTATATACTACTGCCGTGAATTTTTTTAAGTGTCCATATACAACCGTTTAACTGACAGAGAGACACATAATTGTAACAAAAATTTCCAATCAAAAACCAAATATTTCACAAACGGATTCTAAAACGAAAAAGGGTGTTCATAATCTTACAATATTTTTGTAAGACCTATTCAACGACGTCTCATACCACCCTTTTTTTTTCAAGTTTTTATTACCACATATCCATGCCCATGCCCAATTACAGCTTTCTAGTACTAATAGTCTATGAGTAAAACTGGGGACAGACAGACAGACAGACATGACGAAACTATAAGGGTTTCTTGTTTACTATGGAACCCTAAAAAGCTGCGTGAAACTAAACAGATTCTCTATTCTAAGGGGTCTTTGTTATTTGCGCTTTCACAAATTTCAAAATACGAGTAATCAAAACCACTTGTGCAAATATTTCGCTCGACTTCGCATACGATAAATTCAAAAATTGATGGATGAATGACCGTGCTTTTACAGGTTAAGCAACTTCTAGCTTGGTCACAGTTACGATGGGTGACCGTGCTTTCAATTTTAATGTTGTCCAAGTCAAATGTTGAGATTCTTATGAATAAATTTCAGTTTTCTCTACCTACATAACTTGGCAGCTATTTAAATTTCAATCTTGTCGGATTTCAATGTTTTGTCGGAATTTGAACTTGGCATTTTTACATTTATATTTTTGATGGGATAAAATAAACACCCAAGAACCAGGATAAATTAAAAAAGGCCATTTACCAACTTGCCCTGGCTGGGAATCGAACCCAGAACCTCCGAGTGACGGACTAGCGTGTTAAGGAATCGCGACGGAGGTCGACTAATAAATTGAAAAAGTAATAAATTTTACGCAAGATTCGAATAACTATAACTTGGACTTTTTAGAAAGTGCTATATGAATTTCACATATATTTAAACTCGCTTTTTAAATAAACGTCTTGCATTCACGCACACTACTGTATCTTCGACTTTACTTTTTCTACTAATAGCCTGTCTACTAAAGTGTTAAGTACATTATAATGACGTCTGCCAAGGCCTTAATTCAGAAATAATAATTCAAACAAAATAATTCTTTGATTTGATTGATTTGAAAATTTTAATAAGTATCACGGACTGGAAGTCTTGACGAAAAGAAAAAAGTAAGCTGTATACTAATTCTACGTTACAATTTATGATTACCTACATCTATTGTCCCGTTTACACATTATTAACTCTATGTGACTTCATCTTGACATTTTTATCCCCCTAGCGGGAAAATTTTGCATATTTCAGAGCCAAATCCGACCACGTGGCTTTGTGCATACAGTCCTTAATGATGTAGTCTGACACACACAACACAATAGAGTTCATCTTTTAGATTGCACCATATTCACCTTAGACATTCACAAATAAAATTTTAGAAACCATTCGCATCCAACCTTTCGATGCCAAACAAACAAAACAAATAAGTAAGTAAATTAAGTACCACCATTACCACCAACCAAAAACTTCAAGTGTGTGTACCGACCGTGTTGTGTAGTTTCTCCGGCCAGTGTGCTATGTATGCGTTTGCTTGTCTTCACAATGTGACAGCAGTATATTGTGCACTCTTTTCATTCAATAACGTTCAATTTCATAACCTATGTTTTAATTTGCGTGGTGAACACTCGTTCTCATAACAGCCGTTTAAACAGGCGGTACAATTTGATGGCCCGTTTAAGAAATCGGATCTTTAGACAAAGTTGAAGAACTCGGGCCTAAAAACACTGGCAGGTAGAATGTCCCACCAAATTTTTTTAGGGTTCTGTACCCAAAGGGTGCAAACGGGACCCTATTACTGAGACTCGGCTGTCTGTCCGTTTGTCACAAAGCTCTATCTCTTGAACCGTAATAGCTAGACACTTGAAATTTTCACCGATTATGTATTACTGTGGCCGTTATAACAAATACTAAAAATAAAAAAAAGTTAGTAAATAAAGGGGGTCGTCATACAAAAAACGTGTTTTTCAGCGTTTTTGACTAGATCTTTATAATGGCATTAACTAGATACATTCATTTTTCACCGATTATGTATTACTATGACTACTATAATAACAAATACTAAAAATAAGATAAAGTTAAAAATTAAAGGGGGTGGTCATACAAGAAGTGTTTTAGCGTTTTAGAACATTGTACGGAGGTACGGAACCCTTCATGTACGAGTCCGACTCGCACTAGCCCGTTTATTTTAGAATATTTACTTTTAAAAACCCTTTTTACTTTAATATTTATATTTATATTTATATATATATATATATATATATATATATATATATATATATATATATATATATATATATATATATTTTAATGTACCTAAAATAAAGATTTCGAATTCCATATTTGCAGAATAGGTAATTTCGCAAGCATCTGGCAAAGTCAAAGACCCGACTTAATGATCTGAATCATTCATTTTTCAAGTTTTCAGCTTGCCTCAAATACCTTGAATTAAAATATTTGGCTTCATTTTACTTTCATTTTTTTTTCATGAATGTTGGAGGGGCGAGCGTTTTTATACTGGACAATGTCTACGATTGTATGTAATATGGAATATAAGAAAAATCTCAGATGACAGTATGTGAATATGATCGGAGGCTTCTTTCGCTATCGCCCAAGGCGTGTATACAATTTTACGTCTTTCCTGGCTAGGAAGTGACTAGTATTTGTAGAAAGCATAGTCTTGTTACACAATTGCAATGCACTTAATAAATAATAATAATGCTTACTTAAATAAAATATAGGAGTAATTACCTTATGCTGACCCATTTATACTCCCTCATTTCTAAGACTTTACAAATTTTAAGACCACACCAAATACCAAAACCATTGCATACAAGTACATCTAAAATAATAGAATCCCACCAACATTCTAAGAAATTAGGAAGCAGGTGTGCAAATGCGATCTCTGTTATTTCCCACATAATAGAAATTGCCCACAATAAACCTGCGTGTCTAAACAAAATAGCTTTAAAAGTCCAACCTAGAAAATGACCCCAAGCAAATACATCCAAATATGACCAGATTCTGGCTAAACTTATGTCTGAGCAATTAACTGCATATTCCTGAAACAAAAAAATACATAAGTTTGGACATGATATTGTATTGCAATAAAGAAATAAAAGACTTGAGTGTACTTTTGTGTCTACACTGTGTGGGCGCACTGAGCAAAATAGAAGATGTATTATGCTTTGGAGAAAACCACCACACAGACAAGCAGGTTCTGAGCTATAGCCCAACTTTCACATTTGGCTGATTTAATAAATAAATAAAGAAGGCAGGCACAAATTAAGTTAACCCCAAGTACCTAAGTTTAAACTTTCAAACAAGAAATATGTAGGTAGGTATAAATGCCTCATTTGTGAATTTCCGCAATGAACAGTTATGCTGCTTACACACGACACAACATGGCACACAACCTGCAGTACAACATGTTGGAGAAGGGTGTATCAATCGATGTTCAAGTTGTTTGCCGGGCAGTGCGAGGGGGATGAAAGTCCCATACATTGCTATTTTTATATGACGCCTAGATAAATGCGTGCATGCATGACAATTAGATATTAGTTTGTTGGAATTTGCAGAGATGTCGCACTACATTGTACTTAATTTTAGGTAGATTAAACAAACATACCTCGTGTGTGCATAAGTTTTGAGCCAAACTTTGTACCATTTAATAAAATATTATTTTTTATTTATTTATTTATTTAACTTTATTACAAACGTAATAGGCGGACTTAAAGCCATAGGCTTTATCTACCAGTCAACCCACTGGTGATGCCGAGAAAAAGAAAATTTTAGAAGGAGGTGCAAGTTATGTAGATATTGTCACATTTACCTTATGAGGATAGCAGTAACAATATAATATATATATAAATATATATATATATACATATGAATAAACCTACATTCAAAATATACATGGTTATAATATATAATATAATAAACTATACGATATATTACTGGCTGCTATTTATTTCTTTTTCCAATTTTGAATTTGGAATGTTAACTTTTAATTCCTTCTTCTTCTTATAAGAGCGTAGATTTTCAAATTTATTTCTTTTAATTTTCTCGTGATGGATGGTACCAAAGAATTACGTGCGACCGTAATTTTGCTATTTAAGGCGGGAAAAAAAACAATGGAGATTTTCCGTGAAGTGAAAACTTTTTGTGTGAGCCGTAACTTCGTGTATTACACTAACAAACGATACAAGGAGACAAGTTCTTTGCAAGATCGCCAAAGGTGTGGTCGGCCACTCTCTGTGAGGACGCCCGCGAACATAAAAATCATCCGAGAGCGAAATCCATGTCGCACTCAGAAGAAACTCGCTCTGTAGACTAATATTTCGCGCGTTTCAGTCAAGAGAATACCTACTAAAATATGATCTTAAGGTAAAGGCGTATAGCCGTAGGAACGTTCACTTTTTAAACGATCGTAAATTGCGACACGAATGTTGTCCAATACTGCTTAGGAGACACGATGCGAGGAAGATACTCTTCACCGATGAGAAAATCTTTAGTGACGGAAAAAAAGGTTAAACCGAAAAATAATAAAGTGTATGCCAAAAGTAGCAAGAATGTCCCAGCTTCAGCAGGGAATGGCTCGGGTACTCATCATCCGGCTAGTGTGATGGTATGGTGGGGAGTTTCATATGAAGCTGTTACTCCGCTCCATTTCTGCCAACAAGGCGTCAAGGTGAAAGCCAAGAATTATCAGTGACATTTTAGAGCCTGTTGTGAAACCCTGTCTCATACTTTATTTCACAACAAGGATTGAGTTTTCCAGCAGAATCGGCACTTAGTTGAGGGAAAATGTGCCGGCCTTCTTCGCGGCAAACGAATGGCCCTCCTCCAGCCCCGACCTCAACCCGCTGGATTATTCTCTATGGACTGAATTAGATCTCAGAGCCTGCCGAAAGTCCCACCCAAACTTGGAGTCACTGAAGCGAGCCCTTGTCCGAGAAGCAAAGCGAATTCCGCTGGAAGATTCGTGCCGTCATTGATGACTGGCCAAATCGTCTAAGGGCCTGTATTAAAAACAGGGGTGGTCATTTTGAATAATAATTATATTTTATTGTTGATTATAATGTACTTAATGTTTACTGAAAATTTTAAAAATATGTTAATTATTTAAAAAGTTATGCATCTTTCATTTCATCTCAAAACTTATGCACACACAAGGTACATCGATTTGTTATATTCAATTTTAGAAAATATAAACAATTTATTTTTGGTAAGTTATAGCTTTAGTTTTATTAATGATGTTTAGGTGTTTAGCTTTAGTTTATGTACCTATTTTATTATTTTTAAATTTTGCCTAATATGGTTGCAGAATAACATTAATAGATGGCGCTTCTTAAAGTAATATAGTGTTATATTTAGAACCGGAGGATTTCACGAATTTTTGAGGATTTAACATTGCCTGTTTTGCAACGATAGGTTAAAATTGTATCATTAAATGCAATGTAAGATGTAATGATGCCTATACACGATACAACATGGCATACAATCTGCAGTACAGCACGAAATTGTTACTGCAGATTGTATGCCATGTTGTGTTGTGTGTAGGCAGCTTAACGCAATGTTACGTTCGGAATACAACCAACATGCAATTTGCTGGGACACGCCCACAACACGTCTACACACATTACAATCTGCAATACAACACCAAGTTGTTACTGCAGGTTTTGTCGTGTGTAGGCAGTCTGATAGGCTAAAAGCGTATTTATTTTCTTACCTTATCCATATCAATATGAAAACTTCGTAGCTTGGGGTCATACCAATATATAATGTCATATACTGTTGAATAGCTTTGAAAAAGTAAGAATATTAAAGCAAGTAGGTATAGCACAGACATCCCAAAAACAATTCTCCAGACAGCAGGATGTGGCCTTGTAAATGGTCCATTTGGAAAAGTAAGTACTGATATGATGAGGAAAAACAACACTACACAGCAAATACCAGCCCATATGTTTTCTTGCACATTATTTTCATTCCTGTAAAAAAAAATAAGTAGATAACTCTGAGTGCCTAGTTTTTAGGGTTCCGTACCCAAAGGGTGCAAACGGGACCCTGTTACTGAGACTCCACTGTCTGTCCGTCTGTCACAGGGCTCTATCTCTTGAACCGTAATAGCTAGACACTTAAAATTTTTACCGATTATGTATTACTGTGGCCGCTATAACAACAAATACTAAAAATAAAAAATAGTTAAAAATTAAAGTGGGTCCTCATATAAAAAACGTGTTTTTTCTGCATTTTTAACTAGATCTTAATAATGGCATTAACTGGATTTTTACAGATTATGTATTACTATGGCCACTATAACAAATACTAAATATAAAAAAGTTAAAAATTAAAGGGGGTCGTCATACAAGAAACATTTTTTTTCAGCGTTTTAAAACATTGTACGGTGGTACAGAACCCTTCATATACAAGTCTGACTCACACTTTTTTTTATATTGACTGTTCTTTTTTTTTGGTATGTTATTTTTTATAAAAACTATCCACAATAAACAATCTGTTAGATGACCACAAATCAAATCACACTTTTTTAATCGTCAAAATCAAACCTTTTTCAATGGGATTTTTATGAAAATCACAACCGTGATGACATTAGTCAAATAGGGCTTATAATATTCGTTGTTTTTCTTAAATAAATCTAAAATCATGTTGATTTTCAACATGATTGATGTTCTTTTTTTTTTGGTATGTTATTTTTTATAAAAACTATCCACAATAAACAATCTGTTAGATGACCACAAATCAAATCACACTTTTTTAATCGTCAAAATCAAACCTTTTTCAATGGGATTTTTATGAAAATCACAACCGTGATGACATTAGTCAAATAGGGCTTATAATATTCGTTGTTTTTCTTAAATAAATCTAAAATCATGTTGAAAATGGATTTGATCAATGACAAGTTACACTATTTTGTGACGTTTTGTTATCTTAACAATTACTTAAAAATATTTTTTTTGACCCAGACTTCTACTTAATTGTTTACAATTGGTGGACTTAACACCAAAAGCGTTTTCTCCTATTCAACCATAAGATCTGATAATTAAATCCTGGATAACATCTAAACCAATCGCTGTACAGAATAATCAAACGCCCAAACTTAATGGGGTTGCATTGTTTTGTTACCAAATCCCAGTGTCATTATTCTAACAACATCAATATTTGACCAACATAGGGTGACGACGGCACCAATCATGGACATTTTAAAGAAGCTGATTTTATTTAATTTTTTTAACTGGCAACTTTTTTAACTTTTATAAACAATGGATTTTTTTCCAAAAGTGAAATATATAAGAAACATTTAGATATAGCTAAAACATCAAAAATTCTACGTACTTTGTAAGAAAATATTTCTTTGTGACTACCTAAATCACCAGTAATGTACAACAGGAATGCAATAATGGACCACCATTCATTGACATTACTAATTATGGACACCCATTTATTGACATGTTATCAAATGCATCGCATGATTATAAATTGAAAATATAGACAAATAATATCTCAAATCAGCTTTTATTTGTTTAAATAATTATTGTTTTCCATATTTTTCTTTGGTGCCATCTAAGGCAAATAAAGAATACCAATTATGGACACCTCCAAATAGTCAGTCTTGGACATGTTGTCCATTAATGGAAAATAAATAGCAATTGCAAAATCAAAACAGTAAATTTATTTAAAAACAGAAGAGAAGTACCTACTTTAAATGAATAACATTTAAAAAAATTAAAAACGGTTAACTTTCGACACATGTCCATGGGGTGCTGCCCCTCTGTGCCATCCCCACCCCGCGGAGCCCCATAGTAACGGAGATATTCATGGTTAAAGTTTTGAGGTTAGCATTTAAATTCCCCCCCCTTCAAACCCCACCTGCCGGAGTTGCATAGTTTTCGAGTTATGAGTGATAGAAGGGCCTCGATAGGGTTTTTGGGAAGGGGGGAAAGGGGGGGGGGGGTGAACGGATTCATGGCAAATTTTCTCAACAGATATTTCGAAACGTAACATCTCCAGTGCTGCGGGAAGTGCAGTCCCTTCGCCCTTGCGTAAGAAAACGCAGGCACTCATGCTTGCCTTCGCAGCTTGGGCTTGCATGGTGCCTGCGTTTTCTTACAGCGGGTGGGGGATGCCCTCCCTCTGCGCCTCTGGCTACAAAAAAACACTCGAATATAGGGCAGACAAGACTATGTGAAGTCGGGGTTGGCCAGTTTGGATTTGCCCATAATTTTCTGTGTCAACCCAACTATATAATTGTTATAGACTCATTACCGGCAGCTAAATTTACTTTAAAACATTTTAGGCGAAACCCAAACACCTCACACCTCCACAACCTCATTTAATCTCAAAGAAGGCAACTTGGCAATTTCCCGTTTGCGTATATGTTGTTTATATTAATTTTCAAAAATTCTTAAAAAAAAACTTCACGTTTTCACGCGTGTGGATGTTCATTAGGGGGTTTCTCCCATTCCCCCTACCGCCCCACCCCCTCTTTCACCTCAAAAAAGGGGACTCGTTTTAAGATCCAACCCTATCTCCGTAACCGGAGCTGTGTGGGGGTGGAGCAGGTGGGTAGCACCCCTCCCCCCCCCCCTCCCACCCCTTAAATCGACGGTCCACATTGGAAATTTTAACCGTTGCTTGTTAAAAAATGAGAGTTGCTTAATATATTGGCTAACAGAAAAAGATGTCCATAACTGGTTCAATGTCCATTATTGGTGCCGTCACCCTACTAACTGTCATAAATTTAAGATTTTCAATTCCAAATGCCTTTCATAACACCATTAAATAAATGAACCCCTTTCCTATACTCCAACAGAAGCTCTGTTGGAGTATAGGAAAGCTTAGAGTTTAATATTGATTCAAGTAAAGTGAAGCTGTTGTTACACAGTAAAGTAATAGGAATCCCAACCAAGAAAGCTCATATTATTTCGTATTATATAATAAAACTGACAAATTCTTACCTCACAAATGCAGTATATATAACAGACGCAATTGAAACAGCAAAAAGTGTTAATGTATGTGGTTTATAAAAGAATTCCAATGAAATATCATCCACTGGTCTTTCATTGACTGAACTAAAAGCATCCACATATTCTTTTTTATACATGTTACTTGATTCAGATAAACTTAGTCCTTTGGTATCCATGTAGGCGATAAGTTTGTACTTAGTTCATTTTACAAAATTATATGTATGATGTACAGAAAATCAATGATTTAATTGAGTTACATAGGTGGCGGGCGGTTAGGTTAGTGTGCATATCTTTATAGCACAATAACAATATCTGACAAATTAAAAAATGCCTTCTTTAAGAAGAAGTAGTTTTATCTATAATTCAGGATATAATTCCTTCAACGATAAGTTTCCTTTCAGTCACAAAATAGATTTTTAAAATCGATAAACAGTCACAAGCACACATAACATCATAATCTTGACTCTGACTGAACCATAGATTAATATTGTATATACTGAAATAGATAAGAAACTGCAGCTTTAACATTAGATCAAACTAGTGGCGCTATCTGGTAACATGCTTTCGCAACACCAAAGAACAAAAAGATTAAATAAAACGGTGAAAAAATTACTCCGTGACCTGGGACTTGAACTCGCGATCTCGGCTCATATACGGCCATGTTCTATAGCCTAAACAACTGAGCTATTAAGTGATTAACCGCGCATTGCGAATTTATCCATCATTTAATATTCCTATCAAATAAAAAATATAGTGCGTGAGTGGGACTTGATGAACTCGCAATGTTGCTCTTATTTTAACCATGCTCTAATCAACTGAGCTATCACGTGTTCTACCTCATATGGCGAATTTCTCCACCATTTAATATTCTATAGCACGCATTAGGATTTAGATTAGCTGATTCGTGACTAGATGGCGTTTTATTGAATTTTTTTATCAAAATTCTGCAATGTTCTAAGTTTCATAGGTATGGACTGAACCACAGAACAATATTACTCCACCTCTCGTCAGAGAGTATTATTTTCTTTGTACTCCACTGAACACCACAGACCACACTGAAAACCATGCCTATGAAATTTAGAACATTGCAGAATTTTGATTAAAAAATTCAATAAAACGCCATCTAGTCACGAATCAGCTGACCTAACTGCTAATGCGTGTTATAGAATAGTAATATCAAATGGTGGAGAAATTCGCTATTCCAGGCAGAACACGTGATAGCTCAGTTGATTAGAGCATGGTTAAAATAATAGCAACGTTGCGAGTTCTAGTCCCACTCACGCAGTATACTTTTTACACCATTTTTTTATTTGATAGGAATATTATATGATGGATAAATTCGATGTACGCGGTTAATCACTTAATAGCTCAGTTGTTTAGGCTATTGAACATAGTCTTATTTCAACCGAGAGCGCGGGTTCAAGTCCCAGCATACAGAGTCAATTTTTTCACCGTTTTATTTCATCTTTTAGTCCTTTAGTGTTGCGAAAGCATGTTACCAGATGGCGCCACTGGTTTGATCTAATGTTAAAGCTACAGTTTCTTATCTATTTCAGTATATACAATATTAATCTATGCTGAAAACACTTTAAAGTACTCTAAACTGACTGACTGACTGACAGTGCCAGTGTGTGTTGCCAGTATGATTTCTCAAAAAAAGGCTTTCTTAAAAGGTACGGTTTTTAACTTTAAGCACAGAACTAGCTTTTCGGGCGTTGCGCGGGCTGCAAGCAGCCCGCGGTTTTTCGAGCAGCTGTTAAAGTTAGCTGAAGTACATGTCCAGTTGAGAAAATGAGTAAAAAACTGCAGTCAGTAAAGGTAACATCAAAAAATGTGTGGGCTCTTGGATCTTGGAATGAAAAGTTTGCAGTTTTGAGTTTCGCGGGATGCTTTACTTTACCCCAGCATACAAAATTCCAGACCCCTTCGATGTTCCAGTAGGACGTTATGAACGAATCAAGTTGAAATACTAAAATCCAAAATCCGTAGTCTGTGAGCTGGCACGAATTTTTGGGTAGGTTTTTTTAGTTTCGATTTTATTTTTTAAAATTTTCAGTAATATATTCTTTTGTATTATGATAGTATATTTTTTTTCAAATGTTTCAATTTGTGTATTTTATACATATTTTTTCTTTAATCAAGCATATATTTTTAAGCTATTGCATAGAATCAAGAAATTTCGTAACGAAAATAAAACCTAACACCCTCCACTCCACCTACCGACCGGCACAGCGGCGCGGCGTTGAAAGCCGTGCATACACTTTTTTTTAAAGGATTCCACGAAGTGAAATATTTTTACGCTAATTATTTAAACGTTTTTTTAGTTTACAATGAAGACAAAAGTCGAAATAATTTTATTAATTAACAATTAATTATTAATATATATTAATTAGCACGAACCTTTTTTATTGTTTTGTCTAACGTTTCGAAAAAGAGTTACATCTTTCGTTCTTTTTCGAAACGTTAGACAAAACAATAAAAAATCTAGGTCCCGTTATTATACATATATAAACAATTGGGATTGTTCATTTTTTTAACCCCTAAAAGGGGCTGAAACGGTGACATTTGACGTTATTGTTAGTGACGGATAAATACCATAAAGGTGACTCGTATTTTTTAATGAAAGGACTCAGAGTATAAACCGATACAGCCGCGGAGTAAGGTCAAACAAAGGTCACACGTTTGTTTGTAGAAATATCCAAAACCGTTGTATTTTGACAAAAAGTGACCCACAACTGTTCATTATCTCTGTATCTCGAAACGGATTTCGAAATAACGCTTTCCAAAAATAAATAAACAATGCCCATTGCCTAACTTTTCGAATTAACTACGAGATTTATTTGCAACGGTATTAAAAAAATTTAAAGTTTTTGTAATACAACATTTTTTTTTCATTACATTTCATTATGGTTTTAACCCCCGACAGAAAAGAAGGGTGTTATAAGTTTGACGTGTTTGTGTGTCTGTATGTAGCTCCTAAACGAATGGACCGATTTTCATGTGGTTTTCTTTAATCAAGATGGTTCCTAACTATGTTTGATGAAAATCGGTTTAGCCGTTCAAAAGTTATTAGGGGTGAACGCTTGTAAGTTGGGGTTTTTTTCAATTTGTCTGACAAATGAACTTGTTTTAACACACTTTTACCTAAAATAGTTATGTCTAAACTTCTAAGTTTACTTATATCTAAACCAGAAAAGTGCTGCTCACACATTGACAAAAACATTTTTTATCCACTAAAATTATCACTATTTAAAGTTACAGATAATGAAGAGTACAAATATAAAAAAAATATTTCTCTATTTTTTTTATTACTCATGTTTTTACTGTATAATGACCCAAATATTATTCCAGAATTGAAATCCATGTATTCGATATATGCGAAAATGATACCAAACTTGGCTTAGTACCTAAACTTACGTAGTTATTAACCTCGGAGTACGTTAAGGCTGAATACACCCTCCCCCCCACCTGCATGAAAAATTCAGGTGGCTTTACTTCGAAAACCCATCTTAGGAACACAGAAATCAATCCTGCCGAAGGAAACCTAGGGTTCATTAAAAGCCGTATTCTTCACTTTTTTGTCGTGTACAAACGCAACTAGTAGCAGAGCGTTCGGTTTCGATCCTGTAAGACGTTGGATATAAAATTAACAAAAGTGACGATGGTGTAGGTGTAAATGATTTCGGTGCTGTTGCAAACATGCAGCACGCACATGGATCTAGGCCTGGGAGATTACTACAATTTATTGAAAAATTGGATGGAGCGTCAAAATACGCTACCTGGAAAATCCAAATGGAGCTTTATCTTGTAATGGAGGATTTATGGGATTACATATAGAAACAACAGTCTGATGCTGCTAGTGCTGAAATAGATAAGAAGATACGTGCAGAGTTGCTGTTGCTGCTCATTAGCAGTTCACCATTGTGAAGCTACACTGCTTGGTACATGTGAAGAAAGCAACTACAGCTAAAGAGAGCTGCCTGAGAGATGCCTTGAGAACAGCTTTTGAAGACCAAGGAGTTAATAACAGATGCCGACTGCTAGAACGCCTTGTCAGTCAAAGGTTGAGTATGTACATTTCGTCGTAGAAATATTCTTCTTCGTCTAAGCGCATTCCCGGTTGCATCTTCAATTGTGCTGCTTCGGATCCCGGGGTGCGCTTTCCTGCTTTTCTTCTCCAAATATTACATGCATGTCAATGGTCACCCAAGGATGCCAAAGACCTTGCAAAATGAAGAAGAAATAGCCGAAACACTTTAAATGATTTGGCTATAGTTTAACAACTGGCCACCTGCCTGACGTCAACCCTCTTTGGGAATGTATTTGTGCGAAAAGTTTTACAACCGGCCGCTGCCCGACGTTAAGAGCCGCGCTACACTGGATTGGCAAGGCATGGCATGGCATCGAAAGCGACGCGACTGTGCTCGCATAGGCTCGCGTCGCCGCGCGTCACCTCGATCAGCCGCACGTCAACTCGCGCAGTCACGCGGCAGACGCACGCCTTGCTTGCAGTGTTGCCACCTTATTGGAATTTCCACTAAATCTGGCTAACCAAAATTAGCTTTTACTACAAATTTTGGTTTTATTTACTATTGTTTGGAATATTGTTTTTGGTTGTGTGCATTTTCCCAGCGGAAAAGTGTCGATAAATAAATGTTGACTATATTAGGTCCTTACATATGAAATTGCCGATTTTCAATACTTGATTTTAAAGTTGCCAAACTTTAAAATCAAATATCTTGCGTTTCATTAGGAATTCAAAATTCAAATTTATTTCGAAATAAAGCCAGAAAAATATTGTTTTAAAATTCGTATTTCATTTGTTTTAACATCATTTGTTTGAGTTTCAACATTGCTATAACAACAACTATGGACAAATTGAAAATTCGCGGTATTTACGAATACGAGTTCCACCGTGGCCCCAATGTTCTAGTGCATTAAATGTTTTATTTCTGCTAAGCGCACATTTTTAGTAATCTTTGATGCACCATAGCTTGAAAACTATAACTCGTATCAAAATTAATGTAGTACTTATTTGTAGGTAATTTATCGACAAATAATTTAGTCTTAAACCATTTTGTCTTAGCTTGTATAGTTTTCCTGAAAATTGTGAAAATCTGTAAAACGACACTTTTCAAGGGGGGAGGGGTGCAGCGGGATGCGAGGGGGGCGGGAGGGTTGTGTTCTATAATGTACTCACTTATAGGTATAACACAGCAGCAATAAATTAAAATTATAAATTTTGCCGTCTCGCCCATACATTGAAATCTAGAATTAATATATTAGTCGTACCTATCGTGAGCTATCGTCACACCTTGCAGACAAAAACGGCTTCTCGCACTCAGTGTGCGTCTCGCCTTCATATTATACAAACATTCATATTGTTGAACGAGAAAAATAAGCTTCTCCTCGCTATCCATACACAAAATAATTTGACTACAAGAAAAACTTCTTGCCGCTCGGCGTGTTCTGATCTCTGAGCGGGCGGCGGACGATGCAAAGCACAGGCTGTGGGGAGAGGTGTAGGCGGAGAGAGGCAACCCGTCCATCGGCTCAAGCATGCCATGCCTGATGCCGCTCGCGAGCGCGCGTCTGACTGATCGAGCCGCCGCGCTGCACCTCGGGCCGTCGCGCGCTCGCGGGCGTCTAGACCGCGCATAGATTAATATTGTATATACTGAAAAGTCCGCGGGAATGCGCGGCAGGCCGCCGGGCGGTTATGCCTCATACCACTAGACATAAAGGTTAGAATAGCTTGTTTAGAAATGACGCGTGGCTTCCGATGCTATGCCATGCCAATCCAGTGTAGCGCGGCCCTAACCCTCCTTGGGAATGCTATTGTAGTACGAGATGTTTGTGCTTAGTCTTTAGTCGCCTCTTACGACATCCACAGGAAGAGATGGAGTGGTCCTATTCTAACCCGGAACCACACGGGGAAGGAATATTGTTATAAAATAAATAAAAGTAAATTATCAGTTCAATATTTATTTATGATTTGTCACATAATAATCTATAATACAATTCATCAGTAGAGCGATGCAAAATAATAAGAATACATGTAATAAATAATTTTATCACATTCAGTGTTTGACTTAACTCTTAAAACTAAAGTAAAAGGGAACTTAAATCTCGCATAACAAAAAATATAACTAACATGAACCTCAAAACTAAATTCACTTACATATCTATTATATTGAATCAGTAGCTAAAATATGTTAAAATTCATGATTATTGAAACTTAGCTCTAACTAATAGCGAGTACTCAAAAAGCAAAACCGAACAATCGGATTTGTAAGAGATCTGTAGAGGTCATTATAGCCCAATGCATGCATGTTTTCCGAATGCGGGATGTGGGATTTGAAATCGAAATTTTGTCGGCCAAGCGCTTACGATTATGTACTTATAATTCGCTATATACTTTTTTGCGTTCAAAGAATAGAACTTTTCATCAATTTTTAATAAATAATATGATTTGATTCCCTAATTCTGAAAACGTGTACGTATGCGCTGGGAATGATGTCTCTTTTATTTTAGGTAGTTACTAAAGATAACTTAAGATTTATTAGCCCAACCATTCATTTAGTTTCAAACACATTTTCTTTTTAGCATGTCACAGCATTAAACCATTGAATCATTAATTATACTGCCTAGACTATTGAATTGTATCTGGGGAAAACAACCCTTAAATAAAACAAATGATTTGAAGGTTTCTACACTTAACTTTCCATTTAAAATGGCATTGATTCAAAGTCGCAACTATTTCAGTTGGAATACAGCATATTACACTAAATTACCTCACTGTGCACGTAATTGATTCAAATGAGTTTAGAAAAATAATATCCTACCTAATTATTTAAGTCGATTTTGTTTTATTATAACTGGTACGTTTATACAGTTTTACAATACATAGGTACATTTATGAAGTACGGACAGCAACTGACTTGAATCTAGGTGGCATACCTACTTCATACGATTTTTTGTGGCTATTACCAAAGTGCTGCATTTTTAATAGCTCTAATCGAAGGATTCTCAACAAGCTGTTTTTATCTCACTTTTCAGTTGGGATAAGTCAAAATACGGTGAAATATCAATTCGTGACTTGGAAGGCAAACAAGTTTTATTTCGCCGACTCTTAGTTTTCAAAAATAGGGTCCATTGACGTAACGTGAGGACGTGACGTCCAGTGACGTGAGGGCAGAACGGAGCGCAGTACTTTATCTATAAGGTGTCAAATCATTATTTACATACCTTTGCTTGAAATTTACTTTACATGGCTGGTGTGGTAGCTCAATTACGAAAGAAATCTTCCTGTATTTGACTGCGTTATTTTTCATACAAAATTTCAAAATTCCTAATTATGTAATAAATGTAGGCCCTGCCAGGCCGTTACGCTAACGGAACATCGTAAGTGCATAAGTACACACACATTAAAGGCTGCATGTACCGTATTGTAAAGCTGTGATGTCAACCAGATATTGTAAATTACTAATTTTAATCACTGAATTAAGAGATATATTGGGCAGATAAACCAATCTATTTTGTCATCGATGTTATACAAAATAATAAAAACTTAGTGTTTCGCCATCGCAGCAATAGTAAATAACCTTCGAACAATGTGAGGACGTCGATATTGTATTGCTTTCTGTACAATATCTATAAATGTGCAAGTATTAAGCTACAGATTCACGTTACTAGCACGAGAGCATACCACTAAGTAGCATGCTACTTAGTAGTACGTGTACAAACTTTCTTGTGGGTGGGCGTGTCCTGAACACGTGTGAACAGGTTTTCATTTTATTAACAAGCTGATGCAAAACGAATCGAGTACTCTGTTCAATACAAACATATTGAGGTGCAAAAATAAGTTCGAACAGGTTCGCGACGCGCGATTCTTCATTATATCTCGTATATAACTGAGTAGGTACTCGTCACTTAAACAGTTATTCGGCCGAGTATTCGGTATAAAAAATACCGAATATCCCGAGTACCAAGTACTAACCGAGTACTCGGCTCATCTCTAACTGTAGCTAATTAATTTATCATACAGGCCGTTTTATTTCGTTCATGTCACAAAATCAATAAGAGTATTCTATCAATGATTTATTAAATTTATGATTTTATACATGGTCTAACAAAATATACTGAAACTATGTTAAGCGTGGATTCAGCCAGCCTCGCTCCGGTTCATGCAGAGCATCAAGTGGTGCCGCCCATGGCACGCACTGCATGGCTTGGCAGAACGGCAGTCACGCGCGTAGTGACTACCCAGGCAGTAGAAACACAAGTCATGTCGCTTCGCCACGCGACGCCTTTGTTCTACTGGCAGCCGCTGCCAGTCCCTACACTGGGTTAGGGTGTGACCCTTCCGGCCACACTGCAGACAGTCCGCGTCTCTCGCGACTGCTGCCGTATAAACCACCCGAGCACCAGCTCCACGCGGTGACGGTGGCTGCGCCTGTCTGGACTTCCCTCGCCATAAGGGGCCCGAGGCTCCGCGTTCTGGCGCCCTAGATGGCGCTGGTTCCGGCATGGAACTCTCCGCGGCCCTAGCCTCAAACTCCAAAAATTTATACAGGTCGGAAAAGGTAGGTAGGGTATTGCTGTCCCGCTCAGCATTCTCGCGTTCGAAACGCGAGCGAATATCGTTGGGTAGTTTGCCCAAGATAATGTGTACTAACAAAAACGACCACTGGTCCACCGGTAGTCCCAAAGTACGCAGCGCGTTACAGGCCACTGTAACGGGCGTTAGTAATTGCAGGCGCAGTTGTGCCCGATTGGCCACCCGAGGCAGGGCCAATAGCTGCGCCGCATGTGCGTCGGCCAACAGGAACATATTAGGTTGGGGAGTCTTTTCGCATATAGTTAGTATGTATGAACTTGTAATAAAACCACTTTGGCTATACTTTTTGTACCTGGCTGGTTTTGGTATCATTTAAGTTAAAATTTTAAAAAAGATAATTCTAAATTCAAATTAGGAAAATGCGTGATTTTCATTTGTTTTTCTTACCGTCAAGATGAGTGAATCTAATGAAGAAATTAGATACATTTTAAAATTTTACTACCAAAAAGGTAAAAAGGCAACGCAAGCCGCGAAAAAATATTGCGATGTTTATGGACCTAGTGCAGTGTCTGTGAGAGTAGCACAAATTTGGTTTAAGCGTTTTCAATCCGGAAATTTTGATGTCAAAGATGCACGTCGCTCTGGTCGCCCTGTTACGGATAAAATGGATGCTATTTTTGAAAAAGTAGAGCAAGATCGGCATATCAGTAGTTACTACGTAGCTGAAGAACTGGGAATTGACCACAAAACAGTTTTGGCGCATTTGAAAAAAAATGGGTACACAAAAAAGCTCGATATTTGGGTACCTCACGAGCTCTCTGAAAGAAACCTAATGAATCGTGTACTCATTTGTGATTCTTTATTACGACGTAATGAGACCGAACCACTTTTGAAGAAATTGATAACTGGTGATGAAAAGTGGATCACGTACGTACGTACAAGAACGTGCGAAAAAGGTCATGGTCAAAGGCCGGTTAGGCTTCAGACTGTGGCGAAACCCGGGTTAACTCGCAACAAGGTGATGCTGTGTGTGTGGTGAGATTGGAAGGGCATTATTCATTATGAGCTGTGACCACCAGGCAGGACCATCGATTCAGAACTCTACTGCGAACAACTGATACGAGTAAGATTAAAGCAAGAAGTTGAGAGAAAGTGGCCGGAATTAATCAACATAAGGGGTGTAGTTTTTCACCATGATAACGCTAGACCTCACACATCTTTAACCACTCAGCAAAAATTAAGAGAGTTTGGCTGGGAGGTGTTAATGCATCCGCCGTATAGTCCTGACCTGGCACCTTCAGATTTCCACCTGTTACGGTCTCTTCAGAATTCTTTAGGCAGTGTCAGGTTAACATCACGAGAGGACTGCCAAAACTACTTGACGCAGTTTTTTGATCAGAAGCCCCAAAATTTCTATACATGGGATCATGTCCCTACCTATAAGATGGCAAAAAGTTATCGAACAAAATGGTACCTATATACTTTAGTTAAATGTAAATAAACTATATTAAAAAATGTTTTGAATTTTCATATAAAATGCGAAAAGACTTTTTCCCCAACCTATTATATCGAAATATGAAAAATAATTTTTGGCCTCCCATATAAGTTGACTGATCAGCTGATCCGAGTTTGTATGGAAAGCCAAAAAATATTTTTCATATTTCGATATATGTTCCTTGGGAAAGTTGTTCAGTATCATGGACTGAATTCACCTTTAAAATAGTTTCACTATATTTGGCTAGACGTTATATATCCATCAATTAATATATGTATAAATTATGGGGTAAACTACACTGTATTGTATACATAAAAACATACTTATACATACAGAAATGCCGTTGTTTTGTTTTTGTGTGAATTATGCATACGTTTTTGTAGTACAGTTCGATGATCAAATACGATTTATATCAATTCATATAAAAGTTCCAAGGGAAAGGACCACGAATCAATCCAGAGAATCAATGATGTGAACCCATCGTTTCAGTAGATTGCCGCCCGGCACTCGACCTGAGCTCCCGGCGCGGACAGCTCACTGCAGCCTCTTCCGAGGACTTTCGAATTTTCTTTTTGTTTCCTTTGCGGCTGTCACTAGCTGGAGTATCTGCAACATTAGCATCTTCGGCGACGCCACCGGTGTCTCTACCTTCATTATCAGCCTTACTATTGCCATCACTTATTAGTGCTTGCTCATGACTTGCCTGTATATTTGCGTCGTCTTGAAATTGAGTAGACATTTTTGACTGTGCACTCTCTTCTCTATCTACATTAGACGATAATAAAGGAGAAGTGTCTGTATTTGTTAAATTTTTTATATTGGCATCGAAATCACTAACTGTTTTCATACCTGTTTTAATAACTGTTGATGGAGCTATTAAATCTTCAAGATCCATTTCTCCTGTGTGAGTATGTGGATCTGGATGCTTATCTATATTTTTTTTTTTTTCTGAACTTTCTTTAACTTTTTTCGATGGATTAGAGTCTAATGATTGTAGGGCCAAATTCTCTGGTTCACAGATTTCGTCATGACTTCTCTTGTGAGGCAAACTAGTGGAAGTATCCTCAGACGATAAAGTTCTGGCAATGTACTCAGAAGAACTTTTACTTAACTTTTCATATGCATCTTTTTCACTTTCTTTGGCCTTCTTAGCTTCAGCAGAACTTACAAGACTAGCACTGAGAGCGCCAGATGCCATTTGTTCCAATAACATTTTACTTATATCAATATCCTTTTTATCGCCCTTCAAAAGCTTTTCTTGAACAGCTGCAAATTCAGGGGGCACCTGCGATCTCAATGATTCAAATGGCATTTTTTTCTTTTCGACTTTTGATAAATCAGTTGCTGCTGTTTCATGGCCATCACTATCCCGGGCTTTTTTCTCACCTCTCAATAAAGATTCATAACTCAAAGATTGCTTTGACAGAGATTCTAATAAATATGGATCTGGTGGCAACAGAATTTGTGGTAATTGACTTGATTGTTGGCGGTCAGAAACTTTCTGTTGACGAGAACTAGAAGAGTTAGTAACTGCAGTCGACGATCTGGGTGTAGTCGTTTTGGAAGCGCCACGATTAGAGCTGTGGCTGGAGTTGTGTAAAGAGGAAGAACTGGAACTCGCAGCTAGGTTATTGCTGAGAAGGCCCAATGCGTCATAAGCCGACGACATCCCAGAATGCATACCAAATGGATTCAAGCCCCCCAAACCTAACTGTGGGTAAAGCATATTTGGATTCGGAAATACAAATGGGAATTGGGAGTTTTGTGACTTGGAACTAGAAGAACTAGCAGTTTCAGAAGCTTTTCTCGGTTTAGTTTTTTCTCCCGTATTACTTGCTCCACTTAAAGCATTCATATCCAATGAAGAAAATCCAGGTAAACTCAAACCGGCTAAGTTTGCAAAAATGTTACCGCCTGCAATATTTCCCAATAAATTGGGCATACTACTAAATGAATTTAGCAGAGGATTATTTTTAGTATCAAAGCTGCCTAAGCTAGACAAAAGTTTAGGATCAAATGAATTTAAAAGTTTTGGATCAAAACCAGTTAAGTTAGATAAAGATGCTGCTAAAGTTTTTGGATCAAATGCACTCAAACTAGAAAGGCTCGCTAGTAAAGCTGGATTTAATCCAGCCAAATTTTGGTTAAGATGCGAATTTGAAGATAAAACATTGGTAGATGAACTGTCGAGTGTTGGAGGACGACCTTTTTTGCGTTCGGTTACTGTGCTAGTTGAAGGCATCGGAGAGTGACGTTGACTGCGTACATCCTGTGGTAATTTGACATGTTCTTTGATGCCCTCTGTCCATTTAGAATCAATGTCATACATTGGATTTTCAGCTATCCACTGTGCCAAATGTTTCAATTGAGGCGCTTTGTGGCCTATAATTCTCTTGCCTGTCACTCGATGTACAACAGGCACATGTTCATCAGGAGCTAGGCGCGGTGTCAATCCTCGGCGACGAGATTCTAGGCTGGCTTGTTCTGCTAACCACTTGTGAACTTTACTTTCTTGGGAATAAGACTTCATTGTGACTGAAGGCGATGCTTTTTGTAATTTACTATTTTGTTCCAATGATTGTTGTAAGAAAGAAGATAACTCTTTAGTAGACGATTGCGGCGAAGGAACATTAGTTACCGTAACAGAAAATGGTTTTTGGGTAGACGAGGCAGATGACGATGTGGGCGGAGCAGCTGGAGTGACCGTGACATCAGGCAAAATAGTAGTACCTCTACTGCGTGAGGGATCTGATGGTAAAGTACTACTTGAACTTAGAGCTTTCGCAGCTGATAATCCTTGAACAATATCGTCTAGTTTCCTTTTCTTCTTTTTCCCAACTGATTGATCAGGAACAGGCTGAAATAAAAAAAAAATATTATAAGCATCACATGGCTATGATAAGGCTATGGTTCGCCTGCTTGTTTGGAAAAAAATTACGTTTCTTATACAGCCTATATACTGAATGAATATTTTTAAATAAAAAATTATGTGCCTTGTCAGACACCTTGCTATTTTTTTAGAAAGAAATTATTTCCATATCAAATACGAGGTTCTTGCCATCTCGCGTAAACAAACAAGTTGAGCTTCTTTGACTCTCTCCAATCGACCCCCATTTATGTATGAAGCATTCTACGACCGCGTCTGCGCTGTAATTTATGTCAAACACAGTTTACTTACATTTTTTCTTTTCATAATCATCGAAAGAGTGTCGTCCAGTCGAGCCCTGGCCGGCGGCTGGCCCGGCTGCGGCGCGTGCGGCTCGCCGCGCGCGTCGCCCGGGTGCGGCGTGCGCCGGCCCACCGAGAAGTCGTGCGCCTCGCTGAGGTCGAGCGGCGCCGACAGGTCCACGGGCGCGGGCGCGGGCGCGGGCGAGGGCGCGGGCCGCTGGTGCGCGGGCGGCGGCGCGGGCGCCGGCGTGCCGCGCCGCGAGCCGGAGTCGCTGGACGCGTCGTCGCGCGCGTGCGCCGCCGCCGGCGACGACAGCAGCGCCTGCAACTTGGCGCGCTCGGTCTCCACGTCGATGGCGATGTGGCGCTTGGTGTTGCGCCGCTCGTCGGGCTCGGCGCGGTCGCTTGGAGGCTTGGCGGGCGCGGCGCCCGGCCACTCCCTGTTCTGCACGGCGTGTGCGATGTGATGCAGCCTCGTCTCCAGGGCCCGCTCCGTGAACCAGTGTTCCGGAGACAGAGAACCTTCCACCCGGCCGAGCTTTGCGAGATTTTCCAATTCCGACAGAGCATCTGTATCGTCGTCGTTTTCTCGATCGCAAGCATTCGACGTTCGCTTGCTGCGCCTGAGAGACATTCGCGTTTCGCCCGTGTTCTCTTCTGAATTAATTTCGTCATCTTCGGAAGTAGCCTTTTGCGTCCCTTTGTGAGTACTGTACCATTTATTAGCACAATCAGCGAAAGGCAATTTGGGATCGCAAAATAGTTTGTTGTATGTATCTCCTAATCCATGCCTACAAATAATTAAATAAATAATTAATTTGTGAGCACACATTACAAAAATGTACAAGTAACATAAAAGCAACCGTGTTTGTAAGCTCATCAAGATTTAATACTGAGACATAACATATTAGTCAGAAGGGTCTTGAAGTTTGTTAAACTTTTTATAAAAACTTACTTGCAAACTCCCAAAACTAGAAGCTTATCATGCCGCGCTGGTTGCCACCAAGGTGGAGTGTCGGGCGACCTTTCGCATAAAGCCAAACGTGCATCTAGCGCTGGATGGGGCGCAACCTCTTCCCGTAGAACCCGTAACAAGTCAATTCTGAAAAAATAAAGATATATTTGTACACCAATCCTCATCGAAAATTACAACAGTTTTTGTGTTAATAGACTTTAGCTATTCTATGATTGATATTCTATTATCACGATTAAGTTAGTTTCTTTAAATTAAAAGCTTGTAAAAATCCCAGGTGGCGCCAATAATAACTTAATCCTTTTTTTTATTCCTAAAAAAAGGAATTTAACACATGGCTAAATATTTATCCAAACTACCTATAAATAACAAACATGTGTCAATTGCTTTTATCATTGCACAATTCTAGTGACTTAGGAAACCTGTCAGAATAGACAATATATGTGAAATGGAATAACTAACCTCTCCAAAGTGGCGATAGCTCTTTCTTCTCCTATCGGTTCAGCTTTTAAATCTGCTCTCGTGGGTAGCTCAGCCTCTCCTACAGATAGTCCGCACTGACGTTTGCACATCGCCATAAATGCTTTCAGATAGTCAGTCAGAGCGTCATCGCTCTTTGAGTCTAATCGTGCCAAGGTTCTGAATCGACTCCACCGCAAGCTTTTGGTGGCAGGATCAAACTCCACGCCGTACGATGCAACTGTACGCCTAAATGCCTCTTCGTCTGCGCGTGTCCAACGCCATTGGGCAATTTCATCCCGAGCTAGTTGATCCATGCGCTCTCGCCGCTCCATCTTCTGGATGAAATTCAAACTTAATAATTCCTCCTACTTTGCTACTTATAAATGCAATTTTAAGTTTTCAATTGAGCGAGCGGCTCATACAAATTTATTTTTACTTTCGATGTTGCAAAAATTTTCTTTTTGTAAAAGGTTTTCTTCATCTGAACTCATTCCCGGTTGCATCCTTAGCTTTGCTGCTTTGGAGCCCGGGGTGCGCTTTTATTCGCCTTGCCGGGCTATTTATTCTCCCATTCGCTAGATTTTTAGCATCCTTGGGTGACTATTGATGTGCATATTATACATTTAATAATTAATATGTATCACATTTATCTATTTAGAAACCAAGTGGAAACAAATAAAAATTAAATCAAGTGTTTAACTAATTCAAATGTGTGAACTACGTGGAAGCTCAAGTGTGCAAGACCATGTTGTATGAATGCCACACGAAAAGGGTTGTATCTTCTTGAATATCAATAGTACTAAATCCAGTTTTAGTAGCCTACATAAAATACTAAATAGGTAATGCTATACATATAATTTACAAAAAAAATATATCAAACACTCCCGAATTTTAATCAAGAGGCTTAACTATTCAGACGTTTAGATTACTTAATCTAAACGTCTGAATAGTTAAGCCACTTCCACTTTTTTAGTACAAAGTCCAGGACTTACAAAATTATTTCTAGCAAATTGCAAGCAACAGGCAAGAAACTTGCACTATTTAAATAGGCCTTTACGCATTGTAGCACTATTTTACAGGATCTAACAAAATATATCCTAAAATTATTTTAATGCTGAATTCAGTCCATGATACTGAACAACTTTATCCAAGAAATGTTATCTAAAAATATGACAAATACATTTTGGCCTTCCATACATGTTGATTCATCAGCTGATTCGAGTTTCTACAGTAAGTAAATTTGTTTTTTGTTATTTTTCGGTATATGTACCTTGGGGAAAGTATCATGGACTGAAGCTACCATTTGAAATAGTTTCAGTATATTATGTTAGACGTCATATAATTAAGGTATCAATATACAGTGTTAACGACGCACCTTAGCTCTCTGCTGCATCTTGAGCTCCTCGCGCTTGTAGTTGCGCTGGTAGGCAGTGATGAGGCGGCGCAGGCGGGTGTTGAGGTCCTGCATGGAGGGCCAGGGCCCGCCGCCGCCAGGCTCGTCGTCGGCGCGCGGCGACGCGGCCGGCGACGTGGCTCCCGCGCCACTCGATACGTCATCCGTGCAGTCTTCGTCTCCGACTACACTTCCTCGCACTTTTCTCTCTTCACTCCTAACGTGTTTAAAAAGTACAATACAATACAATACCCTTTATTGGACAAAAGTAAAAAACAGGACATAACTATTTTAAAAACTTGGAAATGCGCAAAAAGCGTAAAGGTACATATTTTGCCGAGTGGTTTTCGGCCTAGAATATGACTACTCCGTCTCAACGTAATGTAAGAGGCGACTAAAGCCGACACAATTCGTGATTCAATTGCATTCCCAAGGAGGGTCGACGTTGGGCGGCGTCCGGTTCTAAAACTTTTCGTACAGATGCAAAATATCGTAAAACCTCAGCCAAACCAAGCCGCGGGCAAGGATGCAACGTGAGATGATATCCCATCGATACTTATTTATATTTAAAAAAATGGATTTTTTATAATATGTATACCAGAATGTCTGAACTCAATCTTACGATAATACTTAAGACATAGCAATATACACGACTTGACATAAATCGCAATACTTCTCAGTCACTGCTCACTGCCTGCGTTGCAGTCACAATAGTTTTAATTGTATTTCGGTTACCGGTGACCTCTATGGCATTTAAGGTGTTAAATCCAATCTCTGATTCAAAATATCTTTAATAATAATAAATTCTTTATTTCAGACCATGGTCCATAAAATATTAGTAAAAATTTAATGGGCATTGTTAATTTTTATTTACCCCTAATTTTTGTTTTTTTTTTTAAATCAAATTATAACGTTTTTTTAAGAAACTAATTAGAATATTTTGTCATATTGGCTTAGTTCAATTCTTATTGCATTAATTAATTTACACTAGTTTACAAAATTTTTAATTTTTTGTGCTCAGTATTTGAAACTTGTTGTTTTTTTTAGATTTTTGTATGCTAAATACGGATCTGATTATGATTTTTTTCTAGGAGACGTCAGAATTGGAAGTATTGTTATAACAAATTTCCAAATTTTACCAATTTCCCGCTTTTTTTTTTTTACAAAATAAACTACTATGCATATAATTTACTTTTATATTGTAAAATAAAAGATCACTCTTCTTCATTAGAATAAAATTTGATTTATCCTTCTATCATTCTTATGTACATAGATATATGAAATTGAAGTTGCCATATTTCTCATACTTTGAGCACCGTGTGCATTGTATGGCAATATAGCGGCCTATACAAAAACGCAAATAACTCAAATTCGTAAAAGAATTGAGCTCTGATCTAAATGAATTGTACAATAGAAAGCTTGCACTATAATAAACATGAATTAAAAAGTTCCAAAAAATGTTATTGAATTTATAGTAAAATTTTTAAATTAGCAATATTTACGAAAATTTAATTTTTAACATGAGATATTTTAAAACTTAGACGTCTTAATTTTTTTTAATAACCAGATATGTGTTTTTTGTACTGAATTCTTTATGAAACCGCTGCAAGTATGCGAAGGGCAAAAACGTTGTAAACTAGTGTTATTATAAAATCATGTCAAAGACAAAGTCGTGGGTTTAACAAAACAAACGGCCAAGCCCAACCAATACACGTCTAAAAAAAACATGCTATGGTCATAATTGTCTTTGTCAGTGTCAGTGGCATTAAGTGAATTCCGATCAGTCCGATTGAATTCAGTTGCCCATGATTGGCGGAAAGTTCTTTTCTTTATGATTGGCGAAAACGATGAGACTTTTTGTCATTGACAGATAAATACCGTAGAGGCGACGAGTATTTTTTAATGAAAGGACTGAGCTTCAACTGATACAGCCGCGGAGTAAGGTCAAACAAAGGTCATACGTTTGTTTGTAAAAATATCCAAAACCATTGATTATTTTGGCAAAAAAATTACCCACAGCTGTTACTGTTCATTAACTCTGTATCTCGAAACGGATTTCAAAATAACGCTATCCAAAAAAAATTAACAGTCCCCATTCTAAGTGCATGTTCCATAAAAGTCAATTCAAAATGTTGCCCCTTTAAAAATAATACATCAAAAATAAAAATGTGATAATACTCACTTAATATCTGTACACTCTGCATCATCTGGTGGACCCAACTTATCGACAAAACATAGTTGTGGATCTGATCGCATTGCCAGGTAGTTTTCATAACCGTGTATATAGGTCCCGACTAACAGGGACACATCGCATTCTGTGTCCCACCATAATCTCGGTGGTGTACTGTCCACGCCTCGGGGAACTCTCATACCCAAAGAACTGTTAGTATAAAAAATAGGCACTGTTTTTCAAATAAGAATTTATATAAAATATCTATAAGTAAAGTACATACTATTACGAAAGTATTACTAATACAAGGTCTAAAAAAACTGGAACTATTTTAGGGCTAAATTCAGTCAATGATACTAAACAACTTTTCCCAATGAACATATTGAAATATGAAAAATATTTTTTTGGCCTCCCATACAAGTTGACATTTACCAGTTTCTATGGAAAGCAAAAATATATGTTCCGTGGTGAAAGTTGTTCAGTATTATTGACATAATCCATCTACCCTCAGAACAGTTTCAGTTTATTTATTAATATCTCACTATCGTTCGTTAGCCATGATTTTGTGTGCAGATTGACATAAAAATTGTCTGGTCTGTGTCCGTCAATTTGGGAGAGTTCAAAGAACAATTAGTTCAGTACTGTCAATTTTAAATTAGTCAACAATTCAATGCTATAATAAAACAAGGTATTCTCGTATTCTCCTCCCGTGACAGCTGGGAAACGAGGGATTCAAGTATATCGCCCGAAAAAAACTATTACCGTACACCGTGAAGCACATTCTTCTTTTCATCTCCATCTATGAGAAAAATTTGCAAATATATACCTATAACGAAAGTAGAATACCTACATATTAGGTCCTTACATATGAAATTGCCGATTTTCAATACTGGCAACTTTAAAATCAAATATCTTGCGTTTCTGCCTATAAAATGGCGGAAGTGTATCGATAACAACGGCGCATACTTCGATTGATTAAATAATAATTTCATTAAAAAAAACTTGTTTCACTTTTTTGATACTGAACGGCAATTTCATATGTAAGGGCCTAATATACGTAATTAAATTATAACAGACAGTTACTAACCTTTATTTGGTGGCGATTTCACCGAAGAAGTACTATGAAAATATTTTTCTAAGACCACCGCATCTTATACATTTTCCAGTTATTTGAATCGTTACATTACTTTTTCCTTGTGCGTTATTCTTTAAATATGTATACGTAAACTTTGTACTTATTTACTATTGGCCTCATCAAGAATTAATTATTTACATTTAAAATAGTATAGGTAAATAAAAATAACCAAATTGTTAACTTACAAAACCAAAAACAATGAACAAAGATATAAGTACTTTATAAAGGTGCTTAGATATAAACCATGTAGTACCTAGTAGATATTATAAGGAATCTAGTTATTTATTGGCGACAAATTTCCAAATAAGATCAATACGCCTAGATCTATTGACGGATCCTTTAAATAATAATAATAATAAAAACAATAATATAGCTATATAAAATAAATAAGTACGTAAAGTTTGTTTTTGGACAACGAATTCGACCGATTTATACAGATACAAATGTCCAAGTCAATACCCAGACTTGAGTTGATAGTTATTTAGTATTCTACTAAGAAACTTTAAATATATATATATATATATATATATATATAACAGTATAACATAATAAAATTACTATTTGAATCAGAGACAACAATTGCGCGTTTTTATTGGTTTCATTATTTTTTTTTTTAAACAAAAGAACCAAAATATTTTGACTTACAGTCATCCATTTTAAGTTTTCTAACAACCCAAAGGTTGGCTGTCAGATAATGCTTTTAGCATTAAGTCCGCCTATTGTGCTATACAAATTGTATTTTGTACAGTAAAGTTTAAATAATTAAAACGTGTTGTATTCCAATTTTTAAAAATTACGACGCCATTGCCTATTTCTTTTTTTGCTGACTATCAATATTATTTTTGATTCTACATTCGTGTTCAGTTTTTAAATGTATTAAATCCGTAGGGAATTTCTTTTTTCAGTGTCTAGAGTACCTACCTATTACAAGTGACTTTAGCCCCAAATATTAAATGATGAAAACCCGTGTGGTTCCGGGTTAGAATAGGACCAGTCCATCTCTTCCTGTGGATGTCGTACGAGGCAACTAAAGCACTAACATCTCGTGCTACAATTGCATTCCAAAGGAGGGTTAATGTCGGGCGGCGGCCGGATGTAAAACTTTTCGCACAAATACATTCCCAAAGAGGGTTGACGTCAGGCAGGCAGCCGGTCGTAAAACTAAAGCTAAATCATTTAAACTGTTCCAGCTATTTCTTCTCCACTTTGCAAGGTCTTTGGCATCCTTGGGTGACTATTGAAATGCATGTTATATTTGGAGAAGAAAAAGCGGAAAAGCGCACCCTAGGCTCCGAAGCAGCATAGCTGAGGATGCAACCGGGAACGCGCTTAGACTAAGTAGATTGAATGATGAAAACATCGTTTTTCGAATAGACGAGGTGAAAAGAATTAAACCACAAACTTCTGCATTTACTTAGAAACAAAAAAAATCCTAGCTGCACAAGATTAAAAACTGCATACATAAAGGATTTTTACATTTTATACATTCGCATTATTTTCACTTTTTGGGGCGTGTATATTTTTATTGTATTTACCATCTAGAAAACTCACCTTGCATGAACTCCATTTTCAATTTGTGTAGCATAGTCCCCTATTACTTCATGCTTAATATAGTACATCATGCGTACTCTCAGCAAAACTCTGAAAAAAGAATTGTAATACATTTTTTAGTTAAAACTGGAAATATACCATTATTGATACGTAGCGTTGCTTAATCTTCAATGCTAAGATGTTTACAATATTATTAATGCTGCAGTGAATACCATATCCACATAAAACATTATTCATTCTGTCCATCATGATGGTTTTTTGCACACATGAATTTATCAGAACTGTAATGAAAAAGAAAATGTCAGATTCGTGTTGCTTTTTCGACCTTTCTTAAACCTTGAATCCAAATTTTTTTTGTTAATTCCTATATAAAACACTTAACAACTCTTTTGATAGACATATTATAAATGTTTGTATAAATTGTATTATCATTAAGTTTACACATTGATAGATAAGAAATTAAATTTGCATAAAATATGCAAGTTTTCTATTCTGTAAGGCTGGACCAGTTATTATCTTGATTATATTAACATATTTTGTTCATGAATTATTACAATTAAATTATACTTACTTATTAGCATGTCGAAATAAATGTTTTTTGTAACTACTTTCCAGGTACACCTCACAGTCATACTTTTCTATAGAGCTCCAATGATTTGAATCTTCCCACTTTTGGGTATCACTAGGTTTTGGCACATCTTTTGGTTTGTTCTTTTTCTTAGCATTTCTTCCGCGAGGAACTGGATTATGTAGCCCACTGTGATTTCTAGAAATAGTCACTTCACCATTTTCGCACGGCTCAATAAGATCCCAAATGAAATTGCGTATCTTTTCATCACCTTTATAGTGACGCAAACAGTAAAGCACCTGGAAAATTATTGTTTTGTAGATCTAATTTCTAATATCTACAAACTAATATAAACAAATTTTGGGAAAATAAATCAGATGTATTATGTTGAACTCAGTGAAAGTCTGAAACTTCCTCGGTATTAGCATGGCAAGTCATCACTTTATTTCATAAAGTTAATAGTCAGAGAAAGACCTTCACTTAATACAATTCACTTAATTTACAAACAGAGAAGATCGATCGATTAAAATTAACTACAGAAGAATAGGATTACTCACAATAATACGGGCACAATCTTCAATGACTGGTATAGTCCATCCTTTTCTAAACTGATTCTTATCCACAATTTCTTCCCAGCGCGCCCATCTGAATAGAATTTATGCATTTCATTAGTCTGATAATTTGAAATTGTTCATTTACGTACACAATATTATACATCGTGCTAATGAAAGAACGCAAATCCTCTCAGATGGTACCTCAGCCCATGTTACACGAATATGAAAATCCGAAATTTTTTTTTTTGGATTTCGTGAAAGTTGTTGAACAAAAGTTATTCAGTTACACGGGCTGAGGTACCATCCGAGAGGTTTTGCGTTCTTTTATTAAAACAATGTTTAAACCATATTTATACATTGACAAAACATGAATGTGTTCGGTGAATTTTGATGACATTTGTTTCGTGACGACAACGCACTCGCAACATTTAGGTTGCGACCAGCTAAGAGTATGTGGCTGACAGAATCCGAAGCTAACTGTCAGCCATTTACTGTTTGCTTAAATTTAATATACATAATTTAAATTCGTTTGCGTAACAATTGACGGAAAGTATATGTCAAATAGAAATTTAAAGATTCCTTGTAGCAAGTGATTAATCATCCTAGCTTTCACCATCATCATCATCATCCGAGCGTATTCCCGGTTGCATCATCAGCGGTTACGCTTCAGAGCCCGGGGTCCGCTACCACCTAACCTTACCTACCTAACCTTACCTAGGCGATTTGACGAGGTTACTGGTTTTTACACAGAGCGACTGCCGTCTGACCTCCGTAACCCAAAAGGTAGACCAGAACCAATCCTAACATAGGTGGCGTACAAACGCTAGATGGCGTTCGGGACCAACGGCTTTACGTGCCTTCCGCAGCACGGAATCATCTTTCTTTTCGGATAATCAGGTGATTCAAGCCTGCAATATCCTAAACAGACTGGAAAACTTTTCACAAAGAATGCTTCCCAGTGGGATTTGAACCCATGACCTCCGGATCACAAGGCAAACGCCTTGACCACTGGACCGCAGAGGCAGTCAATTCAATCAAGTCAAGTCAAGTCAAGTCAATCATGCTAGCTTTCACCATATATTGAAATAAAACTTTAGATTACTTTAATAACTAACCCAAATGTGAGTAAACCTCTTTCAATTTTAAAACATTCCGAACGCGTCCAGGAGCCATATACCACTTCTTCATCAACTGGAACACCTTCATGTCGAGGAATATAGTCGTCACTTGCATATCTTCTACCTTTCCTTCCGAATTTCTCCTTTTTTCTTTTGCTTCGTAAGCTGATCCCTGAAAACAACACATATATTATTTATCAAATATTTTTTCGAGATACGAGTATAGTAAAATCATCTTGAGTCAAATTACTGGACCTCGAACATTTCACTAAATCCTATGAGAAATCAAAGACTTGCTTTTCATAGAAGAAATTGTGTAGCATTTTAGATTGGTGCACTTGGGTAATGTAAAAATATTCAGAGTGGAAACAGATTTTTGTATGAATACATTAAGTTAGTACGAGGGCCACACCGAAAAGATCGGGAATAGAATACTTAGGAATAAATTAGAGTAAAACCTTTTTGGTGTTTGAAATGTAGTATTATTTCGAACACAATTCCATTTTTGAATTTTAAATAAAGTAAAATAGAAAAGATTATTGACCATTTGAATTTGACAAGTCGGTGAGAAAAATGGAGCTTACGCGGGATCATTTTCGTGCAATAATTTTTCATAACTTTCGTCGAGGTTTATCTCAAGAACAATGTCTCGCCGAGCTTGTTTCTATTTATGAACTTGAAGCACCTAGTAAAACGACTATATATCGTTGGTATTCTGAGTTACGTCGTGGACGTTCCTCTCTTACCACAGTCCCTTCTATTGGTCGGCCAAAAACAGCGGTAACACAAGATAACATCGATGCTGTACGCCAATTAATAAAAGCAGATAGACATGTGACATAGCAGCAGATTCGGGTTTCTCTCAGCATTGGTATGACAGCCATTCAGACCATTTTACATGATGAACTGGGTGTCAAAAAGTTAATTTCACGCTGGGTGCCCCACCGTTTGACCGAGGAAAAAAGTCGGCTCCTGTTAATTGGTGTCGGACTGCTCTGCAACGGTTGAATAGAAGGAGTTCAAATGCAATTTACAATGTCGTATCTGGGGATGAATCGTGGATTTATTCATATAAGCCCGAAAGAAAACATCAATCGGCAGTTTGGGTCTTCGAGGGTGAGGTCAAGCCAAAAAAAGTTATTCGCTCACGCAGCGTGTCGAAAAAAATGGTCGCTTCGTTTGTATCGAAAACTGGTCATGTGGCTACGATTCCTTTACAAGAACGAAGGACGGTTACTGCTGATTGGTACACAACAGTTTGTTTGCCCTAAGTCGTAAGAGAACTTCGTAAAATTAATCCGAATCGTCGTATAATCCTTCACGACGATAATGCGAGCTCACACACCGCACGCAAAACAAGCGCGTTTTTAAATCTGGAAAATGTGGAGTTGATGCACCATCCTCCGTATAGCCCTGACCTGAGCCCCAATGATTATTTTACATTCCCAAGAATTAAAGATATGCTACGTGGTGAACAGTTTCACGGCCCAGAAGAGAGGGTCGAAGCTTAGAAATCAGCTGTTTTGACTGTATCCACTTCAGACTGGAATTACTGTTTCAATAATTGGTTTAATACGGAGAATACTTCGAAAAACAATAAAAGTAAACATTATTATATTATCTTTGTACTTTTTTCTATTACCGATCTTTTCGGTGTGGCCCTCGTATTATGAATAACCAAACAATATTTGTAATATTACACCTGTTATAACACGTTCTCCCTGTTGTAGTATAGAAGTAGTGGCGCGAGTTGAGATGAGGCTTCGCCGGTAATCAAGGAATACGTTACGTACGTATTCCTTGATTACCGGCGAAGCCTCATCTTAACTGACTGACTGACTGGACTGACTTGACATATATGCGCCGGGGTACTTTTTTAGGGTTCCGTACCTCAAAAGGTAAAAACGGAATCTTTATAGGATCACTCACTTGTCTGTCTGAAACTACTGGACCGTTTATGTTGTGATCCAATAAATTTCAAATGGTGGGTAAATACTCGTAAGATATTAATAATTTTGTGAACTATATCGTGTGACATAGGTATGAAAGAACTTTTTTTGCATTTTTTTTTAAATTTTTGTTCGGCATTCTTGTAGTTATTTAAGAAAATAGGTGAAAATTGACCATTTCATTACTTTTTTCTGTTTCTTTTTATGGTACTAAGATTACAAAGTATTTTAAGACATGACTCACACTTGTCCTGTTTAATTTAATTTATTTTCTGTGACACACATACAAAGAGAGTTTTATGATAGTTTTGTGTTCCGTACCCAAAAGGTAAAAAAAAAACGGGACCTTATTAATAATTAATAATGCTTACCTTCTTCGTCTTCATCAGAATCCGGTGTAGCTTCCATGTCTGACATTTCCATTGGCCCATCGTCATGTCCATATCTTTTAATAATTGTTCGTTTCCTAGGCTCTGTAACGATCAAATCTTCGTCTTCTTTTTTTTCTGTTGTATCTATTTCGGCTTTTTTCGCCCATTTGTTCCAAAAATCAGGATCTCTAATATCAATATCTGACCTCTGATCTGTAGCTGCAAAACTAGCCTTAGAAAATGTGGAACCTTTTTCAGATTCCATCTGAATAACTTGTGTTCTTCGCGCTAATATCATTTCTATGTCTTCTTCACAAAACTTGTCACCAGCATTGTCCTCATCCATAACAGCTCCGTAAGCTCCCTTTTTTAACAAATCTTCGATTTCCTTTTTTGACAACTGCTTCAGTCCAGTTTCCTTGCCCTGAGTCGTGTTCATGCTTTGTAATATTGCTTTATCTAAGCCCAATTTAAGGGATGCTTTGTCAAACATTTCCCTTTCATATGTATTGCGACATATAAGTCTATATATTTTTACCATTTTCTGTTGTCCAATGCGATGACAGCGCGCTTGGGCTTGAAGATCATTTTGAGGATTCCAATCACTGTCATAAATTATAACAGTATCTGCTGCAGTCAAATTAATACCTAAACCACCAGCTTTCGTACATAATAAAAACACAAATCTATCTGAATCGGGTTTAGAAAATCTATCAATAGCTTCTTGTCTCAAATTGCCTCTAATACGTCCATCAATTCTCTCAAAAGGATATTTTCGATAAAGTAAATAATCTTCTAATATGTCCAGACATCTAACCATCTGACTAAAAATTAAAACTCTATGACCACCTGCCTTTAATTTCGGCAATAATTTGTCAACTAAAACCATTTTACCAGACGATTGGATTAGAGCTTTATAATATGCTTCTTTATCTTCACCATAAGTTTGCTTATAATCAAACTGAATTTGATCTTCAGCTCCATTGAGTAAATAAGGGTGAATGCAACACTTCCGAAGTTCCATCATAGTATTCATTAAATTAGGTATATTTGCTGCAGATGCTGTTCCTTTTTGTAAGAAACTAAAGTTTCTTTCTAATATAGCTCTGTAATACTTCTTTTGAATATTAGTTAATTCAACTTCAATTATTGTTTCTTCTTTAGGCGCTAAAGTTTTTTCAACATCTTCTTTTAATCTCCTTAACATCATTGGTTTTAACAAGGCTTGTAATTTAACAACCTCTGATTCGGTTTTTAGTTGACCAAATTCGTTTAAGAAAGCATCACTGCTTGAAAATTGAGATGGCTCTAAAAAGTTGAGTAATGAGAATAATTCATTGACATTATTTTGTAATGGAGTACCGGACAACAAGACCCTGTGTTCTAAATGTAGCTGTCTTAAACCTTCCAGTAATTTACAATTTCTATTTTTAAGTCTATGAGCTTCATCTATCACACAAATCCGCCAGTTAAACGATTTGAGTTCTTGAAAATCTGTCACGATTATTTCAAATGTCGTTATTAAAACATTGAATTTAGTTATTTCCTTAATAGGTTCTCCATCCTCATTTTTGTAATAAAATTCATACTCCTGAATCATACTTTTACTTTGCTGCGAACCATGATAGACAATTACATTCATTTCAGTCCATGCTTCAAATTCTCTTTGCCAATTTGGTATTGTGGACAATGGAGCAATAATAAGAAATGGACCTCTGATGCCATGTTCCCACACTGAATTTACAAATGTCAAACTTTGAATAGTTTTGCCAAGTCCCATTTCATCAGCTAAAATACAATTACGATTATTATGCCACGAGAATAATAACCAATTCAGTCCTTCAAGTTGATAGGGCCTCAATGTATTACCTCCTTTATATAAAGGCGACTCTTTTAATTGCACCCAATGATCTGCTGAGGGCCTTTTCTTAAACTTCCATTTATCTTTTGCCGGAAGCTCACTGAATACTCTATATTGTCTTATTTTATCAACATCAATGTCTTCCTCTAACTCCCATGTACTGTCTTCATATTGCAAACTTTTCCATTTGACCAAATAATGTTTTACAACTGTGTTATTGGCAGGGTCTTGATTTTCAGACATATCTAAAATTCTTTCTACTTCTATGTAGTCTGGATTGAATGGCTCATCATCTAAAAGTTCAAATATATTCATTTGTTGAGCTTGTTTCTGTTTGAAACGTTTTATTTTTGAAAATATGCGTTTGTCTCCTTTGTAGAGTTCTTCTTCAGTTTTCCATTCGCAGTGTAAGTAAGAAAAATTCCTATACTTCACATAATACTCTTCAAGGTCAACCATTACAGGCTTTTTGTTTTTATTAATTTCAGTGTTTTGCTTGTCTTCGTCGACTTTTGTTTCCGGTTGTTGAATGGGCGTTTCCTCTATTTTTTCTATAACCACCAGTTCGTTTTTAACTTCTGGCTTTGGTATAGGTTTACCTTCACCTTCACTTGATTCAATAGGAACATCTAATGTTGCTGCAGACTGTGATTGGTTTTTGTCGTCATCAGAAATCGATGGTACTGATTCATCTTTTTCAGGTTTATTTATTTCAACAATTGGTTCATGTTTCAGCTCTCTTTTACCCATTCGACACGCTAATACGTGCTGAACTATCATAGAATCTTCTTCAGTAGTATTAACATACATATAGTTAGGTTTAGGAGTTCCATCTGTTCTCACAATTTCTTTGGTTTCCATGTTTATATCATCAGCCTTACTTTCTTTTTCAATTTTAGGAGTTGTTACATGGAATTCATCATCTGATAGACGTAACATAACATCATCAGTGTACTTCTTACGTTGAGTGTTTCTAGCCGATCGTCTTTTCAAACTATCATCAGCCTCCGGCGGCGGCGACGGTGGTGGTGTTGACATCATGTCATCAGGTTCACCATCTGAGTCTGGTATTAAACCACCTCGTTTTTTCCTCCGACCTCCAGGAGTTCTTTTTAGAATCGATTTTTTACTACTTCCACATATTGAAGAGCGTTTTTTTGAAGTACGTTTCTTTTGAGTGATCGATTCAGTGTCCTCATCTTTATCACATTCTCTCTTTGCTTCAGCTTCCTCTAATAACTCTTTAATAGCTATTTTGGATACAGGAATATCATCGAAGTCAGTTACGTTCGAATCGTCCATGTTAGGTAATTCTGAAGTTGTTGTAGCGTTTTTTAACTCTGAAGCATTCATAGAGGTTGTGTCGCTAGTATTGTCCAAGCTACTTTTTTCAAGTAAGTCATAACTAGTGGTTGTATCAGCAAGCACTTCTGATGCATCTTTTTTAGAATTTCTTTTTCTTTTAGGTGCATTTGGATCTCTAGGTTCCCGTTTTTTCCTTTCTTTAACAGGCTTATCCCCAGGTTGTTTCGGAGTTTTAGGTTCCTTAGGAGTACGAGGTTTTCTTTCTTTATTTTTACGTGGACCTCTTGGTTTTTTTACTTTTCCCCCTCCTAATTCATCTATTGATAGTGCACTGCTATCTAGATTTGTTAAGTCTTCACTCATTTCCAGATCTAGCTCAGAATTACTATGTAATCCCGTGCCTGCTGTAACACAGTCTTCAGAAACTGGCAGTTGATCCAGGGGTGCTGCCGCGATACTTTTATCTTTTTTTGCCCTTGGTTTTCTGGGTTTAGCAGGTCCTTTACCTCTTCCACGCCCTGTCGTACTAGTCACTTGAGGGCTTTCAATCATTTTCGACCCATATAAAGGGTTCTGTAAAATACAATTTGGGCCCCCATTACATTTTTCATTTGTTTCGTGTTGCTGCAATAAAGCTAGTCTTTCTTGAAGACATCTTACTTTTTCTTGATTCTCATTAGATGGAGGTAAACAGTATATTTCTTGTATTTGTTGTTGCAATCCAACTCGCTCTTGGTGGTGAGAAGTATGGTACATACCAGGTAAGCTAGAATGAGCTATAGGATTTGCACTCATCATTATCATGTTAGGATTATGTGGTATATTATGAGGTATATTGGATATAGTTTGCATGGCAGGTCCCATATTTGCATGCATGTTTGGAACATTAATTTGCATACCGACAGGTACATTTGGTATATTTGTATTAGGACTTGGTGTCACTATTGGCAAGCTGCTAGGGATATTAGAAATTGCGGTCGGTTGCATATTAGGGACAGAATTCAAATTAACTTGTTGATTGTGTACTGGCATCGTAGATGTGACGGTATTTGTAATACTCCCATGTGGTATTGTATGATTTGATTGACCAGTTGGGAGACTGGGTGTTCCAGAGGTAGTCCCAGTAGTAAAACTCGAAGGTATATTATTGGTTGCAGTATTCTGTAGAGTTGAGGGCATACTTTCAGGAATATTCACACTACTGGGAATACCATGCGGTATCACATTTTGTAAACTCGATGGAACATTTTGAATATTATTAGATTGATAAGCTTGGTTCCTATTGGTGTTTAAATTAGTAAGATTTTCGTATTGTGTTCCTGGATTAGGATTAGCGTTTAATGGTGCAGAATGTGATGATGGTAAATGCATTTGGTTTTGTGCAAGGTCATTGCCTACACTTACACCACTTTTTGTAGATGTACATGAAATCGACATATTTGATCCTAGAGGTTCGTTATTTTGCCTATTTAAAGTTTCTGATGTTTGTTGTTTAATTTCTTGTATTTGGTCATTCTTTACAGTATTTTCTACATTTTTATCATTTATCTTCTCTTCCTTCAACATCTCAGTTTTAGTGTCATTGGACAAACTTCCATGAGACATCTTTTCACGTGTCTCTACTTCAGTAGGGACACTAGTGTTGTTAGGATGAACAGCCGCACCATGAGGAGTGGCTGTAGCTGATATATTATCCTTTGATATTGCGCCGACTGTAGCAGGGGGTAAAAACATATGCGCCGAAGGATTTTCCGTAGATTTCCTTTCATGTTCAATATCTAACTTTTCTGTTACTTTAGAATCATTACTTAGAGGAACAGGAACAGTATTGCTTTTTACTATTTCCGATTTCAAACTTGCTGTTGCTGTCGTTATTGGCTCTTTACTTGGTTCACAAGTTTCCATAGGTGTGGATGTGTTGATGCCGGTAATCACTTTATTTTGCTGCCATTGTGAAGGGGAAGAACCTACGTGTCCAACCGCTGGAGATGATGGGTTCCGTTGGTAAGAATATTCTGTTGCAGAAGGTAAAACCATTTGTTCCAAAGCTTGCAATGTAGTCTGTGAAGTAAATCCTCCAGCAGATGGTGGTGGCGGGCCTGATGAAACTGGCGATTGTACCAAATTTCGAGAATGTGGTGAAGCACTAGGTCCTTTGACAGGTGACATAACGGGCCTGGGAGATAATTGTGGAGGTTGTTGCTGTCTCGGAGACATCTGCGCTCTAGGCGACATCTGAGGAGATAATTGCGGGAACGGTGGACGATACTGAGGACTTCCGGTTTCTATGCCACTAGGTTTAACTGGATTGTATTGATTAGTGACATTCACGTCAAGAGGATGTTGCACTTGATGTGGTTGGTAATTCATAGGTACAGCGTGATGTGGTGATGCATAAGGCATATTTGCTGGATGGGCGGGCGCCACAGAGGAAGGTGGACCTGGCGGTTGTCGTGGCACGTGGTGCAACGGGGGCGCGCCAGTATGGTGGAGATGCACATTAGGATGATTTTGTATGCCTCCCGCATGACTGGCAATATTTTGATGTGGTTGGTGTTGCGATAAAGAACCGTGGCTCTGTTGCCCATGAGGTATTCCGTACTGGTGAGGATTTACATCCATTTGTTGATGATAAGTAGGGTGTTGACCAATTCTGGACGCACTAGGTGGATGCATTTGTGTATAATTTGGATAGTTCTGAAACAAAATGAATTCACAAATAAACTAGATTGATCTAAAAAATACCATTGTGCTTACAAAAATATTGCCTTTTTTTAAATATGAGGCGTGATTGGAAAATTTGTGGCCTCACACAGTAAACAAAAATAGAAGAATACCCTCATCTCAAAGCTTGTTTTCAGTAATAAGCATGCAAAGTTGATGGTTTGACTATCTGTCCACTACCTAGAAAAACATCGATAAAATTCGACTTGGACTGGGCGCTAATAATAACTGCTCAATAATTAAATTTTTCACAAAAAAAACAACCGGCTTAAATTTTTTTAGGAGTTTCATCCATATCTCCAAAGTCCTTCATCATATCTTCACCAAATTAAAATGGAAACAACTTGGTAAACTTTCAAATAAAAAAAGAATCATCAAAATCGGTTTACAATTGTCGAAGATATCGTGTAACAAACATACATAAAAAAAATAAAAAAAACATACAGTCGAATTGATAACCTCCTCCTTTTTTGAAGTCGCTCAAAAATCGGGTTTGCACAAGTTATCGGCAAGATGAATAAATAAACAAATATAAAGAGACCAACCACACTGATTGAGCTAGCCCCAAAAAAAAGTTTAGACTTGTATAATGGGATACTAATAACTCAACGATACTATTTTTAGGGTTCCGTACCCAAAGGGTGCCCACGGGAGCCTATTACTGAGACTCCTCTGTCTGTCCGTCTGTCACACGATCATTCTCAGTAGATCCATTGACCAGATCCTTTATGGATCTGGTGAGAATTTTTTTTTAGTAGATCCAATCTTCGACAGTTTGGAACTAATGAGAAGTTTTCTTCTCGCTAGATTCGTTATCCAGGTCCAAATTTGAAAGGGTGAGTCAGAAATTTCTTACTCAGTAGATTCAGTTATGGATCAAATAAAAACTTTCTGTCTCAATAAATCTGTTGTTTTGCTATTATAAAAAAAACTATGATCACCTATGACTTATATAATTAATAAACATGAGATGTTTTAAAACGCTGAAAAAAAACACGTTTCTTGTATGTCGACGACCTTTAATTTTTAACATAATCTTATTTTTAGTATGCTGTTATAGCAGCCATAGTAATACATAATCTGTAAAAATTTCAAGTATCTAGGTAATGCCAATATAAAGATCTAGTTAAAAACGCTGAAAAAGCATGTTTTTTACATGACGACCCCCTTTAATTTTTAACTTTTTCTTATTTTTAGTAGTCGTTGTTTTAGCGGCCACAGTAAAACATAATCTGTAAAAATTTCAAGTGTCTAGCTATTACATTTCAAGAGATAGAGCCCTGTGACAGATGGACAGACAGACAGACAGCGGAGCCTCAGTAATAGGGTTCCGTTTGCACCCTTTGGGTACGGAACCCTAAAAAGGATGGGTGTCGTATACACACGGTAGCTGAACGAAGTTCCTTACTGCAAAATCGAAAGCTTTATGAACACTTAACTTAAAATTTAATTCATTTATGCTTTGTGAAAAATAATCTCGAGACGCTATCTAGGATTCCAAAAAAAAGATTAGATTCGGATGCCGCAACCCAAAACAATCTTGGATCTTTATGAACACTTAACTTAAAATTTAATTCATTTATGTTTTGTAAAAAATAATCTCGAGACGCTATCTAGGATTCCAAAAAAAAGATTAGATTCGGATGCCGCAACCCAAAACAATCCTGGATCTTTATGAACACCTAACTTAAAATTTAATTCATTTATGTTTTGTAAAAAATAATCTCGAGACGCTATCTAGGATTCCAAAAAAAAGATTAGATTCGGATGCCGCAACCCAAAACAATCCTGGATCTTTATGAACACTTAACTTAAAATTTAATTCATTTATGTTTTGTAAAAAATAATCTCGAGACGCTATCTAGGATTCCAAAAAAAAGATTAGATTCGGATGCCGCAACCCAAAACAATCCTGGATACCGAGTTTCAGTCAAATCGCATGCAGTTGAGAATCGGATTTAAAAATTAAATACGCCGTATGCTTAGTAGTACTGGTCCTTACAATGGTCCTGGTCCGTACAAAATACAATTATATGGTCCCATCCGGAAGAAAGGATGAAACTGTCGATATGGAGACACGCTGAGAAATGGTTGTTTCTCCCCCCTACTCCCCGTTTTATCTCCCTCATTCCGGTTTTCTTAATTTTCCACAAAAACGGTAGGACTAAGGAGTTTACTTTTCAAGTTTTCAAGGACCAAATCATCGTCTATAAATTACCTACAAAACGATACTAAATCGTAAATTTAATATTTTTTTTAATACAGCCATCAATATATTACAAAATTATAATAATAGCTCCATTTATAGTAAAATGACAAGAGTTGTGATAAAATGGGCTAAAGAGATTTTTTAAATACCTTATACATTGAGCGAGAAAGTCAGGTCTTCCTTGTACTGGCCTCTGTAAGTGTGGGGAGATTCCTTCGATCTTAGTTAAAATAAATATGTATATAATTTTCACTGGACTTAATATGCCAATACATTCACAAATAAATGTCAGCTTCCGTACTTCGGAAGATACGTTAAGCCGTTGGTCCTGATCAACATATTTTAAAAACGGAAAAAATAACTCTTTTTACCCGACTACGGCATTAAAAAGGAGGGTTATGATTTTGACCGGTATGTATGTATGTTTTTTATTCCACGAAACAAGTAACTATACTACCCGTTCGCGCTAAGCTGACGGGAAGGAACGCGCATACTAAGTTTGCCGGTCCGTATGCGCGTTCCTTTCCGTCAGCAGCAAACTTAGCGTGAACGGGTAGTACTTGTTTCGTGGAGTAAGACGCGGTGAGCTGTAACTCAGAAACCACTGCCTCTACTATAATAAATTAGGTGTCATATTGTAGTTACCACTATAAATTTAGAATAGTTTTGTAGGTAGTTTATAGACGATGATTTGGTCCTTGAAAAGTAAACTCCTTAGTCCTAACGTTTTTGTGGAAAATGAAGAAAACCATAATGAGGGAGGTAAACTATAGACAAAGAATATATACACTACGTAAAAAGAAACAAACAACACTTAAAAACCACTAAAACTAAGGACGGTGGTCCTTAGTTTTAGTGATTTTGACTGCTTTTTCGGAGCTGATTGGAGCCAAACTAACTTAGTAACAATATGTTAATGGAGCCAAACTAACTTAGTAACAATATGTTAAGATATGTTAAATTGAAATTTATTTAAGCATTAAAAAATTAAATGAGATAGTTTATTGATTTTCATTGTAATAGTTTAATTCCAAATAAACTAAGACGTGTTTCGATTTTTTGCGGTGTGCGACGTTCACGTCATTGTTGTTTACACGGTATTTAAAACATGAAGTTGAGTTTAAATTTAACCAGAGAAATAAAGACAAAGGAAAATCCTAAAACGTGAATAAGAAGATTTTAATAAAAAAAAAAATTATTCATTCAAAAACTTAGTTAAAAAGGTTAAATGGCCGATGGGGCAGAAAGGTTCTCGAATGGCGACCACGTACTGGCAAGCGAAGCGTTGGACACCCACCCACAAGGTGGTCAGACGATCTGACTAAGGTCGCTGGAAAGTACTGGACGCAGGCCGCTCTAGATCGGTCATTTTGGAAATCCCTGGGAGAGGCCTATGTCCAGCAGTGGACGTCATGCGGCTGAAATGATGATGCTGACCTATAAGGAACTCTGTTTTTTAAATTACCTATTTAAGTATACAGGGTGACTTTTTAAAAACCAGCCAAATTTTTGGAGTTAGTTCAGTCCATGATACTTAATACTTTCTATAAAAAAATTTATTAAAAAATCGATAAAAAATTTTCGTCCTTCCATACAAAATCCGTTTGGCTGAACGCTGATTTGTATGTTATGTATGTATATGTTAAATTCTGAGAAACTGAAAGACTTTCACAACTTTGATTTATTGAATAATAGAGAATAGTTATTAGTAAAGTTTGTAGTGACCTCGTTTTTCTCATTTTTTCTTATCTATTTAAATAAAGCCAAAATTCCCAAGCAAAATTTTCACAAAATGCGCGTGGAGCTCTTTTTCGAGCTTAGAATTGAACTACTGTACTTATGGAATTGAAATGAAAAATATATAATAATATCTCTTAAATAGTGGTTAACTTCCTAGCGCTCTCGTAATTTAAAAATATGTATAGAATATTTAGAAAAAAAAATCCATTCAAAACCATAAAACCACTAAAAACGCTCAGAACTGGAAATTTCTCCTTACTGCAATAATACATAGGGCGCACTGTAAGTTTCCGGAACTGGCCACTTACATAAACAATATTTAAAAATTTATTGCAACATTTGAAAATAGAACTCTTTGGCTGTAGAATGCAGTTTGTTTCATCTGACTGTCTTTTGTTTTTACCTTGTGGCGCCATTTAAAAAATTGTGTGTCTGCATCAACATGGATTTAACTCGGGAAAATTTTCGTAGTATGATTTTCTACGATTTTAAGTGTAATTTGACAGCTCAACAGAGCATCGCTCGGCTTGAAACAGCTTTTGGCAATGAAGCACCATGCAAGACAACTGTTTATAGCTGGTTTGCAGAATTCAAGCATGGTCGTATTAATCTCAGTGACGAATCTCGCGATGGTCGGCCGTCCACCGCTGTGACCAACAAAAACATCAATGCTGTGCGCCGTATGATTGAAACAGACAGGCATGTGACCTACCATGAAATTCGCGCATCCTTAGAAATAGGCATGAGTCAAATACAATTAATCCTACACAAACATTTGGGTGTGAGAAAGCTGTGCTCGCGGTGGATCCCACACAACTTGACCGAGGCTCAAAAAACGGACCGCGTCACTTGGTGCAGTGCCATGCTTACCAGATTCAACGAAGGTGCGTCAAATTTGGTGTGGGACATAGTAACAGGTGACGAAACATGGATTTATTGCTACGATCCCAAAACAAAGCAGCAATCGAGCGTATGGGTCTTTCAAGATGAGCCGAAACCAACCAAAGTGGCGCGCGTGAAAAGTGCATGTAAGCGGATGATTGCTTCTTTTTTTAATAAAACTGGACACGTGGCTACTGTTGCTTTAGAGAATCGTCGTACAGTGAATAGTGACTGGTACACGACCATTTGTTTGCCGGAAGTTATTGACGAACTCCGTAAAAATAACCGTAAACGCCGTATCATCCTGCACCACGACAATGCTAGTTCTCACACGGCCAGACAGACAAACGACTTTTTGTAGGCGAAAAATGTAGAACTCATGAGTCATCCTGCATACAGTCCCGACCTGGCACCTTGTGACTTTTTTCTGTTCCCAAAAATTAAGAACCAATTACGCGGTCAACGATTTTCATCACCAGAAGAGGCTGTCGAGGAGTATGAAAAATACGTTTCAGAGGTCACCACAGAGGAGTGGCACAAAAGTTTTCAAAACTGGTTTCATCGAATGAAAAAGTGCATAGACGCCAAAGGAGATTATTTTGAAAAACAATAAATTAATTTTGTACCTTTAATAGTATTTTTTCATATTCATTCCGGAAACTTATAGTGCGCCCCACGTATTATTACTTAAAATATATACCAGAATAAATGTTAGTTCGTACGGAATTAAAAGTTCATACTTTAAAATTATAATAATAAGATGAATAACTTTAAATTAACGTAATTGCAACTGCGAAATTAGTATATATTTCGATGCATCGGCCGTGTGAACCCTGCTAGTAGTATATAAATATAGAAAGCCGGGCCTTTAGCCTGCTCCTCAAACCTTGTCCGGTGGAGTAGGATATGCCGTCTGAGGCAACCTATATTTGTCAATCCTAAAAAAAATAAAAAAAAAACAAAAAAAATATATAAAAAAACGTGTGAACCCAGTATTGCGTGAGCGCTCTTTGACGTTGGACCTGTGCCGAGTTTTTTTCGCGCCAAAAGTTTGATTGTAAAGCGTATAGTATGACTAACTAGTTTGGATCATGTAAGTATCCTTTCTAACTTGTTATTCTGAACAATTATTTTTATTAGTATGGAATGCTTTGTTTATTTTTCGTGTATGTAAGTGGCCAAAATTGGTGTCAGATTTTTCAAGCTGCCTAAAGGCATCTGAGATAGCTTGACGACTGCCATACAATGGCAGCCGGGACCAACGGCTTTAACGTGCCTTCCGAAGCACGAAGGAGCTCGAGAAATTTTGTACTATTTGTGGTCACCCATCTAAGTACGGACCACGCCCGGGGTTGCTTAATTTGTGAAAACGCTAGCAATGCGTACTCTCATCGGGCCACCGAGCGACTCGCTGAATACGCTGACTCGTTACAATTTTTTTTTTTACGAATCTTTACTGAATCTCCTTACCCTAAACTTTCCCATAAAAACGTAGTCTTCGTTTTATTTCGAAACGACATGTCATATTTTGGTACAAATTTTTAACTTTAAAGAAATTGCATATATATATGTATACGTATATATTCGTATGGGGACGAAAACGCTGATAAGGCAGACCGCTCGCTGCGCTTCTGAATTCGTATCCATGGTGCATGTACAATACAGCGCAATGCGTATGTGTAGATAGAAAACATGGATTCGGGTGTTTAATCAAAAATTCCCACGGTCGAAGACTGCAGTCTTAAGCATGGGTGCACGTAAAATCGCTTGCGGCTATATGTGCCTGTCTGAATGTGCGCGGGGGCCTTGAGAGGCGCACGGGGCGTGGAACGAGCCATCGCCGACTGCTTTGGCCAAGGGCTAGTACCTAGTTCGCGTCTCTCTCACGGACCGCACGATATTCCATTTCATTTCGGTATCAACCCTAGCGTGACGCGTTCCTGCTCAAGGTCACCGGCGTTCGAACTCTCAAGTACAGGGAGTGACGCCGCTGTGCTATAGATGTAAGAAATGGACATCATTCCATTCAAATTCATGCAATGCAAAAGGCATGAAATTTGAGCACACCGCACAGATGCCATATGGATGCCGTGTTTAAATTTTTTATAGAATCGAAAGACGTCCGCGCATGTCTCCGCCTCCGCCATATCCAGTATGGCTTACGTCTAAGCTAAGTATAAAACATTATCATTGGTCACTGAAAATTAAGGCTTCCGCCTTCTTCCACAAGTTAATAACGGGGGTGTCAAAAGTACATCGAATAGCTTGCTATGCGTTGTTTGTTTGAATTTTCTGGGATACTGCTGGGTTCTCAGATTGTTGAACTGCGTTATCAGTGTCTTGATCAGCTTACGTAAGACAAATAGGGTCTAGTATTTCTGGCTTTATTTATTTCGTCGCTTATAACTTTTTACGTGTAAACAGAATAACAATGTAGTCAAAAAGTGACAGAACTTATAATTTATTCTCTGCATTCTTCTCATAGATATTTTTGTCAAAATCATCCGTTGAGACGTTACTTAAGAGGCCTATGACAATATTGCGCTCTGAAAGATTAGGTATATTAGCACGGCGGCCGGCACTCGGGGTCACGAGTTCACGACGGTGTGCTGTAGCTACCACTGAACGATTTTGATACTTTTTCTCTTCGTAAATTATATCGTATTTTATTATTCACAATATTTCAAGAAAATAAGTATTGTTAACAGCGACAAGTAATTCAATAATCAGGGAAAGAACTGAAACTGGTTTTTTACAACAAAAAAAAAAACAGGTTATGGATTTATATTATACAGGGTGTAAGAGACATGTTGGCAAAAACTGAAAGAGTGTGATTAGTAAACGAAACTGAACAACTTTCGCATAGAAATATTATTTCGGAGATGAAAAAAGTCGCCGTTTTCATAAAAACTTGCCAATTGAAATAATAATTTAGTACGGAGACGCCGATTTGTTTTATTTCCAAAATGTTTGCCATTGATATACGAATTATTGTATTTTTTAAAGGAACATCAATTTTACAACTTCGTAAATGTCTATTGAAATTGTTATCGTCCAAAATTAATTCAATAAAACAAATATGATATTTGTTACATACATGATATTTATTATACCTATATCAACTTCTATTCTTATCAAGAATCAAATATTTATTTAGTAATTAGGCCTTAGCAGGCGCTTTACACTCAATAACTTTAGTGTATGTATATTACGTGTAATGTTTACTTATATATTTTTTTTCTTTTTTTAAAAGCTACCGGTACTAGCGTTTCGCAACGACCACTGCTGAGAAGAAACGCCAAAAGAAACTTATTTACACAGTATTGGTCGCCTACGGGCAAGAAGGGCTTTGTCAGTTTACAAAGAAGGTATTATGCCTAATACAACATGTATTTTTTTATTAAGGTGACGTGGATAAATCACTGTTATTAAATTACTACAGTTTATTCCTCGAAAAATTTACATAAAAATCTTAAGGATTTTCTAAAGACACCTATAATAGCCAAAACACGATTGAGCATTTTTGGCTCGATAAAAAAAAATCACAAACATACCTCTAAATTTGCCTAAATTTGCCTTTAACATACATATTACTATTTTATACAATCACCTTTTTATATGAAAATTATACTAAAAAATGTATTATCTAAATATCTATCCGTTTTGGCTACAAAAAAATTATAAATATAATACAAAAAGAATAATAAATAAAACACAGTGAAATATTCGTCGAAAGAGAAGAAAGGCCCGGAGCCGTGCTCGACGATATTTCGCAGTATTTTATTTATTATGTTTTTTGTATTATATTTATTATGACACTTTGAAATGATTTATTTTAAATGGGGGCGTCACTGGACCCCAGAAAATTCAGGTACGGCCTTAAGAGTCCCCTTACCCAAGACGGAATTAGAGTTTCCCATACAAACGTAGTCTACGTTTTATTTTGAAACGACATGTCAAATTTCGTACTACAAACTTTAAAGAAATTGCATATATCTAGGGTTATAATTCGTTTTCAGAGTCAAAATATGACCTTGAAAGAGAATATAGTGCAATTTATCATTTTTGACCATTAAGGTCAAGTAACTTGTAACAAAGTATGGAAAGCTTTTATACCCTTATATTTTCTTTCAAGTTCATATTTTGACTGTAAAAACCAATTATAACCCTAGATATATGCAATTTCTTTAAAGTTAAAAATTTGTACCAAAATATGACATGTCGTTTCGAAATAAAACAAAGACTACGTTTTTATGGGAAAGTTTAGGGTAAGGAGATTCAGTAAAGATTCGTAATAAAAAAAATTGTAACGAGTCAGCGTATAAGCATTCGCTCGGTGGCCCGATGGGAGTACGCATTGCTAGCGTTTTCACAAGTTAAGCAACCCCGGGCGTGGTCCGTACTTAGATGGGTGACCACAAATAGTACAAAATTTCTCGAGCTCCTTCGTGCTTCGGAAGGCACGTTAAAGCCGTTGGTCCCGGCTGCCATTGTATGGCAGTCGTCAAGCTATCTCAGATGCCTTTAGGCAGCTTGAAAAATCTGACACCAATTTTGGCCACTTACATACACGAAAAATAAACAAAGCATTCCATACTAATAAAAATAATTGTTCAGAATAACAAGTTAGAAAGGATACTTACATGATCCAAACTAGTTAGTCATACTATACGCTTTACAATCAAACTTTTGGCGCGAAAAAAACTCGGCACAGGTCCAACGTCAAAGAGCGCTCACGCAATACTGGGTTCACACGTTTTTTTTATATTTATTTTTTGTTTTTTTTTTAATTTTTTTTAGGATTGACAAATATAGGTTGCCTCAGACGGCATATCCTACTCCACCGGACAAGGTTTGAGGAGCGGGCCAAAGGCCCGGCTTTCTATATTTATATACTACTAGCAGGGTTCACACGGCCGATGCATCGAAATATATACTAATTTCGCAGTTGCAATTACGTTTATTTAAAGTTATTCATCTTATTATTATAATTTTAAAGTATGAACTTTTAATTCCGTACGAACTAACATTTATTCTGGTATATATTTTAAGTAATAATATTATTGCAGTAAGGAGAAATTTCCAGTTAGTTCTGAGCGTTTTTAGTGGTTTTATGGTTTTGAATGGATTTTTTTTTCTAAATATTCTATACATATTTTTAAATTACGAGAGCGCTAGGAAGTTAACCACTATTTAAGAGATATTATTATATATTTTTCATTTCAATTCCATAAGTACAGTAGTTCAATTCTAAGCTCGAAAAAGAGCTCCACGCGCATTTTGTGAAAATTTTGCTTCGGAATTTTGGCTTTATTTGGCTTTATAAAAAAAAAGGAGAAAAACGAGATCACTACAAACTTTACTAATAACTATTCTCTATTATTCAATAAATCAAAGTTGTGAAAGTCTTTCAGTTTCTCAGAATTTAACATATACATACATAACATACAAATCAGCGCTCAGCCAAACGGATTTTGTATGGAAGGACGAAAATTTTTTATCGATTTTTTTATACTGGGTGGCGCAAAAGTACTGGCACTAAAGAAAATACTTTTATTTTTTTTATATGACATTTTCTGTCATTCTGTTGTTGAAAATTGTGTAGTGAACAAATGTAAAATACACTGAAAATAAACATGGACCGTTTTACTCCCCAAGAACGTGGAATAATTGTGTCAATGTTCTTACGGAATAATTCATCAGTGATAAGAACACAACGTGAATTTCGTCGACGATTTCACCACCGTCCGGCACCGATTGGTCGCACAATTCGACGCTTTGCCACACGCCTTGAAGCAACTGGCTCAACATTGGATAGACCTAAGTCTGGGAGACCAAGAACAGGCCGTTCAGCTGAAAATATCGATGCTGTGCGCGAAGATGTGGAAGAGTGTCCAGAAACATCAACGAGGCGACGTGCCACGCAATTGGGCATTTCCAGACGGACCCTGCAGCGTATTTTGGTGAAAGACTTAAAGATGTTCCCGTATAAAACTCAAATGACTCATCAGCTGCTGCCTGCTGACCACCAAGCTCGTCTAGATTACTGCCAGCGCGTCATAAACCTCAACCTTGAAGAGGATGATTTTCCTTCAAAATTGGTTATGAGTGACGAAGCGCATTTCCATCTCTCAGGGCATGTCAATAAGCAGAATACTCGGTTCTGGGGCACTGATAATCCGCGCATTATTCAAGAAACACCTCTACACCCACTAAAAGTTACTGTATGGTGTGGCATCTGTGTTGACAGAGTGATCGGACCCTATTTTTTCGAAGACGCTGGAGGCAATGCGATAACTGTCACTGGAGAACGCTACAGAACCATGTTACGAGAGTTTTTGATACCCAGTTTGGACGAATTGGGGCTGGAGCACATCTGGTTTCAACAAGACGGCGCTACGGCACACACAGCGCGCGACACTATGGACTTAGTGAGGGACGCTTTTCCAGGCCGAGTTATCTCTCGTTTTGGCGATTTGCCTTGGCCTGCAAGATCACCCGATCTGACCAGTCCAGACTTCTTTCTTTGGGGTTTTTTGAAATCTCGGGTGTATGTGAACAAGCCACAGACTCTCGCAGCTCTAAAAGAAAACATTCGTCAAGAAATAACGAACATATCGCAGGAAGTGTTACGGCAAGTTATGCAAAATGTCATAAATAGGGCTCAAATGTGTATCAACTCTGGAGGTCACCATTTAAAAGACATCATCTTTAAATCCTAATGGTACGAAATTTAATGGCACAAATATACATTTAAAAAAACCTAAATCTAGTTTTCTAATTTAGAAAAAATGTTATAGCTGAACCAAATAGGGTCTTTACTTTTGCGCCACCCAGTAGAAAGTATTAAGTATCATGGACTGAACTAACTCCAAAAATTTGGCTGGTTTTTAAAAAGTCACCCTGTATACTTAAATAGGTAATTTAAAAAACAGAGTTCCTTAAATATAGGTCATCATCATCATTTCAGCCGCATGACGTCCACAGCTGGACATAGGCCTCTCCCAGGGATTTCCAAAATGACCGATCTAGAGCGGCCTGCGTCCAGCGCTTTCCAGCGACCTTAGTCAGATCGTCTGACCACCTTGTGGGTGGGTGTCCAACGCTTCGCTTGCCAGTACGTGGTCGCCATTCGAGAACCTTTCTGCCCCATCGGCCATCGGTTCGTCGCGCTGTGTCCCGCCCACTGCCACTTCAACGAGCTAATCCGCTGGGCTATATCAGTAGCTTTTGTTCTCCTACGAATTTCCTCATTTCTGATTCGATCACGTAGAGAAACACCGAGCATAGCCCTCTCCATAGCGCGTTGAGCGACCTTGAGCCTTCTTATGAGACCCATAGTAAGGGACCACGTTTCAGAGCCATAAGTCATCACTGGTAACACACATTGATTGTACACTTTAGTCTTGAGGCACTGAGTATAGGTACTTAAGGCTATTTCTTAAGTTCTGTTCAAATTACTTTTTCTTAAATGTGGTTTTAGATTTAAGTTACGAATAAATGACATTATTTACTTGTTAATTATTTGTAGAATGATATTTGCCATTTTTTTATGTGTAATAAATAAAAGCTTTGATTATTTAACATATACAGGCTGACTTTTAAACCACCAGCCAAATTTCTGGAGTAAGTTCAGTCCATGATACTGAACTACTTTCCATAAAAACAATTAACGAAAAACTAAAATAAAAATTAGCCTTTTCATACAAATCAGCGCTCAGTCAAACGGATTTTCTATGGGAGGACAAAAAATTTTCATCGATTTTTAATAACTTTTTTTATAGAAAGTAGTTCAGTATCATGGACTGAACTTGCTTCAAAAATTTGGCTGGTGGTTTAAAAGTCAGCCTGTATACTCGTATATATATATATATATATATATATATATATATAGTTTTTATTTAGATTAAAATATATGGAAACGGGTCTCGTTCCCGGCAACAAGGGAAATACGGGAACGTTCCCGTATTTCTAGGGAATGTTACGGAATATTGGATATATTTGTATTATAACCATATTAAGTGATGCATTTACCTTACTACAGTATATTGACAGTGATAAAAAAAATATCTGATAAATAAAATTACAACATTCCCTGACATTTCCATTTTTGGGGACGTTCCCGGGAACGTTCCCGGGAATCTGAGGAATTTGGGAACGTTCCCGGGAACGACACATCACTAGCTAGCGCATACATCCTCCAAGGTCGATAACTTGGATTTTAATGAAGCCTTCGTCTTCATATCTTAACAACATCGCTTTTACTTCACCTTTTGCAAAGGCTCTTATTATTTCCCTATTGACTGGACTAATGTTACAGAAAGTGCCTCGATCTTAATATTCATGATTGTGAGATTGATGACAGTCGTAATAAACTTATTAATTATACACACCTGCTGTTGCCCGTATATTTGCTGTGATGTTGGTTGTGAAAAATGAGGTTGTCTTGGCAGGTATGCACCATTTTGCGCCTGCAAACTTCCAAGACTGGAAGCCTGCGAAAAAAATAATGAAATATAGTTTATTGGTATATACAATTGGTTCATATTTATACTCTTTTCAAGATGATATTATCAAATACAATTTAACTTGACTTGCATTTGTCCACACGGCACAGAATTATATCATACGAACTTTCTTTTATTTATTACGAATTCAGATAAATCAAAGATATTTACTTGGGAGGAAAAAAAATTGGATGAATCCAATAATTAGAGACTAGAATATATGCAATGCATAGGCATTTTTAAATAATTGTGCGGCATACCCAATCCATATATGATTCCAATACGCGTCATGGCTTTCTGTATTATCACAAAAGCGTTGTGGTTTTTTTGCGATTGCCACAACGCGTCGTTCGTGACATGAGCGTTTTCATTAGTACGAAAAACGGCCACAAGTGCCACAACGCGTTGTGAGTTTTCAATTTTTTCGCTCAATTAGCGTCTTAGGTCTTGAGCGTAACAAAGTTATGTGATTTGACAAAAAAAACTTGAGAATACTACTTTTTTGTTATTTTATGTTGCATATTTTGTCATTTTTCATGCATATTTCAAGTGTTTATATTAAACTAGCTGTGCCCGCGACTTCGTTCGCGTGGTTGTCGGAACGTAATGTTATATAGCCTAAAGCCTTCCTCTATAAATGGACTACCCAACAAAAAAAGAATTTTTCAAATCGGACCATTAGTTCCTGAGATTAGCGCGTTTAAACAAACAAACAAACAAACAAACAAACTCTTCTGCTTTATAATAATAGTATAGATGAAGTACTCTTAACCAACAACATATTTATTTGAATAAAGATTAATATTATTATGTTGATACAACTTAAACAAATTATTTCGACCAAATTAGGTACCATAAAAACGGTTTTTGTGAGTTAATCTTAAAAGATAGACATATACTATCGCGGACTGTTTTTTAGATCATTAAAAGAGCTATTATTCTTTAATACATATTTTTTGTGTATCTTGAACCGTTTTCACGGCGCACGCAACGGAAGGCTTCAAAGATGAAATAATTTCTCCCGTTTTTTACACATTTACCACTATATCTTTGCTCCTATTGGTCGTAGCGTGATGTTATATAGCCTATAGCCTTCCTCGATAACTGGACCATCCAACACAAAAAGAATTATTCGATTCGAACCAGTAGTTTCGGAGATTAGCGCGTTCAAACAAACAAACAAACAAACAAACAAACAAACAAACAAACAAACAAACAAACTCTTCAGCTTTATAATATTAGTATAGATAATAATAATTTAATAATATTATAATTAATAAATAATTAATAGTATATTCAATAATATTATAATTAATTTAAATGCACTTTTTAAAGACTTGACTGGCCTGTGATATCAGATATATTATAATATAAGACACTTATAAAGATAAATTTATCAAACTACTAACACTGGTTAGCCTTATAATCCCTATTGATATTACCTGCTGAGGAGAATACTGATGAATCTTTTGTTGATGCTCGTAAGAATGCCTGTATCCTGGAGCTATTGGTGCATATCTATTGGCTCCTGGTGCTCCAGACCAAACGCCCATATCGCCAATACCTAACATGAATAAAACAATGATGTACAATGGTGTCTCATTCTAACAACTAAAAGACATAAAAATGGTGGCTTATATTTATTTTATTTTATTTATTATAGACGAGCAGCTCAGAACTGATATGTCTATTTCACACAGTGCTGAGAGTATTTATAGTATGTATTTAAAAAAAAACACTAAAAAACATTAGGCGGCGTCATCATTTCAGGTTCTTTACTTATCTTTGATGTAAATATTTTATAGTAAGTAGTTAGGCATTAAACACGAGTATGTGTTTTAAAAATCGAGCCACAGACAAGGTTTTTGATACCAGTATCATACGATTATGCTAATACCGAGTTATGGCAGTTGCATACATTATTGTATGTCAGCTCATACATATATTATATTGAACCTATTAAAATTATACAGGGTCTAACAAAATATACTGAAACTATTTTAAGTCTAAATTCAGTCCATGATACTGAAAAACTTTCCCCAAGGAACATATATCGAAATATTAAATATATTTTTGGCTTCCCATACAAATTGACCGATCAGCTGAACCAAGTTTGTATGAAAAGTCAAAAAATATTATTCATATTTGATATATGTTATTTGGGGAAACTTGTTTAGCATCATGGACTGAATTCACCCTTAGAATAGTTTCCACCATAAATAAAACGGCCAAGCGTCACACACGATGACCGAATGCCTATGAAATCTTCGTAACGGTAGCAAAACGGCCAAGCATCACGTTTTGAATAAAATGTAGAGTATGTGAAGTTAGGCTTGGTAAAGTAAGGGCGCATAGATCAAGAATCTTGGCTCTACATGAGATCTGACCACTTTTTCATAGATTTTGATTAAGGTGTAGTGTAGAGCTTGTAGGTTTAGAGCGTGTAGTCTTTAGAGATTGGCTTTATACGAGATCTGATAAATTTTTCACAGGGTAAGCTATGTAGACTCGTCTTGGCAACATTTTACATGAAAATGTTTTTGTTGGGATTTAATTTTTTTTTGTAAGTTGGTTAATGGACTTTTTTGAGTTTGAAAATAACCTATGTTAACCCCGGGCCTTTACTTTCGCCTTACCCTTCGTTTGGAATTTAGATATACGGCGCGCGGGTGCACGCGACGGAAGCCCGCGCGGGGCACTTTTATATGGAACCGCGCGAGCGTCCGCGTAACGTAGTTTCAAGCCTGACAAGTACATCAGAGTCGCAATAAATTTGGAAAATTATATAAGTATTAGGTATTCAAGTGGCCGTAGGACCACAGTGCATGTTTTAAGTGAGTGAATAAGAATAAAACTATTAAAATTAAAGACTTTTATAATAATTATTTGTTGCGAAAAAATATGACGTGAAGAATGATAGCAGATTGTTTTGTTTACTGTAAGTATTGCTAGTGCGCAGATTTTTGCGTAATTACTTTTTTTTGAGAATAATTTTACAGATCTGGACACAAGTCCTTTAGAGCCTCCGAGAGAGATCTTTAGTTTTGATGCTTCTTTATTTTATCCTCCTAACAAGTTACTATTATGACTATTATCACCATTTTTATGACATTACAAAAAAATGTTATTTTTTCATGTATCGGGCTCAAAAGGATTCGTATCTCGTTCTTAACTCGGACTTGTATCTAAGTCGTATTTTACGATATGAGATTAGATTAACTAGTGTTATCTTGTCTCATAAATTGGGAAGGAACCTACTAAATAATATAATAGCTTTTCTTCGCACATTTGCGAAAAACGGCTACTTTTGGCAAATGTGCGAAGAAAAGCTCGTTCTCACTTTAAACTGTAAACAATAGTTTGAAGAGTTATCATCTAGATAACCCGTATGGTAAAAAATTTTAAATATTTCCGTTTCCTTTTAAATAATTTATTTCAAATAGGCCAGCAGCTGCACTAGACCCCGAAAAATTTAATTTAAATTTAATTAAGAGGGCGCCTGAGGCCAAAATCTAAATTTTGCTCTTAAATCCACACAAATTTACTCTTGCCGAAGCGAGACAGCGAGCTATGCGGGGACGGAGGCGGTGCGGCGGGTCAATTCGGCTGGTTTACTCGTTTGTGGCTTTTTAGGTTTTTTTCGTTTTACAAAAAATACGAGTTATTTAAAAAATAAGACAATGATGACTGCCTTATATTTAATACAATAATAATCCAAAGTCACAAGGGCTAATTTATCAATGTATTTCTTGAATACTAGTCGTTTTAGTATAATTCGGGAGGAGATTTGGAGGCAACTTAAACGAAAATATTAAACAATCGTGATTTTGAAACAAAATGACTACATATAATCCTGAACTTTGCTGTGTTTTTATTTCTAAGTGAGTATTTCGTTAATATTGATAATACTGAAGTTCGCTCTAAGAATGTTAGGGTAGTACGGGCCCTTAAGAATTCATATAAGAGATTTTTATTTATTTATAAACCTACCATACTTTTCTGGTTGAATAATACCAAGCTTACTTACATGAATATATTGGCAACATTCAAATTGCGCACCGGGGTACTGACGCTGGCACAGAGGAAGACAACATTTTTGTTTCATTGATTTATTATTACCTAATTGGACTTGTAATTTATTTTACGATTTTTTTCTAGTGATCCTAAATAGAACCATCAGACTAGACCGTCTCTCTCTCGTTTATCCAATACCTTATACCCTAGCATACAAAATAATAAACTTTGTATGATTTCCTATTTACTGGTAACTCACCTGATTGTTCAGGCATGCTGTACATGGGCTCAGGACCTGGGTGGTACCCCGGATACGAGTGTGATGGATGCACATGGTGTGATGGATGTAGAGGGGCATGTGGCGGCTGCGGTAACCGTGGACGAGGTGGATAGTTGCCATAATCATGATAATCTGGTGCCGGAGGACCTGCCACAGGTGGCGGAACAGGTTGTGCACTGCTCGATATACCACTAGCCGCGCCTCCTCCAAACGGCGTCAGTTTTTGGATTGAACTTTCCTGAGCCACGTTGCTCTGATTATATGACTGTCTGAAACTGATTTTTTATTTTATTTGTAACAACTCACTTAGTCATACATACCATAATTTATTTATTGACAAACAAAAAAATAAATATTTTTTTATATCAATCCTTGCATTTAAAAAATATTTTATTTCAATTCAAAATATCTTTATTATCATAGGATATTTATAATATCTCTTAATAATAGTCACTTTGTTTTGTTTTGCACAAATGTTGACGTCAAATCGTTACTTAAAGCTAAGTTTACGCCGCTTCCTAGGCGCAAGTGCAGAAGAAGCGGCAACAAACTGCACTGCACGTTTTCTCCAAAGACGTCAACTAACAAACTAAAAACTTAAAATTAGTTATATAGATGGACAGAGATTACATTGTTTATTATGTCATAATTAAATTGAATTATAAGAATTACGAAATTTAAAATAATGTCAATTTGTAAATTTAGTATGTACCAATGTACCTAAATTATGACATGTCTAAGTATACAAACCTTTAAGAGGGACCCGCGCCAAGCTCAAGCCAGACCTTTTTGTCTTTAAGATAGTCATCGGTCCTATAATAAGCCTTCTCACTAAGTACTTTCTTTACATAAGCTTTGAATTTTCTGTCTGGCATATCAAGGACCGATTCTGACAATTTATTATAAAAAAGTATACACTTCCCCATAAAAGACTTACTGACTGTATTCAGCCTGTAATACGGGCTAACTAAGTCATTCTTATTACGTAAATTTCTATCTGTAAAATCACTTACTTTATTGAACATGGAAATATTTTTCCTTACATACATTATATTTTCAAATATGAATTGTGATGCAAAAGTAAGTATACCTATTTCCTTGAATAATTCCCTCAGTGAGTCTCTCGATCCTAAACCGTAAATAGCACGAATTGCTCTTTTTTGTAAAAGAAAAATAGTCTGAATGTCGGCTGCACTCCCCCATAGAAGTATCCCGTAAGACATTAGACTGTGAAAGTAACTAAAGTAGACTTGTCTAGCAGTTGCTACATCTGTCAATTGTCTTATTCTCCTAACAGCGTAAGCCGCAGAGCTAAGCCTATTAGAAAGTTTAGTTATATGAGCGCCCCATTGAAGTTTCGAATCAATTGTGATTCCTAAAAAGGTAGTACTTTCAACCAGATCAAGTTTCTGGCCATTAATTAGTATGTCAACGCAGGCTTGATTCACATTAGGAAGAGAGAATCGAATGCATTGGGTCTTGTTCGCATTTAACATGAGGTTATTGGCCGAAAACCAATCAGAAATTAAAGATAAGGTGCTGTTCACCGCGCTAGCATCACTGTTATGTCGATCTATTTTAAATATTAGCGAGGTGTCATCAGCAAACAGCACCATGTCAGCCTCTTTCTCAACCATGTAAGGCAAGTCATTGACATAAACTAAGAAAAGGAACGGTCCTAGAATTGAACCTTGGGGAACGCCCATTTTCACATTAGACCCGTGTGATTTTACGCCGTTTATATCAACAGTTTGAAGCCTATCTGTTAAGTAAGATTCTATTAATTTAATTGACTTATCATCAAAACCGTATTGACGAAATTTGAGCAAAAGTGTTGGATGATCAACGCAATCAAATGCTTTAGAAAGATCGCAAAATGATCCAATTGCATCATTTCTGTTTTCCCATTTCCATTAAAACAAAAATTCCATTTAAAACATTATCAAGCAAAATTCTACAATAGGTAGACTTCTGCTAAAGCATAATCGTTTGAATCAATGCAGACTACCGTGCATTACGGCTGATAGCAGCAGCATACGACAGGCGCGTGGCTGATGCGACCAATAGGTACCTACTTGTTCTACGAAAATAAGTTGTTGATACATACATAAATAATTATAAAGATTCAAAAAAGGCGAATTTAGAGAAGAACGCAAAAAGACGAATCCTGAAAAACGGTCAATCAAAGGATATTACCTGCTATCTGTAGAGTCTTTATTGTCAACAGCTACTCCAGTTGTAGAGTTACCAGCAAAGCTGTCCGTTCCACCGAGATCAGTAAGTCCTTCCAACATACCGCTTCCATCATCGCCAAATAAATTATATGAGTCCATCACTCTTTAAGAGTGAATTAAAATTATTTTTCGTTGAAGAAACCAAGATGTACTTCGTAGGCCCATTTTATTCCTTTTGTTTACTGAAATTAACAAAACATATAAAAACATGATGACTGCAAAGCATACAACGGGCAGACATTTAAATATCAAATGGCTGGAATGCTCGAACCTGACAATGCAACTAGCATACGGTGATTTAATACATAGAAAATGTAAGATATTCAAGTAACATATTATTATCAAAGAAAACCATTCTTACGAGGGCTGTTTGATAAGTACCCGTTTATGGAAAAAAAACGCATTTTTTTTGTATATATGCAGTTATTTTTGTACGTAGTCACCTTTTAACTCTATACATTTGTTCCACCTATACTCAAGCTTCAATAAACCATCGAAAAAGTATGATTTTGGAAAGTCATTAAAATAGGCCTCTGTGGCGGCAATGACTTCGTCATTTGATCCAAATCGCTTGCCACCGAGCCATTTTTTTAGGTTGGGAAACAAAAAGAAATCGCATCGGGCCAAATCTGGAGAATACGGGGGGTGAGACAATAGTTCGTAGCTTAACTGTGCTAATTTAGCCGTCACAACTCTGGACGAATGAGCCGGGGCGTTGTCGTGATGAAACAGTACTTTTTTCTTTTTTAAATTTTTTAAATGGGGTCGTTTGTCCTTCAACACGGCGTCAAATTCATCCAATAAATTGGCATAGTACTGCCCTGTTATTGTTTTTCCCTTTTCTAAATAGTCAATATGTATAATACCCTGCGAATCCCAAAAAACGGTCGCCATGACCTTTCCAGCCGATGGGACGGTTTTTGCTTTCTTTGGAGCAGGTTCACCCGGTAAAATCCACTGCTTCGACTGCTCTTTCATTTCCGGGGTGAAGTGGTGGACCCACGTTTCGTCCACGGTCACGAAACGACGCAGAAACTCCTTCGGGTTACGTTTGAACACGGCCAAACACTGCTCCGAAGTAGTCAGTCAGTTCCGTTTTTGCTCCTCCGTTGAGTAAACGCGGCACCCACCTCGCCGATACTTTCTTCATACCAAATTTTTCTTCTAGTATGTGTTGTACCCTCTCGATTGAAACATTTACAGCATCAACGATTTCTCGAAGTTTAATTCGGCGGTCGGCTAAAACGATATTTTCAATTTTCTTAACCATATCTTCTGTAGTCACCTCAACTGGCCGGCCTGGGCGATCCTCATCAAAGACGGTTGTTCTTCCTCGCTTAAACTCGTTATACCAATATCTGACGGTTGTCATAGAGGGAGCACATTCATGGTAAACCGCTTGCATTCTTACTTTTATTTCATCACATGTTTTTCCTTCCAAAAATAAGAATCTAATTACAGACCGATACTGTTCTTTCTCCATTTTCACAATTTTAAGTTCAAGCCTTTACTGAATCGTTGTCAAATAAGAAACAAAAGAATGCCATTTTTTTTTTTAATTTTCCCGCCTCTGAAAAATGGCTTAAAAAGGTGGTATACTTATTTGCGGCCAGTGATATATTATTATATTTAGAAAACGGGTACTTATCAAACAGCCCTCGTATATTTTTGAAGACAGCAAAATCTACAATCGATTTTTGAAAAATTGCCTATCTGCCCAGGGAATGTTCCCGTCCTTTTTTTAAAACTTATTGTAAATTTTTATTTTATTTAAATGTGCAAAAAAATATTTGGATAAAATATTATAGCTGTTACAACCTTATGAGATAATTTATTACAAATGAGGGCAAGCACTGAACCCCGAAAAATTCATGTATTTTTATTCAGGTATTCACCTTAACCTGGGAAGCGACAAAAATCAAGCATTATTATCACACAAGTATAAAATAAATACTTTCACATTTTACTAATTTATATTATTTTCCTATCTAACAGCGCACGGCTAGCCTTCCGCCAATAAACGGCTCATCAGTCATCCATCAGTTCGATTATTTAATAAAATATTATTAACGTATTTTTCTTTTCTCTGATTAGCAAATAATGACGAAGATACATTTAAATTTGGCATGACTTCATGATCTAGTACTCTTTTCACTAGAAGATAACGTTAGTAGCCCCCACTCCAAAACTTCGATGCGCTGTATCGTAATGGTAAATTACTACTTTGATAAACCGAAAACCATTTTTTGGGAAATATATCTGATGAACTAAATAAAATAATATTTTTCGTACCCAGTCCACATCCTACTTTTACACAATGTCTGGCAGGCCCACACAACAAACGATGATAATAAATTAAACTCAGCTGCTGCGGCTGTGCCAAATCAAACCACCACACACGACAGTAAGGCTCTTTTTAAAAAAAAAAATTAAAAATCGATAAAAAATTTTCGTCCTTCCATACAAAATCCGTTTGGCTGAGCACTGATTTTTATGGGAGGACGAAAAATTTTTATCGATTTTTAATAACTTTTTTTATAGAAAGTAGTTCAGTATCATAGACTGAACTTGCTCCAAAAATATTGCCAGTTAATTAAAAGTAACCCTGTATAATAAAACTATAATAAAAGTAGATGGCACAAATTAGTCAGATTGTGAGAGACTGGTGTGTCTGAACTAAGCAGAGCATGTATTTCAGTACACCAGCCTCTCCCCACTAGGAGCTAAGCAGCCTAGCAATATAATTAATAAACTTAACTAAAGTTATTTTTATCTTGATAAAGACAAAAAGAGAGAGGAAAAAACATAAAAAAGATACAACAACATCAAACCCTAAGTTGCAAGTGCCAGTGTGCAGTAGGTCACATCCCTTACGACGCTTGTGCACTACACCGAATCCGATTCATATCCAATTCTGACTCAAATGGCCTTCCTAGTGATTGTATGGACGCTTGTGCACTCAGTAGTAAACGGTTCAAATTCGATTCGTATTGAAACCAAGAATTCTCACTTCGGGTCGTTTTGTTTTCGGATCAAAACCGATTCGAATTGGCCGCCGTAGGAATTGTACGTACGCGTGTGCACTACACCCGATTCGTATTCGAATTTCGGTTTCAAGGATGAAGAGTGAGGTACGGGGAGGGAAGCAATAGCAAAAACTAGCTGGTGCCCCCGCGACTTCGTCCGCGTAAAATTCAGTTTTATTGTGCACGCTGTTTGGAAAATTGAAGCTTGTTTTGTTTGACGAAGTGTTAGTTGCCCGAATTTTTATTGCGATTCTGCTCATAGATTACTCGTATGTTTAATCTTTATACACGACGACGTCGACGAAAAAATTAAAATGACATTAATAATTTTATTTTTGAATAGAATAGAATAAATTAGAAATAAATTTTTGCTTGGTGTCATACCTAGATTACAGAGTAGTCTAGGTCTCTACCAGCTCCACCAGCTTTTAGGAGCCCCTGTTTTTGCCCCCTGCCCCCTGAGACATTTTACGGTTGTCGCAAAGTAAGCAGCTATGGGAAATTGCGTGCGCTAGAACTGGCATGGGACATTGTTGGGAATCAGTGGTGTGGTGTCTACATTTTGTGGTAGGAACACAGTATCACCTGAAATAAATCCACTGCGACTCTCAGCTTCGATGACGTTCCTTTGAAAAGTAGTTATGATAACTTTTTTACCTGATATCAGATTTTAATGAAATATATATTGCTCCAAGCTGAGCTTAATCGATTGTTGAAAAACCGCGTCAAAATACGTCCAGTATTTTTGGAGATTAGGGTGAACATACTTTTAACATAACATAACTTATAACATATGTTATTTCAACAATTTTGTGTTCAGTTATTGACTGAATTCACCCTTAAAGTAGTTTCAGTATATGATGTTAGACCCTGTATATACATACAGACTGCCTTTTTATCCACCGGCAAAATTTTTGAAGCAAATTCAGTCCATGATATTGAACCAGTTTCTATAAAAAGTTATTAAAAATCGATGAAAATTTTTCGTCCTCCCATACTAAATCCGTTTGGCGGAGCGCTGATTTGTATAGGATGAAAATTTTTTATGGATTTTTAACAACTTTTTTTATAGAAAAAAGATACTTCATACTCTACCGACAAGAGTATACCTCATAAATATAGAAAATATTATTTTTATCGATTTTTAATAACTTTTTTTATAGAAAGTAGTTCAGTCAGTAATCAGTATCAAGGACTGAACTTGCTCCAAAAATTTTGCCGGTGAATAAAAAGTCAACCTGTATTTTAAAAAAAATATGTTTTTTCATTTCATGGTGGTCCGAAAACGCTTTGTGCCTTGATGTCCCGAGTGGATGTACCCAAAATTCCTTTTTTCTCCTGTGTCTTTCTCGCCGTCAATTGCTTGCACTATTAATATTATACCTGATAATTATAGTGCAAGCAACTGACTGTTAAATGCAGGACACATAGTTGATGCGGCCTATCTTATCAAAATCTGGTGGGTCTTTAAATTCACGAATTCGAATCGGATTCGGGTGTAGTGCACAAACGCTACTCAAGAATTTTCCGTCCAAATTTTTCTCGGTTTGGATTTGATTTGAATACGAATTGGATTCGGTGAGATGCACAAAACCGCTCTTACGGTGTTTTGGTTTGGTTTCCAGGGGCTATAGTTAGTGTTAGTTCCTATATAAAAGTTTAGTAACTAGTAATACGTGAACCAAACGTTAATTTTAAAACTTTTAGTATACAAAAAGCAGATAGTAATCTTATCTACCATATCTTATTATTAGTCATATTTCTCTTTATTTGGAACAAATTTAACAGGAGAGCAAAGATCGTTATTTACTTGAGCCTTACCAAACTATTATGGTAAGGCTGAAGTAAATAACTTATTTGCTCTCCTGTAAAATTTCTTTAGCCACTAAACTTAATAACACAGTAATGGAGTAGGAACAAATTTTACAGGCGCATTTAAATATTTTAATGCATAATATGTACCTATATGTATGTATGAAATAATTAAATTTTTAACAAAAAAAAACAACCGACTTAAATTTTTTTTAGGAGTTTCTTCCATATCTCCAAAGTTCTTGATCATATCTTCACCGAATTAAAATGGGACCAACGTGGTAGTAAAGGTTTTCAAATAAAAAAAGAATCATCAAAATCGGTTCCCAATTGGCGAAGATATCGCGTAACAAACATTCATAAAAAATAAAATAAAACATACAGTCGAATTGATAACCTCCTCCTTTTTTGAAGTCGGTTAAAAATGGTAATTTCGCGTACATGTAATTATTCTTTTCAGGTCCAGTACTCGGTACTACAATAATTCTAATAATTAAAACCTTGCGTTGGTCAAATCGTCTGACATTTGTAGGTAGATGTCCCATACGCGCTGCGATTTCCAGTCTACATGGTTGACTTTTTTGTTTGTCGTTTTCGTTTGGCGCAGGCTGAACCAACATAACCCCCCCCCCCCCCCACCCTTAGACAGCTTTTACAACTCATTAACCTTTTAAAGCGCTATCCTGAATGCCTTCGAAACGTTCAAAAGTTCCAAGCTGAAGGCTCTAGGTCATCTCGGTGTTTTGGATTAGGATCTGAGACGTTTGGACGTTCGGAGCGCAGACATTACAGATCTTTGGACTCGAGATCAATATTCAGAGTATTCATGATTTTGAACATATCTTTGTTAAGATAAATAAAGTGCCTATATATTTTTATTTTTTTTAAGGGGCTGGTGCTTTTTTCCGGGACCTGTTCACGTTCACTTCCTTTGAGGCGGCGTTTTACAGTACTTACACACGACGCCACAGATAAGCAAGTTTATATATTGATTTTTAGCATTTCTCACTTCAAATCACATTTAAACATATAGGTACTGTAGCGTGTCCGCTACATTTTTGTTGATCGTTTAACCTCTTTTTATGTTTTTCTTTCTCTTTAATTGTCTTTGTAAATTTTTAATTTTGGAGTTTTTAGTTTCGAATTTGCTTGAGAAAAGATGTCATTCTTGAAAGATCGATTGATACAGATTGGTTTTGTTTTATTTTTAAGTAAATAAAATATTGTTTATTTAGCTATTAATAAATAATTATCGTACCGATTGAAGACACAGTGTTGTCTAATGTGGTTCGCGCGTTGAAGTGGCGGCTCAAGTTGCGAGAGCTAATAAAAAGAGCATACGAGGGCCACACCGAAAAGATCGGGAATAGAATACTTAGGAATAAATTAGAGTAAAACCTTTTTGGTGTTTGAAATGTAGTATTATTTCGAACACAATTCCATTTTTGAATTTTAAACAAAGTAAAAAAGAAAAGAGTATTGACTATTTGAATTTGACAAGTCGGTGAGAAAAATGGAGCTTACGCGGGAACATTTTCGTGCAATAAATTTTCATAACTTTCGTCGAGGTTTATCTCAAGAACAATGTCTCGCCGAGCTTGTTTCTATTTATGAACTTGAAGAAGACCTAGTAAAACGACTATATATCGTTGGTATTGAGTTTCGTCGTGGACGTTCCTCTCTTACCACAGTCCCTTCTACTGGTCGGCCAAAAACAGCGGTAACACAAGATAACATCGATGCTATACGCCAATTAATAAAAGAAGATAGACATGTGACATACGAGCAGATTCGGGTTTCTCTCAGCATTGGTATGACAGCCATTCAGACCATTTTACATGATGAACTGGGTGTCAAGAAGTTAATTTCACGCTGGGTGCCCCACCGTTTGACCGAGGAACAAAAGTCGGCTCGTGTTAATTGGTGTCGGTCTGCTCTGCAACGGTTCAATAGAGGGAGTTCAAATGCAGTTTACAATATCGTCTCTGGGGATGAATCGTGGATTTATTCATATGAGCCCGAAAGAAAACATCAATCGGCAGTTTGGGTCTTCGAGGGTGAGGTCAAGCCAACAAAAGTTATTCACTCACGCAGCGTGTCGAAAAAAATGGTCGCTTCGTTTGTATCGAAAACTGGTCATGTAGCTACGATTCCTTTACAAGAACGAAGGACGGTTACTGCTGATTGGTACACAACAGTTTGTTTGCCGGAAGTCATAAGAGAACTTCGTAAGATTAATCCGAATCGCCGTATAATCCTTCATCACGATAATGCGAGCTCACATACCGCACGCAAAACAAGCGCGTTTTTAAATCTGGAAAACGTGGAGTTGATGGACCATCCAATTAGCTCTTAGCATTAAGTCCGCCATTTGTTAAAAGTATGTTTTACTTTAGAACAATAAAGAGTATTAAATTAAATTTAAAAAAAAAGCTATCACTAAAAAAAAAAAGCTATCACCATCCTCCGTATAGCCCTGACCTGAGCCCCAATGATTATTATACATTCCCAAGAATTAAAGATATGCTACGTGGTCAACGGTTTCACGGCCCAGAAGAGGCGGTCGAAGCTTACAAATCAGCTGTTTTGACTGTATCCACTTGAGACTGGAATTACTGTTTCAATAATTGGTTTGATCGAATGCAAAAGTGCATTGACTGTCACGGAGAATACTTCGAAAAACAATAAAAGTAAAAATAATTATATTATCTTTGTACTTTTTTCTATTCCCGATCTTTTCGGTGTGGCCCTCATAACCCACTGAAGAAACCTTTTAATCTGAAAGGCCTGACAATATTTTGTTCAGGGTAAGTTCAATAATGAATTCGTCCCATCGTCCCGTGTATTTGCTTATTTATTTGATATTGTTCATTACATTTTTATACATTTTCTTTTCAGCCTTCCTTAACGGATTTCTCCCTTCTCTTGGACTCAAATTCATCATATACATTTTACCTCTTTGACCGTCGGAGCGTGGGAAGCAGGACCTACAGAAGACGAGAACAACGTGGAACTTATTTTCCTTTTTTGCTATTCTTTTTTTAAATATTTGTAACGTTGTTCCCCAATCACACTTATAAGTACGTAAGTATTAGATATTAAGTGCGCACTTAGGTATATCTTAATACTTTTTTTTATATCTTTAAGTTCGTGTGTTCGTGGAAAACGAATCTATCTGTTCTTTTATATTTTTTCAAAATTCAAAATCACCGTACAATTCGGTAAATTCTTTTGGTTTGCTTTTCGGCACATAATTTTATATTTTGACGTGACAACGTCTTAAATTAGGTTGCGGCTGGGAGTCACTTATGAAAAAGTGTAACGCTCGGTAACGTTACGATGAGTCACCGAACGAGAGAGAGGCCCGCCGAATGCCTTGCGTCTCTCTCCCACTCAACTATGATCGGTCTGCCGCCGTTGTCACGTAAAATCTTCGCCCGTAAAACCGACTTTACAGGCAACCATTTTTTTTTTTATATCTTTGTCAACCCTGAAATTCGTCCATCTAAAATTTTTAATTAAATTTCTTTCAACTTTTCTCTTAGGTGTTTTAACTGTTTTGTTGTAGTGATCCAATTTTTTTTATTTAACACTGCTGTACATACCTATTCTCATATTTCTTGTAATTCTTTTAAAAAATCCATTATTTTCATAGCCCACTCGGTTTTGAATAAAAAAAATTACCTAAGACATAATTTGGCGCCAAAAATTCGACGTTTTATTTTTGATATAGGTAAGCAATGTCACTTTGACAATGACGAATTTAACGGCACCTCGCAAGCTAAAAATTATATAAACCGGTCAAGTGCGAGTTAAACTCGCGAATAAGAGAAATCTATTAGGTAAAAACTATTTTCTGTATTTTTTTTTAATTTTCAGCGCCGTATTTTCGGGGATAAGGGTACGTTGTAAAATTTCGCCTAATTTCTTATATATCATTTCAAAACTATTTATCGTAAAATTATAAAAAGCTTTTTTTTATAACATACAGAGTTAAATAAAATATAATAAAACTATTTTAAAGGTGTATTCAATATATGATACTGAACAACTTTCCCCATGAATATATATTATATCCATATCCAAATTGAAAATATGTGATGAAAAAATCCGCCACGAGTGGGATTCGAACCCACGACCCTCACGTTAACGCCGTGAGTGCACTACCAATTGTGCTATCGTGACTTCGAATCACACCGACGAATTTTCTCATCACATAGTACACGCATTTGAAGCATGCGTAAATCTTCATTACTACCCACTTCATTCAGAAGTGTGGTATTCAACTTAATTCATATTCGATGAATTGAAAGCTGATTTAAGTGAAGAAGGCTTAATTTCAATTATTATTTTTAATAGCATTACAATGCTCGGAAAATTATCCAAATTGAAAATATGTGATGAAAAATTCGTCGGGGTGATTCCAAGTCACGATAGCACAATTGGTAGTGTACTCACGGCGTTAACGTAAGGGTCGTGGGTTCGAATCCCACTCGTGGCAGATTTTTTCATCACATATTTTAATAGAAATAGAAAATCGTTATTTGGAGCATAAAAATAACAAATGAGGATATTAATATTTCAATTTGGATAATTTTCCGAGCATTGTAATGCTATTAAAAATAATAATATATCCATATAATTATATTAAATAAATATAAATAAATTTATAAAATAAATATAAATAATGATTTTTCATAAGGCATATTTTGGCTTTCCATACAAACTCAGATCAGCTGATCGGTGAATGTATGTTCCTTTGGAAAAGTTGTTCAGTATCATGGACTGAATACACCTTTAAAATAGGTTCAGTATGTTTTGTTTAGATATTATTTATGAATTGCTCATTTTAAATAATATGATAGACTTCATAAATGTTGTTTTCCTACCATCTGTATTTTTTTCTAAAGTTGGGCTCACTGGTTTTGGAGATGGGGGGGATGGGGGGGGGGGATGGATTTAATGTCTAATTTATGAAATTTTATATGTACATATAAATATTTTTGAATTCAACCATGATATTTTCTTTATTATTTTTAATTTACCTCAATTTAAAGATGTGTATGTGATAATTAATAATTCAGATATTCAATGAGAAGTTCTGAGCACTAGAAGGATCTTCATATACACGCCAAATTCCAATGTTTGTGAATTTCATACGATATCACAATATTGGAATTTGGCGCGCAGGTATAATTATTGTGCGGACTGATCGATTCTTATCTATGAATCCGTTAAGAATCCATGGTTCAAAGTCACGCTAATGAACCATGTATGTGGCTAGTAATAGCTAGTAATGAGCTGGCCATGTAACATTTTAAGACTTAATTTAAATACTAACTAACATGCTTTCTCTTTCATTTAATGAAGACGTATTTATTCCTCGGGTCTTGGCTGCTGATTCTGCTTGCATAACTAAGGGGAAAAGCTATACGCTTATGAATTAGTGTAACATAGAGCGAAATAACTTTTCCCGTTCAGTTAAACAGCGCCTATGTTCTGGATATCCAATCCATACATAGTAAGTTGGAGCTGGAAAAAATATTCTGCATAATGTTAACCATGTTATTAGCTACAGTAATTTAATTTAAGAGAAAGGAAAGCTTCTTTTAAAAGAAGTTTGAACATGCAAATTAGAGTTTTAATTATGTGTTAATTATGTGTATACATATATATAATTTGGTCTAAGTTCCAACAAAGATGTACATATATTTAAGTAGGAGCTTAGACCAATTAATAATTGTATATTACAGATAAACTTAAAAGACTTACATCTTATCTACTCAGAAATATAAAAAAGATGGACATTTTTGACATACCTACTTCTCTCCTGAGGCCAAGTACTTACACTTTACAGGACTTGGCAAAATTGTTAAATAATTATATTTGAGAATAGAATAACAAAATGTAGGGACTAGAACTATTCAATAAAATATCGACATGGAGAGAACTCTCTCAGCCATGAGTCTACTTATTGTTTTAAGGATCGAGTTTAAAATTAATGCAAAAGCAGCGGACCCCGGGCTTCCCAGCATTGCAGCTGTGGATACAACTGGGAATACGCTGAGATGAGAGAGAGTTTTTAATTAATATTTAACAATATTTGAGGTAGTCACAATGAAAATTTCATACAAAATTCTCATTGTGACTGTGTCTTCTTTATCAGTTCCACTTCACCAAATCACACTTTTTGAATGGAAACGCTTGATTGACGGATTAAAACATTAAAATCACTATAATTATGTATGTATGCCAAGAATATTAGAGGAATTTCCTCAATTTCTCGAGGTTTTTACCATCAGATCTTGACCTGGTGACAATGGTACCAACTTGCATGTATGTATACTCTTAAAATTAAAATTTTCATAATCAGATGTTGACAGATAAATTATTAGCAAACATACATAAAAAAATATCTACTGGATTGATGAAGTTGGATTGCATAATGCGCTGGTTTACATAAACGCTAGCAGTTTGGCGAAATATCTCAGTTTTGTAAAACAACTAAACAATTGTTCAGCTGGTATATCAATGTGTTACATTTAACAAAACTGTTACAGGATACTAAAACAATATTATATTTTATAATAAATACATATACATATGTATGGTAAAAACACCAAAGACCCAGGAAAATTTAAAAAGGCTATTTTCTAACTTGCCCTGGCTGGGGATCGAACCCAGACCCTCCAGAGAAGCGAATTTGCCGGACTGGCGTGTTAACCATTATGCCACAGAGGTTGTCAAGGTTATTATCAAAAAATGTATTACAAAAATTAAGGTAATTTCCTTTTTAATCTGTTTTATAACCTCCAGAACTGGTTGGTTGAATCACAGCTTTTTCAAGTTCCTGCACTGATGACTTTCATAAAATTCTATCAAGTTTCATTAAAATTGTAATTTAAATTACCTACTTTTTATTTTTGCTTGAGATAGGGTAATTACAGTCATATTTAATGTGTTATTTATTAATTTCTTCTTCATATTTAGCTTTTTTTATCGGAAGCTATTGTTGTTACACACACAGAGAGTCACAAGTGTGCTATATTTAGAACTAAAATCTACAATCTTACATGTCATTGAACACAGTTTTTCATGGCATTGATAAATATACCATAAAATTGTGAATATAAGGTTTAAATATTTAACTAAAACGCTAAACGACATTCAGCTGTTTTACAAAACTAAGCTATTTTATCAAACTGTTAGCCGTTTATTTTTTTATTTTATTTAAAAACTTTATTGCACAAAACTATTGTACAAGTGGTGGACCTAATGCCATATAGCATTCTCTACCAGTCAACCATAAGACCAAGCAAAAAATATGTGTGGCTGGCGTGATTAAAATATATATGCTGTTATGTAAAACAGGATTATACAATCCAACTGTGACATATACATATATTTCAAATAAAATATCCCCATAAAATATTTAAAAAAAAAGTGTCATTTACTTCATTCTATTGTTTTATGCCAAAAATATTGATTTCTCATCAACAATTAACTTTAAAAGATTTAAATAATTTGCCATTCAATTATTATAACAAACAACTATTTTGAAAGTAAAAATTAAAGTCAGTGGAGAATATTACCCAATATCTGAAAGCAGCTAGTAATTCACATGAAGTTAATTACAAGAAAAACTAACATACGATTCATGGCTTCGAAATTCTTTACAATTTAATGTCCTAAGTTAAAATTATAGAAGTAAAAAGGTAGGCATCTATAGAGATAGACATTTCATCAAAAACCTAGAGGAACCTATTGGAGTACCTGCACATTACTAACCTAGTAGGTACACTGCATTATTATAACAGCTAGTTAATCTTTTATAATACTAAAACTATTATATTTAGTTATTAGTTTAAATTTAGTTAGATTAATTTTATCATTATTATATTGTAACTTAGCAAATATAACATTTTATAAATTCGATGTTGAAGCGATAAATATACTAACTAGGTATAGGCTTAGGTTGGAATCAACTGGAAAGTAGGTAGGCAGGTAGGGACAATGGTATGGTACAGCAAGCAATCCGCCTATTATACCGTTCTATTTGACCTTTCTGAACAACTTCGTTTGGTTCGCTAATACTATTTAAAGACAATCAATACACGTAATTTTTACACGGAAAGGAAGATATACACCTACGAAAAATTGGAAATAATGTATTCAATACTCACTAAAAACGCCACACAACAAGGCTGATCACAAAATGGATACCATACTCAAGAAATTATTCCAGATTCTTTAGGAAAGATTTAGGGGTACAAGCGAAAAGTTGTTTGATAATCATGGGGTAAATACAGTTAATATTAATCGACGACTTAGTAATTGAGATTCTGCACTTAGATACGCGAAATATCACACCGCTTCATTTATCACTTCACACGCCATTATCTCCGTCCATTTTGTTTCCATTCCATCCCATCAGTGAGAGTTAGTGTTGCCGACAATAAATAAATAATATTTCCGGAACTAGAAAAAATATATATTTAGTGTTGTAGCTTAGCAACAGTTGTGTTGTTAGTCTTGTCACTTAACTAAATGGAAAATATAAAGTCGTTTCGTAAATACAATTATTTTATTCTTAGACTGATAGATAATACGTTTCATTAACGCTAAACGCTCTCTGCTATATTAGGTTATGGACTGTTAGTTATTAAAATGGAATCTATTTCTGCAAAAGTGACGATCGGTCTGTTAGAAGGAAAAAATAATTGGGAGACATGGAGGTACAAAGTTTCTATTTTATTACGAGGCACAGAACGTGCAATGGAGGTAATAGATGGAAAATATACCAAGCCCGTGTTGCCAGAAGGCGCAGGTGACGCACAAATTTCTGCATATGACTCGGTCTTAGCGAAATTCATGAAGGCAGAAAGCAGCGCTCTGTTGATCCTTACCACCAATATGAACGACGAAACCTTAAGGCGAAGAGATAGGCAAATGACCTCGCTTGTTTTCACTCACACATGCACAACCTAATACGCACACTAAGTGTGCACACATAGAAACATGGCCAGCGCCATCTATCAAAAAACCGGAATTACATACAATGGACGGCAAGCAGATATCACTTTTCAAAAAGTTTTTTGCGCGTCGTTAGTTGTTACACACAGACTTATTCACGTTATAGATTCGCCCAAAATATTTTACAGAGATTATAAGATTGACTATTTTAGTTCAGTTCAGTTCAGTTCTGTGCCCACCCAGCCAGCGTTTCGCAGCAAGAGCGTAGGAACTAAGTCCACCTTGGAGTGAACGTGACTGCACTTCACGCAACGGGCCGATATATGTACTTATCGTCTCCGTTTTACTAGCGCAGCCACGTCAGACCGCGTTAGACCTGTACCAGGCTCGAGAAACCAGGTGAGCACGTATATAGGATATGGAGTGTGTGGGGAATTGCAGTCTGGGAAATGGGAAGGAGGAGGGAAATTAGAGTCTACCGTATACCAGCAACAAGTAAACATATGGGAGATAAATTCTATACTTGGTGTGTAATATATAATGAGGAAGGGATAAAACTGCGTGTTCTGCTCTTCCTGATGTTCCTCTTTCGAAGGGCTGTGCTGGCTGCATCATGCTTCATGGAGTCATAGATAGGGTTTGGGATTCTGGTTTCTCTGACGCTTCCTTCTTAGTTTTCTTATATCTTTTATCGGTCCTGAGGTATCTTCTTTGCTTGTAGAGCTACTCGTACTGCCCTCGTTATGTACTCTAGTCAGCTGCGTTTTTTTTTTTTTTTTTTTTTTTTAATATATATACTATACTCTTATTTTTGTGTACATGGTTAATTTGTTAAGTTGAGTCAAGATAATGGGCATGCCTTGTAGATGTACATACGGAACGTCGAAAGCGTCAAGTCGGCTGCGTGGATCAAACTATCCAGGCGTAGATCATATGAAGTATATACGTATGTTAAATAATTAAAGACATATGTCGGGATGGGCCCTTACGAGTATCTTATTTATGTGTTGATCTAGGGTACTTTCCATAGATAGTGCTGGGGGGTTCAGAGACACCTGTATCTGTGTATGGGGGAAGGTAGATGGTAAAAGGTGCGATTATTTAGTAACAAACAGTCGGTAGTAAGTTAATTTGTGATGTGGTCAAGGTATGTTCTTCTGGTTCCAGGTCGGTTTCTGAATCTGTCTCGGGAGCATCATAAATCTTTTCGGCTTCATTTTTCATTAATTTTAATAAATTTTCTGCTATTTCTCTCCATTCCATCTTTGTTTTATTTGTGTAGTAATGGATGTCGTAATTAAGGGAGTCTTCCCATGTATAAATGGGGCGCCCCACTTTTCTTTTGATTTCTTTGTGTTTGTAAGCTGCTTGCAGTAAGTGCGGAGTTGGTCGTCTTAGTATATGTCCATAGTAAGAAATTCTCCGTACCTTTATTACTTTTGTAATTGTTTTCCCATCTAAGATGGCTTTTGTTTTTTGTTTGGGCGTCGTTTTGGCGACGGATAACATATCGTGAAGAATTTGACGTTCGTATTTTCTAAGCCTGGATCTATTCGCTTTCGTTAATGCTGATACGTTTAGACCATACGTAATGCACGGTCTAATCACCATTTTATACATTAAAAGTGCAATTTTCCATTCTATTTTATTGTTTTTTATGAAGGGCAGTATCATTTTGCTGTTTTTGATTGCCTTTAAGCAGCGTTTTCTGATGGTGGAACGTCGATTGTGTGAGGCTGTTATGTATGTGCCAAGATACTTGATCTCTGGTACTGGCTGGATGGTAACTCCCCCAAGGACCCGGCTTTGTTGGTGTGAGGTCGTTGGCGAAAAAGGATCGCGTACTACGAGTTTAGATTTGTTTTCATTAATGGTGAGTCCGACTGAGTTGAGTAGTGTCTTCATTTTGGTTATTACGCGGTTTAGTACCTCAATATCTTCACCGATTAATAAAATGTCGTCTGCAAAGGAAAGGATTATGGGCAGGGATATTTTTGAGTCTTGATCTAGTCTTACTGCCTCATCTTCTTCCTCAAGCGTTCTGAGTACTTCGTCAATGATTATGGTAAATAATCTCGGAGATAGTGGGCAACCTTGTTTTACTCCCTTGCCCTTCTTGATGGTGTCGGAGTTTTGTCCACACCATGAGATGAAAGTCTCTTCATTCATGCACGCCTCGATTATTTTGTTCGTTAGTGAGGTTCCTACTCTGGTTAAAAGAATATCTTTAAGAGCTTCCAGATTGACATTATCGAAGGCCTTTTCCAGGTCAAGCCCCACCACGAACACGACTGCGCCCTCTCTCCATTTGATATCTAGGACTCTACGAAGTGTGAAAATGTGGTCATCCGTTGATCTATTATTAAGAAACGCTGCTTGATAATTTCCGAGTGCGTCGATGGTAGCGTCAAGTTTTTCTAGTATGTAGTTTGCGTAAATTCTGTAACCTACATTGCATATGGATATTTTCCTAAAGTCACTGATTTGTTTTGGGTGTGCTTGTTTTTGTATGGGCACTTGTTTGGTGAGGCGCCATTCATCGGGTACCTTATTTTTAAGCCATATTGATGCCATGGTTTTAACTAACTCTTCTAAAAACTCCATTGGAGCGGCCTTGTATAATTCCGGCACTATTTGGTCTGTGCCCGGGGCTGTGCCATTTTTCATCCGTTGGATGATATTATTTATTTCCTCAAGATTTGGGGGCTCTAAGTGTGTAACTCTATTATCTTTTCCGGAAACGTGAGCTATGTGTTGGCCTTCGCTTTTTTTTAGGTCCGCTATCCAGTTGGACATGGGAATTTGGTGTTTTGTTTGCACTCGGGCACATTTTCTTTTAAATTTGCGCAAGAATTTATATGTAATTTTCATTCGGAGCGATTCGTGTTTACTGCTGAGTCCCTCGAAGAAAAATTTGGCGTCGTACGCTTCCTCTTGTTCCTGAATTCTTTTAAGGTAGCGGCGGGCTTTCACTACTTTTTGATGTAATGCTAGATTATGGGGATTTTTAGATTTTTTGAATAGCGCTTTTTGTAGGTTTGCTAGTGCAACTCTTCTTTCCTTTGTTTTAGCGATTGGTTTTTGGAGGGTTTCGTGTGCGGACTCTTTCAAAATTCCATTAAGCGTGTCCCATTCTAATGGGATGTCCTTAGTGGGTGTCTTATTAGAATTTTCAAGGTCATGTTTTGCTTTTTTTATTTTCTCTATTATAGCTTTCTGGTAGGCCTCCGCGTGGGCACTCCCTTGTAGGAGCTCATAGTTGTAGTTTCTATGTTTATATTGAATTTTTTTGTTTTTATTTTTTTGGTGGGTTCCATATGTCCCAGATATTTGTGATTTGTGGAATGATGACATTTGGATGCTGCCCCATACTAATTTGTGATCAGAGTTAACTGCTAGATCTTTTTCGCCTACTACGCTATGGAAGTATACTTTTCTTTTTAAACCAGTCATAATATGGTCAATTTGTGATTGCTTTTCCCCCTAGACCATGTGGTCCTACATGTAGGTCTGCCCCAAGTACTATTTACCTTGAGTTGATGTTGTTGAATTAAGTTTAGTAAAAGATGGCCGTTCTCGTTGGAAATTTTATGATAAAGGTTTTTTCCTACTAATTTCTCGTATGTGTGATTTTTACCGGCTCGTACGTCTTCCTTACCTATGTGCGCGTTGAAGTCGCCTATGATTATTAAGTAAGCATTTTTGGGGCTGTTTTGTCTGACAAGATTTCCTATTTGTAAAAACCGTGATGTTGATTTTACTGGAATGTGAACTGTGATAACAAAGAGATTGATTGGGTTGTTGACATCTGCTGTTTTTAGATGTAGATGTGTTGCAAGTACGTCTCTACTTTTGCGATATACCTGGATAATTTCGTGTTCTACTTTGTTGTTGATTAATATCGCTATACCTCGAGATTCCTTCGCGTTTTTACCGCCGCACAATATCCAGTTGTAGTTTTTCGATTTGAACTCGCCCGTTGTAAGGTGTGTTTCTTGTAGGCCTGCGATAGTTATATTGCGTTCGGAGAGAGTCTTGTCTATGTTTTTCTTATCGTGAGGTTGTGCGCATCCCGAAACATTCCAAGTCGCAACGGAAAGCGACTCACAGGCCATAGGCAAATGAGTCGGTAATCTTACTGTTGGATCGGGAGAGCGTAGCCCCTTGGGGCATATGAAGCTGTTTTGTGTAATTTCAGTATCATTCGAGAGTATTATAAGTGGATGAGTGTTTTCCGTTGAATTCGTCTCGCTTGGCACAGTCGAAGATCTTTGTAATTCTACCTGTTTTTGAGTGGGGGGACTCGGTCGTTTAAGGTCATTATCGCTGCATTTATTGCTTTTCGACACGATTGAAACTGTAGTAGGTACTTGGGTGTCGCCTTGGGAATTAACTACTATTCCGTTAGGTTTTTCGTATGTTTTATGGGGCTCCGTGTTGCTTTCTACGATACTTGAAAACTGGTTGTGTTGTATTTCTTGGTTAATAATACTATCGTAGTGGTTATTTTCGAAGTAAAGGTAGATGTTTGCTACTGCGTTATCTGATGACGGGTGATATATGATCGGATTTCTATATTGCCCATATATGTAAACGTTAATAATGTAATATTCTGCTGCAGCTATTAGGATGTCCTCTCCTCCCCAGAAGCCATCCTCAAATTGTTTTTCTACGTATTTGTCTATGCGTTCCTCTAATTTTATATTGCTAGTAGAGCTAAACAGGTGGTTGCAGTCTAGGATATTATTTTGCAGGGCCAGATTGATACTGGGTGTGTGTTTATTGTTTTTAACGTAAGAAGCTAAGTCATTTCGTATCATTTGATAGTTGAAGGTTAATCCAAAGATGTTGTTTATTTGATCCGCTAACGCTCTGAAGAGACAATTACCGTCTCCAGTAATTTGTCGAATTTCTTTGTTTAGGTTTTTTTTTTCCATTGTGTGCACGTGTGTACTGGGCTATGCGTTTCAGAAATTTATGGTCTATGGGTTACGTTGCTTTTGGTTATTTATTGTTATGGGTTTGCGTCAATTCTCTTTCAGTGTTGTTTTTTTTTTTTTTTTTACCCGGATGATTTAACAGAGTGGTCTGCATCTGTGGGCTTTTGTTTTACTTATATATTTTTTGTTCCTTTATGATTCTTCGAGCGAGGCCTTTGGTTTGAATGCAATTCTGTGTTAGTAATTTTTCGTGGAATATTTTTAAATGCACTGGAGGCCGTAGGTATTGTTTTGCTTAATGGGTGGGAAGATTTATGTACTTGACTGTTTCCGGAGTGGTTACAATATATGTACGTCGGTTACTAGGTTACGTAGGTTACTAAAGGATGTAAAACTGGCTGATATTTTATTAAGTATATTATTTACAACCTGACTATAAACTATGTTATATTACAACCGTTTTTGGCGAAATGTTTTATCACAGAGAAGTGTGGAAAAATTATTTTAGAAGTTTAATACATTAGGTACGCTATGTGGCAAGCTTCTTACCGGGATGATGTAGTTGTATATTTTTTTTTTTTCGTCTTCAAATTATGAACTTTATTTTCTAGATCTGGTTTTATTCAATAAGTAAAATTTCCTATGTTGAATGATGATAATAACTTTACTTATTTTCAATAACAAAGCCAACCTCTTGCGAAGAAAGGGGAGCCATGATAATCGGTTCGGGCTAGCCGAAAAATAGTCAGTTAAGATATCAACCTACTATTGTTCTTGTATTGGGCTGTCAACAAAGAGCGCGTTCCTTAGCCGGTATTTTGAGTAGGTAACTTGTGCTTCCGGGGGATAGCTTTTGTTTTTAACCTGTTTCAACATGCATGATTATCAAGAACAAAGGAGTCACTCTGCTACTAAGGTGTTAGTTTTGATCTAATTTACTTTTTGTTTAGGGTATTTAGCATATATCGATTTTTATAAGTGAAGAAAAATTATTTTAGAAGATTAGTATATTAGGTACAATATGTGACATGCTTCTTACCGAGATCAAGCAGTTTTCATTTGTGGTGCTAGTTCAAGATTCTTTTATGCGAGACATGATTGTATTTTGTTGCTATATTTAAGTTTGTTTTCTTTATTTTGGTTTCCCTGCGGATTTTGTTGGATTTTTTTGTTTTACAGCTCGGCTGGTAATCTAGTGTCTTGACTTCGAAACCACAATTTGAAGCTCGTTCAAACAAAAGGGTATTTAGGATCACGGTTGATGACTCTTGTAGTATGTATCTCTCAGATGCTGAATTTAGGATGTTTACTTACTATTACGTCACTCTTGAATTTGATGTCTTAAGGCTAACCAAGTTTTAAACAGGGTATTTGCAGTTTTTGATGACCTAAATAGGCAGCCTATACAAATAATCAAATTATAAATAGATAGATAAATAAATAATTGGAAAGACCTCACCAGATTTCTTCACGGCAGTAAGTAGATTTTGTTCTAGGTTTTAGGGCGGCCTTGTTGAATGCACAATTTACGCAAACACACTACACTCACAAATTGTCACAAATTGCACATTTTACTTAAACCGCGTCTGTCCCAGTAATAGCAGAACGTAAGGCGAGCGAGAGGTTTATGATCGCAGACTTTTTATGTCCGGTCCCAAAATGGGAGACAATGGGAGACGACCGTTCGACACCGCAGTCGGCCCAAGACCGAGATTATAAGATTGACTATTTTAGTCTATTTTTACGAGAATTTAATACAAATGTATATACCCATGTTTTGACGCAAAAACATTATTTGCTATTAAATTCAAACAACTTATTTGTTGCCAGAAATATATTGCTTTAAACAAAAAAATCCGGAACAATGAAATTCTAATTCTAATAGTAGGTACCTACTCCAAACAAACAATTTTTAGGGATCCGTAGCCAAATGGCAAAAAACGGAACCCTTATGGATTCGTCATGTCTGTCTGTCTGTCTGTCTGTCCGTCCGTATGTCACAGCCACTTTTTTCCAAAACTATAAGATCTATACTGTTGAAACTTGATAAGTAGATGTATTCTGTAAACCGCATTAAGATTTTTACACAAAAATAGAAAAAAAAACAATAAATTTTGGGGGGAACCCATACTTAGAACTGAAACTCAAAAATTTTTTTTATCAAACCCTTACGTGTGGAGTATCTATGGATAGCTCTTCAAAATTGATATTGAGGTTTCTAATATAATTTTTTTCTAAACTGAATAGTTTGCGCGAGAGACACTTCCAAAGTGGTAAAATGTGTGTGTATCCCCCCCGCCCCTGTAACTTCTAAAATAAAAGAATGATAAAACTAAAAAAATATATGATGTACATAACCATGCAAACTTCCACCAAAAATTGGTTTGATCGAGATCTGGTAAGTAGTTTTTTTTTATACGTCATAAATCGTAAACCGCAAATAACTTAAAAAAAATACACTATCATTAAAACATCGATCAAAGTTACAACGAACTACATGAACTTTTATATTATGTTACTTGCTGCTACGGAACCTTCATGGGCGAGTCTGACTTTCACTTGGCCGTTTTTTTTCGTGTTCCAACGGACCAAAAAACTATAAAAAAGTGGATCATTGTTATGAAGAGAGATCCACTAGCAAGCAAGAGTAGGTACTTTTTACTGTTGCGAAGATCATTTTGACATATTATAGTACTTATTTAGTATTAATTAAGTATGTACCTACCTACCTAAACGATCAATAGAAATAGGTTATATTATAGGTACCTATCTATCTCTTTTTCTCATTATTGCTAGATTTATCTAATTCAACCTGGTACAGCCTTTTAATAACCCATCGGCCATTGCTTAAAATCTAAAAGTAAACGTTTGGGTTATCTGAACGCCTATCTACCTACGTAGGTACATGCATAGTTCAGGAGACAACTGTATTTTAACCTGCAATAAATGTTACGATTAACTAATTTTCAGGGTTCCGTACCCATAAATATATAAAATACTGATTTATGGATAGTCCTTTTTCAAATCCATCTTTCAATTTGTTACTTATTATTACAGTTACCGAAACAATGCAAAAAACCAACAGTGTTGACCACTAACCACGATATTTGCGGGCGGACGGCGCGCGGCGGTGGCGTGCCGTATGGTCCGGAGTGACGTCATCACTACTTGGCTGGCAGACGCGTGTTTTTAAATCGGGTCCAATAAAATATTGAATATCTTCTGCATTTATGAACGGATTTCAAAAATTCAAAAAGTACCGTACTAAAAAAATCATGATGCATGCGAAACACTAGTCAAAATCTGTTTTCTGTTAATTTATTGATTCTCATTGATAAAGATATAAAATGCTGAAAAAATCTGACCACGAAAGTAACACCAGTAAAAAAAACAACCATTTCTGTTACTTTTCGCTACAATTAAATAGTCTTGTGCATTAAATATCAATCAATTAAGACCAGTACATGCTTTGCACAAGCGTTGAGTATTTACATGTTGCAAAAGTACTCACTTTGTTTCATTTTACATCAACTATCTTTATAAAAATACAATAGGGATGACCCCTCTTGTATTTTTATAAATAACTAGCTTTTTCCCGCGGCTTCGCTCGCGTATCCCACGGGAACATTACTTTTTTCCGGGATGAAAGGTACCCTATGTTACTTCTAGTACCTCCCAGGATATGTGTACAAAGTTTCATGATGATTCGTCAAGTAGTTTTTGCGTGAAAAGGTAACAAACATCCACGCTTTCACATTTATAATATTAGTAAGGATTAATACAGGGTATGTTGATAGTTGATGTTAAATGAAACACAGTAAATACTTTTCGAAACAATTTTTCAAAATAGAAATTAAAACATAATTCAACTTTTCTCTTACTATCTAAAGAATTTGTACGAAACAAAATAGATAAAAAATGGTTTCACATAAACATTATTATCTTATACGACGTATAAGGCTTTCTATGATGGTAATAATTTTACAATTCATTTAAAAACCTTTATTGTACATCAGCGATAGTTACACATAATAAAATAATTGATATTACAAATGGTGGACTTATCCCAGAAGGGATCTCTTCCAGTCAACCAGTAGGTAGGGCAGAGGATAGTTACAAATTTAGTAGGAAGGCAGAAGTACGTACAGAGCAATGAAAAAAAAAACAAGTATAATGATAAAGCTTAAACGCTACAAATACACTACATACATACCTAATGAATATGCTACATATAATATATAAATAAATATTTTATATTACTCAAGTCTAGATTTAAAGGAGCCTAATAATTGAGACATTTTATCTCCACTGGTAAAGCGTTCCATAAACGCGCAGCGAGCACAGCGAAGGACTTCGCGTAGGTCTGTGAGGAATGTGATCTGGGATCTGTAGAAGTGGTTCACTACGAACGACGACGGCTATCAAAAACTTTAAAGGAGAATTTTTCATGAAGATATACGTGTGAGCGAGGATTAAATAGAATGTTAAAGAGAAAGAAAAGAACGTGAGTGTGACGGTGTTGTCTGATAGATAAGCCGAGAGGCTATTGTACTCATACAAATTAACTTTAGTATTTACATAACATTAAATCTGTAAATTTCCATAATTGAACCAAAGTTAAAAATGTAAGTAGTAAAGAGGTAAAATGTAAGTAGTATAGGGTAAATAAAACTAGACAAGTTTACTCCTCTTTACTTTGTATATGGATATATCATATAGGCTTAACTTTTCCTATGAAATTAGGAAAGGTTTTAGATCTTACAATGCTTCATATTTTATCTCCAACACATACCAATACTTATCAACACATACCAATAACTACTAATACATACCAACACAAACCGTTCTCAAATTTTAAATGATATCTCCGTTTACTTTGAAATGATTTATTTTAAATGGGGGCAGCACTGGACCCCCAAAAAATTAGGTACGGCCTTCAGAAATTTTGAAAAACTTGGATACATATACACGTGTATTTAATATACACGTGTATTTTTTTTCCATGGATATCATCATTATGCCGAGGGAACAGATGAACACGTACCATACATGCATAGCGGCGAAACACATGCATGAACCTCTTTTTTCGTTCGACGTAGTCGGGTAAAAACAAAACGAATTTAATTATTTGGATTATTTGTTGTAACAACTTCAGTAGGTATAATTTAAACAATGACGTCTCTGAATCGATATAACTCTATACATTCACGCAATGTAGGTACTGAGTCAAATCCTTTGGTTGTGTGCCGCGCGGTTAAAATCATAGAAAATCTAAAACATTGCAATTCAGATGAATGCATATCAGATTACTACTTACAAAATGAACATGAGTACCTACCTATTATACTTATTCTATTTGTTCAACTTTCCAGTGTGGTCCAGTCCTATTCCAACCCGGAACGGGTTAGAATAGGACTACTCCATGTCTCTTCCGTGGATGTCGTAAGAGGCAACTAAAGGACATCTCGTGCTACAATTGTATTCCTAAGCAGGGTTAACGTCGAGCAGCGGCCGGTTGTAAAACTTTTGGAACAAATACATTCTCAAAGAGGTTTGACGTCAGGCGGCCGCCCGGCCGGTCGTAAAACTAAAGTCAAATAATTTAAACTGTTCCGCCTATTTCTTCTCTTAACAGTGCCGGTTTTAGCTCTACCAGCGGCCCGGGCGAGTTCCCCCCCCCCCCTCCCCCCTCAAACTGCAATTTAGACTCTGAGTTAGGCTTCAATCTTATAGGATTTATTTCTGCCGACGGGGGGGAGGGGTGCAAGTACGATATAGAATTCTTAAAATTTGCCACTCCATTGTGAACGAAGGGAGGAAGGGCCCACCCCCTTCCTCCCTTCGTTTACAATATGCATACAAATAAGAGTTTAGGAGTTGCCGCCATTAACCAGCCGCTATTTATATATTTATTATTACCCCCCTTGCCCAAAAACGCCCCCTGTCACCCCTTTGTATCTGGTGCCCTGGGCGGTCGCCCAACCGCGCCCTACCCTAACGCCGCTACTGCAAGTTAAGCAACCCCGGGTGTGGTCCGTACTTGGATGGGTGACCACAAGTGATACAAAAATTTCTCGAGCTCCTCCGTGCTTCGGAAAGCACCTAAAATCCGTTGGTCTCGGTTGTCATTGTATGGCAGTCGTCAAGCTATGTCTGATGCCTTAAGGCAGCTTAAAACATCTGACACCAGTGTTGGCCACTTACATACACGAAAAATAAACATTACCCATTTTTTTAAAATCAAATATACAACAGCTCGAAATTATCACATTGTGACTTTTTCCATCAAATATATCACAATACTCGTAGGTTAGGTAGCGAAACGTGCACGAGCTGGCAACAACGCCGCGTTTACAAACGCTGCACAGATTGGCAACGCCGCGCCGCCGAATGCTTTTGCGCCTGATAGTTTTTGCAAGCAAATATAGTTTTGACGTTTTCATGTTTTCAGTAGGCGTAAATTCTTTTTTCTAAATTATTCAATTGTTTGATTACTTTTTCCAACTATTGGAATGTTGAATAATAGACACAAACTAAAGTCACAAATATATCCAGTATAGGTTTAAAATGGATTTGTAATAATGATAAAAAATTTGCCCAAAAAATAACAGATCGACGCTTTTCAAATTATTTCTGGATGTGAATAGAAACTAAAAGCAAGCATTTTCAATCGTAAAGCAACACTTTAGGATATCCTATACAGTATATAAATATTTCAAAACTTCACGTTCTATATTTAAGCCAAAATATTTGCCCAAAATCACTTCGATTACACTGTTTCTCTTATGTCTTCACCTTAAAGAAAGTGATGAGGTTCAACACACCTCGAGAAGTTTGGCAGGAACTACACCGGCTGTTTGACGGCAGTTGTGAAGATAAGTCCTATGATTTATGCATGAAATTCTTTGGAGCTAAACGAGATCCATTAGACGACGTAGCAAGTCACATGTCAAAACTGAAGAATATCTGGAACGATTTAAATATCGAAATTGTTAAAGATAAATCTAACGAGTTACCGGAATTGCTACTTGTTTGTAAAATCTTAGATACTCTCAGTGAAGAATATTTTGCATTCCGCAGCAGTTGGCTTTTAATGTCGAAAACTGAGAGGACTGTAGAGAACCTGACAACTCATCTATGTGCTTATGAGAGAGCTTTGTCAAATAAAAAGTTACCTGATCCGGAAGTTTTATCAGCAAGCACTTCTAATAAGCATAAAAAGTTGAAGGATAAGAAATTGAAGTGCAATTATTGTCATGAGGTAGGACACCGTGTAAGAGATTGTGCAAAATGGATCCAAGACGGAAAACCACCCAAGAATACCACTTCAAAATTCTCTCATCCTACAAATCAAGGAGCAAACATGTTATTGATGTCACTTAATACACAAACATTTGCGATTGAATGTGACAAAGAAAACTGGTTTATTGATAACGGAGCGACCAGCCATATCACAAACAGAAATGATCTATTCATGACATTCAAACCTTTTGATGTGACCCACCAAGTAACTACAGCCGATGGAAACACCATATGTGCTAAAGGAAAAGGATCTATCATTATTAAGTCAAACATGAATATGATTACTCTACAAGATGTGTGGTACGTTCCTGAGATCAAGAAAAACTTATTTTCAGTACTAGCGGCACACGACAGCAATCCAAATATACTGTTCACATCCAGGATAGACATGTGTGAGATAAGCATCAACGGCAATATTTGCTTAATTGGAAGGCGGTCTGTACAAGTTAGATGTTCAGAATGTACAACCAGCTCAACCAATCGAAGTATGCCTGTCTACAGCCACTTTACAACTGTACCATGAAAGACTTGGTCATCAGAATAAGAGGCATGTCAAGGCAGTTATCAAGAGAGAGTTAGATATCGATCTACCTTTGGATAAAGATACGTGTGAAGGCTGCGTTTATGGGAAAGCTCACAGATTAAAGTTCAGTACGAGAACGAGAGCAACCGAACCCGGAGAATTAATCCACACTGACGTCTGTGGACCATTTAAACAAAGCTATACGAAGTTTCAATACTATGTACTTTTTAAAGACGACTACTCTAGCTATCGAATGGTTTATTTTATGCGCAATAAGAGTGAAGTTAAAGACAAACTCGAAATTATGATTCAGTCGGTCAAAACTCAAGGCCATACAATTAAAACTATTCTGAGCGATAACGGAGGAGAGTTCGACAACACAAGTGTCAAACATATTCTAGATAAACATGGTATCAATCAAAGGTTGGTTATGCCTTACACCCCACAGCAAAATGGGTGTAGTGAGCGCGAAAACCGAACTCTTGTCGAGACTGGAAGATCACTTATGTACGCGCACGAGCCACTTCCACAAGAACTATGGGCTGAAATGATAAACACATCGGCCTATATACTAAATCGAACAGGTGCATCAAGAGTAGAATGCAAGAGCCCTTTCGAAGTCTGGTTTGGAAAAAAGCCGAACATAAAACATCTCAGAATAATTGGGAGCAGATGTTTTGTACACATTCCAAAACAAAAACGAAAAAAAATGGACAAGAAAGCCATTAAAGGATATCTTATCGGATATGATGAAGACGGCTACAGAGTTTGGATTACTGACGGCAAGAAAAATCGTCTTCTTCGGTCGAGAGACGTCATTTTCGATGAATCACCTCTATCATCAGAAGATGCAAACACTAAGACAGGTAATGAAAACGCGATAAATGAATTTCAACTGAAAGTGTCACAGGATTGCAATACTTCTAGAGATGAAATCATAGTAGAAAGTACAATTGAAGATGATATACATTCAACAGAGCCAGTGGAACTTACAAATGACACCATAGAACCTATTGAGCCAGAGAGAGAAGCTCAAGTGGGAACTGATAATGTCTATGATCCGTTGCAAGAAGAATCAAGAGAATCGCTTGAATTAGAGAGAGAAGATTATGATGAAGATGATAATATCAGAAATGACGAGTTTCATGACAGTATCGACCAAAGTCAAGAACAGAGGTATGATCTGCGTGATCGATCTTCACTCAAAAGACCAGAAAAATTCAACGATTATGTAACATCATTAAACCATGTATTATGCGAAGAACCCGTAACTTTTAAACAGGCTATTCACAGCAACAATAAAGAAAAGTGGTTGTCTGCAATGAAGGCAGAACTATCATCTTTAAAGGAGCATGATACTTGGACTCTTCAAAACTTACCAGCCAATAAGAAATGCATACCTTGCAAGTGGGTATTCAAGCTGAAAAGGGACAGTGATGGCATAATTGAACGCTACAAGGCACGCTTAGTGGCAAAAGGATTTCGACAGCAAGAAGGCATCGATTATCAAGAGACGTTTAGCCCAGTAGCAAGAATGGCTACTATTCGTTCCCTTTTAAGCGTTGCTGCATCAGAAAATCTTTATCTTATACAGTTTGATGTAACGACAGCATTCTTATACGGAAAAATAACAGAAGAGATATATATGAAACAACCCGAAGGCTTTGAAGATGGCACGAAGAGAGTTTGTCGCCTTAATCGGAGTCTTTACGGTTTGAAACAAGCACCACGATGTTGGAATCACTGTTTTCATGAAATTCTAATAGAACTAGGTTTTAAACAAAGTTGTGCAGATACATGTCTGTACATAAAGAAACAAGGAGACAAGAAACTCTTATTATCACTTTATGTCGATGACGGTCTCATAGCCGCAACTAATCAAAAGATGGCAGAAGAATTTCTTAATGATTTAAAACAAAGAATAAAGATAACTACGAAATCAGCTTCATTCTATCTGGGTATGGAGATTTCGAAATGTGATGGTTCAATCATACTCAAACAAGAAGCATATACTAAGAAAGTATTAGAAAGATTTGGAATGATGAATTGTAACCCAATTTCAACACCTATAGAAAAAGAAACTGTTGAAACAGGGAAAGCTGTTGACGATGCTCACTTTCCATATCGAGAAGCAGTTGGAGCATTGGCCTATCTAATGGTTGCGACTCGCCCTGATATTGCTTATGCAGTAGGTATAGTGTCACGAAAGCTCGAAGCACCTACCAAAGCAGATTGGCTTAAAGTCAAAAGGATTATGCGATACCTAAAAGGCACAATGTCGTATGGTATAAAATATAATTCCAATGCAAGGAAGGAATACTTAGATGCTTTTAGTGATGCTGATCACGGAGGAGATCTCAGCACAGGACGCTCTACAACCGGAGTATTGTGTCGTTACGCAGGAGGAGCGATATCGTGGCTAAGCCAACGACAGGCTTCCGTTTCTATTTCAACAACAGAAGCAGAGCTAGTCGCCGCAAGCGAAGCTGCGAGAGAAATGGTGTGGCTTACAAGGCTATTTAAAGAATTGACCACGCTCAGCTCAGTACCAAATCTTAGCGTCGACAATGAAGCTGCAGTGAAATTAGCTCACAACCCTGAGTTTCATAAGAGGACAAAACATATTCGTTTGAGGCACTTCTTTGTGCGTGAGCAAGTTGCAGATAATGTACTAGAAGTTAGACGAGTGAGTTCCTCTGAACAAATCGCGGATATTCTCACGAAACCACTTCCAAGGATAACATTCACGCATCTCAGAGGAGAGCTTGGCTTAGTTAACTGAGGGAAAGTGTTGTAGCTTAGCAACAGTTGTGTTGTTAGTCTTGTCACTTAACTAAATGGAAAATATAAAGTCGTTTCGTAAATACAATTATTTTATTCTTAGACTGATAGATAATACGTTTCATTAACGCTAAACGCTCTCTGCTATATTATTTAGAATATTTTCTTGATAGTTAGGCTTGGGTTGGATCTCATCTATCAGCACGGACTAGCACTTCCCTATGCTGCTATCTTTTTCTGTCACTCAGAAGCGTCATTTGCCAGAGCGAGAGAGAGCAATGGAACGCTTCAGCACCGGCCGTGCTGCCGTTGCGGCGGAATGCTATAGCATGCTTCAGCCCGCTATAACATCCTTTCTCGCGCCGTGGGAACGCTGACGCGCGCTATAACATGCTGCAGCACGCCATAGCATGCTATAGCATCCTTTCGCGTGCGATCGCCCGGCCGTGCGTAGTGTTCCCAGGCGTCCGGATAAAGCCGGACATAGATAGGCTTTTTGATTGCGTGTCCGGCCAAAATAAACGGTGTCCGGCTTGTCCGGCTTTTGTTAGGCTTTTTACATTTCGCAAAGGAGCTAGCGCCGAGCGTGGCCAAGCGCAGGCGACTCTTAGACTGATTTGGTAATAGTCAAAAAAGCTTGTTTTTACAAACATTTTTTTTGTCGTAACTATTAATTAATACTGAGACACAAAATCCTCAACAATGTAGTGACCGGCCTTTTTACCCAAATGTCCGGCCAAACTGTCTGGTCTGTCCGGCTATTAGGTTTGGCGACCTGGCAACCCTACCTGTGCGGGCGGTCGCCTGATTCGTAAACAAGACGGGAAATACCTTGTCTTGTCACAGAATAAATACATACAATGCCTACAGAGTTTGACTTTTTCATATTTCGATAAATAAATACTAGTAAATTTAATACTATACTTATTTTAGTTCATAGCTTTCCTTAGACCATTTTAGTTAATATTTAACTTTGCCGTCCTAAAATGAACTTTTTCATATTTCGATAAATATATTCTAGTAAAGGGGATGTTTCACAACGGGCTAAGTCATGAACACTTCCCCAAAAATCAGAAAAAATATTAAAAACCGATTAATTAACCATCATATTTTTGTTTTTAGGGTTCCGTACAAAAAAATAAAAAACAAAACCCTATAGGATCACTCGTGCGTCTGTCTGTCCGTCCGTCTGTCACAGCCAATTTGCTCCGAATCTACTGGACTGAATCAGGTGAAATTTGGTACAATGTTGTAATCCTATGACCCAAACACATATGTGCAAAGTTAATAAATATATTTTTAAAGTAAGTGTCACTTTCGGGGGACAATCTAGGAAATTTAAAAAAAAAGTTTTGCGAAACTTACTGTGTCATATACGAGTATCAAGTAAAAGGGCTCGTTATGAGGATCTGAAATACTTTTTTATTTTTTAATTTTATTTATTTATTCTCCAAACTTATTCTATATGTAATAAAATATATTTTTGTTATTATTGTAAAATGAATAGTTTTGATTTTATTCATGAAAGAAGACGAAAATTGACCATTACGTACATTTTGCATAACACTTTCCACAGATGTCAAGTATGGATTATTAAAATGTTTATGAAAGGTGAGTCCTGTGTTTTTCATATCTGTATGGCTTCTACACTACTTCGCGGCACATGACGGCATTTTTAATAAATCAATTATCGCAAAAACACAGCAATATTTACAAAGGAAACTTTTTGCGACGCAACCGCACAACTCGAGTGTTACAGCGAACTGTCGTGCCGCGCGGTTCATATTTTAAGCCCCGCCCGCCGCAGTACATATCGCGTGGAATGATTTTTCGGGATTATTTACGCTTCTAGGAATTATTATTCGTACGTAGCTTATTATGCATTAATACCGACCCAAAAATGCAAATTTCAGGTAGGTGTTCAGTGACCTAGCTGGCTCCCCATACATTTGTGCAACAACTCCTTTAATACTATACTTATTTTAGTTCCTCCTAGTTTTTTTTAGACCATTTTAGTTAAGGTGAATATAGAAGCAAATGGCTTAGAAGTGGCGCCCTCATTTGAAATAAATTGTTACCTCGTAAATATGGTGATATTTTCCATATTGCTAATCGTCAGGCACTAGGTGAGATAGCTCTTTCTTTATTTTATGAACTGCCGTTTTTATTAGTCAATCAAATATGTTTTAGTTTTATATAATGATTTATAATTTTATGCTATGCTGCTTCGGAGCCCGGGGTGCGCTTCCTTATAATATGCATATCAGTAGTCAAAAATCTAGCAAATTGGAGAAGAATTGGCCGGAAAATTTTAGACGATTTGGCTATAGTTTTACGACCGGCCGCCGCCTGCCTGACGTCAACCCTCCTTGGTAAGACGAGCTTTAAGTGCTATTTTTCCTTAAGTCGCCTTTTACGACATCCAAAGGAAGAGGTGAGTGGTCCTATTCTGACCCGGAACCACACGGTTGACTTGAAAAGTTGTGACGTAAGATAAGACCGTGTGATTTTCATAGAAACCTCATACCTACAAAATAATCTGATTGGACGAGACAGTACAAAACCCTATTCTATACGACTACTTTTTTAACAAAACAATGAATATTATACCGAAAAAGAAACACCTTTCCTCGTCTTTTGGCAATGTGAAAAAGGACAATTGTTTATTGGTTCTTTGATTTTGACATTCGTATACCGCACAATAATGTCATGAATTCGTCAGCGTAAAGAAACAATACGCAGTAAGGTTCCATGAGTTCCACTCTACGCGTGCGACTACACAGGCGGGCGTGCGGCGCCCCTCTCACTTGTGTTGTGTGTTCGAATGCACGGCTAGACGGTAGGTGCTTAAAGCGCGACCTTGAGCGAGTGACGGAGGCCTGCCCCCATACACAAAACTTACAAAATTCTACTTATATAATTTCCAAAAAAAAAAAAATATTACTTTTCCAGTTCTAAGTGGCGACAACTAATATGTATTCTATGGTCGTATGTCATTTAGATTTGATACGCAATAAACAGCTAAATACAGAGATATAGGATGCTAAATAAGACATTTTTTATCATAATTAAGGTACACACGTACCTTAGATCATTTAGTATTAAATGATCTAAGACACGACACCCATATCCCATGTGTCTATCTTAGGCACAAATCTTTGTGTGGTTAAAGTAGGTACCTACCTACCTATGCAGACATTGTAAAAATAAAATTATTTTTTTTACCTGCGGTTTATTTAAAATGTATTTTTTTTAAAGACTAGGTTGTTGTATTGTATTGTTAGCGGTCAGTGGCTTGACTGGAGGGAACAGCGACGACCGCCATATATAAAGGCGCTACCACTCGGCGCGCGCTCTTTTTCGTTTGGGTCGTCGTATCGTTCGGACGTGTCGTAGCTTACGTACTTGTGTGCCAAACAATTTATTTACGCCATTTTGTAATTAATTGATTTGATTATTAAAATTATTTCTTTGTAGTTAACGTCAGTTCTTTTTTTTTAAATAAACCCGCTTCTGGTCGCTAAAATCAGAAGTGGGATAGTCTCACTCCCACTATTTAAATTTGTTTTGCTTATTTTTGGTTTAAATTGTTTGGCATTTTAATTACCACGTGGTATCCTTATTACGTTATTTTTCTTTCGTAATGGAAAGAGAGGGTAGAGCGCAAATTCCTAAACACGGGCGTGTTTTGCGTGAAAGGCGTTCGCGCTCGCGTAGTTGTGATTCTCATGAACGTAATTTGCGAAATGCGTTGCGAAGATCGGTGGATTCAAGGCGCAGGCGTAGTGAACGTAGTCGCTCGCGTCAACACTCGTTTGATAAAAATGCGGATCGCTCGCGAAGTCGTAGTCGTGTTCGGTCGCGGTGGCGTTCTCCCGAACGACATTCTGGTGATCGCGGTAAACATTCGCGTAGGCGCGGTCGATCTCGAGGTCGCGCCCGCGAGTCTCGTAGTGTGCGTACCCCGTCTCTCCCAAGGAGTCACTTCGAATCGTTGAGTACTATCGCGGCTCGACTAGACGCGCTGGAGGACCGGTCGCGTGTCGCTGAGCCGTCTGTGCAGTCCGCGGGTCGAGCCACGGAGCAAATCGTTGAGGCAATACATTCGTTAAGGTCGGTAAGTGCTCATAATTATTTTATCTCTAATTTTGATCCCAACCTTCACGACGTGGAGGCATGGTTTAATGAAGTTGATAGGGCTAAAATTGCCAACAGATGGGATGATTATGAGTGCATGTCTCGCATCGGAAACTGTCTGAAAGGAGATGCCAAAGTGTGGCTTAACGAGTGGGTCTCGAATGACCGCTCATGGACTAATTTTAAAAGTGATTTCAGGCCGTTATGTGCTAAGAAAATTGATGTGGCTAATATTTTATATGAAGTTATGTCTACCGATTCGGACAGTTTCCGTACCTACGCTGAATATGCGCGTAGATCATTGCTGCGTTTACGAATTGTAAGGGGCCTCAGCGACGAGCTCATATCGGCAATCATTGTTCGGGGAATTAGGGACCCGCATGTGAAAGCATCCGCAACTAACGCCAACTTAGGACCTAACGATGTTGTTGGTTTTCTGTCTACTTTTGTGAAACCTACTAAGGATTTAGTGACGGATGCGCGTACGCAGCGAAACACTACGTTTCGTAACGATGGACCAAAAGCGCCGGGTTTTAAACGCCCTAGTGTTCCTAGTAAGTGTTATTTGTGCGGCAAAATGGGACACAGACAGGCGGGTTGTCCTAATAAACCGAAACCTATCGATACCTCACAGAAGTCAAAGCCAGAACATTCGAATAAATCCGAGGGTACTTTGACTTGTGTGTACTGTAAAAAGCCGGGTCATGACGTTAGTAAATGTTTTGCGAAACAGCGTTCACAACAGCGCGGTCAGATTAACGTTAGTTTTTGTTCCTCTCTTTCCGCTAAACGCAGTGATATCGTTGTAGGCGTGATTCAAGGGATTCCTGTAGACATTTTGATAGATAGTGGTGCTATTGGCGTTTCACTTATTTCCTCATCAGTTGCAAATCATCTTTCTTGCCAGCGTAAGCCCATTAACTGTCAAATAAAAGGGGTAGGCGCATCTTTAACAAATATAAATGCTTACGTTACTCTCACTATAGAACTGGAAGGTATTTCTTTACAAGTAGACTTACTTGTAGTGCCTGACGAATGCATGAACGCGCCTGTCATAATAGGGACAGACGTATTGGACAGGGATGGCGTGACCTATATACGTACAAAAGATTCGCAGCGTATCATTCGAGAACCGGTTTCTAGAAGTGTGTTATCTGTGGAGTCTGATAGGGAGTTTCTGCTTAAAACTACGCTAACAGGTAATGACCTGGAGCAGTTGAAAACTATCGTTAGTGAATATTCAGCATTTATGATTTCTGGTACCGCCACCACTACCGTCACTACCGGTAGCATGCATATCAGACTGAATAGTAACACCCCTGTTTACTACCGGCCGTACAAGATGTCCCACGATGAAAAATTAAAGGTGCGTGCGATTATTGACGATCTGTTGGCTAAGGGCATCATACGCGAGTCGGAGTCCCCCTACTCCAGTCCAATTTTGTTGGTAAAGAAGAAGGATGGCTCCGACCGCATGTGCGTGGATTTTCGCGCGTTAAATAGAATTACGGTGAAGGATAGATTTCCGTTACCCCTCATCGATGACCACATCGATCGTTTGGGTAAGAGTAAGTACTTTACGACATTAGATATGGCTACTGGCTTCCACCAGATCCGTTTGGATGATGAATCTATCCCTCTCACTGGGTTCGTTACGTGCGAGGGGCACTATGAGTATAAAAAAATGCCTTATGGTTTGGCCAACGCACCTATCGTTTTTCAGCGCATAATAAGTCAAACGTTGCGTGAATTCATAAATGTAGGAAAGGTTTTGGTGTATATTGATGACTGTTTGATCCTTCACTCATCAGTAGAAGAAGGTTTACAGACTTTGAAAGAGGTGTTGACCACCCTTACGCAAGCAGGCTTTTCAATCAATTTACGGAAATGCTCATTTCTATGCACTGAGATTGAGTACTTAGGTCGTGTCGTGTCTAATGGGGAGGTACGCCCATCTATGAGCAAAATACAGGCTCTCTCTAACTCTCCCGTTCCGCAGAATGTTAAGCAGGTTAGGCAGTTTTTAGGCTTGGCGGGATATTTCAGGAAGTACATAGCCGGATATTCCACGAAAACTGCATGTATCGCGAGATTGACCCGTAAGGACGTAGATTTTTGTTGGGGAGTCGAACAGGAGAAAGTAAGGCAAGAAATTATTTCGTGTCTTACTAATGAGCCTGTGCTCGCTATATTTGACCCAGATTTACCGACCGAGGTCCACGCCGATGCGAGCAGCCTCGGTTATGGTGCCATTTTGCAGCAAATTCATGCGGATGGTTCCCGTCGTGTAGTGGCGTATTACAGTCAACTTACGAAGGGGGCTGAAGGGAAATACCATTCGTATGAACTAGAGACGCTCGCGGTGGTGAGGGCCTTGCGTCATTTTAGACATTATTTGATCGGGATACAATTCACCGTGTTTACAGACTGTAACGCCCTTAAGGCAACACAAAATAAGAGAGATTTACTGCCGCGAGTGGCGCGATGGTGGATCTATTTACAGGATTTTAATTTTACCATTTGTTACCGTAAAGGGGTCATGATGCCACACGCAGACTATCTTAGTCGAAATCCCGTCAGTAACATTGAAAAACCACGAAATTGGGCTCAGATTGCTCAGTCAGGCGATGAGGAGACTCAAACGTTGATACAGTCATTGGAACAAGGGCACTTAGATTCCACTCGTTACGTTAAACGTAATGACATTTTGTACTATCGATACTTTCCCCTAGGAGAAGAGCCCCGACTGCTTTGTTTTATACCAAAGGGTCATCGTTTAAGCCTCCTCAGAATATTCCATGATGAGCATAGCCATATCAATATAGAGAAAACTCTCGACTTAATCTTGAGACATTTCTGGTTTCCAGGCCTTAGGGCCTTTGTCAAAAAGTATATTGCCCACTGTCTCACGTGCATTGCTCATAAGAGAGTTCCTCGAGCTCCTTTACAGCCTATATCTTCTTGGGATAAGCCAAATGTCCCATTTGATACAATACATGCCGATGTGTTGGGGCCATTGCCGGTGTCCAACGGTTTTAAACATGTAATGTTGGTTGTTGATGCCTTCAGCAAATTTTGTTTACTTATACCAATTTATCGCCAAGATTTAGATGAATTAAAACGGGTTTTAAAAATTGTAATCTCATTGTTTGGCACACCAAAGCTAATAGTATGCGATAGGGGACGTATGTTTGAGGCATCAGGCTTCACTTCATGGATGCAAGTACTAGGGGTGCAGATCCATCACATCACTCCGGAGATGCACCATGCTAATGGCCAGGTGGAGCGCTATGTCCGAACAGTGCTCAACATGCTCCGGATAGAGGCGAACCACAGAAAAAGCGAGTGGGCTGATCAACTCTGGCAATTACAGCTCATCCTAAATGTGACGAAACAAAAAACGACCCAGACCTCTGCTTTAAACCTATTGGTGGGCCATGAAAATGCCACTCCAGCTATTCGTGTTCTTATAAGAGATGTTTCAGACGAGTCTTCAGTACCTAATCGAGAAGCACGGCGGGAATTGGCCCGGCAGAGGACGGCCGAACGGCTGTCGCAGAACCAAGCTCAGCAGGATGCTTCAGTGAATGAAGACAGGCAACTTCCCCGGGTCTTCCAAGAGAATGACATGGTGTTCGTCATCAAGTATGCGCAATCCAAGGGCAAGTTGGATCCTGGAATGCGGGGGCCATATCGAGTCATCAGGCCCATGCCGAATGATCGGTACGAGCTACGGTTGATGGCAGGAGCATACGGAAAGACTACGTATGCCGCCGCCCAATATCTGGTACCGTGGAAGGGCGAATGGACACCCGAGACATGCGCTGCCTTTTTTGGAGGTGAGTGTAAAAGTCTGTGCAGTATGCGAACTTAGTGCCTATGCTGACAGCCACCGGGAGGTATGCAAACTTAGTGCCTATGCCTACGGTGTGGAAATCTTGGGCGGTATGCAAACTTAGTGCCTATGCCGACGAGTCACTGGGTGGTATGCGAACTTGGTGCCTATGCCAACAGTGTTTTGTTTTGTACGTACAATGGGTTTTAGAGTCGACTTTATTCCATGTTGCATTTGATCAGTATTTTTGTTTGGGATTTTTTTAAATGAATAAATCTCAAATAACTTTTACTAGGTCATTAGTATTAGGTAAATAGTTTTTTTAACAATAAGTTTACAACATGTTGTTAACTTTTCAGGAAATGATGACGAACACGAGGACCAGTCGAGATCTAATGATGACGAAATTGAGCCTGGTCCATCCACGAGGTCAGACCAGCCTATTGAAAGTACGGAGGATGTTTCAGGACTCATCCAGGCTGACTCAGATCCTGACGAGGACGTCAGGGTGTCAGGAGAGGCCGTGTTAGCGGTCAGTGGCTTGACTGGAGGGAACAGCGACGACCGCCATATATAAAGGCGCTACCACTCGGCGCGCGCTCTTTTTCGTTTGGGTCGTCGTATCGTTCGGACGTGTCGTAGCTTACGTACTTGTGTGCCAAACAATTTATTTACGCCATTTTGTAATTAATTGATTTGATTATTAAAATTATTTCTTTGTAGTTAACGTCAGTTCTTTTTTTTTAAATAAACCCGCTTCTGGTCGCTAAAAGTATTTTATATATCCCTTAACTCAGGTATTTCTCTTAGAGCATTAAACCAACGTTGGTTTAATGCTCTAAGGTATTTCTATATATTTCTAGACTATCATAGATAATCACATTGATGGACTGTTTTTTTGAGTCGTATAAGGCGCTGGCAACACTGAAGTCATGTCATGCATTGTGTGTTGATGTTCGTTCATTTATGTCATTGTACCCCGAAATAACGAAATTGTGCTTTCTGTTTCTGAAACACCAAACTATGGTTTTGTTTGATGTTTTGTGAGATTATTCATTGTAAACAGTGGTAATTATTATAAAGAACTTGCTTTTCGTTAAACCGAAGGATCGAAAACCCCTATTCGTCCTAATAGTCGAAGGAAATGATGAAATTAGTTGATCAAGTTGTTCGCAGTTTTAAGGTTGCAAAGGTGTTCCGAGAAAACACCGACAAAATAAACAGTATAGATTTTTCACCTAGTGGCGACACATTGATTTCCTGTAGTGAAGATGACCAAATTGTCATATATGATTGTGACAAAGGAACACAAATTATAACAGTCAATAGTAAAAAGTATGGAGTTGATTTAATACATTTCACTCATGCCAAAAATACAGCAATACATAGTTCTACCAAAGTTGATGATACTATACGATATTTGTCTTTACATGACAACAAGTATATCAGATATTTTCCTGGACATACTAAGAAAGTAGTAACACTATGTTTATCTCCTGTGGTAGATACATTTTTGTCAGGATCATTGGACAAGACTCTACGTTTATGGGACCTACGTTCACCAAATTGTCAAGGACTTATGCATTTGTCAGGGAGACCAGTAGCAGCTTATGATCCTGAAGGTCTAATATTTGCTGCTGGAGTGAACTCTGAGAGTATCAAACTTTATGACTTGCGGTCATTTGATAAGGGCCCATTTGTAACATTTAAATTAAATCAAGAAAAGGAATGTGACTGGACTGGATTAAAGTTTTCTCGTGATGGTAAAACAATGTTGATAAGTACAAATGGATCAATAATTCGTTTAGTAGATGCATATCATGGCACACCCCTGCAGACATTCACTGGACATTTAAATAATAAAGGAATTCCTATTGAGGCATCCTTTAGTCCAGATTCACAATATATATTCAGTGGCTCTACAGATGGAAGAGTACATGTATGGAACGCTGATACTGGTTACAAGGTGTGTGTCCTAAATGGAGATCATCCAGCACCCATACAATGTGTCCAGTTCAACCCGAAATATATGATGCTGGCTTCTGCATGCACCAACATGGCATTTTGGCTGCCTACTATAGACGATGTCTGAGTTTTATTTTGGTATTTTTTAACTTCTAAGATAGAATTATACATCATGGGATACTTTAACCTCTCGAATCAGGATGGCATTTCCTGATGCTGTCTGGGTCTTGTGATGTTACTACAAAAAAGTGTAGATCTCGAGAAGTTAAATTAAGTATTATGTGTTGAGTGATTTTGTATTTGAGAATATAATGAATACTGGTGTAATTGTCATGTGATGTATATAAGCAGGTAATAAAGTGTTGTATCCCATGTATTTCTTTGCTAAAATGAACATCCTATATTTTATGAACCCACTGAACCTAATATTTATTCTCTCACTAATATTTTCCATTATGGGACCGTTCAAGTATTACGTAATCAAAATTTTAGCCATTTTTGTATGTAAGCTCAATGACTGGATTAAAAAAAAACTTTTTTGCCAATTAGTAATCAAATGTTTATCAGTAACAAGTTTATTTCATAGGCAAATTAAAAACACCCCAACTCAAGAACGCCATCTAGTGATGAGTAGCGGAACTACCGATACGACTTGATACGGATAGCGCCATCTATTATTTTCTAGAGAAAGCCCTGACTTCCAAGCATTAACCCCCAATAACTTTTAAGCGGATGAACCGATTTTCATCAAACATAGCTAAGAACCACCGCAAGGGAACTTGTTTTCATGTAAAAAAAACACCACATCGAAATCGGACCATCCGTTTGAGTGCTGCGATGCCACAGACAGACAGACCAACAGACATAAACATCAAACTTATAACACCATTCTTTTTTATCGGGGGTTGAAAAGGCCTTTGCTTTTACGATCTGCGCGGAGACAAGCATCTGGTATATTCTAAGTTTTTTCTTTTCTCCCACACCAGTAATCCCCAACTACGTACGTACTCCTACCGTATGTTATCAATTGCTTGACTTACCTAAGTAAATTGTTAAAAATTGTAGTGTAGTAAACATACTTATAAAATTATGGGAAAATTAAGTTTCATGTTTTTTCATTCTATTGGCGACGGGAGGGTTTACAAATATGTGTATGTGCGGAGCCGGAGAAAAGTTATCCACTTCACGCGCGAGGCCCTGCAATAACTCCCAGAAAGGAAACTACTTTGTAGTAAAACTCGTTTGTTCCCGATGAGTAAACACTTACTCAAGGGGAAAAATAAGTATCAGTGTGTCTTAACGGCACTTTAGGAATGTGCATATTCCCGTCAAGTAACAGTGTGTCTGTGTTAAGTACTTGACGGGAACACAGCATTCCGTATTCCCCTTTTCTTCGCACATTTGCCAAAAGTGGCCGTTTTTCGCAAATGTGCGAAGAAAAGCTTCATGTTCTCACTTTAAACTGTAAACAGTAGTTCACAAAATAGTTTGAAGGGTTATCTAGGGCTTAAACAATATTTTAAATGATATCTCCGTTTCCTTTATTTCAAATGGGGGCAACACTGGACTTCATGTATCTCCAAGACCCTGTGTACTTACTTACCACTGTTGATTTGATTTTTCAAATTCCCATCTAGTTTCATCATTCTTGTTACTTGTACCATTTCCCACATTAATACCATATTTAGTGGGTAGACATTTAATTTACTTATAAGTATCTACAAAAATGTTTGGTGTCTTTTTAAGTCTATTGATTAGTTTTAAGTTGTGTTGATGGGAACAAAGAATTGATAAAATATTCCAATCGGACCAACTAAAAAGTTGTATCGTTAAAAGGACAGTCGAATCGTCCTTGCTTTCGATAAATTAAAAACATTAGACCTTATGTTCCCATTATCAGGTAAAGGTTTGGTATTTACAAATTGAAACACATTCTACTACAAAATTATTTATTCAAGTTGGTTGGATATAATTATGACAAATAGCTTTTCGTGGAAATTCTATTTATTAAGGCCATACATGAATTTTCCGGGGTCCAGTGCTGCCCCCATTAAACTAAATAAATAATTTCAAAGAAAACGGAAATATCATTTAAATTTTTGTCTTTGTGAAGCTCTAGATAACCCTTCAAACTATTTTATGAACTACTTTTTAAAGTAAGAACGTTAAGCTTTTATACGCATTTATGCGAAAAACGGCCACTTTTGGCAAAAATGCGTAGATAAGCTTAACGTTCTCACTTTTAACTGTAAACAGTAGTTCATAAAATAGTTTGAAGGATTATCTAGAGCTTGGCAAAGACAAAATTTTAAATGATATCTCCGTTTTCTTTCAAATGGCAGCACTGGACCCCGAAAAATTTGACCACCTCCGTGGCGTAATGGTCAATACCCTAGTCCGCTAATCCTGAGGTTCTGGGTTCGATCGCCAGTCAGGGAAGTTGGAAGATGGCCTTTTTAGGGTTCCGTACCCGAAGGGTGCAAACGGGATCCTATTACTGAGACTCCGCTGTCTGTCCCTCTGTCACAGGGCTCTATCTCTTGAACCGTAATAGCTAGACACTTGAAATTTTCACCAATTATGTATTACTGTGGCCGCTATAACAAATACTAAAAATAAAAAAAAGTTGAAAATTAAAGGGGGTCGTCATACAAAAAATGTGTTTTTTCAGCGTTTTAAAACATTGTACGGTGGTATGGAACCCTTCATGTACGAGTCCGACTCGCACTTGCCCGTTTATTATTCAAATTGTCCTGGGTCTATGGTCGCTATCTGTATATGTATTTATTATATTTTATAGTATTGTTATGTTAGTATCCCATAAAACTTAGTTTACCATTAAAGTTTAACTTAGTTTGGGGCTAGATCAATTAGTGTGATTTTTCTGTATCTATTTATTCTATATTTTAAAAGTTTATTGCACAAAAAATATGCAAAAAACAATTTGTCCAGTCAGCAGAGACTATAACAAAAAATATAAGTATAAGGTGGATCTCCATACCGCATTTGCACCCGATCGCAGCAAATGCACGGCGAGGCGACAGACGCGGCTGATACAAGGTGCTGTTTAGTCATAATTCCAAATGTTCATATTTATAATTATTTTAGAATAGATAAGTACGTTTCCATATACTTAGACCAAGGATTCTGTACCAAAAGTAAAATTACCTCTGTGTTGTTCGCATCTACGGTTGTTCCTTTTTATGTGGGGAGACAAACTGTTAACATTTTTTTACATTTGAGTTCCAGGACTCTAAAACCTAGTTCTATTTTGTACAGAAACACCAGCTGACTGGCTTAGTGTAGGTACTTATATAAATGCATAAACAGTTAACACACTTACAGTCCAGTAACCTTACCAGACACAATAGAAAAGCAATTGTTTTTGTTGTGACTCCATATGTGGTACACGGACTGTTGATGTGTTAATATAGCTACATATTCAAATACCTAATACTTTTATAATTTAGATTGAGTATTTTGAAGTAAAACATCCTGCATATCTTGAAGCGATTGCTCTAATGCGGCACGATATTTGCTGCACGCAGTTTCCGAGTTGGCTACGAACGCAGAGGTAGCGAAGTTCACGTCGGCGTCCCGAGGATTGTAGCAAGTAGCGTATCCGTTAGACACGAGGGGGCCGTAACACATAAATCCATCACATTTGCATGCAACCTGAAATCAGTAAATTTATGTTAATGGTACAATGTAGTCAAGTCCACAAATTGCTGTTAAAGAGCCAATTGCAAAATTTTCGGAATGTTTACCGTAGACAGTTAGCGCCTTGTCTGTAGTCAAGTGAAAGTTTTTTTACACAAAGCTTCTTAGAGGTTTTCTTATCACTTTTATTTACTTATCTAAAGTAAATAAACTCTAAGTAGTATATGAAGACACCCGTGGGAGAGGAACGGGGTGGTGTCGCCGTATATTTCGCCGTAACCACGCGGCAGACTGAACGAAAAAATCGTATAGTAAGACGTAACTACAAGACATTAAATCCTATTATGAAAGGACCTGAGAAATTGTGGGTTAAGTACCTGACTGGTCGAAATTCTCATATGAGCACTTTTGACATATCCTGCATCCGTATACAACTGAGGTAATTCAATGCCGTGTTCTTTGGCGATCAGTTTCAACCCCAGAAGGTGTCTATCAACGCCAAGACCTTGAAGAGCCTGAAATTTTAATAACCAGTTTGATAAAACGAATATTTATAGATATTCCATAGTAGAATTTATTTTCAGCTTATTACAAAAACCGAATGCGAAGATTTTATTTTATAAAAAGTATAGAGTAAGAGCCTCAATGTAGGACGTCCGGCGGCTAGGTGGGTCGACGATGTCAGGCAAGTTGTAAGGCTGGCAAGAATTGGATTGCAATGGCCAGGGAAAGATTAAGATGGCGCAGACAGAAGGAGGCTTATACCCAGCAGTGGGTCTCTGAAAGCTGACGATGATGATGATGATGATGAAGAGCCTCAATTAATCGTGCACTGATCAGACTTGTTTTTTCATTGGCACGCCGCTCGCCAAATACATGCCCTGCGCCCCTGCAGAGCATCTTAAGGCCCTGGCCTTAAGGGGGATATTATTTAAAATTTTGTACCATACGTTAAAATTTTCTTAGCATTTTTGACAAAAGTGGCCGTTTTTCGTAAAAATGCTAAGAAAAGCTTCATGTTCTCAGTTTAAACTGTAAACAATAGTTCATAAAATAGTTTGAAGAGTTATCTAAATAAAATAATATTATATAATATAAATGATACCTCAGTTTCCTTTGAAATGATTTATTGCAAATGGGGGCAGCACTGGACCCCGAAAAATTCATGTATGGCCTTAAAGTCGATCGTTTCGATCGACTACAGACATAGAATCCACGTAGGTGGATACTTATTCGCGCTAGTCCATTGTGCGAATCGCCATATAAACTACCGATAACTAATCATAATCAACATATATTCACCAAAATTAACTTGTACTAAAACTTTTCAACCTTTAAACAGATGAGGGTGAGAATCGACGTCTAATTTGGATCCTAGATCATACCTGCACTGTGTAATCCTTGTGCGCTTTTATAGCCTTTTGCAGCGCTATAACTTTTTCTTTAGGTGAGCTTTGAGAATTTAGCATTGTTTGTGCAAAATCAATGGACTCTATTGAGCAGGAGCGAATCGTTTCAGTACGACCGCCGACATACATCCTCGTGGCTGCCGATTCGTAGTGAGCTCCTGGTGTCTTGTACAGCCTGTTCCAAATAATACATTGTTGATAGTTTGGAAAAATAAACTTTTCACGGAGCAATTACTAGAGCAATCAGTGGCGGATTCACAACTTTAACTCCAGTAAGATATTTTAGTTTTGCAGTTCATTAACCGGTGTAGGTACTATTGCACTAATTTTACACTACGAGGTTACCTTTGCCTCGTAATAAGCTTGGTTGTTGTAAGTAACTTTCTGTACATTTATGCAATTTTTTTCCTAAAGGCTACTCTAAAATAATTAGCCTACTGGTAAATCCTCCACTGAGGTAGTATACCTATATTTGGCATAGATGATGATGATGATAAAGTTTGTATGTACCTAACCTACTGGTTAGGTACATACAAACTTTATATTTAGGTGTCCGAGCCTAAAGGCTTGATCCACCTTGAGACTACGCATATACATTCTGACGTCACTACGGCGTGAAGTCTTTTTTCCGATAGCAGCACCCCCCTCATTGGCCGTAAAGCGCAGCAGCTTCACTTCGGTTGAGGAAATTCATTCAGCGCGGGAGGTGCATTGGTCAGTACGCTTTTGCATTCTGACAAGTCAACACGTATACAAAAGCAGAATATTTTTCTCGGTAAGTTTTTATCACATTCAAAAGTGATTATAATACGACGAATCTGTCGTATAAAAAGTCGTAGTGCGCCCTAGAGCCACGAAATGCAGTGGGCCCTTGTGCCACGTGCGTGGGTTTACGACTACCCACAAATAAAATACTATGCGTCGTAGCATCACGGTATGACGTCGTATCAATTGATACGGCACATGAATGCCGCATCATTTTCTTACAAACGTAACGTAGCGCACTACGCGACTTTTCGATACGACATTGAAACGCAGTTGATACGACAACTGTTGAATACGACGACCATAGTAATACATAGCTAATACTACATTGATATGACGTATAAAATCAATGCGCTATAATTCGATGTAATTCGTCTCTTTGCAGAATCATGGACGAAACCGCTTCTTGCTCGAAGACCATGACCATGGGTGAATTGACTAACCTCATACCAGAAGGTGACGAACGGAGTTTCAATGCAGTCGTGCAACTGGTACGAAAACATTACCCCTCAGGTTGGGAAAAATGGGGAATTAACAATTACTCTTTCGAAAACCTCTGGTGAAAGTATATCACCAGAAACAGAAAAGAAAATCAGGTTCGCACTGCCTACAGTCGAACTGATTCAGGCGATCTACCCTGATTCTCCGAAAGCGTCAGAAAGAGCATTCAGGGACTTGAAACGTCGCCTTTTAAACTGGCCTTTCGGTCGTGCATAGCTATATTCGCCTTATAAAATTATGGAGAAAATCCATTTTAAGTCCCACAATGCTTTTATGGACACTGTAACAAGTTTTAAACCTCTAATTCTTTCAAGGCATAGCGCATCCGAACGCCTCCACGGGAGAAACAGGACAAGTTCCTCTACAGAGCGTTCTATTTCACCACTTGCATGCGAAAAACGGAAAAGACCGTCACCACCGATCCAAGTTGAGTCTCCCAAACGCCGTTGCTCTTCTCCGCCCATCTTGTCAGCCAAGAGCAAATACCTACTCTCACTTCTATTAGAACAACAAGTACGCCAGAATAAGATGTTTGAACATATTGTACAATTAAGCCAAAATAAAGGAGAAAAAATGTCCAAAATAGAAATGAGACTAGAACAAGGACCACCCATCAGTGCCCCAGAAGATCTTAACATATCACTCGCCGATAGCACTAACTCCGAAAGCTGTCAGGAGGAAGAGGGCGAGCAAGGAGAATCGACCGCGATCCCACCTAATATATGGCTACCGGTCGAAGCTAATGATACGGATGATAATCAACAAACACAAATCAGTCGGGAAGAGTCTCTTAGAACCCAAATAGCAGATGCCCAACGAAAACTAATTGAGTTACAACAGGGAAACCCTCAACCGCAATCAACTGAAAGTAACATCGATTTCTCACCATTAGTTGTTGAATCTCAAGTGAAAATCGCTAAAGCTGACCCGGAGCTTGCGAAACAAGGTTCAAGATGCCAGCGTTTAGATGAAGATACATGGAAAGACATACATTACGCCGATGTCCAGAAACAATTTCAAGCAACTCCCGTATTTACGTCGCTTAAAGTTAACAGCCATTAAGCACTCGCTACTCCGTTTTGGCACAGCGTATCGATCCTCGAGCGATTCGACTGCACGCTTGCAGCTATAAGTCATGGCCTCATACAACAACGGAAATATTTTGAGGAATGTTGTCAAAACCTAAGTCCGGAACATAAAAGCCGAGTCAATAAGGAACTTTTAGGGCCTGACTCTAAATTCAAAAAGACATCAGATGCCCTACTTCAATACACATGTGGAAAGAGATCTGAAATAATTCATCAAAGAAGACAGCTGTACAGAGCTCCTAACAAGGCATTAAACGAAATTCTCCATGACATTCCGCCATCCGATACACACTTATTTTCAGAAAAATCCTTAAGTGAAGTCGTCAAAGACCAAGGAGAATCACACAAAATGTTTCCCCTCAAATCCAGGAAACCCACTAAAACTAAACAAACCTTACCATCCAAAAATTTTCACAACAATAGAAAGAACTTTAGTAACAAAGAAACTTTTCAGGGAAACACACGTAAAGACAATAAAAGAACTACAGAGCCCCAATACAACCAGTCGAACAGCTCCAACAAACGACCGAGCAAATAGCACGGCAAAAAGTTCTGACTCGTTTCAGGCGGGACAACTAGCCAATTACGCCCATGTATGGGAAAGTATGGGAGCACCTCCTACAATTCTATCAATGATTCAAAATTACAGAATACCTTTCTTACAAAAACCACCCTTAATGAAATTAAATACGAAAATACAAGCAAAAGTGACAAACGAAAATCCAGATGTAATATCGACCCAAATATCAGAACTATTAAATTCGTAAGCAGCAATCCCAGTAAAGTACACAAGAGGTGTCCTATCACCAATATTCCTGAGGAAGAAATCGGATGGAAATTACACTCATAGTCAATTTGAAAAACCTCAGAGAGAAACAACTAAGAGTGATTGTGAATTTAAACGACTTTCTGTTGATGCACGAAGATCCGGAGACCTTATCCCAGCAAGGGAGCTTCGCGATAGAACTTTTCGAAAAACTTGGATGGTGCGTGAACCACTCCAAATCTATCTCTATACCAACGCGTTGCGTCGAATACTTAGGAGTGATCTGGGACACGGGGAGAAACCTACCACCAGGAAAGATGGAAGCGTTTCAAGAACACATCACGAAGCTGCTCAAAGTGGGACACTGGAACTGGTGGGATACAAAAAGTATAGCTGGAAAACTGAATTTTGCCTCAGAAGTGGTACCCTTGGGCCGACTACACTGCAGAACCATTCAGAGATCGTCAAAACACCTACCAAAGTTGGACCGTCGCAAAAAAGTACCTATCGATCCAGCTGCCAGACAGGATCTCATATGGTGGACTCAAAACCTACACAAGTCCTCTCGTATTCATCGGAAACCTGCATCAGCCTTCATAACGACAGATGCAGCCGACACTGGCTGGGGAGCACTAATGAACAGCAAGAAACTAAAAGGAAGATGGAACGACAAACAAAAAGCCTGGCACTCCAACCAGAAAGAGCTTTGGGCCCTTTACGAAGTTCTCAGGAGAGAGAAAACTTTCCTAAGAGGTAAATCGATTATTTTCCAATCCGACAACCGGACAACCATAGCTTATATCAACAAACAGGGGGGGACAAAGTCAACTGTCCTACTAAAGACAGCGTCGAAGATACTACACCTGGCTGCGCAACTAAACATCAGTATAACAGCCTGATACCTACCAGGGAAATTGAATGGCATCGCAGACTGTCTGTCAAGGCAAAATGCTCTACCGGAATGGCACTTAAGCGAAGCTATTCTGACCCAAAACTTTCAGAAATTTGGAACTCCACAAGTAGACCTATTTGCTTCAAAACGGTCGGCAGTTGTAAGGAATTATGTATCCGAAGATGTCTCAGACAGGAACAGTCTAGAAACGGATGCCTTCAGTCGAACATGGAATTTCGAACTGGGGTGAATCTTTCCACCGCCAGCGTTAATACCAAGAGTTCTTCGCCATCTCAACAAGTGTTCCGAAACCTACCTGTTTGTAGCCCCGCAGTGGACAAATGCATTCTGGACACCAATGCTGGAAAACAGATCAATAAGCAAACCCCTAAGACTACACAACCTGCGATCTCACCTGACAGACTTACAGACACTAAAACCCCCAAGGGGGATAGACGACATGGTTTTGCAGGTATGGCTTATACAGGCTGGTCCGATATCGTCAACCCCTTGCCTTCAGAACTCAAACATATAATAGAGAATTCTTGGCGTAAATCTACCATCAAAACATATCGACCAGCTTGGGAAAAGTGGGTCGCATGGGCCTTAAAAGAAGGTATCTCTGTAAAAGAACCAAAGGCAATTGATTTGGCACGTTCCCTCGGATTTTTACATACAAATATGAAACTGGCCCCTAACACCATAGCATTACATAAATCAGTAGCAAGCACTTTCACAAACCCTGATGCCACTGCACCAATCGGCTCGCACCCTGTAGTTAAACACATGCTTAAAGGCATTAGTTTAGTAGGAAGACAACGACTTCGCAGGCCTGCCTGGAACATATCTGAACTTAGAAATTGGCTAACACATTATAAAATAAATGAGAACAGCATTTTTCAAGTGAGTCGACATTTCGCCATTCTGTTACTTCTGGCCACAGGCAAAAGAATCCACGATCTAACCCTGTTAGATATAAGTGACGATTTCTTCGAAATTACAGACACGAGCATTAAATTGTGGCCTAAATTTGGCTCAAATACAGATTCCATCTCATACATACAGTCAGAATGGGAAATCACTATCAACGCTGTTAGAAACTTGGACCTAATTACCTGGACTAAACGACTTCTGGAAATATCAGAACCAAAACGGAGAAACAAAGGAATTACAAACCTATTTATAACGACTCGTGGCAAAGTCGCACCGGCATCATCAAGGACAGTTATAGCGGGCTGGATTCGCACTTTGTTCAAAGAAGCCAATATCAATGCTTCTCCAGGCAGCTGTAGAGCAGCCGTTGCTTCCAGCAACTGGCTTCGCGGATATACAAACATAGAAGAAATTATGAAACAGGGCAATTGGCAAACAGCAAAGACATTTTTCAATCACTATTTAAGAACAATTAGCCCTAAACTTGTGATAATTACCGTCCATATAATCAGGCATAAGAATTATTTATTTTCTTTTTTGTTAGTATGATGATTGTTACTATGTTTAAGAACGAATATACCTACTTACTTAAATTACTCTCTTTCTCTTATTTCTATTGTTACACTAGATACAACTCCAACAGTAAATCACATTACGCTCATTCAGCGCCGGCAGATAAAAAACACGTCTCAAGGTGGATCAAGCCTTTAGCACTGGTATGACTGTCCATTGATTCAGAGTAACATATATACCTACTACTACTACAAACGAAACAATTTATCTGTACACACGTCGATGTGTGACTTTTATACTTAGGGTCGCACCGCAGAATTAATTTAACACTTACCTACCTACTAACGAGTTCGACATATTTACGATTAATATCTTTCCATACCGGAAGATTTGCGAGCACTATGACGTAAAAAATATTCTGTTTTTATATGTATTAAATGTTACAGAAAAGTCGGAAACAGCTACATAATATCACTTCACAAATATTTTTTATTATGTCCGTTGTCCATTTCACCATTAGTTCCTTTTACTGATATTATTGAGTCATTTATAATGTAACGCACTAAATTCACTAATTCACTATTGTAATATAGTAATTTGCATATTCGGCGCAAAACTAAACGGTAATTATATGAATAAATTCAATAAAAATAAACAAATGTATATCACGCTTCCACGCACGGCATGTCAAGTTGTCATTGTCAACAGTTTGAACACTGATTGATAACCCCTCTCGCTCTTGTGTATTCTCCCGCCAATGCGAGAGAGCGAGAAGGGTATATATATCAAGATGGTTGCTGGGTAATAACGTGAAATTATATTGTTGCTCTGAGATTGTTTCTTTTCTTACCTGTTTTTATCATTTGAAAATCTATGAAATATACGTTCTTTAGAGTATTGGGTGGATAAACAATTATTATACGCGCACCTTCTCACCATGATGGTTACTATTGGTTGACAGTTCTCAAGACAACACACGTCGCGTATTGCGAGCGGCTAGTAATTAAACCCTGGTTTGGAGCTGTCAAAGGCTCACAAAGTGCGGAGGAGAGGTGCGGGGACGCCAATTTGTGGGAGACGCTGTGAGATTCCATTCTGTTTGACTCTTATGTATTCTGTGCCTTTAGGCTCGGACACCTAAATAGCAGCGTTTTTCCCCCGAAGGGTAAAAAACGCTTATTTAGGTTCCAGCCGTTCGGCTTGATCCACCATAATTTTCAGTGCCTTGCTGGCTTGCAAATTGTACTGACCAATGCACCTCCCGCGCTGAATGAATTTCCTCAACCGAAGTGAAGTTGCTGCGCTTTACGGCCAATGAGGGGGGTGCTGCTATCGGAAAAAAGCTAACGTAGTGACGTCAGAATGTATATGCGTAGTCTCAAGGTGGATCAAGCCGAACGGCTAGAACCTAAATAAGCGTTTTTTACCCTTCGGGGGAAAAACGCTGCTAATTATAATAACTTGACTGTCTAATAATTCACTCTAAATTAAAGGTAAGTAGGTACATAGTACATATTGAACTGAGACACATTTTTATATAAGAATTATTTTACGGCCCTGGATACGAGTTATTTAGCCTATCTCGAGTATTTTGTTTTTTTATTCCAGGGGCCGGGACCCGACCGGAATAAAAAAACGGCCCCCGGCCCGGGGGCCCCTTCCGGTTAGGGGCCTGTGGCAATTTGCCGACTTGCCACCCTGTAGTTACACCACTGTTTTGCATACAATCAGTTTAGTTTCTAGAACAACTTATACATACATTAAAGTAACTTTTTCTCTCACGGAAGGTAGGTTACCTAAAGTTGAGAGGTTGGCTATTATGGAAAGCGCTTTTTTATCGAAATAATCCCATACAAATATGAGAAGCCGAATTTTTTTTTCGTTTTGTGATAATTGTTTTTATGGAAAGTGGTTCAGTATCACGGACAGAACTTGCTCTAAAAATGGTGCAGGTGTTTTAAAAGTACGATGTATAATAGTTACGATTATAGTATATCAAAAGACGTATTATGTATGACGAAATGAATGCAAAATGGAAACAAAAAGCCGGTACCATTACAATTTGTTTTTGGTTTTACGTATTGGTATGGCCGTCTACCTAACTTCAACACACCTCGAGAAAACAATGTAATGATAACATACTCGTAGGTACCTAGGTACATGTAATTAAAATAAGATAAAGATTACCTGTAAAAAGCATATTGCATTGCCATTTGCAGATAACTATCGGGACTAAGTTTTTGAGACTTGATAAAGTTTTTTCCGTATTTATCATAAGTAAAACAATTTAACTCGAGGTTGTCCACTAATCTGAAACAATTGAAAACATAATAAATCATTACCCGAAAAAGTGAATCTTTAGGCGACACTTCGGGTCAGTTCACACCGAGACGCGACGCGACGTGACGAAGCGCGCACTTTTTAGAAATATAGAACTTGTTTACTAGACATAAAGAGTGTGAGCCCGCTGCGCCGCGTAACGCAGCGCTGCGCAGCGCGGCATAGCGGGCTGTCGCTGAAATTATTATATTTTTGTCTAGTAAACAAGTTCTATATTTCTTCCAAAGAGCGCGCTGCGTCGCGTCGGGTCTCGGTGTAACTGACCCTTCTTTTCACTTTCAAAAAGGTCACTTGCATGATTATTACTAAAGGGTCTTTCAACAACGACGGGCCGATGCTGAAATTGAATAAAACAAGCTGTGTGTGAGATAGTAACGTATTTTTTTTTATTCGGAAGACCTATTAATGCCATTATTTATGGAATATGACATCGTTTAAATGTCCGCCGCGGCTTTGAACAGTGGCACGGATCCGAAAGGTCCAATTTTCTATGACTCTGCTGCATAAATCCGGCTAAATCTGAGCGATGGCATGCGTTATGTTGAATTTAAGCATCAGTCGATTGCGGTTTATTGGCATAGACTTGTGACTTCAGGAAAAATCACAAAACAAACGGGTCTAACGGGGTCAAACCGCACGATCTTGGTGGCCAATTCACGTCACCTCTGCGAGAGCTAACCCTTCCCTCAAACCGTTCATGCAGAATTTCCATCGTGTCGTGCGCTGTGTGGCACGAAGCGCCGTCTTGCTGGACCCACATGTCGTTCAATTTAGGCCAAAATAAATTATTTATCATTGACCTGTAGCGCTCGCCGTTGACGGCGATGGCTTTGCCATCGACGTTTTCGAAGAAGTACGGACCGATGATGCCGCCGGACCAAAATCCGCACCAAACAGTCACTTTTTGTGGATGCATTGCCACCTGGCCTCATGTGGGTTTTGGTCGTCCCATATTCGGAAATTTTGCTTGTTGACATAGCCATTCAACCAAAAACGCGCCTCGTCGCTTAAAATGATTCTTCCGGATTTATGCAGCAGTCATAGAAAATTGGACCTCTAGGATCCGTGCCACTGTTTAAAGCCACGGTGGACATTTAAACGATGTCATATTCCATAAATAATGGCATTAATAGGTCTTTCGAATAAAAAAAAATACGTTAATATCTTACACACAGCTTGTTTTATTCAATTTCAACATCGGCCGTCCTTGTTGAAAGAGGCTTTATAACCATCAATCAAAATATTACTATAAGTATATTTGATCATATATTACTATTAGTATACGTGATCAAATATATAGATTAATAATATTTGATCGATGGTGTAACTTATATTATTTAATTTCAGTAAAAAGAAGTTTCAAAAAACATACTTGTCCAAGTTTTCTCCAGCCGTTTTAACCATTTTCTTTACTTCATCATTCACCTGGAATTTCAACTGCTTCGGCTCTTTGGGACTCGCTGATGCAGACTTTGATTTCTTTCCTTGGTCACTGAAATCACAGAGTAATAATATATACTGCGTACAACTTAAATCAAGGTTATTTAATGAAGTCTTGTATTTAAAAAAAAAGTAAGTATGATTTGACATTGCATTATCTTTTATTTTACTGTTACTTCACTTAAAAAATAATTAGACAAAACACTCATTTGTATCCGGGTTCGATGGACAAACACAATTAAACTTACGGGACCTCAAACAAATTGGAGAATGGAACCCAGAGCGAGTTAGGGGACGTGCAATTTAAATAACAGTTGGTTCACCTAATATTATAGTCAGTTAATAACTGTAAATTTTTGAGACCCAAATGTCAAGCGTCGTCTTAAAAAAGAGAACTTAGAATTGAGACCCAAATGTCAAACGTCGTCTTAAAAAAGAGAACTTAGAATTTTATCAAAAGAAAACCAAAAGGAAAAGAAAATCATACATATAATTTATAATATAATCCGTTAGAACAGCTATCGGCTGTCCCTCGGCGGGTGAATGTTCGTACGTTAGGCCGGTCACACCATCAGCGCCAACAATGAACTGTAAATTTTATCTACAATACAATAAAACTACTACAAGTGTATTTATTACAAGATTTACAAGCTATGAATGTACTGTCATGACATGATGCATGATGATTTTTTAAATACATGTTGTAAATTAAAGCAATGATTTTAATTGAAACTGAAAATAATAAACGATTTGGGTAAGTACCTATATATTCTTGAATACTACCCTCTAATTTGCATGTATTTTTTTTTATTGGGTAATATTTTGTTAGCATTTTAGATCGATATCACAAGACGCTAGTAATATCTTGATGTCGATGACAATATAATGAGTTATATAAATTACAACACATTTAATTTCAAGCAGCAGAAGTAAAAATGTAGGTACTTTAAGTAGGTACCTGAACTGTCTTGTCAAACCACCGATTACCACCATTGCTCTTAGATCCCCCTCCGTGTATTGTTTGGCTTGCGGCCACATTTTGTCTTTGATTTTTATTTTCACAATTCCACAGACCAACTGGCGCGTCTAGGCACAAAACCACTATACTCGCCTCCACGTCCGCTAAAGACTCTTCATTTACTTTGTCTGAAATGGGAATAAGGTAGACATGGTCAATGACGTAGGTAATAGAAACAAAACACATCAAGAAATAAGGAATAAGAATTTGAATACGCGCCCTACGCGAATTATACTTTCTCACGTTCTAGCTCATGGTCCGAGAACTGGCACCAATTTTTGGTAGGTATTTGGAGCAAGCTGAAAACTTGTCACATACCTCTCTTATTATACCCCAACACGGAACTGCAAACCTGGCTGGTGAGTAGCGGGGTTAAGGCAAGCCCTAATTTTTTTTTTTTAAATGTATTTGAGGCAATATGCTTTTTTTATATGTTGTAGTTTAATGTTTAAAAAATAAATAAGCCAGACGATTTAGTCGGGGCTTTTTTAAAATTGGCAGGCGGGTGCAAAAATATTTTTCAAAAAAATATAAAAAAGGTATTTGAGGCAACTTGAAATTTGAATAGGGTATTATTTATAATTAAAAAATAAGATTCTCAAAAATACATGTCATTTTTATGGGACTTTCGACCTGCCAGGTCATCTAAATAAATCAAAATAGTGCAAGCGAAACTAGGCCTAGAGTCTAGAGTTGCCGCCGGTTTTTTGATCGTTGTACTCATACACACATACCGGGTATAATTATTTTATCTCAATAAATCTTATTTTGTGATGTTATCGTTTATTAATTGACCGAGCGAGCGATGCATCTTAGTTTCATATAGGGGGGGGTTCATGACTCCCATGACCCCCCCCCCCCCCCCTTGGATCCACCCTTGATAATAGGAGAGGTATGAGGCAAGTTTTCAGCTTGCCTCAAATACCTATCCAAAAATTGGTGCCAGCTCTCGATCTATCAGAAATAGAATGTGCCATAACGTTCCAGAAATTCTGGGGGCCCGTGTAGCTCAGAGGCCCCGTTCATTGATACAGCTCATACAGCCAATACAGCGGTAGGTAGTTGTTTGCCCCATCTTTGCGTTTAGCTAATTATCACAGTCATTTTGACGCCACACAGTAAACACACAGATATCTGTGTAGCAGACAGTATAGACAGAGAAAATATAGTAAGTAAAGTACCATCGACACGAAAAGATGAATCAGACAGTATGCAAACATCGCAACGTAAATAAAAGCCTTTGCGGACGAACAACAAATGTACGTACCTTTTCCAAGCAGTCGGTAAGCCTCCGCCCATGCATCTCTGTTTTCGGATGTTAGTAAACCAATTGGAGTATCTGAGGGCTCCTTTGACAATTCAATAACGTTTTGGAGTTGTCGCTCAATTTGTTCTTCGCTTAACATAATATTATCACTTCCCCATAGATCTACATGAAAAATCTAAAATAATATATATTTTATTTATACGGTCAACACATAAAGAATCGATTCAGATTCTCGCCCATTCCCACGTCCCGCTTTTACGCTCTGCGCGGTAAGAGAAGCAGCTGGTACACACGGCAAAATAGTTCGGTTTCCAGGTCACACAACTACATTTCCCTGTGTGCGCTGCAACACTGTGTAGACAAATGATTGCTGTCCAATCAGCATACAGTTTTATCTATGTTGTGCTTATTATACGTAACACACATATACATTTTGTGTCAATAATATCGTAAACGCGTAAGCTATTACAATACAAACCAATATTTTAGCCGTCATTACAACCGCAAACGTAGCCCAGTGGATAAGGCATTCAACTCTTATCTGGAAGTTCCATGATCGAATCTCACCGATTGAGATGTGAATGTTTTGTGCAATGTTTTTATTTGAGTTAAACTTAAAATATTGCGATATTCGTTCTTATTCAACAGCCGATAAATAAGAGCATATTTATCCATTACGGGGAAGATAAAGTCAAGGTTCACAAAAACCAAAAGCTACAACACATTTAGCAAGATACAAAAATTATAAAATCAGCTCTCATTGCAAACCATCGTTCCTTACGTTACTCAGTTCTTTAAATTATTAGTAATAATATCTATACTACCCTCTTTTATTTGATGATATGATACTTAGTGATTGTAAGGCATGCATTGTTTCATTGCACTGGCGTTGTCTCAGTTTAAAGAATAATATCACTTTGTTTGAAGAACATGTTTCTACAATTATTTTGTTTCACTAAGTTAATTGTGATGGATGTTATCTAATTATGTGAATGGACACTATAAAATCATAATTAATGTTAATTATGATTTTATAGTATTAATTATACTGTGATCAGTGAAATTGTGACGTGGTTAATTATCGGTAAGGGTATCGGTCATTCACTTAAAATTGTAATAAAACATTTGTTATTTTATTTACAGAGACGAACTGTTAAATTCAAGAGATATTGTAAAGCAAATTTGGCCCTATTGATCTCGACAAGCAAACCAGATAATAAAGAACTACAGATCATCTTATCAGAAATATGTGAAAATCTTGAATTCATCGAGGTCTTTTTGAAGACCAGGCCTAATAACAAATATTTTAAATATTTCACTCACGCAGTGGATCTACGAGTATATACTGCTATCAAATGTTGGAAGCTGGCTAAAAGGACCAATAAAAAATTTGAATAATATTATTAGTTACTTCAAAATATATTTACTATTTGATTTTGTTTATTTTAATGTAAAAAATTTCTAGTCTGATAAAAATGGAAGTTTATTGTGATGAAAATAAATAAATATTTTTTAAATTACGTGTGGCTTCATATAAGTTTGCTTTAAATTAACCACACGATTGGTTTATTTTTAGTTAGTGATCATTTTCTTATGTAAGAATAAAATAAGAGTTTAATATATTATTTTTATATTTCGAAAGGATTATTATTGTAAATATTGTAATGTGAATATGATGAGGTTTTGCGTGAGAGATGTTTATTGTTATAGTAATTGTAACATGTTTATTTTCTCACTAAAACAGACGCATATACTTAGTCAAAAAATTACGTCCATTTTTATCAGAATATTAAAGATTTTGGTTTAAAGATAATAAAAAAATTTACATGAAATATCGGTTTTACACCTAATTTAATAATGATTACAGTTTCAATATGACTTCTTTGTTCTTTGTTGTTTGTATAATCTTCACAAAACACTCGAAATAATAAATTATTTTTATATGAATGAGCTGTTTTTATATTTTTCCTATTTTTTATTATAATATGTTAATTTCCAATTATGATATGAAAAAAACAGCTTACAGTAAAAAAAAGTCAAGCTGTTCCTGATTTGAACCCGGTGCCTCAAGAGCACTAGATGTATAACGGCCAGCCTTAACCACTGCACTGCGCATGCTTATTACGAATTTATGAAATAAGTGATCATGTTATAGCACTATGAGTATTCATAACATTTAAGCATTACGAGTTACATTTACCAATACATCTGTACATTGTTTTGATAGGACGACAACACGGTAACAATAGTGTGTCATAGATAGATATTAAGTTGGTGTGCTCGGGCGACACGCACAAAAAATAAATAGGGTGGAAACCGCATTATTTTGCTGTGTGTATATTCTAGTAGAATGTACCAGCTGCTTCTTTTCTCCCAGCCCAGTATGGAGAAACTTTTATCAGGTCTAACAAGTTCTTAGAACTTAACGACTGTCATCTAGTAAAAACAACCAGGACGGGACTTCCAAAACATTCTGCATATTTTTTATTGATTTCATTGCATGTGTTCTCTTTTGAAGGTGACACAAATATGCAAATAAAGCCCATCATGTACTCGTAAATAATCCGATTTTTGAACTAATGCAACACAAAAAACTGTGAAATCATTAATTAAAGATACATTCTTACGTGATTATTGTGGATAACGGTAACGTGTTTACTGTCATTATAGGACAATTTATCTCTATTTTTAACTGGAATTCTGCATGTGCCGAATATTTTTTTATATTGAGCCATATCCAGTGGACTCTTACCCATCATTTCAGTTGGGATTTTGTCACTGGAATAAAAGAAATCACATAAAATTAAAGAAAGTAACTTATTAGTAATAGTATTAGTAACTTATGTTCTCAGCACAGCTCAGGCACGTAAGTTGCTTTTGACGACAGCCACGCGCGCGTACGTAATGTCTCTCACAAGTGATGATAAACAAAACCTCAGGTCACATTGATTGATCAGCGAATCTTGCAATCGAAATCTTTATGTAACTAGGTTACTACCCTAGGTGTGTAATATTGGCGTACTCGTACCTGCTATAAAATCATTTAAGTACTTACTTATCTATTAAAAATTTATATTCAAGTGCAGCTAATAATGTCTTTGCTGCATATTTCAATTGATCTGTTTGTTTGTTGAATTTACGAAAAGGGAATACTAATCCAGGACTTGAAAACACGACAACTGGATCTCTATACTCCAAATAAGCAGTGTTCAGCCACCACTCTTCCAACCAGTTCAAATGTTGCCCTGCTCGTTTTTCCAGTAGAGCCTGAAAATATGTGCTAGGATATAATTACTATGACTAGATTTCACAAGAGCGTTTGATGCAATAAATGTTATATTGCTAATGCCCTAGCTACGACTTTAACTGTCATACTGTAAAATAATTTATCAGATATCTTACAGATCTGATAGCACAGCGTAAAGTCGCTTCCTCATAGATGTTCTCCCATAGAGGAAGTGCAGCGAAAGAGAAATTTTCTAATATATTTTTTTCTTATATCTTTAATAAAGTGCAGTGCCTAAATATTTGCGGGTAGTAAGTATTTGTTATCACCGACTAGTAATATACTACGTACAAGTTACCAAAGATTGGAATTACCCTCAGTAATGTCATGATCATGAGTCATGCATGCATAACACAACATATAAATAAGGTGTCCCATAAGGCTCTATATTGGGGCCAATACTGACACAGATCTGTATATACCACTAAATAAAGAAAGTCCTTCAATTTGTATGAAAACCTGGCGTGCCAATTTTCAATACAAACATTTAATAAAAAATTTACTTACAAACGGAAGGAAACTTTTTTATTACTTCCTCCATTGTTTTTCGACGACAAGTTTCTATGGCTCAAAATGGCAGATTTAAGTATTTTACAGTAGAGAATATGCCCAATCTAATTAATTAACATACAAGACATTAAAGTGACGATCCTAAATGAAGTCAACTTGACATCAGATTGACACGCAAATTCATACAGATTCTGTTTTTTATAAAAAAAAATTCAATATGCCACTAGTGAGTAAGTAATTAGGTATTACTTTATTGTACACAAAGATTTAAAAAAAAATACACAATATGAATAAATATACATTATTATGTACAATGGGCGGTCTTATCTCCAAAAGCGATTTCTTCCAGACAACTGATGGATGGATAGAATATAAAGATACATTAGCAGATGGGGTGTACATGACTAAAATACAATACTTACTAGGCAGGCTCTCATCAAGTAAACCTTTGGGGATAAGAAAGTAGTTCATGCTGGTTTGAGACTTTGGGACCTTGACCTTTGCATTAAAGTATTATATCGCCTTTTCATAATACTGTATAATAGAAGGTATGTAAAGTAGTCACTTATATTAAGTATAAAACAAATAGTTACTTACTTGTAACTTTTGCCCCACTCCTCCTTCAGAAGCAAAACCTTGAACAAGCTTTGTGGTAACAGCAAATTCCTGGTCAGTTAAATGTGGCTTCACGGATTTCAAATACTTTTGCAACGTATCACCAAGTTTTGGAACAGGTAGTCTTGGTAAATTCTGTTTGTTGACTAGAGGACTTGCTGATGCATAATTGCAGGATAGTTGGAAGGAACTAGCATATGGCTCAAGAAATATACTTCTATAACCTCCCTGTAAATTAGAAATAACCATATTAATATAATATCATATTATAGCTATTTATTAAGGCAATAAGTGTGTACCTACTTGAATGTATTTTATTGATCATTAATTATTTAGGTACTTACCATTTTTTGTATTCCACGCATCATCATATTATCCTGTAAAAAAAAATAATTAAATAATGCAAAATTTATTTTCAGTATGATTAAAGAGCAGAAAGCAGCAGCATACAAATAGAAAGTAGTATTGGTATGAGTGCTAATGTGGCCTACACTCCATACTTAAACCTTGTTTCCAATGGTGAAACTTAATAGCTAAGCTTTTCCCGCCAACAATATATATTTATTTATAGTTTAATTATGTACATATAAAATAACATAATGTTCTTACATACATATAATTTCCCAAATACCTACCACCAAAAATATTTGCCTGTTTCTATTGTATATGTATGCCATTATTTTAATAATTTGAACATACAACTTACGTTTTTATCGAAAGTGGACTTTGATACTCTGCTATTGATAGACATTAGCAAATTAAAATAGTGCAAAGGTAACAAATCAGGTGAAAGTTGTTTGACAGAACCACAAAAACCGGCTTGCTGAACCTCTACCATCAGCCAATATGTGGCCAATATACAAGTCAATGCCAACAGCCCATTCGTTTTGGATGGATATGATCGTGATATGATCAAATCGTCGTCACGTCGTATCTATTAGGTATATTAGATTATCATTACTATCTACTTTCTATCTAAATATTCGAAGGTTTCTGTGTACTTATAGGTACCTTGATAAGGTACAAAAAGTTCGAAGGTTCGGGTTCTTTCTACCTTTCAAGGCTTGTGATCAGATCAAGGCGTACGTAGGTTCGATCGCCAACGCCACTGCACTAGAGGAGTATAGTATTCGTTGACTGCACCACAGCACTATTTTACTCTTGAGTGTTTTAATCAACTGACTGCAATGCACAAACTATATAGGGATCACGGATCTGCAATGCAATAAATAGCCTTACATATGTACCTATACCTACCCAATACTTCTAAATAACATTTATGTTGTATTTATGTACCTTGTTATGTACCTACATATTTAACCTATACCAACCTATACATACAGCTTTGCCACCAGTACATATCTAATCTAACTAATTTGTGGCCACCCACCAGCCCTGTTACGGTACGGGCCTTTGAAAACTACCTACGAGGGATAAAAAATTTACAACAATGTTGCTGTATGGGCATTTTCACAGATCTGTATATACTAGATAAATAAAATCTTTCAATTTGTATGGGACAATGAATATGGAATCTTATGGAAGTGACATACCTACAAAAAAGTGTGGCCGGCGCCATATTGAGACGAACTAAACATAGAGTAATATAAGTTTGGAAAATCCAAAAGTGCACGCCTCATAATCTCATTTTTCACAATTAAATTGAAATTACGATTAAACTACATTGGATTAGACCGTGATCTTCGAAAGGACTTAGTTTTGGATAATACTGAAGCGTATAAAAAAAATAATGGACTTGATCAGATAAGTTTTTCGGGAGTTATCGTGACCACGCCAGTTTCAATACATACAGACACACGGACGTCTACAAAATGATTTAATTAAACATTGTTTTTATTTATTTAAAAGGCAAAATGTCTTTTAAAAATGTCATAAGTGTTGAAACTAGTATTTTTCCTTGACATTTATGTGTAAATATTATTGTACAAGTGCGATAGAAAATAAATAGAGACACATTTAGTTAAAAAAATCACTTGATTTTTGTAAGGCGAGAGTAGAGCACTACCTCATGCGCTTCGCTTATGAGGCGTGCAATTGTATATACTAAAATAGATAAGAAACTAAAGCTTTAACATAAGATCAAACCAGTGGCGCCATCTGGTAACATGCTTTCGCAACACCAAAGGACAAACAGATGAAATAAAACGGTGCAAAAATTACTCCGTGAGCTGGGACTTGAACTCGCGATCTCGGTTTAAATACGCCTACGTTCTATAGCCTAAACAACTGAACTTTTAAGTGATTAACCGAGCATGTCGAATTTATCCATCATTTAATATTTCTATCAAATAAAAAAATGGTGTAAAAAATATACTGCGCGAGTGGGACTTGAACTCGCAACGTTGCTCTTATTTAACCATGCTCTAATCAACTGAGCTATCACGTGTTCTACCTCGTATGGCGAATTTCTTCACCATTTGATATTTCTATTCTATAACACGCATTAGAAGTTAGGTCAGCTGATTATAGATAGATAGATACGACCTCCGTGGAGTAATGGTTAGCACGCTAGACCGCTAATCCGGAGGTTCTGGGATCGATCCCCAGCCAGGACAAGTTGGAAAATGGCCTTTTTCAAATTGTCCTGGGTCTTGGGTGTTTATCTATATATGTATTTATCATAAAATATAGTATCGTTGAGTTAGTATCCCATAACACAAGTTTAAAAAAAAACTTACTTTGGGGCTAGCTTAATCAGTGTAATTTGTCTCTATATAAAAAAAAAAAAAAATACTTTCTTTGTGTTACTGAGGCACACACATAATATAAATAAATTAACACTAAATATAAACAATATACGTGACTAGGTGGCGTTTTATTGATTTTTTTTATCAAAATTCTGCAATGTTCTAAGTTTCATAGGCATAGAACTAAAAATGGCGGACTGTAGTGCTTCCTAGAAAGACAAGTTTGTCCTTCTATCGATATCGATAAATAAAATTGACAGTAATTTTAAATTTGGTATCAGAGTTGAGTTATTCGTGAAGTTTAATGCGGTGGCTACACGCACAAACTTTACACGGATCTAAGGATAGGCTACATGGTTGTCAACGGGTGATGTCAGTCGATGTTGACGGACGTTTCCAAAGTCTATATCCGTCTTATCTTATTATAAAACACAGACTAACTTTTAGGATTTGGTTAAACCATGACCCAAATGAAGTTGACATTCCATTAGATATGCTTAGGTGAAATGTCATTGGAAAATCTGAACAAATATTCTACCACAGAATTAATATACCTATGTATTACATAGTACATAATAAATGTTCATAATTATTCATTAAGATAATAAAAATTCGTTGCAAAGTAGAAGTCTTTCGTACAAATGGCGAACATAATGCTCTTAAGGCATTCTCTAAACTAAAAAATTAGGACAAAGTAGAAAATTTGTTGATATAGTCGTTTTCAGATTACGCTATAAGATTATTCTTTGATTGATAAGTACCTGTCCTACAAATATTATAAATGCGAAATTACGGTTATTTTTTGTTATATAATCGGTTAAAAAGGGCTGATCGGAATTAGATGAATTTTGTAACCTAAATTAAAATAAAGGATACTTTTTATCCAGAAAATCAACCCCTTAGATGTAAATCGGGGGCAAACACTTATGTTAAATGAAACAACAATCATAATTATTTACATGTATTTATCAGTACAAAATATAATTGCTTATTATTAATAATATATTAATAGTAAAAAACATTTTTAAAAACAAGCTTTCATTTAAATGCTAAATCTAAAACATAAGAAAACTTTAAAATAATTTAGATATACTATTTATACTTCTTTAATAGTTCTAAATACTTAATATTAATACTATTAAATATATTTATGATAAATTATAACACTATTAATAAAAAGGGACCTTTTGGTGAAACCGTAATGGTATTGCATCATCTCGCAGGCTAACGACATCCAAAGTTCTGTTGAATGCACTCATTAAAAAGCAAATGAATATCTCCTTCACATTTGGTCGTATATTTCGTTTCCGATTGCTCCTAACCATTTTTTTTTCTCCGATATTCACTTTTTGGTAACCTTGAAAAAAGAAATATATAGATAACCTCACAACAACCGCTTTCACGACTCATAATTTTATTTTAAGGTCTTTAAGGTCTGTAATTTATATAAAAGTCTGTAACATTGTATTTTTCTTTGTTGGGGATTATCTCATCAGTCATCAAACAATTCAAAAAATTCTTTAGCTTTTGCTACATCATTGAAAACAATATTTACAAAAAGTTTCACATTATGATGTACGTGAACAGAGAACAGAGTACTCACTGTCGAATATTTGGATTTATTGCCCTAACATAACATTTCTTATCGATATACTAAACACATCCCTAGCCGTCAAAATAACTTTATTTTAATATCGAAAATAAAGACTTATTCTATTCCAATTTATCACTAATCGTATTATTTGGGTGGATAATTATTAAAAACTTTAATACTTATTAATACTTTAATATTTGTTAGTATTAAATCATTTAATACCAACAAATATTTTAGTTGAAATGTAAACTTACAGATGCAACAAAAAACTCTTTTGGTTTTCCTTGTTTTTTCGTTCCACATCCAACAATACTGCAGTTAGGCATTATGTCCTTTCTTGTCCTTAACTAATTATGCACTTTTTACCACGAATGTTGTTCGAAATCTCTGTTTATTCTCTGATTTATTAAATTTCCTTAAGGCTTTGATATTTCGTGTACCGTAGAAAAGCCGAACTAAACATGGCGGACCGGCCACAGTAGGTATTCAAACGTACGTCAAAATGAAAAATTTTGCCATAGCAGCACGAACTGACGTATTGTTATCTTTTTTTACATATAAGAAAATACATTAGTTAGAATGTGACAACATTGTTTTTACTATTTCTGTATCGAAATGTATGATATTTCTATAACTGACGGTATGTATAGAACAATATGCCGTGTCCACTCTTTTATACGTCATTGGTATGGGAACCAACAGTGCCAATTTTGAATTGTCAAATGTAATGTCAAAGGTGACATTTAGTGATGAGAACATTCTGTTCGCGCTATATCGATTCAAAGACACCAACCAAGTGAATGAAAATGAATTAAAATTCGATTTTCAGTCGATTAAACAATCACGATTATTAGATCCTTCTCGCCGTTTGCCCCTCTGTATGTATGTGCACTTAGAACTACGCAATGGATTTTAATGCGATTTAAATTCAGAGATAATAATAATAAAATAATAATAAATATATATATATATATAGGGACAAATCACACTGATTGAGCTAGCCCCAAAGTAAGTTCGAGACTTGTGTTATGGGATACTAACTCAACGATACTATATTTTATAACAAATACATATATAGATAAACATCCGAGATAGAGATAGACAGACCGAGCGCACGAATACCAAATTAAAATAGTTCAGGGGCAATTACATATTTTGTCGCTGTGTTGTGCCTTATACCGGTTGACTGGTAAATTACATATCACGTTTCATACTTATTGACATTGTTTACGCAATGGCAACCCCACCGCAGTGGAGCCCCCTGACGGAAGGAAGAGTAAGAACCTCGCAACCATCCCCCCATCTTCATCACGTGACGGGCGGTTATTGACGTTCAACCAATAAGCTCGGTTTACCACGATTTTGTACATATACCATTGGTCGAAATTGTTCCCACCACCTCTATCCCTGATATATGTAAAATTCAAAATCAAAAATATACTCGTCATCAAACTTCCCATCAGACAACTGCATTTTTATTTCTTTCAAAAATCACCACCATTAACGGCAGATCAATAAATATCAAAAAGTATCTACACGCGCCGATACAGACATCATAAATCATGATTACTATGTAACGACAAAAATACAACAGGTGCGCGGGCTTTTCGCTTTTCAGCACGAGCCAAAGGGTACCAAAGGTACCGCCGCCTTATTGGCTCGTTATTTGTAACCGCTTAAAATCGCGCGCAGCGCGGATGTCCACACTTTTTGTTTTTATTAGATAATTTGGTCAACTTTGAAGAACCTATTTTTTATACAGGCTGACTTTTAAACAACCAGCTAAATTTTTGGAGCAATTTCCGTCCATGATACTCAACTACTTTCCATAAAAACAATTAACGAAAAACTAAAATAAGCAATCGCCTTTTCATACAAATCAGCGCTCAGTCAAACGGATTTTCCATGGACGAACGAAAAATTTTCATGAATTTTTAAAAACTTTTTTTATACAAAGTAGTTCGGTATCGGTTCGAGCAAATCGAGTACAGAGTGCACTGAGTGTACAAAATTAATGAAGAAAGTACAGTGCTCGATTTTTTCAATCGAGGTATAACTACGTAAGTACTGGTTCTTATTCTGTGGTATAACCTTAGACTTTTGAGCAAAATGGGGGTATAAGTTTCAGCAATTACTTGTGTACCCTTCGTCCTAGGAGGTCTAGGAATCTGATGTCTACGTATTCGTCTTGTGAAGGCGTAGTTTAATTGGTATAGTTAAGTTATGAAATACTCTGTCTTCTGTGATTTTGTGAATTTTAAGAATCTAAATCCGTTCATGTATAACGCTAAAGCAATCTTTTTCCTGTTTTCCCTCCTCCACTCCCTCTTTTTTGCAACATTTTGTATAGAATTAAGTCCTTACGCTCGACCACGAATATGCGCGACAGCGACGTCACTGTCGCGTATATTCGTGGCCGAGTGGTTAGTATGCCTCTCAAGACTGAAATCCGTCGATAAATAATGCTATTGCAAACTTCTCACAATTCTTCCCCTTATTTTCCCCCGAATCAAAAATCGCGATTGACTTAATAGTTTAAATAAATCAAGGAACTTGCGTGCCAATTTTCGTCAAAATCAGTCGAAACATGCGATCTGTAGACGAGAACAGACAGACAAAATAATTTTTCGACTAATCTTGAAACTGAGACGCTTCGCTCGCTCGGTCAGTAAATGTTATTTTCTACAAATGTATTACAAACCCCTTAAGCCAAAATATCTCAAAGCAAACATTAGGTACCTCTCAAATCAATGTTTCCCTAATCGATTTAGAGTCATAACATAATACAACACTTTTGTTAAAATAATGCTTCATTTGAACGACTAATGACAAGTGTATGACAACGAATGAATGAGAAAGTATCTAATCGTTTTATTTTCATTGCGTGTTATAAATACTAGGACATCAAATTTTGTTACTAATGTAAGCAATGGATTATGAATATGCGATATTTACTCAGTCAGCAGTTTTCAGTATAAAAGTTAAACAAAACATGAAATAATTGATTTAAAAATAAATTGAATACTATTTAATAAGAAACTTACTTACGGATGAAAGGAAACTTTTTCTTTACGTCCTCCAACATTTGTTGGCGTGTTTCTGCAGCTCAAAATTGCACAAATAGGCATTTTTCTGCAGAGCGAGTTGTACACGCAAGTACATTCATAGGCTGTGTCTATCTTGATCCATGGTCTGTGGGCATTTTCATTTTAAATGGCGCAAGTTTCAAAAATTTTTTTTTTGGTTTACTTTAGATTTTAAGCCAAAAAAACTTCAGTTTAAAAAGTCTAAAACCATAGCCATGTCGACTTCGTCATAAGACCGTACCACCAGTCTATAGGTCTCTGCCAATCTCCTTTGCTGTGTTGCGTTGCGAACTGTGCTAATGAGTTATTAATTATCTTGTCAGAAAACGTTAAGTTGAACAGCTGTTCCTCCGTTTTTTGGAAGTTCCGAGAAAAAATACGCCTGTGAGCCTGTGTGTGACTGTGATGCTTAGTAAGTGAGAAAAGACTCGTAATTAGTGCCATAAATAATGTCAGATAAAGGAAACAGGCAGAAATGTGTTAAGTGCGGCTATAGAAAATGGCATCAAAGTTCATCAACTGTTCCGTGTTTTGAAGCCGGGAAAAAGAAACCTATTGTCGCTCGTCATGTCATGAATAGTCAACAGTGTTTTTTTAAATTATTTAAACATTTTATTAATAAATCCTTGTCAGTAATTCTTATTTGTTTTATTTCTTATGTTAGATACCTACATATATAATAATAAATTAAACTCCTACCACGGCATATATAGGTTTATTACCTATCTACCTACTACGACAAAAGTGCCGTTCTCATTGGTTTCTTTAATTCTTGGGAGCCAATCTTTAAGCGTGGGATAATTAACTGACCAATGAAATATAAAAATAATAAAAATGTCATCTGCATTTTGTCTCCACTTTCATTGTTTGCAGTTGTTATTATTTACCGAATAGGAGTAAAATTGTTCTGCGCCACCTACCTATTGTTAACTGTCAACACAGTGTTGCCATATTAAAAATTAAAAAATTTCCTAAATGTAATTGCACACTCGTCAGCGAGGTGGCTGGCTGGCTGGCGAACGAGAAGCTCTCTACCGAACGTACACAAAACAAAACAGATGACATTGACAACTACATGACAAGTCAAGTACGGAGGTACCTATAAATCCTATAATATACCTATACCTACATTTACATCAAGTGACGTAGAATTTAGCTAAAAAAAAGAAGGCTTCCTTTGTTGAAATATTTTGCAAGTTAAAATGAACAACAGGGAATAGATAGATACATCCGAAAAGTTTAGTCAAACGTGTTTCAGGACTTTCAGGCCTTGTTTTATTACTACCATTATTTTGACGTATTTCTGTATTTGTTGAAAAAAGGAACTCCATAACTGGTCAGTACTCCCCTTTTGTTATAATTTGATGACTGTCGTGCATTTTGATTTTAGTGAAGTGTCGTGTCGTTCATAATGTTACGCTTCGTTCATCTATACGATAGTTTAGCACCGTTTTTATTAATTTACACTAAAGTAATCTAGTTTTGCATGACAATAATTCAGCAAATTCGAAGAGATCTATTAGTAAATCGTGCTTGTTGGGTAGGTTACTACAATTCAACCGAGATGACTCAGAATCATAACAATATAAATGTGTATTATTTCTTCTTAAAACGGCAGTATATTTATTGTTTTTATACTGAAGATGATTATAGTGTTGTAAAATTGAGCTCAGAGCATCGAGCGACGAGCCGACGTTTTGAGCTTCAAGACGAGTGTTGAGAGATTTTATCACATAATGCCAAAAATGGAGAATTGTGCAACCTGAATTAATTGTCAAGTAGAGGTGGTGGGATTTACTGTGCTGGGATATTAACACTCAAATCAGAAATAATGTAAAAGAAAGAAGGGATGGGAGGAGTGGATGTAAGCCTACCCCTAGCTACGATTTCTATTACAAGATCTATAACTATACTTTTAAATAGAAAAGGAACTGAACTATGTATTAATTTTACTTTGAATTCACTGTGGTAGGTATATAGAATATAGATCATAATAAGATAAGGTGCATGAATGTTGGATTCATGCACCTTATCTTATTCAATAATGATATTGATGATTAAGTAATATTATTGAAAAGAATAATTAAAAATCAAACCAACTTACCAAGTGAAGTTTGATGATAATTGTATGAACAGATTTATTCGAAGCGATTTATGGTTTACATATAGTATAGTTGCATTGCCACATATTAGCCTTGCACAGTACCTATTTTAGAGAGGGTAGTTATAAGAAAAATAAAAATATTGTGTCATCCCGCCCTGTCATCCCCACTCCCCCACCATTGTTCTTACTGTATGTAGTACCCCATAGAAATACAAAGTATCACTCCCATAGAAATACAAAATACACCTACAAAATATTTCCAACAAGAAAATTAAAAAACTGTGCGTAAGGATTGAAACTACATCAAGTAGAAGCTCCGGACCGGTTCAGTCCGTCTCTGTCACAAACTCTTAGCAGGACAGAGACACGTGACCCGTGACGGTTTTTGCTATCTCTATTGCACATAGGGTTTGTGACAAAGACGGACTGAACCCGTCCGGGGCGTCTGCTTAAAGTAGTTTAAAGCCTAGGACCGTCTTAGAGTCGATATTGCTTCGTAGTGCGTGCGATCCGCGGTTTCGCTGCCTAGGCTGTGTGTACCACAGAACAACAAAGTGTGTACAGACCAAGTATCAAGAGAGATATACTGATCTGTGGCCATGTGCTATCAGCTGCCTAGTTATTTTAATATTTTGCCTTGCCATGCCGCAAGGCATGATGAGATGCATCTGTCGCAGGCAAATTCGATTGGCCGCCCTAGGTCCGGATGTTAGGGGAAATTCAACACTGGACGTATCGTCTTAAATTAGTTTGTACGTAAAAAGATGCATAACTTGGAAAAAATAACGGAACCCGTTTCAATAAAATTCAATTATTTTCACATTCACCTATATTTTCAGTTTCAGCAAAATGACGTCTGGACCATATAACTACTCCTACATATTCAAGTATATCATTATCGGAGATATGGGTGTCGGGAAATCTTGTCTATTGCATCAATTTACTGATAAAAAATGTAAGTAATGTAAGTTTTCATATTATGACGATTACACATTGACAACCTCGGTGGTGTAATGGTCAAAACGCTAGTCCGCCAATCCGGACGTTCTGGGTTCGATCCCCAGCCAGGGCAAGTTGGAAAAATGGCCTTTTTAAAATTGTCCTGGGTCTTGGGTGTTTATCTATATATGTATGTATGTAGTTATTATAAAATATAATATCGTTTAGTTAGTATCCCATAACACAAGTTTAGGCTAGCTCAATCAGTGTGATTTGTTCTTATACATTTATTTATTATTTATGTTACATTTTGGTTGGTATTCACTTCATTGAACACTTGGTCTAACCTATATCATTGTAGCGAACTACTAATTATTTTCAAAATGAGTGTTGTCTATAAATAACAAGTCTCCAGTGATAGTTGTATTAAATTCTGAATAGATACATAAAATATTATATTTTTTTTAGTTATGGCCGATTGTCCCCATACAATAGGAGTTGAATTTGGGACTCGAATTATAGAAGTAGCTGGACAGAAAATTAAACTTCAAATTTGGGATACAGCCGGACAGGAAAGATTTAGAGCTGTGACACGATCATATTACAGGGGTGCTGCAGGTGCACTTATGGTGTATGACATAACACGAAGGTAATACCGCCTTATTATATTTTGCAAGAAGTTAAAGCACATCCGCCATTGAGCATGCCAATTAATGTACCATATAGTTCAGTAATTCTAGCTTAAAAAATGGCAAAATTAATGTAGTCGTTTTTTTTATCAGGATATGTTATTTGCAGGCCCAAATTAAATTTTATCTACTCTCCCTTCCCCTCCCAGGTACGCGTCACCCCCCCGCGCCCCCGAAAGAGTCCCGAATTGCGGTTTTTACCAGTTTTAAAGAAAACCCTACACAATACATGAAAAGTGTGTAAGAACGAAATAATCTTTGATAAATGAACTATCAAACTTCCATATGTACAAAAGCAATATCACTTATAGTTTCCGTACAATCTGCCTCGATATATATAAAATTTTTATCATTCGTCATATATTTTACTAAAAAAAATAAAAACACTTTACCGCCAAGATAAGTATGACTGTTGATAACTATAGCAAACAATAGAATATGTTCTTTAAAAAGAGGTATTATTTATTTTGAAACTCTTTCATTTAACGTTGCTATTTGAAGATATCATTTATTTGGAATTTAAATAATTGTACTGGTTTAATAATTTTAATTTAAAAAAAAATTATAAATTTTGTATGTATAAATAATTATACTAATTATTTTCAATATGGAAAGCAATAATATGATGACTGAGGAACAGAAAGGATGCCGCAGATTTTATATGGGCTGTAAGGAACAGTTAACGATAGATTCAGTTATTCTAAAATATGTACAATCTGGCAAGAAAGATTTACATGGCGCATACATCGACTATAAGAAAGCCTATGATAGTATACCCCACTCGTGGTTATTAGAAATACTTCATATTTAAAAATTAAAATAAACCCATTAATTATTAACTTCCTTAGATCTGCAATGGCTAACTGGACTACATCACTAATTCTGAACGCTGGAGAAACAACCCTAAACTCACCTGAAATCCCTATTAAGAGAGGAATCTTTCAAGGAGATTCTTTAAGTCCTCTCTGGTTTTGTCTAGCCCTAAATCCGTTATCCCGGGAATTGAATGACTCAGATTCTGGTTTGAAACTGAAAAACAATAGAAATGATCTGACACAAACGCAAGTAACTCATCTCTTATATATGGACGATTTAAAATTATATTCAGATTCAGATGCCAATGTTTCAAAACTACTAGATATCACACGTAATTTTTCAGCTACCATAAAAATGGATTTTGCGCTAGACAAATGCAGAAAAATTAATATTAAGAAAGGTAAAATAGTAAGTGGAAATTACCAACTCAACGAGTAAGAACACATATCAGCCATGACTAGTGATGAACTTTATAAATACTTGGGATGCAAACAGGCAAAATCAATAGAGCAGAGACAAGTTAAAGAACAGCTGAGAAAGTATTTTATCCAAAGAACTCATAAGTTATACAAGGCACATTTAAATAGCAAAAATCTATTTAAAGCAATAAATACCTATGCAATTCCCATGCTCACATGCTCTTTTGGTGTCATAAAATGGTCGAAATCTGAAATTAGATCCTTAGAGATAAAAGTAAGAACTATGTTAACATATTATAGGTACCATCAGCCAAAGTCTGCAATAGAGCGTTTTACAATATCTAGGCAGGGGTTTAATTGATATTACTCATTTACATACAAAACAAATAGTTTAAAAAAGTTCTTTATCAATAAGAAAGCTTCCAGTCCATTACATAACACAATTTGTATGCTAGATAAAAAATGTACACCATTAAATCTTGCAGACGAAACAGTAGAACAGTTAGACACGCGTAAATTATACAGGAAAAATTTGATAGATGGCAACAAAAGGAATTACACGGAAGACACTTAAAAGATCTTAAACAACAACACATTGACAAAGAAGCGTCCAATAAATGGTTGAGCACTAGATATTTGTTCCCGGAAACGGAAGGTTTTCTTATTGCTATTCAGGACCATGTTATACACACAAAAAACTATAGAAAATATATAATAAAAGATGGCACCATGACTAGTGATCTTTGCAGGAAATGCCATAATAAACCGGAAACCATACAGCATATTACAGGCGCATGCATTACATTAACACAAAATGACTACACACACAACAACCAATTAGTTAATATTATTCACCAAAAACTGGCATTAAAGCACAACCTCTTAAACGACACAACTACCCCGTATTACAAATATAATCCTCATTCTGTTTCAGAAAATGATACTCATAAACTTTACTGCGATCGAACTATACTTACAGATCATACTATTTATAACAATAGGCCGGACATCACTCTTGTAGATAAACAAAACAAACATGCATTCATCATAGACATCTTGTTAATATATTATATTAACTAAATAAATATACCCTGCTGACGGAAATAAAACAACATATACCGGAAATATACAATTATCTTCTCAGTTACGCTGACCCAACAAAATTCTTATATCGTTCTAATGAATTGTCCTCGGAAGTAGGTTGTCAACAGGGTGATCCCCTTGGGCCTGCAATTTTTAGTTTGGCTATAAATCCACTAATCAAAATTTTAAATTCTAAATTCAACGTTTGGTATTTAGATGACGGAACCCTAGGAGGTGATGTGGATACTGTGTTTTCGGACCTTTTTTTAATCAAAAATAAATTTGAAGCCATTGGTTTGGAGCTTAATTTTAGCAAATGCGAACTTTTTATAAATAACTGCGACTTAAATTTAAATGACGTAAAACAAAAATTTAATATTTTGACTCCAAATATTAAAATAGTTAACAGTAATTCGCTTTACCTTTTAGGTTCTCCAATTTTTGATGAATCTATTTCTGAATATATTAATAATTCAATTACTAACTTTCAAAATTCTGCTGACCGTCTCTTTGAAATTAGTCCACATTATGCACTTTGCATCTTAAAATTCTGTCTTTTCGTCCCAAAATTTACGTACTTGCTCCGTTGCTGCTCCTTTTGGAATCACCCAGATCTTTTGACACGAGTAGACGACTTAATCAAAATTTGTTTAGAATCAATTCTTAATATGCAGCTGAACGATCAATCTTGGACCCAAGCGTCCCTACCCATCCGTTATGGTGGTTTAGGGATTCGCAAAATTTCCAGTGTCGCTTTACCAGCCTTTCTATCTTCTGTCCATAGTTCAGCAAATCTCATAAGTAAAATTTTAAGGGCATCCCCTTCAAACTTTGAGATTGCTGGCTTGGAAGTAGCTAGAAACGCATTCTTAATTGCATGCCCAGGTCAAAATTTTCCAGTTTCTCAAAATTCACAGAGGAGCTGGGACGACATAAACTGCAAATTGACTTACGACAATCTTTTGAGCTGTAGTACGGGTTCGGCGCGTGCTAGGCTTTTGGCCTTGGGTGCGCATGAGGCCGGCTACTGGCTTCACGCGTACCCTTCGTCAAATACAGGAACATTTCTTGAGCCTGACACGCTCCGAATCGCAACCTGTCTACGGCTTGGGGTTCCGGTCTGCGCTCCTCATAAATGTCCCTGTGGCAGTGATGTCGACAAGCTAGGACATCACGGACTGTCATGCCAAAAAAGTGCAGGCCGCTTCTCGAGACATGCCGCTCTTAACGATATCATACGCCGGTCCCTTGCCACCGTCATTGTGCCAAGTCTACTTGAGCCGACTGGTATTGCAAGAGATGATAGCAAGAGACCGGACGGTATGAGTTTGATTCCATGGAAGATGGGCCGGGTGCTGGTATGGGATGCAACCTGTTCAGACACACTGGCCCCTTCCCATCTACATGGAACCAACAACAGAGCTGGTGCGGCTTGTGAAGCGGCTGAAAAAGCTAAAGCATGGAAATACAGGGGTCTAGGCTCCGAATATGATTTTGTTCCATTCGGTGTCGAGACCCTTGGTCCGTGGGGTCCTAGCGCTATAAGGCTTTTTAAGGAAATAGCAAAAAGGTTAGTCGACATCACAGGAGACCGAAGAGCTGGCAGCTACCTCGGACAAAGAATCAGTCTAGCTATTCAAAGGGGGAACGCTGCCAGTATCTTCGGAACCTTGCCTAAAGGGACTCCTTTTAATAATATATTTTAGTTATTATATTATATTTTTTAAGGTTTTTAGTTTTAGGTTGTTTTTAGTTTTAGCTTACTTTAAGTATTATATATTGTAAATTAATTTTCTTTTAGTTAATATGAAGCAAAGATATTCCTGACGTTTATCACGTCACATATGATAGTATTTCAAACCAAATCAAAGAACTAAATAAATAACAATAAATCAATGTAAATTCACCGAATATAATTAATATAATATTTAGTATTATTTTCTATCTCAGTAGAATTTTACATTTTTTAAAGTGAAGGTTTGCACCATGGCAACGTAAGAATATAAAAATAAAATCAAATGATTACGTCAGCCAGTAAGAAAACTTTCAAGTATGAAGGTTTTAACACTGCCCCTTACTCGAACAAACTATGCAAAGGTATTGCCAGCAAAATGTGAGAGTACAATATTAAAATTGAACCAAATTAAAAAATAAATAAATCAATACATGTTACACAATACATGTTATAGGACATGAAACAAATGTTACATTAAACCTAAGCACTTAATAAAATAATTGTGTTTCACCTTAGGTAAAGCTTTCGTAAAAAGATCTGCCTCCAGCTCAGAAGAAGGCTTATAATCTAAATTAATTAATTTACGATCAACACATTCTCGTATAAAGTGATGATGAACATCTATGTGTTTAGTCCTACGAAAACACAAATTTTCTACCATTTCCAATGTACTACGATTGTCGTTATAAATGGTGATTGTCTTAGATTTCAACCATTGTGTACAGTTAAGTTCCTGTAAAAAATTACGGATAAATTTCGCCTCTTTTACAGCATTGCCAAGAGCGTAATATTCAGCCTCTGTACTAGAACAGGCCACGTTTTGTTGCTTGTGGCTATGCCAGTTTATGATGCAACTGCCTAATCTAGTTATAAAACCAGAATAAGACTTTCTGTCGTTGGTATCCCCGCCCAATCTGCGTCGGATGAAATTGTAACTTCATTATTTTCTCTTTTAAAATTGAGTCCGTAGTCAGTTTTACCCGATAGATACCGCTAAACACGCTTAGCAGCAGTCCAGTGAGACTCATTATAACAGGCGGTTTATTGACTAAGCTTACTGCATACAAACGCTATGTCTGGCCGTGTACTAACAGCAAGATACATTAAACTTCCTATTAGTTCCTGATACGTGAATCTTGGATCTTGGCTCTTTGGAGCCAGTAAGAAAACTTTCAAGTATGAAGGTTTTAACACATCTCAATCCCTAACACACACAACATACAAACAACTATAACCAAAAAAATAAGAAAATACACTGAGCTGCAAGAAGAAATTAAGAGAATGTGGAAATTATATGTAGTGTAGCTTAGCAACAGTTGTGTTGTTAGTCTTGTCACTTAACTAAATGGAAAATATAAAGTCGTTTCGTAAATACAATTATTTTATTCTTAGACTGATAGATAATACGTTTCATTAACGCTAAACGCTCTCTGCTATATTAGGTTATGGACTGTTAGTTATTAAAATGGAATCTATTTCTGCAAAAGTGACGATCGGTCTGTTTGAAGGAAAAAATAATTGGGAGACATGGAGGTACAAAGTTTCTATTTTATTACGAGGCACAGAACGTGCAATGGAGGTAATAGATGGAAAATATACCAAGCCCTTGTTGCCAGAAGGCGCAGGTGACGCACAAATTTCTGCATATGACTCGGCCTTAGCGAAATTCATGAAGGCAGAAAGCAGCGCTCTGTTGATCCTTACCACCAATATGAACGACGAAACCTTAAAGAAAGTGATGAGGTTCAACACACCTCGAGAAGTTTGGCAGGAACTACACCGGCTGTTTGACGGCAGTTGTGCAGATAAGTCCTATGATTTATGCATGAAATTCTTTGGAGCTAAACGAGATCCATCAGACGACGTAGCAAGTCACATGTCAAAACTGGAGAATATCTGGAACGATTTAAATATCGAAATTGTTAAAGATAAATCTAACGAGTTACCGGAATTGCTACTTGTTTGTAAAATCTTAGATACTCTCAGTGAAGAATATTTTGCATTCCGCAGCAGTTGGCTTTTAATGTCGAAAACTGAGAGGACTGTAGAGAACCTGACAACTCATCTATGTGCTTATGAGAGAGCTTTGTCAAATAAAAAGTTACCTGATCCGGAAGTTTTATCAGCAAGCACTTCTAATAAGCATAAAAAGTTGAAGGATAAGAAATTGAAGTGCAATTATTGTCATGAGGTAGGACACCGTGTAAGAGATTGTGCAAAATGGATCCAAGACGGAAAACCACCCAAGAATACCACTTCAAAATTCTCTCATCCTACAAATCAAGGAGCAAACATGTTATTGATGTCACTTAATACACAAACATTTGCGATTGAATGTGACAAAGAAAACTGGTTTATTGATAACGGAGCGACCAGCCATATCACAAACAGAAATGATCTTGACATTGATTCATGACATTCAAACCTTTTGAGGTGACCCACCAAGTAACTACAGCCGATGGAAACACCATATGTGCTAAAGGAAAAGGATCTATCATTATTAAGTCGAACACGAGTATGATTACTCTACAAGATGTGTGGTACGTTCCTGAGATCAAGAAAAACTTATTTTCAGTACTAGCGGCACACGACAGCAATCCAAATATACTGTTCACATCCAGGATAGACATGTGTGAGATAAGCATCAACGGCAATATTTGCTTAATTGGAAGGCGGTGTCGTGGAGGCGGTCTGTACAAGTTAGATGTTCAGAATGTACAACCAGCTCAACCAATCGAAGTATGCCTGTCAACAGCCACTTTACAACTGTACCATGAAAGACTTGGTCATCAGAATAAGAGGCATGTCAAGGCAGTTATCAAGAGAGAGTTAGATATCGATCTACCTTTGGATAAAGATACGTGTGAAGGCTGCGTTTATGGGAAAGCTCACAGATTAAAGTTCAGTACGAGAACGAGAGCAACCGAACCCGGAGAATTAATCCACACTGACGTCTGTGGACCATTTAAACAAAGCTATACGAAGTTTCAATACTATGTACTTTTTAAAGAGGACTACTCTAGCTATCGAATGGTTTATTTCATGCGCAATAAGAGTGAAGTTAAAGACAATCTCGAAATTATGATTCAGTCGGTCAAAACTCAAGGCCATACAATTAAAACTATTCTGAGCGATAACGGAGGAGAGTTCGACAACACAAGTGTCAAACATATTCTAGATAAACATGGTATCAATCAAAGGTTGGTTATGCCTTACACCCCACAGCAAAATGGGTGTAGTGAGCGCGAAAACCGAACTCTTGTCGAGACTGGAAGATCACTTATGTACGCGCACGAGCCACTTCCACAAAAACTATGGGCTGAAATGATAAACACATCGGCCTATATACTAAATCGAACAGGTGCATCAAGAGTAGAATGCAAGAGCCCTTTCGAAGTCTGGTTTGGAAAAAACCGAACATAAAACATCTCAGAATAATTGGGAGCAGATGTTTTGTACACATTCCAAAACAAAAACGAAAAAAAATGGACAAGAAAGCCATTAAAGGATATCTTATCGGATATGATGAAGACGGCTACAGAGTTTGGATTACTGACGGCAAGAAAAATCGTCTTGTTCGGTCGAGAGACGTCATTTTCGATGAATCACCTCTATCATCAGAAGATGCAAACACTAAGACAGGTAATGAAAACGCGATAAATGAATTTCAACTGAAAGTGTCACAGGATTGCAATACTTCTAGAGATGAAATCATAGTTGAACGTACAATTGAAGATGATATACATTCAACAGAGCCAGTGGAACTTACAAATGACACCATAGAACCTATTGAGCCAGAGAGAGAAGCTCAAGTGGGAACTGATAATGTCTATGATCCGTTGCAAGAAGAACCAAGAGAATCGCTTGAATTAGAGAGAGAAGTTTATGATGAAGATGATAATATCAGAAATGACGAGTTTCATGACAGTATCGACCAAAGTCAAGAACAGAGGTATGATCTGCGTGATCGATCTTCACTCAAAAGACCAGAAAAATTCAACGATTATGTAACATCATTAAACCATGTATTATGCGAAGAACCCGTAACTTTTAAACAGGCTATTCACAGCAACAATAAAGAAAAGTGGTTATCTGCAATGAAGGCAGAACTATCATCTTTGAAGGAGCATGATACTTGGACTCTTCAAAACTTACCAGCCAATAAGAAATGCATACCTTGCAAATGGGTATTCAAGCTGAAAAGGGACAGTGATGGCATGATTGAACGCTACAAGGCACGCTTAGTGGCAAAAGGATTTCGACAGCAAGAAGGCATCGATTATCAAGAGACGTTTAGCCCAGTAGTAAGAATGGCTACTATTCGTTCCCTTTTAAGCGTTGCTGCATCAGAAAATCTTTATCTTATACAGTTTGATGTAACGACAGCATTCTTATACGGAAAAATAACAGAAGAGATATATATGAAACAACCCGAAGGCTTTGAAGATGGAACGAAGAGAGTTTGTCGCCCTAATCGGAGTCTTTACGGTTTGTAACAAGCACCACGATGTTGGAATCACTGTTTTCATGAAATTCTAATAGAACTAGGTTTTAAACAAAGTTGTGCAGATACATGTCTGTACATAAAGAGACAAGGAGACAAGAAACTCTTATTATCACTTTATGTCGATGACGGTCTCATAGTCGCAACTAATCAAAAGATGGCAGAAGAATTACTTAATGATTTAAAACAAAGAATAAAGATAACTACGAAATCAGCTTCATTCTATCTGGGTATGGAGATTTCGAAATGTGATGGTTCAATCATACTCAAACAAGAAGCATATACTAAGAAAGTATTAGAAAGATTTGGAATGATGAATTGTAACCCAATTTCAACACCTATAGAAAAAGAAACTGTTGAAACAGGGAAAGCTGTTGACGATGCTCACTTTCCATATCGGGAAGCAGTTGGAGCATTGGCCTATCTAATGGTTGCGACTCGCTCTGATATTGCTTATGCAGTAGGTATAGTGTCACGAAAGCTCGAAGCACCTACCAAAGCAGATTGGCTTAAAGTCAAAAGGATTATGCGATACCTAAAAGGCACAATGTCGTATGGTATAAAATATAATTCCAATGCAAGGAAGGAATACTTAGATGCTTTTAGTGATGCTGATCACGGAGGAGATCTCAGCACAGGACGCTCTACAACCGGAGTATTGTGTCGTTACGCAGGAGGAGCGATATCGTGGCTAAGCCAACGACAGGCTTTCGTTTCTATTTCAACAACAGAAGCAGAGCTAGTCGCCGCAAGCGAAGCTGCGAGAGAAATGGTGTGGCTTACAAGGCTATTTAAAAAATTGACCACGCTCAGCTCAGTACCAAATCTTAGCGTCGACAATGAAGCTGCAGTGAAATTAGCTCACAACCCTGAGTTTCGTAAGAGGACAAAACATATTCGTTTGAGGCACTTCTTTGTGCGTGAGCAAGTTGCAGATAATGTACTAGAAGTTAGACGAGTGAGTTCCTCTGAACAAATCGCGGATATTCTCACGAAACCCCTTCCAAGGATAACATTCACGCATCTCAGAGGAGAGCTTGGCTTAGTTAACTGAGGGAAAGTGTTGTAGCTTAGCAACAGTTGTGTTGTTAGTCTTGTCACTTAACTAAATGGAAAATATAAAGTCGTTTCGTAAATACAATTATTTTATTCTTAGACTGATAGATAATACGTTTCATTAACGCTAAACGCTCTCTGCTATATTAGTTCCTTCAGATCTTTTTCGTAGATTAGAACAAATAGGTTTACCTAAGTTAACTTACGTGACATTACAAAAAGCTGCAGTTTTAAATACCTGTAGGATAGTGAGGAAATTTTTACAATTAGATATGGAGAACTCTCTGAATATACGATAATAGGATGGATTAGCACTTGGCTCAATAGCCCATGTTGATTCCATAAAAAAAAATGCCAGGTTTATCCTGAGAATTCCAAACGGAAAAAAAACCAATAATAATAATAATTATTATTATTATTTAACATTACAAACAGGACACCAAATTGAACCTTTGAATGAACATGAAACCTACAAATATTTAGGATATAACCTATCACTTCAAATTCAACAAAAAGAAACCAAACAAAAGCTAATACAACTATTTAGACACCGACTGAACACCATAATGAAATCTCAGTTGTACTCCAGGAACTTAATAAAAGCAGTCAATACCTATGCCATACCTGTTCTAACCTATTCATTCGGGATAATAAACTGGACCAAATCGGAATTAAAAAATTTTACAACGCATAATAAACACCACTATGACAAAACATCGGAAACATCACCCGAGATCCTGTATACAGCGATTAATACTGCCAAGGAAAGAAGGAGGGCGAGGCCTTATTGATATATCAAACTTGCATAATAAACAAATTACTAACCTGCGACTATATTTCTTCAATAAATCAACAATATCTGATCTTCATAAAGCAGTAACAAAAAATGACAAAAAATACACCCCTTTGAATCTACAAAACCGATCGACACAAACCAATGAAACACTACACGACAATAGAACCAAAATTGCTGAATGGGCCCAGAAGTCTCTACATGGAAGACATCACCAAGACTTGAGCCACCCCCTTGTCGACAAAGTTGCGTCGAACGCATGGCTTAGTCGAGGCGAACTCTTTCCAGAGACGGAAGGCTTCATGCTCGCAATTCAGGACCAAGTTATTGAAACAAGGAACTACCAAAAATATATTATGAAGAAAAATACATCCGACACTTGCAGAAAATGTAACAGCTCTTCCGAAACTATCCAGCACATCACAGGCGCATGCAAGTCCATAGCTCAGACCGATTATAGGCACAGACATGATCAAGTTGCCAATATTATTCACCAAAATTTAGCCTACCAATCCGGTTTTGTAGAAGCAATCCAACCTTATTATAAATATATACCGGAAACCGTTCTGGAAAATAATGAAATTAAATTATACTTTGATAGAGCCATTTTAACCGACCGCACCATACATTTCAATAGACCGGACATAACTTTACTGAATAAATTAAATAAAACATATAATAAAACATATATAACATATATAAAACTTTCTTAATAGATATTGCCGTGCCAAATACACACAACCTCCAAAGCACCATAGCTGAAAAATTATCCAAGTACATTGAGCTAAAAGATGAAATCAGTAGGATATGGCACCTGCAAAAGGTAACTATTGTCCCTATAGTTCTATCAACAACCGGAGTCATACCCAAGCAGCTACACCAATCCCTACAAACTTTAAATATGTTACCTAGTACCTATAATCTTTAACAAAAGGCAGCTGTTTTAAATACCTGTCGCATCGTTAGAAAGTTCTTGCAAACAGACAGTCATACATCCACAAGCACACCGACCACACATACCACCTCACAAACCAACCGTACGCAACAATCACAAAATCAACTAAATATTCATACCTCTACAGCACCCGTAGCACACACAATACTGGACAATATGAACCCTACTAGTAGTTTAACTGACCCCTGCCCTGATGTACACTTGGCTTAGGCCCGTGTACATCAATTAACCGGTTAATAAAAACCGAGAAAATAAAAGAAAACTATAATAATAATAAAATGCTTTATTTGAGAAACACACAAAAAATAAAAATATATATAACAGATATTATTATCAGAACCTATTAGAGGTGCTCTCAAAAAGGATCCAACTCAGCATATGCTGGCTGTGTAAGAACTGCCAGCGCTGGTCTTCCGTTGGAGCCTAGTTGACGTCACGGAAATATGCACTAACAGTTTATAAAAATACAAAAAAAAACAAAGTAAATCGCATGACACCTATCTATATGCCACGACAATAAAATATCGTAATATACAATTTTACCGACATAATAGGTATGTAATAACAAAAAGAAAAAGAAAAAGAAAAAAAAACAATAATTTAATTCTCAGATCTACCCAAAGAGTTTTAATGTACCATTACCTCTGTTTGCCATTAACTGTCATTAAGAAAAACAACATTGACAGCTGACAGTAACATTTAACATTGAAGGGCAACAAAAATATCTCACAATCTTTATAGAAAAAGAGAGAAAATATATATATATATATATATATTGACACAAATTTATACAGTAATAATAGATTTCAAAAAAGCATATCCAATGAAATGGAGCTAGCTTTTAACATGATAACAAGCGACATCTACTGATCAGGTCAACAAAGTCGTACAACAATAATTTTGAGTACCAACCAACCAAAAAAGTAAAACACTACCGCGGGTACCCCCACTGTAGTGCTTCTTATTTTCCCACCTATTTCGCAGTATTTACCATTTAAATTGCACTCGTGTCCTGCCTGAGCGTTCCCTGCTTGCTTTGGTGTTCGAACAAGAAATTCTTAAGGTGTGTTTTGAAGCTGTGAATAGTTTTCCGATCCCGAATCGGCGGAGGGATGTTATTCCAGCACTTGGACGCAGCATAGCGGAAAATACCTCTAAAAGCAGCAGTGCGGTGACGCTGCGTCGTCAGCTGTATGGAACATTTCCTGACACCACCCCGGCACTTAAATTTAAAAACCCAAGATAACTTATGTTCTATTGTTTACTTTAGTTATCAACAGTTATACTTATCTTGGCGGTAAAGTGATTTTTTTTATTTTTTTTTTCAGCATAGTGTACGACAAATGATAAAAATTTTGTATATATCGTGGCAGATTGCGCGGAAACTTTAAGTGATATTACTTTTGTATATATGGAAGGTTGATAGTTAATTTATCAAGGATTATTTCGTTCTTACACACTTTTCATGTATCGTGTACGGTTTTCCTTAAAACTGGTAAAAACCGCAATTCGGGACTCTTTCGGGGGCGCGGTGACGCGTACCTGGGAGGGGGAGGGAGAGTAAATAAAATTTAATTTGGGCCTTCAATTTATATGTCCTGATAGAAAAAACGACTACATTAATTTTGCAAATTTTTCCATACATTGCGATCTAGAATGACTGTACTTAGACGATACACGGAGTCCAGTGCTGCCCCCATTTGAAATAAATTATTTTGTAAGGAAACGGAGATATCATTTATAATCTTAAGCAACTAAAACCTAGATAACCCTAACCCAAAAAAATATTTTTACTTTTCTTAAAAATTATAATCTATTTCGACAAGCAGATTAGGAAAAAAAAGTTTGTTTTTTTTTTTAAATTATTTTTATAAACAAAAGTTTAAATAATTCATTATCATGATCATCATATCAGCCGCAGGAAGTCCACTGCTGGACATAGGCCTCCCCCAAGGATTTCTAAAACGACCGATCGGAAGCGGCCTGCGTCCAGCGTTTTCCTGCAACCTTGCTCAGGTCGTCTGACCACTTAGCAGGTGGGTGTCCTACGCTGCGCCTGCCGGTACGTGGCCGCCATTCGAGAACCTTTCTGCCCCATCGGCCAACGGTTCTTCGCGCTATGTGCCCCGCCCACTGCCACTTCAATGAGCTAATCCGCTAATATCGTTGTCATGGCAGAATCGATGGAGGACTTAAGTACGATGCTTGAAGATCTAAATCGAGTTTCCCAACAGGTCGGCCTGAAAATGAACATTGAGAAGACGAAGGTCATGTCGAACGTGCACGTAACGCCTTTACTTGTTTCTGTTGGGAGCTCCACCCTCGAAGTTGTAGACCAGTATATCTACCTGGGTCAATTGATCCAGGCAGGAAGTTACAGCTTCGAGGAAAAGGTCTTTCGACGAATCCGACTCGGCTGGGCACGTTCGGGAAGTTACGCAGTGTCTTCTCGTCCAAAATACCCCAGTGCCTCAAGACGAAAGTGCTTAATCAATGTGTGTTACCAGTGATGACTTATGCCTCTAAAACGTGGTCCCTTACTATGGGTCTCATAAGAAGGCTCAAGGTCGCTCAACGGGCTATGGAGAGGGCTATGCTAGGTGTTTCTTTACGTAATCGAATCAGAAATGAGGAGATTCGTAGAAGAACTAAGGTCACAGACATAGCCCAGCGTATTAGCTCATTTTTAGGGTTCCGTACCCGAAGGGTGCAAACGGGACCCTATTACTGAGACTCCGCTGTCTGTCTGTCTGTCCGTCAGTCACAGGGCTCTATCTCTTGAACCGTAATAGCTAGATACTTGAAATTTTCACCGATTATGTATTACTGTGGCGGATATAACAACAAATACTAAACATAAAAAATAGTTAAAAATTAAAGGGGGTCGTCATACAAGAAACGTGCTTTTTTAAGCGTTTTTAACTTGATCTTCATAATGGCATTAACTAGATACTTGAAATTTTCACCAATTATGTATTACTATGACCACAATAACAACAAATACTATAAATAAAATAAAGTTAAAAATTAAAGGGGGTCGTCATACAAGAAACGTGTTTCTTCAGCGTTTTAAAACATTGTACGGTGGTACGGAACCCTTCATGTACGTGCCCGTTTATTATATAATTATTGTAAACAAAAGTATTTTTATATTAATTATTTAAACAGAGGCGGTAAAAAAAATATTTTCATGTTCCTTTTAACCGTAAGAAATCAGAAAGAACACTTGAGATAATAAAAAAAAATTATTACCTTTATGCAGTTTTTAATTTTGTTAATAAAAAAGTGGAAATTAACATTTTTAATTTTTTCCAACGGGTACCTATTTTTATGCCTCTTAAGAATAACTCCACAAAGTAAAAAAAAATCCTAGGGTTGAAGTTTAATATTAATCGGGTTTTTTATGTTAACATTCTATTCAAAAAAGTTGTCAATTAACTAATGCATAACTAATGGAAAAATAGGAATAAATATTTTTTGCTGGAGGATTATTGTTTATATGTATAGCAGTGAAAGTATTTGGTATGCTGCTATGTATTTATTTATATATTAACAATGAGTTATTGCACTGTTTTGATATAAAATAATTAATAAAATATATGCAAGGGAATTTTCCGTGACGGCCGATTTGACAGGTTCGATATGAAGGGGCCATCCATGCGCGCGCACTGCTAGACGTGCGCTCGACGATGTCGTCATTTCTATGAGATTATTTACAAAGAAGGTCGGCGTACGGCAGGTCCGATACGCCACATTACTCCCCCGCTGAGACCGGTTCACGGTCGATAGTGCTGAAGATGAGCGGGGAATCTGACTACACGTCCGCTCCTTGTCCGTGGAGGATCCTTTTCTTCAGGTGCTGAAGAAGGATGGACGGTTGTCTTGTTTGAAGTTTTATTATCATCTAAAGTAAGATACGCTGGCTTCAGTCTGTCTACAGTGACAGTAATTTCTTTGCCCTGGACTTCAATTTTGTAGGCTTTGGCTCCTCTGTGCAGTACCTTATATGGGCCGACGTATGGCGATTCAAGGGCTCGTCTTTCAGGGCCCCGGCGTAGAAATACGTAATCCGACGTATGTATGTCCTTTGGCACGTAGAAAGTTTTGTTGCCGTGATTTGATGTAGGCACAGGAGACAATCCAGCCATGTGTTTCCTTAGGCGTGACACGTAGTCCACAGGATCCAGATGACTGGCTGAAGATGGAGTAAAGAATTGCCCAGGTAGTCTCAGAGGCTCGCCGTAGACCATCTCAGCAGCCGACGCGCCGAGGTCTTCCTTCCAAGCTGCTCGTATGCCCAACAGCACAAGAGGGAGGGTTTCTGTCCACTGCGGGTTGTTGTGGCACATGATGGCTGCCTTCAGCTGGCGATGGAGACGCTCCACCAGTCCATTGCACTGCGCATGGTAGGCAGTGGTGGGGCGATGTTCTGCACCAATCAGTCGCGAAATGGCTTGAAATAGGTGTGACTGGAACTGCTGTCCTCTGTCGGTAGTGATGGTGGAAGGACAACCATGGCGCGATATCCAGTTGGATAAAAAGGCACTGGCACAAGTTTCTGCAGTGATGTCTGCCAGGGGATAGGCGTCAGGCCAGCGGGAAAAACGGTCGACGACGGTGAGGCAATATTTATACCCTTTGGAAAAGGATAAAGGACCAATGAGATCAAGATGAACGTGGGAAAAACGTTCTGAAGGTACAGGAAAAGTTTGAAAAGGGGAAGAGAGATGACGGGAGATCTTGCTTCGTTGGCAATCTGTGCATTGCTGAGTCCAGCGGGTGCAGTCCTTGCGCAACCCCGGCCAAATGAAGCGTTCGGCGATGAGTTGAGCGGTTGCCTTGGTTCCGGGGTGACTCAAACCGTGCATCTTCTCGAAGACTTTCCTGCGGTAGGAAGGGGTTAGGTATGGACGTGGGTGATTTAATGAGATGTCGCAGTATAAATTGTTCTCAGGCAGTTTCTTGAGGATGAGGGATGATTTCTGCCTTAACAGGTCTTGCAGTTCAGGGTCTTGCTCCTGATCTCTTGCAAGATCTGCGAAGTTGATGAAAGATGAAATTTGTTCAATGCGGGACATAGCGTCAGCGACGACATTGTCAGAACCGGATATGAATTTGATGTCAGTGGTGAATTGTGAAATGTAATCGAGGTATCTGAACTGTCTGGGTGAGCATCCGTCTCTTTTGGTGGTGAAAGCGAATGTGATGGGTTTATGATCTGTGTAAACCGTGAACACTCTAGCTTCCAGCATGTACTTGAAGTATCGGATGCCATCGTAAATAGCCAACAACTCTCGATCATATGGGCTATACTTCTTTTGTGATGACGAAAGTTTGCGGGAAAAGAAACCGAGAGGCTCCCAGCTGCCGTTGTTGTTCTGCTGCAAAACTGCACCAATGGCTCCGTCGGATGCATCAGTGAACAATGCCAGTTCTTTGTTGACATCTGGATGTGCAAGAACTGCAGCTTGAGATAGGCAGTTTTTGCAAGCGTTGAAAGCTGATAACATTTCTTCCGTCATGTTAATGGGAGTAGCTCCTTTGATATTGCCAGTGAGGGCTTTGTCGAGCGGTGCTTGAAGTTCAGCAGCTTTTGGTACGAATCTGCGATAGTAATTGAACATGCCCAAGAAACGTCGAAGTTGTTTAGCTGTTGACGGAGGAGGATAGGCTTGTATACTTTCTACCTTTTCTGTTAAGGGCTTGATACCATCTGTGGAAACAGAATATCCTAGGAACTGTATTTCCTCAACGCCAAAAACGCACTTGGACACGTTAATCAGTAAGCCGTAGTCCTTGAAACGCTCGAACAAGATTTCCAGGTGTTGGAGGTGTTCCTCTTCAGACCTGCTAAAGATCAAGGTGTCGTCCAAATATCCGTACGCGAAATCCAAGCCTTGCAGTACTTCATCGATGAACCTTTGAAAGGTTTGAGCTGCGTTTCGTAGACCAAATGTCATGTACGGAAATTCGAAGAGCCCGAACGGTGTTGTGATGGCGTTTTTCGAATTTCCGTACATGACATTTGGTTGACTGTTCATCAACCAGTCGATGTTGTCGGCAGTCTACCAGAAGATTGTAGTGCTGTAAGAAGTCAACTCCTATGATGGGCCTGGATACCTCAGCCACGATGAAGCGCCAGCGGAAGTCTCTACGCAGGCCAAGATCAAGGCACAAATCCAGAAATCCATACGTATTAATACGGGTGTTGTTCGCTGCATACAGCTCATACGTAGTACGAGGACGGAACCCTTTGGCCATCGATTTGGGGAATACGCAGAGGTCAGATCCTGTATCAATGAGGTACTCTACCCGGGTCTTTCTGTCGACGACGAAGAGGCGGCCGTTTCCTTGCGGGCAGTCATTTGCCGCCACTAGTGGCTGCCGCTGGAGTTTTCCGGCTTTTTATATGCGCAGGGCGTTGTGCGTTTGAAGGCCGCAGCACCAAACTTGCGGTGGTAAAAACATAGGCCATTACCACGTGACCGGGATCGCGAACTAGACCGATATCGTCTGAAGTTGGGCCGACTCTCTCGCGTGGCTAGCTGCTGTACTTGACTGCGCAGCTCCTCTATTTGCTTGGCCATACTCTCCATTATACCTAAATACGGGTCAGCTGAAGAAGTTGTTGGTCTGACGTCACATACCTGGGAAGCGGGCGAGGCGATAGCGATTACTTTATCAGCCAAATCAGCTAATTTCTCTAGTGGTGAGTCGGTCTGCGACGCAATAATTGGCTGTATTTGCGAAGGTAAGCCATTACACCATACCGTGCGTATAAATTCGTCTGAGATTTGAGGGCCCGCCAGATGTCTTAAGTGCCTTAAGAACTGCGAAGGTTTACGATTGCCCATTTCTTCTTTATTCAGGAACTGTAAGATTTTTTCCTCTCTTGGGGCTGACATACGCTTCACCAACTCTCTCTTGAGCGTTTCGTATTTATTCTCTTTGGGCGGGTTCTCAATGACATCTGCGACTTCAACGGCATACTGATGTTCTAAGTAACTACACGCAGTATAAAATTTGGTAGTATCGGCTGTTATACCGGCTAATATGAATTGACCTTCTAATTGTGCGAACCATAGGTTTGGGCGGTCAGGCCAGAATGGCGGAATTTTGACGCCGACTTTAAATGTTTGTTGAAATGTACCTTGAGTTGGTTCGGCCGTTGGGATTCCAAAATTTTCATCCTTTTCCATCTTCGCGAAGTAACGGTTGCGGTATCACGTCGGGGTCACCAATATAGCAGTGAAAGTATTTGGTATGCTGCTATGTATTTATTTATATATTAACAATGAGTTATTGCACTGTTTTGATATAAAATAATTAATAAAATATATGCAAGGGAATTTTCCGTGACGGCCGATTTGACAGGTTCGATATGAAGGGGCCATCCATGCGCGCGCACTGCTAGACGTGCGCTCGACGATGTCGTCATCTCTATGAGATTATTTACAAAGAAGGTTGGCGTACGGCAGGTCCGATACGCCACATATGTATCCAAAGTGCTCAATTTTTTTAATTATTTAATATTCATATTTACTATGATAAAATGTTTTCAGATCTTCTTTCAAATTTCGAATATTCAAATTAATATTAAAAAAAACAAAACCCCTACTTTTTTTTTAATTGTATAAAATTTTTGCAATATTTATCGGTCCCTTTTGGGACTTTTCCTTAAACTTTCTACATAATATTCCGAATGAAATGACACCTTAATCGTAATTTTCGGAGACTAAACAAAAGTTATCCAAAAAGGTACATGTTGACCAGAATATATCTGCTATATCTAAAGTGCGTCTGTTGCGGAGAAGCGAGCGGGTCCTGTCGTGCGGTCGCTGGGCCTGACTTCCCGCGATGGCCGCACGCGACGGGGAGCGCACGTCGCGTGCGGCCATCGCGGAAAGGGGGCGCGGGCGTTCGCGTAACGCAGTTTTAAGGCTTGTCTTACCCTCATAATAATATTCATAAAAAGTGACAAACGATTGTCAACCCTATTTTAAGTAAAAAATAAAAACATTTTTGTCTCGGTCTTTTAATGGCATATAATGAAGAGACATAAACAAAACATTTGTAAGTTTTATGAATACAAGGATAGAATGTCTAAGTTAGCTTGGTTGTTTTAAGAGTTAGAAGCTCTTTCCCGGTAACATACTTAGCTGTGCTGCTGACGTCAACCTTCCTTGGGAATGCAGTTGTTGTTGGAGGTGTCCTTTAGTCGCCTCATACGACTTCCACATGAAGAGATGAAGTGGCCCTATTCTAGGTTGGGAACTGGTTGATAAATACTCAGTTTTATATGATTGAGAGTCATTATTAAATAATTTTATGAAACTGTTTTTGCAGGTCCACCTACAATCATTTAAGCAGTTGGCTCACAGACACGCGGAATTTGACAAATCCAAGTACTGTGATATTTTTAATCGGCAATAAGTCAGATTTGGATGGACAGAGAGATGTCACTTATGAAGAAGCAAAACAGTTTGCTGATGAAAATGGGTTGATGTTTGTAGAAGCCAGTGCTAAGACGTAAGTAAAAAGTCTGATTGAATAAAAGTCGTATTCGTACGACATTCCATCGATTGACATAAAAAATAACATTTTATTGTTCCAAAGTGACAAAATACTTTTCGAGTGACAGTGTCTATGCCCGCGACCCTGCTCGGCAACGGTCGCTGACTGTCACTGCTGCTAACACGAACTGTTATGCGAAAATTCCCGACACTGTTAGGGTTGGGACACATCTGTCAGCACGGAACAGCACTTTCCTATGCTGCTATCCTTTTCTATCGTTCAGAACAGTCATTTGCTAGAGCGAGAGAGAGAGACGACCGTCGCTCTCTCTCGGTCTATACAAATTACGCTTCTGAGCGACAAAACAAGAGGGATAAGCAGAAAAAAAAACAAACCGGTTGATTACGTAATATAAGAGTGCTTCCATAGTCAAGAGGTCGTTTGCTTTGTGATCCGGAGGTCGTAAGTTCAAATCCTACTGGGAAGCATACTTTGTGAAAAAGTTGTTTCCAGTCTTGTAAGGATATTGCGGGCTTGAATCACCAGATTTTTCGAAAAGAAAGGTGATTCCGGGATTCGGAAGGCACGTAAAGCTGTGGATCCCGAACGCCATCTAGCGTTTGTTTAAACCTATCCTAGGATTGGTTCTGGTCTACCTTTGGGTTGCGGAGGTCAGACGGCAGTCGCTCCAAGAGCGGATCCAGCTTTGGCGCCAGGGGGGGTCACATAGTCGTGGTCAAGTCACAAGAAGTTATAATTTAATTTTGATAATAATAGATACAAGTAAAAAGTAGGTATTTTATTAATAAATGTAATTACTATATTTTAAAAATACCTATATGTATTTAAACAACAGAATAAAAATAGAAATAGGATTTTTATATTTTTTAAATCAATTTTGCTTTTACGTCCTCTCAAAATGCTTTATCACTTCATCTACTTCAATGGGTACGTTTTAATGGACGTGGAGAAGTGCCAGCCCGGTTGGACATTCTTCAACCATTGAATTTGAAGCTCTTAGCCACGATTTGATTTTTCCAAACCTTTCCAAAGCAATGATGTACCTTGATTTTTCGTAACGTAAAGAAAGATCTTTTGCGCTGTCGCTACACTAACAGGTAGTGTAGCCATAATACATAAAAATATCTTATAATAGGATAGATAGGATCTCAATTAAGCCATTTAAAATAGGTTAGAAATCGACTGCGGTATGTCCTGCTCCGCTGCCACTTCACAATCCACAGCTATGGATGGTGAAGTGGCCATGGCACACCCAGCCCAGGGGGGGGTCATGACCCCCCCCCTGGATCCGCCCTTGAGTCGCTCTGTGTAAAAACCAGTTAAGTAACCTTGTCAAATCACCTAGATATTAGGTAGCGGACCCCGGGCTCTGAAGCGTTACAGCTGAGGATGCAACAGGGAATATACGTTCAGATGATGCTGAAAAATTTTGTGAGGCGCAAAAATGAAAAATATTTTTTATGTTTATAGCGGACAGAATGTGGAAGAAGCTTTCCTTGAAACAGCTAAGAAGATATATCAAAGCATTCAAGACGGGCGTCTGGACCTGAACGCGGCGGAGTCGGGCGTGCAGCACAAGCCGGCGTCCCCGGGCCGCCCGCTGGCCGCCGCGCCCGCCGCGCGCGACCATTGCGCCTGCTAACCTCCTTTGTAATTCTAAATAATAACCACTGACGTAAAGTAATATAAAACGATGGACAGTACAACAGAGAATAAAAAAGTAATATTTGATTAACTGTCATATTCATCTTGCTGAGGAACTCGCATGATAAGAACTTCACGAGATCGCCAATCAGAGGCTGTCTGATGGGTGACCAAAGGTGGCATAAAATATCTTGAGCTCCTCCGTGCTTCAGGATGCTCGTTAAGTGGTTGGTCCCGGCTGACATCATTAAACGGCCGTCGTCCAGTTGTCAGATGCCTTTAGGCAGCTTCTAAAATCTGACACCGGTGTTGACCACTTACATGAACAACAAAAACAATCGATCTGACTTGTGAGTGAATACGCGCGTATTGGTCCTGATGAACATTATTTGCATATATGTATAACGTCCAACTAAATATACTGAAACTATTTTAAGAGAGAATTCAGCCTATGTATGACCTACAACTTTCCCTAAGAAACATACTTACATCGAAATATGAAAAATATTTTTGGCTTTCCATACACACTCGTTGTATAGATAGAAGGTCAAAGATTATTTTCATAATTCGATATACCTATGTCCCTTGGGAAAAGTCGTTCAGTATCATGTCCTAAATCCACCCTTAAAATTAGTTTAATATATTTTGTTCTGTATATCGTCAAACAAAATTATACTTACTGAAACTATTTTAAGGGTAAATTCAGTCCTTGATACTGAACATCTTTTTCCAAGAAACGTAGGTAGGTACATCGAAATATATAACAAGATGTAGTTTAATTTAAAAAAATGTTAAAAAGTACGTTATCCAGTTAATGCAAGCACAGTAATCGTGACACCTAATTATGTATACAGGGAGCATTTTAAATCATTGGCATTAATTAACTTGTTAACATACTCACTTATTTACAGTAACAATACTGCAATTAATGCAGTAATTAAAAAGTATCAAAAAGTAAGAAAAATAAACAAACTATCATAACATCACGCGTCGCGCTAGCAAGAGTGCTATGACCCCGGCGTAGGTAGGTACACTCACCAGCTGTGGCGCGGGCGGCCGGCGTACAAAAACAGACTAAGTTGCGCAGATAAGGATTAAAGTCATATGGGGAAAGGCAATGTCATGCGACCGATTGAGAATTTCAAGCAGGGCTTGTTAACGATACCAAATTCACACTAAAAGTAACGTTAAATAACGTTATTTTAGTGGTAACGTTATAAGGGGTATCGATAATACAGTTTACTAGCTTTTGCCCGCGGCTTCGCCCGCGTAGATTCGGGGTATGAAAAATAGATGTTGGCCGATTCTCAGACCTACTTAATATGCTCACAAAATTTCATGAGAATCGGTCAAGCCGTTTCGGAGGAGTACGGGAACGAACATTGTGACATGAGAATTTTTTATATAAGACTAGCTGACCCGGCAAACGTTGTTTTGCCATATTAAGACTACCCCTAACATTTAGGGGGATGAAAAATAGATGTTGGCCGATTCTCATAGATACCGGATAAGCACAAAAAATTTCATCAAAATCGGTCAAGCCGTTTCGGAGGAGTATGGCAACGAAAACTGTGACACGAGAATTTTATATATTAGATAACGTTATCAATTAACGATATAAGTAACGATACTTTTTTTCAATACTTGTAAAATCTATACTTATATTATAAAGCGGAAGAGTTTGTTTGTTTGTTTGTTTAAACGCGCTAATCTCAGGAACTAATGGTCCGATTTGAAAAATTCTTTTTTTGTTGGGTAGTCCATTTATAGAGGAAGGCTTTAGGCTATATAACATTACGTTCCGACAACCACGCGAACGAAGTCGCGGGCACAGCTAGTGTTATATAAATAGCTCTAGTAGCCTACTAGACAAACTATCATCAATTTATTCTGTCAAATATAGAAAATAAATACAATGTTAACAATACCTTTTACCGTTAATATCATTGGTAACGTTATCTGATTATCGGTAAATAGTTGGAAAAATACCGTTACCCAGCATAACGTTACCGCCGTTTGACAGAATTAACGTTACCAGATTTTTAACGGTATTCCAAGCCCTGATTTCAAGTGGGGGGTGAATGTTAGGTACTACGGAATCTACGACGACGCGATGAGTTTGATACTATTTTTTATTTTTCGTGAGTTTTATGACGATAAGTTTTTTTGACGTGACAACGTCTTAAATTAGGTTGCGGCTGGGAGTCACTTATGAAAAAGTGTAACGCTCGGTAACGTTACGATGAGTCACCGAACGAGAGAGAGGCCCGCCGAATGCCTTGCGTCTCTCTCCCACTCAACTATGATCGGTCTGCCGCCGTTGTCACGTAAAATCTTCGCCCGTAAAACCGACTTTACAGGCAACCATTTTTTTTATTTATAATAGCAGTAATGGTGTCTGTTAAGGAGACTAACGCATGTTTAAAGGTTTTCTTTAATATGAAAATGACGACTTTTGATTGACGTTTTATTAGGCTGAAATTACTTTGTACCTATCATGGGTATAGTGGATATTTAAAATGCCAACGATTTCAATTCCACCCTGTATATGTACTTTTAAAATGTGCTAATAAATCAGGTGGAAATACATACACAGAGACGACCACGTCTGTGGCTGTGGTGCATCTCCACAGACTACGGCACACCCACTGAGCTGCCAGCGTGCCCGACACCGGCACGCTTGAAGACCTGTCCAGTGCAAGCCCTAACGCAGTACAGGTCGTTTAATACTGGGACCAGGGAAATATTTAATTGAACATCGACACGCTAAGAAGAAATGTGTTAATATAAAACAATAGAAACTGATCGTTAAAATAGTGTCAATATAAATATATTTGGTAAGATTCTGTATATATTAGAATTAATTTTATTATGGCCGGGCTGGAACGAGGCTTATTAGGCGTACTTATTGTGGTTAGAACTAATATGTTATAGAGAAGTGCCAGTACGTAGGTACCATCTGTGAACTTGTGTATCATTGCTGCAGACACTGTTCATTGTTATTAACTACTTTACGTCAGTGCCATTAGCGCTTTCGGATTAATATATAACAATAAGAAATGTTATTTTAGTAAATACTATCGTAAACCCAATTTTATTTTAACATTGTATTTATATTTATACTGGGTGGCGCAAAAGTACTGGCACTAAAGAAAATACTTTTATTTTTTTTATATGACATTTTCTGTCATTCTGTTGTTGAAAATTGTGTAGTGAACAAATGTAAAATACACTGAAAATAAACATGGACCGTTTTACTCCCCAAGAACGTGGAATAATTGTGTCAATGTTCTTACGGAATAATTCATCAGTGATAAGAACACAACGTGAATTTCGTCGACGATTTCACCACCGTCCGGCACCGATTGGTCGCACAATTCGACGCTTTGCCACACGCCTTGAAGCAACTGGCTCAACATTGGATAGACCTAAGTCTGGGAGACCAAGAACAGGCCGTTCAGCTGAAAATATCGATGCTGTGCGCGAAGATGTGGAAGAGTGTCCAGAAACATCAACGAGGCGACGTGCCACGTAATTGGGCATTTCCAGACGGACCCTGCAGCGTATTTTGGTGAAAGACTTAAAGATGTTCCCGTATAAAACTCAAATGACTCATCAGCTGCTGCCTGCTGACCACCGAGCTCGTCTAGATTACTGCCAGCGCGTCATAAACCTCAACCTTGAAGAGGATGATTTTCCTTCAAAATTGGTTATGAGTGACGAAGCGCATTTCCATCTCTCAGGGCATGTCAATAAGCAGAATACTCGGTTCTGGGGCACTGATAATCCGCGCATTATTCAAGAAACACCTCTACACCCACCAAAAGTTACTGTATGGTGTGGCATCTGTGTTGACAGAGTGATCGGACCCTATTTTTTCGAAGACGCTGGAGGCAATGCGATAACTGTCACTGGAGAACGCTACAGAACCATGTTACGAGAGTTTTTGATACCCAGTTTGGACGAATTGGGGCTGGAGCACATCTGGTTTCAACAAGACGGCGCTACGGCACACACAGCGCGCGACACTATGGACTTAGTGAGGGACGCTTTTCCAGGCCGAGTTATCTCTCGTTTTGGCGATTTGCCTTGGCCTGCAAGATCACCCGATCTGACCAGTCCAGACTTCTTTCTTTGGGGTTTTTTGAAATCTCGGGTGTATGTGAACAAGCCACAGACTCTCGCAGCTCTAGAAGAAAACATTCGTCAAGAAATAACGAACATATCGCAGGAAGTGTTACGGCAAGTTATGCAAAATGTCATAAATAGGGCTCAAATGTGTATCAACTCTGGAGGTCACCATTTAAAAGACATCATCTTTAAATCCTAATGGTACGAAATTTAATGGCACAAATATACATTTAAAAAAACCTAAATCTAGTTTTCTAATTTAGAAAAAATGTTATAGCTGAACCAAATAGGGTCTTTACTTTTGCGCCACCCGTTACTTATTTAGAGTGTACATTCCATAAAGTATCAAGAAATGAAGAATTTAGGGTAATTATATATTAATTTTAACGTGCAATGTTCAGGTTCATATTTATTGTAAGTAAAAATCACAAATCAAGATGATGGTTTCTCTCATTCGGCATCAATACTGAAGGCACTGAAGATGGGCAAGGCAGTGTTCTTTTGACTTTTATAGGGATACATGAAGTCCAGTGCGCCCCCATTTGAAATAAATTAATTCAAAGGAAACGGAGATATCATTTAACAAAATTTTAAATGATATCCTCGTTTCCGATGACTTAATTTATTAAAAATGGGGGCAGCACTGGACTTTATGTATCCCCTTAATAGGATTCCGATGACATTTAGTACAAATGTCATTGGTTGATAAAAATCACAACCTCATTCACATATTGAGTGATTGAAATTATGAAATTATAGGTTTCATGGATTTATATTCGTAAAAAACCTAAACTCGTTTTCAATAGACTGATTTAGTACTTACTACTGGTATTACTAACGTACAGAAGTCTCAGTAAAGAAATTCAACGAAATATCTACTCTGTGGCTAGCGATATGGTTTAATTTAGCTCACGTCAGAACTCAGCTCCTTTTCGTATAAATACCTAGACATCCATTGCAAGCCAATTTCATTCTTTATACTCTGGACAAACGATTCGTATAACTGAATTTACCACCCAGAGGGGCCGCCTGCGCGCATATTAATAATGTAGGTATATTTTCGACACCTAAACAGGGAATGACACAGGCCTGCTAATACATTCAAACGGTTCTTCATACAATAATTTAAACAGCTAATCTAATGCCAAATGGCTAGTAAAATTTTACCTTGCTTACGATTACAAGTTTATTTGCTAGCAAATTTAAAAAAAACCCTGTCAAGAACGCCATCTAGTGATGCGTAGCGGAACTACCGATACGACTTGCGCCATCTATTATTTGCTAGGGGAAGATCTGTCTTTCAAGCGTTAACCCCCAATAACTTTCAAATGACTAAACCGATTTTCATCAAAGAACCACCGCAAGGGAACTTGCTTGCACGTATAAAAAAGTCGTACTGAAATCGGTCCATCCGTTCGAGCGCTACGATGCCACAGACAGACATTAGCGTCAAACTTATCACCCCTCTTTTTTTGTCGGGGGGTTGAAAAAAAATACTTTCGATATACAGGAAGATTCCAGTGCGTATAAAATCTTGACTACGGACTGGTGGCCCCCACTGGCTTGGACTTCGACTAAAAAAAACGGAATGCGCAGTCAGCCGATTCTCATTGCCAGTTCTTTCACAGTGGATGTGTTGTCGCCAGATATTAGAATTAATCATTTCATGCTGTGGGCTGTGGCCGACCATTTATGTCATGTATTCCCAGAATTTTTATAGACTTTTTTTAATATAACATACTTGTTTAAAAGTGGTTCCGCCGGGGAGCATGCATGATCGATGATCGATCACTAATGTTTCACCATATCATATATTCATTTAACGATATGATCGATCATATCATTAAATGAATATATATCATTATATCATAAAATGGTCTGCCAATTCTGCCATATCATATAATGATCAATTCTATGATCTGGCCACGACAGATTGATCAAGAAATCATTGAATAAAACACGTACTCTTTATCAATCTTTATTTCAGGTGGATTTAAATAGAAGGCTAACAATGAAGGGTTTTCACGACACAAATAATGAACACGACACGGATAAATCGTTGTACAACTTGTCAATATCAATCTCACTTGCATAAGTTTGAAAACACATCTATAACCTCCATGAATACTTGTAAAATATAGTTTCCAGTAACTTCGGAACTCTTCGTGCCCGACACGCACTTGGCCGATTTGTTTTTTTTATTGCCGAGGGCTAGTTTCTTAACCATAAAAAAAAACAGTGTGGGTCAGGTTGGCGGGTATATTGCTGCAGAAATGAAATGTAATGAATATGTTATATATGAAAGTAAAGAATGTACCTTTAATGAAATTTAATGTACCTCCATGAAACAGGAACAATTATAAAATTGAGCCGCGGTCCTGACGGTCTGAGCCGCGGGTGTATACTGATAAATTAATTTTACCAAACAAGTTTTACGTACCTCATAAAATATTATATGAAATTATTATGCGACGCGTAATTAATGAGAAAATCAAGAAAACTATATTAACTCCTGACAATATTTTTCATGCAATTAGATTGACACTTTTATTAAGGCCGTACCTGAATTTTCCGGGGTCCAGTGCTGCCCCCATTTAAAATAAATCATTTCAAAGAAAATAGACATTTTTTAAAATTTTGCTACTACCAAGTCCTAGATAACCCTTTAATGTATTACGTTAAGCTTTACCACTTTTGGCTAATGTGCGTAGTAAAGCTTAACGTTCTCATTATAAACTGTAAACAGAAGTTCATAAAATACTTTGAAGGGCTATCTAGGACTAATAGTTGCAAAATTTTAAATGATGTCTCCGTTTTCTTTGAAATGATTTATTTTAAATGGGGGCAGCACTGGACACCGGAAAATTTAGGTACGTCCTTAAACATATTCTTGAAAGAAAAATTCCTGCATTTATTTTTACATCATTTTCACACTAATTTCATTGTTATATACCTACCACAAATATTAAGTTGTAATATTTAGCTTAAAATAGTACTAATATAAAAAAAAACTGTTGTAGGTAAAGTGGTCATATGGATTACGAACGGTCGCTATCGGGTAAAACATACCCATAGCAACTTTGCATGCCCATAACTCCTCAACGGGTAAAGTGGACCTAACGTGGTGATCGGTCAATCCCATAATACCTACACAGTTACCACAAAAAGATTCGTTTGTACCTTAAGGGGGCCGAATATAGAGGACTTGCAAACGGTATTTCGGCCATTTTTGGAGATAATCAAAATCTGCGAGCGGGGTCGGATTCGTCGTCGAATGTAGCTGTTTTTACCACTAAAAGATTCGTTTGTACCTTAAGAATCCCCTTACCCTTGACTTTCCCATACAAACGTAGTCTACGTTTTATTTTAAAACGTCAGATTTCGGTAAAAATTTGTAACTAAAGAAATTGCATATATCTAGGAGTATACGAAGGGGTATACATTTGTTTGGTAAATATTAGCAGGCCTGTGTCACTCCCCGTTTAGGTATCGAAAATGTACCTACATTATTACTATGCGCGCAGGCGGCCCCTCCGGGTGGTAAATTCAGTTATACGAATCGTTTCTCCAGAGTAATAAGAATGAAATTGGCTTGCAATGGATGTCTAGGTATTTATAGGAAAAGGTGCTGAGTTCTGACGTGAGCTAAATTAAACCATATCGCTAGCGACATTGAGTAGATATTTCTTTGAATTTCTTTGCTGAGTGAGACTTCTGTACGTTAGTGTTATTTATTCTGTGATATGAGTTAACCATAAGATATCTAATTCATTTATTATCAGTATACACCCGCGGTTCAGACCGTCAGGACCGCGGCTCAATTTATTAATATAATTGTTCCTGTTTCATAGAGGTACATTAAATTTCATTAAAGGTAGATACATTTAGGTACATTTCAGGTGCTTTACTTTCATATACATCGTGTTAACCCTTTCCATGCGGCTGGCGTAATATTACGTTCCAACTTAAACCGTTCACCACACGATGGGCGTATTATTACGTTAACATCAAATCTTTATGTACACGGCTAGACCAATAAGAAACATAGTTCTCCTGTACGGTGAATGAAAACACAGCGAACTTGCATAAAACGATGGAAAAATACTCACTTATTATTTAGTATATGGTTGTTGTACCTGGGTTGCACGCTTCACATTATTCAGTTTCAGTGTTATAATGGATAACAAAGGTAAGAAATTGATCAAAAAGAAATCAAAAGTTCTAATTTTTTTTTATTTTTAGACTAATAAATAACAATGAAAAAATGTAAAACGGCATTCGGATGTATAAATATCTATCACAAGTATGGCAAAACCAAATTTGTCTATATAATTTTGAAAACGTAATATTACGCCAACCGCGTCTGGTGACGGAATTGACATAGACGCAATGATACGCCCTCCGTACAGAAATACCATCTTGTTAGGACGTAATATCTCGCCCACCGTTATGTAGAAGAAACCTCATACAAAACCGCCCGGGCGTGGTTATACAGTCAGCGAAATTGAATTAAAAGTCCCGCATGGAAAGGGTTAATGAAAGAACGCAAAAGGTCTCAGATGGTATTCCTCAGCCCATTTAACTGAACAACATTTGTTCAACATTCACGAAACTAAAAAAAAAATATTGAAATTTCATACAAACTGATCAGCTGATCGAGTCAATTTGTATGAAAATCCTAATTTTTTTTTGGATTTCATGAAAGTTGTTGAACAAAAGTTGTTCAGTTTCATGGGCTGAGGTACCATCTGAGAGGTTTAGCGTTCTTTCATTAACACGATGTATTTCATAACATTTAATTTCTGCAACAATACACCCGCCAACCTCACCCACACAAAAAACAGTGGCGATCCGGGAGTGCAGACTGCCGACAGGAGTGAAAACTTGAAAATGGTGGTGTCGGTTACGGTAACGGTATCGCGAGTTCAATGGTTTGCCATCTCAAAAAATGCCCAACGCGCCTAAAGAAGTTTTTACTTCAATAAATGAAAAGATTTGGAACTAACAATATTTTTTATTAAATATTTGTTGGAGAACATCCATGCAAGTGAGGTTGTTTGTGACATGAGTGACAGTAACCCTTTTCGTATTTATTTTATTTAATAACCGGTAATACCATCCGTATGTGTTGTAAAATCCCGATATTAACTTTACACTAATAGGTAGGAATGCATATTTTAGAAAATGTTAGGTTGTTACCATCAGTGTAATAAGGCATTAATTTTAAGAGTTTGTGTACTTCTTGTTTTGACTAGCTATGCATAAGTACTTAATATACAATTTATAATAAGATATATTAATATTCACAGCCGGTACACCTTTGGCATTGGCATGTTCAAAAATTAGAACAAAATTATCGTCTCTTTGATAAAGGACCATTAATACGTCATCATTTCAGCCGCATAACGTCCACTGCTGGACAAGGATTTCTACCAAGGATTGCCAAAATTACCGATCTAGAGCGGCCTGTATCAAGCGCTTTTCAGCGATCTTGGTCAGATCGAATGACACCTTGTGGGTGGGTGTCCAACGCTTTGCTTGCCAGTATATGGTCGCCATTTGAGAACCGTTCTGCCCTATCGGCCATCGGGTCAGCAGTGGACGTTATATGGCTGGAATGATAATGATTATTACTTACGTACGTAGTAAGCAGGTAGTTTTCTGTTAAGATAAAAAGGTGGTCAGTCGATAATTTGAACATTCCCAACGATGCTCGCACACATTTTGGTGTAATGAGTTCATACACAAGTTACATAACTAGATAAATAGAGAGGAAGATGATGAATGACTCTGTCTGTCTAGCAATGAAAAGACGACGTAATGATGAACTTCAATATCTCTTCAAACTTGATATCAGTGCTGAAACATTAGAATGTTATCAATTATATAGCAGATAGTTTCTATTCTATGGATATAAAGAAATAAGGAAGTAAAATATATATATCTTCTTCCTTAACTTAAGAGCTTGCTCTTGTCTATGTCTATCTATGTTACTTTATTCCGCCATAACTTCGAAGTGCCTGAAGTGGCCTGAACAGATTTGGATATGTCACCCTATGATTATGAACGCCGAAAGATTATATAAACTGTCTATAAATTTTGAACTGTACCGTACTGCTCACAATATAACGTATTAATTTACGATAGATTATAACCTACCCTCGTCAAACCGTCAAATTGTGAGCTGACATTATAAACTATCGTTAATTATTACGTTTTATTGTGAGTACGGTACAGTTCACAATTTATAGACAGTTTATAATCTCCGAACTCTCGATGTTCACAATAATCACAATCATACGGTGACAGATACATCCCATACAGGCGAACATATATGGTTGGGTTGGGGCACATCTATTAACACGGAACAGTCATTTGCTAGAGCGAGAGAGAGCGACGGAACGCTTCAGCAGTCACCTAACCACCGGCAATGCTGAAGCGTTCCGAATGCAAATGACGCTTCTGAGCGACAGAACAGGATAGCAGCATAGGAAAGTGCTGTTCCGTGCTAACAGATGTGTCCCAACTAAAGTTGTAAAAAACCCGTTAGCTACCGTTATTTAACCCCAGCTACCAATAAAATGCGGTTATTAACGGTTAATTATCTGATTGCGGCGAAGCCAAAAGTTTTGTATGTTTGTAAGTATGAATGTATTATCCGACTACAACGTTGTCAAAAGGAGGGTCATGTGTTTCACCGCTATGTTTGTATGTCCATCTGTTCTTGTTTCCTCTCGCAAGTGTGTTGAAAAACATCGTACGATATACGTGCGTATATTGGTTACACACAATCGGCTCTATTACACCCTCGCCTTCGGCTCGGGCTAAAATTCCGCCTCGAGTGTTTATAACCCGCGACGGGTGACCGTCGCGGGGTCCGCTTGACGTAATTTCAAGCCGTCTCTTAATTTGGTCGTTAATAACAGTAATAGGTATACTTACTACAAGTTATTCCATCTTTAGTCGTCTTTATTCAAATTTTCCCTTCTGTCAGTAGTATCTTGGTTATGCTAAAATGAAAACAAACTTTCTTTTAGGCAAAGATTTTTTATTCTGTATTCGGAAGGAGTTTCGAAAACACTTGTTTTTCGCCTAACCTAGGTTCGTATGAAGTAATAAACTGGTTTAGAAAGTGGCCGAAGGGGGCTATTTAACATTTTGGTTCCAGTTTTCTCACTTATTCAATTCTACAGCGACCAATAAATGAGTTTCCCATTCATATCAGTAGTTCACCTTTTTGAGGTAAAATACGAGTAAGGTACATAGAAAAGCATTTTTTTTACTTGGACCGAATTACCATTCGGTTTCAGGCATATACCTAGATAGAAGTTTAGATACCTACCGCTATACCACACCGGCACTGCATCACTCCACATCTTAGCTTTCAAATAGTCCAACGCCATTGACAAGCAAGATATTTTGGGAGGCATATTAAAATATACGTTTATTTGAACCCTTGTTGGCATATTTTGCAATGAAATTATAGCTCAATCAGTATATAATGAGCTTGGCAGTATTGTGTTAGTAAGCTATGGATAGATGACCTGTAAGTATAGTGCAGGTTCGCAGCTCCCCAGCTGCGTTGCATAATAGGGCAATACAGTATTGATATCCAGACCACTACACACTATCACGTCTTTATCCCTAACAGGGTAGACTGAGTCTATGGCCGTTTATAGGGATCCGTACAAAAATAAATAAACGGAACCCCTATAGGATCACTCGTGCGTCTGTCTATCTGTCCGTCAGTCTGTCACAGCCAATTTGCTCCGAATCTACTGGACCAAATCAAGTGGAATTGGTAGGATGGTGTAATCCTATGACCCAAACACAGATAATAAATAATAAATAAATAAATAAATATATACGGACAAATCACACTGATTAAGCTAGCCCCAAAGTAAGTTTTTTTAAACTTGTGTTATGAGATACTAACTTAACGATATTTTATGATAAATACATATATAGATAAAAAAAAACAGATGTGCAAAGTAAATAAATATTTTTTTAAATAAGGGTCATTTTCGTGGGACAAATTAGAAAATATAAAAAAAAGGTTTTGCAAACCTTACTGTGTCATACATATATCAAATAAAAGGGCTCGTTATGAGGATCTAAAATATATTTGTGTTATTATTGTAAAATGTTTAGTTTTGATTTTATTCATTAAAGAAGACAAAAATTGACCATCCCCCCCCCCCCTGACCTTCGAAACTACTGAGCCTAAAATTTTGAAAAAAATACAAAATATAGTTCATTGCTTGTAGATTACAGGAAAACCTAAAAGAATTCTATTAATTGTACGGAACCCTCTCCACGCGAGTTTTAACTCGCACTTGGCCAGTTTATTTTTCAGCGTCGATAACACCTGTATGTCACACCTGGTGTTCGTTCATAGACTACAGTAACTATACATATAACTTCTGCAGTGCTTAAATCTGTTTGCCTACTTAGTAGGAAAAAAATACAAGCATGATTCGCTTAATTTACATTTATCGATAAATAAATAACTTCGAAAATAAAGTCTATGGATTCTTTAGGCAGCTTGAAAAATCAGACACCTAGTTGTGTTGGCCACTTTCGCACATATAAAAAAAATAATACATACCTTAAAATATTTATGATATAGTACGACGCCATATACACAGCCAATTGACACTAACATTTGAATAATTAACCATACTATTACATTGCACACTTGAGCTTGACCAAAAAGTTCTTTTCCATTTTTTATACATAACATTGATTCTGTAACCATAATAGCGCCATAAACCCAACATTGTGTGCCAACTCTTTTGCAGTTCGGGTCTGTTACATATATATAATACTGTCTGTAATACAATAAAAATGTTTATGAAGTATGAAAAAGTTAGTATGTGCAAAAAAGGAGCTTTTTCGTTGGACCCCAAAAATAATTATTTTGTAATTATTTACCCTTGGATCCCAATATTGTCAATGAATCCAATAGATTAGATATATTAGTAGTTGGATTCCAAAACTTATTTTCGTTTCATTCCAAAATGGCTTAGCAACACCAGTGTTTGATTTTGTAATAAATAGGGCAAATGTTTCTTGCTGGAGCTGATCTACGAATAATAATCCCTAGAAGCGTAACTAATCCCGAAAAATCATTCCACGCGATATGTACAGCGGCGGGCGGGGCTTAAAATATGAACAGCGCGGCGCGACAGTTTGCCGTGACCGTGACACTCGTGTCGTGCGGTTTTTTTGCGATAATCGAATCGAATCGATTTCATTAAAAATGCCGTCATGTGCCGTGAAGTGGTGTAGAAGCCATACAGACATGAAAAACCACAGGACCCGCGTTTCATATGTAAGTAAATAAACATTTTAATAATCGGCCCCTGAGCAGGCTACCCGACCGCGTCGGTCGCGTAGCCGGCTCCGTTTGTTTGTAGGAGCATGTAGGAGCGTTAGATTTCTAGAGATTATATTTCGATAGAGCTGATGCTGAATTATTTCTTACAAAAATAATTATGAAATATTGATAAAAAATATTCGTCCTCACATAGAATATCCGTCCACCGGAGCCCTGATTTGTATGGGAAGTCGAATTTGAATCACCGTTTGTACTAACAAACCAATGGATCCACAGGTTGTATGTATAGTATATTTTTATATGGTATAATAAAATATTACCTGACAGAAGGAGCCACTATGACGCCAATAAGGCAAAGTCTTGCAATTACCAGAGGATGTGAAGGCGGCATTTCAAACACATGCTTTAAAAAGAATGTGTTCAGTTCAGAAATTTGCCAAAATACAACAAGCTGTGCAAGAGCAAAAAATCTCATATAAGTACATGTTGGATCTAGCCACCGTACTGGAGTCCACTGAACGGGAGTAAACTGTAGTATTGCTCTTTTTATTTTCCCTGTTGTTGAAGAAATATCCCTAAAAAAAAGAACATTAATTTTAATAAACTTACTTCTTTGTAATCTTTAGCATATCAATTGAAACATTATTTCATCTTACCTTATGCTGACCCACTTGTATTCCCTCATTTCCAAAGCTTTACATATTTTGAGACCGCACCAAATGCCTAAACCATTGCAGATAAGAACATCCAAAATTATAGAATCCCACCAACATTCTAAGAAATTAGGTAGTAGATGTGCAAATGCAATCTCAGTTATTTCCCACATTATAGATATTGCCCACAATAAACCTGCATGGCGAAATAAAATAGCTTTGAACAACCAACCAAAAAAGTGTCCCCATGCAAAAACATCTAAATGAGACCAGATTTTGGCAATACTGATATCTGAGCAATTAACTGCATATTCCTGGAAAAAAAAGGTATGACTACTATGTGAACAAACTTGAATAATTTTTTTAGAAGTACACTGATTTTAGTGTGACCCTTTGCAAAGGCATCCTCTCACCATTTCTAATATTTTTTGTGACTTAGAGCAGATTGTGCAAGAGTTGATGTAATCCCTGTGGCAGCAAAGCGGCCAGAGCTGGCCGAAGGCTGACAGGTTACCTAAAATCAGCCTGATCAGGCCGCTTGGTGCTTGAGGGGAAGCAGCGAAAAATTCTATGTAATGTATTGTATACATACCTTTTCCATGTCAATATGGAAATTTCGAAGATTAGGATCAATCCAGTACATTATATCGTACACAGTGGAATAGCTTTGAAACAGTAAAAATATTAAAGCAAGTAGGTACAGCACAGACATCCCAAAAACAATTCTCCAGACAGCAGGATGTGGTCTTGTAAATGGTCCATTTGGAAATGTAAGTACTGATATGATGAGGAAAAAGAATACTACACAGCAAATACCAGCCCATATGTTTTCTTGAATATTTTCTTCATTTCTGAAATAAGAAAGTTTTTTTAAATAGGAGTTGTCACTAGGCATACATAACCATCACACATTATTTTGAACATCTTAGGCATACTCACATCATTAGGCTAAACAAATCAACTTATAAAAAAATATTACAGAAGTTAAGTTAGCTTTTGCCTCTTCCCTTGATGAGTGAGTATCTAAGAAACATTACCTATGTTAGAAATCATTGACCCTTACCTAAGTCTTACTACTTTATCAGAATGTTATGGCAAATTGATTTTAAATCTAACCCCAAATTAATTGCATGAATACGGAAGTACCATGATATGAAAAAAAAGGCAGGTACATAATTAATAAATTATCACAATAAATCAAATGATGAGGTTTCGCGGGAAGAAACCGAAAACATGTTACATCATCAATTATAAAGGTTACTTCAGAAACGTTGGGTGCAAAGACGACGCTCATGAATAAACATACAAACGTGTATAAAATAAAATATATGGAGTTCCATCATTAGGTACTTACCTTACGAAAGCTGTATAGATAACGGACGCAGTAGATACCGCAAGAAGTGTAATTGTGTGAGGTTTGTAAAAAAATTCTAACGATATATCGTCCACCGGTCGTTCATTAATTGAACTAAAAGCGGTTACATATTCATCTAGGAATGCGTTACTTGTTCCTGAATTAGTCCTTTGCTTTTTATGAGCCATTTTAAGTAATTAAATAAAAGAACTGTCATTAAATTCCAAATAAATATATTATGTAAACCTAATTCAAGACATTTAAAGTTTTAGAAATAAACGACGGACGAACAAAAAAGTGAGGTGAGGTTAGTTCGATTTTTGTGACTACTGTCAAGTCAACTGTCATATTCATTTTTTTTAAATGTTTAGAATTATTGTACTGCTATGGATACGAGATCCATGATTGAACACACTGTTTTAAATGTAGGTGACCCATTTTTGAGTACACTGAATAAAAATATTCTAACAGGTCACCGTCGCCGGTTCCTCCATGTAATGCCTCCTCTACACTATCGGCGATGACAGACGATTACGGGCGAGCACGATTAGATCGAGAGCTGGCAGTAACAGAAGCAATATACTCCACGTCCATATAGTACGCTGCCGTTCGACAAACTACTACAGACGATAGTGTAGACGCTTGCAAATGATCTAAGCGCTTGCACGATAATCGTGCCGATTACAGACCATCACACGATGAACGAAACGATCATCGCCGATAGTGTAGAGGAGGCATAAACGGTCTACACACGGCCTGATATCAGAGGCGATATCGGGTCGGTGGAGGGGAGCGCCCTAGATCGCTCCCGATTTCGCGTCGTGTGTAGGCAAATCGGCAGCATAATTATTATTATTGCCCCTAACTCTGAAATCGGTTCGGGCGAGCTCACGATTTAGGGTCGAAAATCGTGCAGGGAGCGTTGTTGTGCCGTGTGTGGCGAGATCGGGCCGATTTCGCCGCAGTACGCGTGCGTGACGAGCGGCGAGAGGTCGTTTTTCCTTTCAAGAATTTCAAGGGTGCCTGCGTGTGCGGGCAGCGAGTTTATTTCGAGAGTTAAAGTTAAAATGTCCAAAAAAAGGGAGCGCGAGGCATGGACGAAGACTTTAGAGTTATATAGGGGTTTGCCGTATTTATGGGACAAAAAACATAAAGAATATTTTAATAAAGATATGAGACAGGAGGCATTAAAAATGCTCCTCCAAGTTTATAATGAAGAGGTTGGCAAGGAGACGAGCCTAGCTGATATTAAGAAATAACTTGAAAATATGCGCACTTCATATGGAAGAGTCTCTGGGATCATTTTCGACATTAGTTGCGGTGATATGACAGCACTAAATTTTAAATCCTCATAACTTTGACCTGTAGCCAGGAAACGTAGAGTAGCTGTAAGTCGCTCTCTTGGACTTATGGACTCTCGCATCAAAGTATCTTGTTTCTTTATAAATGGTGTTACCATACTGAGGAGCTCTTCAAAACACTCTATGTCCATTCTTAAAAAGTTTTTTAAATCTGGTGGTTCTAAATGCATCATTATATTCATGTGGCTCAATTCCTCTCGTTTTAACAACCAAGTTTTTGCCCAGGTCCTTCTTTTCTTTTTTGTTTTGGTTGCACCGCCGTAGCAAGTGCCAAAGCGAGGCCTATTCTTTGGTATTTTGAAAGCGTTGGCGGCATATTGACGCGCGCTTCACTACACGGTCGGTTGCGTACTAGCAGGCAGGGACGTGTGTAGAATCGTGCCCGATTTTACCCCCACTATCGCTCTCCCAATATCGCCTCCGATTTTAGGGCCGTGTGTAGATACCTATAGCATAATTAGCATAGCATATGATTTCTTTGACATTTGTCAACGAGATCTATGTACTTACGTACTAGAGAAGACGCCACATACAACAGTAGTGTTCTATTCATCATAGGCTATCACTGTTCACCTCACATTAGTCACTCGCTAGCAATACGCGCATAATACACTCCACGATTCATTAAAGAAAACACTGTCAACTTAGTCAAAAATGCCTTGGTGTGTGTTGAGATACTGCACTAGTAATTCAAAGAATAAAGCAAAATATAAAGGAATAACTTTCCATCGGTAAGTAACTAGATTTCATTGATTGAAAATTAAATACGGACTGCCAAATTTCGGCTGCCATAATGTATGAAGTGAGTGAATGATCTGTCAACCGATTGAATAATTCGTCATAGACTAACAAAACAGAAGTGAAATGTAGACATCATAAATATGCCTACATTTCACTTTCTTCATGGATGCATCGAAAAACTACTTGTTTGCTACTCAGTTATTAATGTTTGTAAAACGTTTAAAAATGTTTATATTTATAATGTTTATCTACATATGCTATAAATGCTTTACAAAAGTTTCCTAAAATCCTATAAATCCTTTATAAAATTAAGTCACATCTCGTAACGTCTCACTAGAACCTCCGAGGGCTCAAAAGTTTTGTATGTGGGGGCTGTACCCCTACATTCTGTTACAAAAACCTACAAAATTTCTGAGCCCTTTGAGGTGCCCCGCGCAACTTGAAACTACTATCAGATTTTGGATCCAAGATGGCTGCTTACACATTTTTGATGTTTTATTATGTTTGTCCCTATAATTCTGTTTCCTCGTAACTACTACACGGCTAAATAGATTTTGATAAATTATATGTGGTTAGATTCATCTTAATCACTTGAGTGTCATAGCACAGAATAAATACCAGTAGTAGTCATAGGCTGTATTAAAATTTTTGGAAAGCATAATGGCGGATTTTTGGCGCCCAATTGCGCAGCATACGTGTATGATTATAAAATACATTAAATACATAGATAGCTAACAAAGAAAAAAAACTAATAGGTATACAAGTACAAGAAATCACTTTCTTCTAGTGCAAAACATTATGTAAAGAATTTAAGTAAGAATAATAAAAGGTTACCAATGAAACATATATGTGCAGTTTAACTTTTACCTTTATAAATATGATAAGAAAAAAAAAACAAAGAAAAAACACATTAAGAATGCAGCCGCCTCCCCTGCCGTGAAGATCGTAAAAGCTAGTCGTGGGTCTACAATCTAAAAATCTATATAACCATACAACCATCCATACACCCATCCGTACATCCAGCCATACTTACCAACATTCGCGTTTGTTAAAATATATGTAGGATTTAATTTGAACCACGTACTCGTAGGTAGGTAAAAATATATTGACCTTTCTGTACTACTCTCGTGTTTAGTCTATGAGAATGAAGAATGAATGAATAATCGAATCTGGGACATGGCCGTGTAGGAAGACGCCGAGTCTATATATTCATGTCGATGACATTTGTAGACTTTGTAGTGTACGGGAGGTCAAGAAGAAACTCGGGCAAACTCCCGATTTCAAAAATAGTACATATTCTGAGGAGGCTACATCCCTTATCTCAGGGTGGCTAGCCTAGCAGTGGCTATCACACGGATCACACCAAAGAAATTGTTTATACAATACAAATCTAGAATGCTTACGAAATGGAAAAGCCGTTCCCAAAAATTATACCTAAAGTTATAGCTCTCCCTTTCTACTTTATTGCACTGACAGTTTGCGGGAAAGGACGCCTATTTATTTTGGGAACCTTAGGTATTTAAATTTATAAGCATTATGAAAATATGAGCTTTATATGTATGGCATTAGGTTTAATTTTTCAATGTCGTTTTTGTGAGTTTATTATTCGTAGTTATTCTAGATAGTATTATAAATTCTTTGCATCACACCACACCACACACACCCACTCCTAGAGATATTATGGGATATAATCCTACACCACACCACACCTAAGAGCAAGAAAGGATGTACTAAAGAAATTATAAAAATCTAGAATGCCTACGAAATGGCAAAGCCGATCCTAAAAAATATACCTAAAGTTGTAGGTGTCCCTTTTTATTCTATTGCACTATCAGTTTGCGGGAAAGGGACGCCTACAACTTGAGGTACGATTTTTCGGAACGTTAGGAATTTCATCATAAGCGTTATGGAAATATAAACTTTATATACGTAGCATTAAGTTTAATTTTGAATGTTGTTTTCTTGAGATTACTACTTGTAGTAATTCTAGATTGGTTTAAATTTCTTTGGGAAGTACCAGTCACACGACCATGGTAGATGATTTTTGTCTATGAATATATAAGTATTGCAAGCTTACACCATTTAGCACAAATTAAGAGAAACGAGATGCTGGTGAAATGGTGCTTGAGCATAATTTTATAAATTGAGTGGGGCTAAGCGAAACACAAAACATGTTTTGTTTAACAAGTTATGCTTCCTTCCAAGTCATGAAAATTCCTTTCACCGTATTTTTTAAACGTTGCTTCATCCAATGCTTGTTGAATGAATCCAAATCCATATCCTTTGTCGTTGTTGCACTTTACCTTTGGTCAACAAGTTATATGTATAACAAGGCTACTGGCAACTCATATTCCCAATTATACAATACTTATTCTGAAAAACAATGAATAGGGTAAAAATAGAAAACGTAAACGGGTGGGGTCTATAGTATCCCCACATAAGTAAAATACGTATTTGTCTTAACGTAACCGAAGCAAGACGTACGACCAGACCACCCATTGAGAGCCTCTCTAGAACAATGAAATTAGCTGAAAGCGCGCTATCTTAGCTTAGCTTATCAATTGAAGGCCTGTGTCACTCCCCGTTTAGGTATCGAAAAAATACATACATTATTACTAAGAACGCGGCGACCACTCGGAAGTGGTAAATTCAGTTGTACGAATCGTTTGTCCAGACTAATAAGAATTAAATTGGCCTGCAAAGGATGTCTAGGTATCTAAACGAAAAGGTGCGCTAGACCCTTTACCGCATGGAATTTTTAAATTAATAAAAAAAATATATGTTATTCTATATGATATAATTATCACCGTGAAAACATTAAAAAAAAATTGGGTGTATTTTTCATAAAATTTCACTCTAGTTTATAAAGACATGTGTTCCATTTTTGGAACATCATGCAGTGTGTTCAATTAATTAAATCAGCATGGTTTTTTTAAAGGTCACGCACGATTTTCAATTTATGTCTTAAATATAATCTGATATAATAACATTTAATAAATAATATAAATTTCAAAGGCAATTTGTATCACTCACTATAAATGTTTATATTCTCGATTACGAATGAAAAGATGTAAAACAATTGCCTCAAATTGGTCACTAAAATCAAAAATAAATGTTTGCATGTTATTACATATAAATTTATATTATCACGCCTGTTTATCTCAGGGGTAGGAAGAGACTATGGACCTCCACTTGCATTTCATTAAAACTAAAAAAAAATAATTATATTAACTAGAAATTAGAACTTCAAAAAATATACAAAAATACTGACTAATTTAATAAAATAATAATTTCAAAAAATATAAACGTCATAATGTAAATAAAAAAATATTTTAATTTTAATATTTAACTTTTACTGCATAATGTTCCAAATATGACCAAGGACGCTTAACCACCGCGTTGCATGAAGTTCCAAATTTCCAGTTAAAACACTCTTTACTGCATGTTGTTCCGGATTTAGAACAAACTTTGATTGATGAATTTACCATGAGAATACTAAATGTAGGTACTTACATTTTTTTCCATTAAAGCATTGAGGATCCATTGTTCTACAACAATAACCCGGCTTTATATTTTTTTTGTAACAAAAGCAATATATATCGCTTTGAGAAAAAAAGGCGTCCAGCTCACACAGAATGACGGTCTTGACTGTTTTATCGGAAAAAAAGTGGCTAAGTGCGAGTCGAACTCGCCCATGAAGGGTTCCGTAGCAGCAAGTAACATAATATAAAAGTTCTAAAGGTAAATTGCTCTATGATACCGAGACCTCTATAGTTTTAATTAAAATTTCATACTTTGAGGTATATACCACATTTTTTTCAGAATTATTTTAGTAATATTTCAAAAGTTACGGTGGGGGGACACCTCAAATTTTAACTTTGTATTAGATTATCTCAAGACTGGGGGGTTTGATCTACATAGTTTAAAGGCAGTGTTTGTTGCATTTGAAAAGACCTTTTCAACGATACCCCACACGTTGGGGTAAGTCCAATTTAATTTTTTAAATTCACTTTTCGTTGTATGGGCTGAAAAAAAAAACATTTTTCATAATTTTAAAAACCAACTTTTGGATCTTCAATATCTATCTCTCCACCAATTTTCGTGACAATCGGTGCAGTAGCGGCGGAGTACGAGCCCGGACGGACAGACAGACGGACGGACGGACGGACATGACGAAACTATAAGGGTTCCTTGTGGACTACGGAACCCTAAAAACGGTGTTTTAAAACACCAAATGGAAGGAGTCTATTGTTGTTAGGCTGAAACAGACCTTTCTTTTGTTTATTGATGCAAAAGGGAATTGATTGATGGCGAAGTTGACCTTTCACAATGTAATAATAATACGATAAACCAAAGTAAATTGGTTTTTTTTCTAGTTGGAAGGATACTTGACATTTGAATGACAATCATAAATCAAAGACAATACTATCACAGTCTCCCCCCCCCCCCCCCCCTTAAGAACAATCATAATGCTTGAGGTAAGCGGGAGGCTGACTGTTAAAACCTTCATACTTGAAAGTTTTCTTACTGGCTGGCGTAATCATTTGATTTTATTTTTATATTCTTACGTTGCCATGGTGCAAACCTTCACTTCGAAAATTGTAAAATTCTACTGAGATAGAAAATAATACTAAATATTATATTAATTATATTCGGTGAATTTACATTGATTTATTGTTATTTATTTAGTTAATATAATATATTAACATTGGTTATGGGCAAATAATAACAAATAATAATAAATTTACGTGTTATTTACGAAATATTTCGTTCGATAATGTTATTGTGAGTACCGGTTCTAATATGTCCATCGGTAAATTGTAAAGTGTCAACAATTATGCAACATGGAAATTTCAGATGAAATTGGTGTTGATTGACCATGGTTTATGGGAGTTTGTGAATGGATCTGGTGATGCTTCAAAGAATCCCACCAAAGATCAAAAGGCGTATGCAAAAATTTGCCTAAATATTCAACCTTTATGTTATCCACACGTAAAGAATGCTGTAACAGCTTCACAAGCATGGAAGAATTTGAAATCTGCATATGAAAACTGTGGCATAAGCAGAAGGCTTTCTTTAAAAAGGAAATTAGCACAAATAAAATATGCTGACTTTAACTGCATGGATCATTATATAGGAAATATAATTTCTGTGATTCAAGAATTAGCAGATATTGGCTGCAATATTGAGGATGAAGAATTGGCAGAACTCATGTTAATTGGCTTGCCAACTGAATTTTATCTACTTATTATGGCAATGAAAGCTTCTAATACAAAGCTGACATCAGATTTTGTTAAATGTCAATTAATTCAGAGTGAATTCAAGAAAAAGTCAATAGATTCAAATTTAGAACAATCCGAAAAGATTTTACTAGCAAAGAACAAATTTGTTCCTATCTGTCACAACTGTCATGTCAAAGGACATATCAAGCCTAAATGTCCAAAGTCGAAAAATTTCAAGAACAAACTAAACATCTCAAGATGGTTCATCATCATCATCGAAAAAGGGAATTAATACTTCTTTATTTTCAACTGAGACTGCTTTAATTAGTGCTGTTTGTGATCGTCATAGCTGGATTTTAGATTCAGGTTGCACTAGTCATATGACTAATCGGAAGGATTGGTTATTTAATTATTCTTCTGAATTTAAAACCCAAATTACTACAGCTAATAGCGATACAATGTATAGTGAAGGCGTAGGAAATGTCAACGTGACATTAAATAATAACAGTGTTAAAGTTATTAAAGATGCTTTGTATGTACCAAAGGTAGCAGCAAATCTTTTGTCCGTTAGCAAAGTAGCAGCAAAAGGTTATGTTTTAGTATTTGATATTAATAAATGTTACGTTTACAGGAAGGATAATGTATGCATTACTGGATCATGTGATCTGGAAGCAATTAATATAAACGGTTTTTACAAAATAAATAAAAAAGAGGAATGTTTATTAAATAACCAAGAGCCTAAGATGTCAACCGAAGGTAAAGCTTTTGTATCCAGTACAGATTTGTTGGAGCTATAGCATCGTCGCTTAGGACACTTAAGTTTTAAAAGTTATGTTAACCCTTCGTGATTCTTTGGCACGCGGTATTACTTTTCCAAATGGAAATCTGAATTCATGTCCTCCTTGCATTGAAGGTAAACAAAAGATTAAATCTTTTCCCCGTGGTCAAGCACATAGAAGCGTGATGAAGTTGGATTTAATCCATACTGATATTTGTGGACCGATGTCCATTAATAGTTGGAGTGGAAGTCGTTATTTTATTAGTTTTACTGATGATTTTACGCGAAAATCTTTTATTTATTTTTTGGATCGAAAAGATCAATCTACTGTTTTGAATACGTTTATTGAATTCAAAAATGTTGTTGAAAACCAAAACGATCTAAAGATTAAGCGTGTCAGAAGTGATAACGGCACAGAATATTGCAACAAAAGTTTTGAGAGTTATTTTAAGCAATGCGGTATAATACACGAAACTTCTGTTCCTTACACACCTCAGCAAAATGGAGTTGCTGAACGTCTTAATAGTAATGGAAAAAGCTAGAGCAATGTTGCAAGACGCTGGCTTAGAAAAAAAGTATTGGGCTGAAGCAGTTAATACTGCTTGCTATTTAAAGAATCGTAGTCCAACCGCTGCTCTAAAGAAGGCTACTCCTGAAGAGCTGTGGACTGGTTCTAAAGTTAACCTTAGTCATCTTAAAGTCTTTGGTTGTATAGCATATGCTCTCACTCCACAATGCTAACGTACAAAACTTGATCCTAAATCAAATCCCTACATTATGTTAGGATATTGTGATCATACAAAAGGATATAGACTTGGTGATCCAGCTGATGGCAGCAAAATGACTAAAGCTCGTTCAGTAGAATTTATTGAGAATGTTAGAGGTACTAAATACAAGACTAATAAGTCAAATAAATTAAATGATTCTATGAATACTGTCGAAGTTTCGATTTATAATCAGAACAATCCTCAGGCAGACATTATTGAATCTGACGGTGATGAATATGCTACACCAGATTTATCTATCAATTCTGAAATTCAGAATAATATTAATGAGGAAACTGTTGTAGATCATCCTATTATTGATGAGATTTTCTCTGATGAACAAAATGTTATTAAGTCATCATTGAATAATACTCAAACTTCGGGGGATATCAACGACAGAAAGTCTTATTCTGGTTTTATAACTAGATTAGGCAATTGCATCATAAACTGGCCTAGCCACAAGCAACAAAACGTGGCCTGTTCTAGTACAGAGGCTGAATATTACGCTCTTGGCAATGCTGTAAAAGAGGCGAAATTTATCCGTAATTTTTTACAGGAACTTAACTGTACGCAATGGTTGAAATCTAAGACAATCACCATTTATAACGACAATCGTAGTTCATTGAAAATGGTAGGGATATCTGAATTACTCGTTTATTACTGTTAAAATATAACGATTGGAAGTATTACTAGGTATAGGCCCTTTTAAATCTATATTAAGTCGTTCAAAACAAGAAGTTGCTTTTATAAGTCTACCTTGCGTCTGGATAAACCTCGGTTTAATTTCGGAACATGTAGGACATGATGCTGTCATAGACCTTATGTCATTGATAGAATATGGTAAATTTTTCTTACGGACCCAATGCGCCGTTCTTGCCACTCCAGGATGACTCAAGGCATCGTGTAGTCTGTACAGTTTGTCCGTAGAAATACTCGCACTTATTCTAGACAAAGCATCAGCTGTAAAATTTTCTTTTCCGGGTCTGTAAACAATATATCTCTGATATCGAAACTTCATTGAACCAAGTTTCAGATTGGGGTCTATCCAACTTAGTCCAATTTAACCCCAATAAAACACAAGTTTGTGCGTTCACCGCTAAAAAAAGTCCCTTTGTCGTATCTCCCTCGTTTCAGGGCGCTTCCCTCGATATACAACCGAGGATCGGAATTCTCGGCGTCGAGATTTCAAGCGACGTTCAATTTCGCGGTCATCTAAATGACAAGGCTAAGTTGGCTTCTAAAAAAATTGGTATCCTCGGTAGAGCAAGGCGATACTTCACACCGGCACATCGCCTTCAGCTGTATAAGGCACAAGTTAGGCCGCATATGGAATATTGTTCCCATCTCTGGGCCGGGGCACCTAAATACCAACTTCTTCTTTTTGACCGTATTCAAAATCGCGCAACTCGTATAATCGATGATGAGACTCTCGTCAGCCGTCTCGATCCTCTGGCTCTACGTAGGGATGTTGCATCCTTGTGCATTTTTTATCGCATTTATCATGGGGAATGTTCTGAAGAATTGTTCGACCTAATACCTGCTGCAAAATTTCACCACTACACTACCCGCCTGAAATTAAAATACCATCCACACCACCTGGATAGTTGGCAATCAACCACCGTACGTTTTAAAAGGAACTTCCTGCCACGAACGACCGAACTGTGGAATCAACTTCCTGCAGCGGTGTTCCCGAACCGATACGACATTGAAAACTTCAAAAAACGAGTCTATATCTTCCTGAAAGGCCGGTAACGCTCTTGTTACACCCCTGGTGTTGCAGTTGTCCATGGACAGTGGTGATCACTTACCATCAGGTGACCCGCTTGTTCGTTTGCCGCCCTATATCATAAAAAAAAAAGAAAAAAAAAACATGTTTAAAACAAGATAATTCCAGGCGCCATCTTTCTACTTTTTCATTTTTTATTTTACTAGTATGTTTTTGATCAAACGTAAATGAAACAGACTGCTGATCAGTTATCAAAAGAAAGTGTCGTGGAAATGCCGCCATTTGCGTGAAGATTCTACGATCGCATAGGCTTCCTTTTCAATAGCCGAGTAGCGGCATTCAGAATCTGAAAGACTTCTAGAAAAAAATGCAACTGGTCTTCTACTTTGTATCAAGGATGCAGCAATTGCATGTTCTGAGGCATCAGTTTCTACGACAAAGCGTTCATTATCGCTAGCAGCAGACAAAAATGATTCCGATATATCAGACTAAATCATGTTAAAAGCAGCCTTTTCATTAAGAGAAAAAGTTTTCATAAAATAAGTGGTTTTACTTTTTCGTAGAAATTCATTATCCACTTTGAATAATGTGCAAAAAGTCCTAATGCTCTTTTAAAACTTTGACTATCAGTCGGTATTGGGAAATCTAAAAGCGGCTTCATGCGGTTAGCATCAGGCTTAATAGTATTATTCTCTACATTGTAACCAAGTAAATTAATAGAAGTTGTACTAAAAGTACACTTGTCCTTATTTAATGTCAAATCATATTTCTTTGCCGCAGCCATGAACTTTTCCAAATTTAAATCATGATGTTCTTTTATTTTCCCGCAAACAGTGACGTCATCTAAATAAGAAAATGTCCCATCAAGTTTCTCAGATTCTATCACAAATTGCAGAGTTCTTTAAAAAGCCGCAACACCGTTCGTTACTCCGAATGGAATACGAGTAAACTGATATAAATTTCCACATGCTTCGAACGCTGTATACTTTTTCTCTTTTTCTATAATAGGAACTTGATGGTAAGCACTTTTCAAGTCAATTTGGATGCAGAAATTGTATTTGGAGATTTTATTAATAATCTTTTCTATGCTAGGTAAAGGATGTGCATCAAGTTGTGTGAATTTATTAATCGTTCGTGAGTAATCGACTACCATACGGCGGCGATGGTGATCTCCTCCAACAATCAAGACTTGCGCTCTCCAGGTTCGATTACTTCATCTTGCAAAAGAGTGTTTATTTCATGCTTGATAAAACTTTCCTCGTCATGACTTTAGCGTCTAGACTTGATCGCTATCGGTCTTATGTCAGGAGATAAGTTTGCAAATACGGACACAGCTGGAACAGATGCTTGCATGACATTACAAATCTTGAAAGACTTTCGTGTTCCACCAAAATGTAACTCTAACGAAGAATGATTCTTGAGTATGTCATGACCAAATTATAACATCCGCACACAAATTATTTACAATGAGCATTGGTACATTCTTGTAAACGTTGTTGTTAATTTTAATAGTAGGATAACAGATTCCATCAACATGAGATAAGTAATTAAGAGATGCCAACGTTATAGTTTGTTTATTCGGTTTTATTATTAGTTTAGTCGTTTTCACCAATTCATAATCAATGAAACTAACTGAACTTCCTGTATCTATCAATGCATCAGCTCGTTTGTTATTTACGATAATAGGAATGGTGGCTTTTTCTAGACTCGATAGAGATGCTGCTGTTATATGAGGATTTTCCGCAACTTCTTCAATGCACTTTACAGTTACTCTACTTCTGCAGACGTTGGCAAAGTGTCCCTTCTTGGAACATAATTGACAAGTAGCCTGGTTAGCTGGGCATTTAATCCTTTTGTGGACGCTTCCACCACAAAAGAAACAGCGGCGTTTATGGCTGTAGTTGGTATGAATTTTGGTAGTATTAGTGGCACTTATGCTTTTGTTTGTTTCTGTGCTTTCACGTGTATCAAGACAATTAAGGGTATTTAGAGACGACGTTGTAACATAAGCCTTTGTATTGTTCACAGCCGCTTCGAGCGAGATAGCTACATTTAGTGCTTTATCTAGATTAAGAGTTAAATGTTCCAGAAGCCTCTGACGTATATGTTGCGATTGGATTCCTGATATAAATGCATCACGTACATATTCATTTCTGTGTTCTTCTGCTGATACGCTCTTAAAATTGTATTTTTATAACAAGAGTTTTAAAACTTGAATGTATTCTGAGATATTTTCACCGTCACTTTGTTTTCTCATAGTCAGAGTATGACATGCGTAAATTTCATTGAGAGGCTTGATTTAAATCGAATTTAATACGTCTAAAGCATTATCATATGTAGTGCACTCTCTTTAAGAAATAAATAATAAAAAATAGGTATTTTCTGTTAACGACATATATTTGAAGTCAAGTAATACAACAGTTGCTAGGTTACAATAGAATCATAAAGAACTGTGATTTAGATATACATCCTTCTTAACACCCCGTTTCCTTTCTAAGCAACAGATGCTTATGTTGAGGCTCCAGCTTTTTGGCAAAGCTCCTGAAGCCTTGGCCTAAATAGCGGCTTCGTCAGGAAATCAGCAAGTTGATCTTTTGTATCAACCTTCTCAACTCTGAGATCCTTTTCTAAGACACACTGTCTCACAAGAAAGTGTAGAAGTAGTAGCTTTATGTGCTTGGTTCGTTGGTGGGTTTCACAAGGTGGATCATGAGTCAATCTTAGAGCGGATTCACTGTCTATGAAGAGCGGTGTGATCTCCTTCTCAACATTACTTTGCATAAAGTTGATGCTCCGTTTAAGCCATATGATCTCCCTGGCGGCCTCGCTTGCTGCTATAATTTCAGCTTCTGTGGAAGATATTGCAACAGTAGTCTGACGCTTGCTTTTGCCATGCTATAGCACCATTGGCGTTAAGGCAAATTATGCCGCTGGTAGAGCGTCCAGTAAAATTATCCCCACCGTGATCAGCATCACTATAGCACCTTAAGCCTTGACGTGTAGTGAAATACTTGTACGTAATTCAAGTTTGCGTGACACTATTCCGACTGCAAACGCAATATCTGGTCTAGTGCCAACCATTAGGTAAGAGAGTGCTCCGACTGCTTGTCTATAAGGGAAATCAGTAGTACTGGGTGGCGCAAAAGTAAAGACCCTATTTGGTTCAGCTATAACATTTTTTCTAAATTAGAAAACTAGATTTAGGTTTTTTTAAATGTGTATTTGTGCCATTAAATTTCGTACCATTAGGATTTAAAGATGATGTCTTTTAAATGGTGACCTCCAGAGTTGATACACATTTGAGCCCTATTTATGACATTTTGCATAACTTGCCGTAACACTTCCTGCGATATGTTCGTTATTTCTTGACGAATGTTTTCTTTTAGAGCTGCGAGAGTCTGTGGCTTGTTCACATACACCCGAGATTTCAAAAAACCCCAAAGAAAGAAGTCTGGACTGGTCAGATCGGGTGATCTTGCAGGCCAAGGCAAATCGCCAAAACGAGAGATAACTCGGCCTGGAAAAGCGTCCCTCACTAAGTCCATAGTTATTCCACGTTCTTGGGGAGTAAAACGGTCCATGTTTATTTTCAGTGTATTTTACATTTGTTCACTACACAATTTTCAACAACAGAATGACAGAAAATGTCATATAAAAAAAATAAAAGTATTTTCTTTAGTGCCAGTACTTTTGCGCCACCCAGTATTATCATTGTCCTTTGAGTCTGGCACACTATCCTTAACAATTGGAGTTACTGCGGCGTTGCAGTTCTGCATACCAAATCTTTGTAATAGTTTTTTCGCATAACTATTTTGATTGATTTTGATTGATCCGTCTGCTTTTCGATCTATTTCTATTCCAAGAAAGTAGGAACCACCTTTCGTTGTAATCTTAAATCTTTGTCGCATCTCACTAAAAAACTTCTCAGTTTCTATTGCGCTCGCAGACGCTTTAAGTCCATCACCAACGTATAAGACTATGATAAGCTTGTGTTTTCCCTCTCCTCTTTTAAACAAGCAAGGATCGCTGTCACTCTGTGTGAAGCCAAGTTTGAGGATATATTCCGTAATTGTGGAGTTCCAGCAGCGCGGAGCTTGTTTAAGTCTATAAAGACTTCTTTTTAGCTTGCATACTTTTCCATCATTGTTTGAATATCCTTCTGGAGGCTTCATGTAAATCTCTTCTTTCAATGTGCCGTAAAGAAAAGCAGTTGACACATCGAATTGAGATAAATATAGATTTTCTTAAGCAGCTGTACTAAGAAGCGCTCTTATCGTACTTGTCTTTGCAACAGGGCTAAAAGTTTCATAATAATCTAAACCCTTCTTCTGAGAAAAACCTCTTATTACAAGTCGAGCTTTGCATTTATCCACCAAACCATCCGGGTTGGTTTTGATCTTAAATATCCACTTGCTGGATATAGCATTCCTTTCTTTGGGTAAAGTTACCATTTCCCAAGTTTCATTTTCTTTCAAAGAGTAGATCTCATTGTCCGTTGCTTTTCGCCATTGATCAGCATCCTCAGATGTCATCGCTTCTTGAAACGTGCCTGGCTCTGTAAGAGATTTATCAATTATTGAATTAATATTGTAACCTTTAAGAAATAAATATAAATAATGAAAAATAGGTAATTTCTGTTAACGACATATATTTGAAGTCAAGTAATACAACAGTTGCTAGGTTACAATAGAATCATAAAGAACGGTGATCTAGATATACATCCTTCTTAACACCCCGTTTCCTTTCTAAGCAACTGATGCGTATGTTCAGGCTCCAGCTTTTTGGCAAAGCTCCTGAAGCCTTGGCCTAAATAGCGGCTTCGTCAGGAAATCAGCAAGTTGATCTTTTGTATCTATCCACCGAACCATCCGGGTTGGTTTTGATCTTTAATATCCACTTGCTGGATATAGCATTCCTTTCTTTGGGTAAAGTTACCATTTCCCAGGTTTCATTTTCTTTCAAAGATCTTATTGTCCATTGATTTTCGCCATTGATCAGCATCCTCAGATGTCATCGCTTCTTGAAACGTACCTGGCTCTGTAAGAGATTTATCAATTATTGAATTAATATTGTAACAAACGTTGCAGATGTAGTCTTTGTATCTAGCTGGTAGCTTGAGATTTGATCGCTCTCGTAGCGTCATCCTGCCGTCGGCCTCGATCTCGGATGCAGACAGTGGCTGATCATTTTGACCTTCTGCCTCTGGTTCACTTGCATCATTGACTTGACAATCTGTTTCTTTTACATCATTAACCTCTTCATCAAGTACTGGTTCATCTGAGTATTGTTCCGTCTCTAAAAATGATTCACTCTCTAGCATATCAGCTTCAGACGCAGGGCCATTTTCTACAGTCAACGGCTGCTGCTTGTCGCTCTGGTTGTCTGAGGTATGACATTCATATCGAGGTATGACAAGGTCAAATAGGGTGTCGGGTCTTTTATCAACTGTCTTGCTCTGTGTGGCAACAGGTTCTTCAATTTCTTTAAAATGACCTAGAAGAGGATTTTCGTCAAAGGTGACGTCTCTGGAACGGATCAATTTGAATGAGTTGCTGTCCCATATACGGTAGCCATCATCAGAGTCATAGCCGAACAGTATTCCCTTTTGTGCCTTTTTATCCAACTTCTTTCGTCGTTGCTTCGGAACATGTGGATAACAGTGAGATCCGATATTCTCAAATGACTCAGTCTGGGCTTTTTGTGGTGCCATAACTCATACGGTGATTTTTCATCTTCGCAGGTAGGGCCTGTTCTATTTAAGATGTACACTGATGCTGATACAATTTCAGCCCACAGTGCAGGAGGAATTTTAGCATGTGCGTACATCAGACTTCGCGCCATTTCCACAACTGTCATATTGTCTCTCTCGGTAGGGTTCTGTTGTGGTGTGTAGGGCATAGTCAATCATTGCGTAATGACTTCCTTCTTGAGAGTAGCTTGTACTTAGGCATTTACAAACTCTCTGTCATTGTCACTAAGCAGTTCCTTGATGACAATTCTAGAAGCCCTTACTTCAGCAAGCATAAGGAGCAGCTTCGCATGTACTTCACTTTTCTCTCTCATAAAATATACAAATCTGTACCTCGTATAATCATCTTTGAAGAGGACAAAATATCTTAGCTTTGTGATAGAGCATGGAAAAGGTCCACAAACATCAGCATATACCAATTCTCCGGGTTTTGAAGCTTCTCTCTGGTCCCGAATTTTACTCTATGGGATTTGCCGTAAATGCATCCTTCACAGAGTTCTTTAGTTGCTGCTACATTTATGTTGAACTCCTTTTTGATCAACTTCTTCACGTGGCTCTTATTTTAATGTCCAAATCTTTCATGATAGAGCTGTAACAGATTTGATGTAGTGGACACCTGATTGACTCGTACATTTGGTTGAAGACATCTGATATTTAATTTGAACAGTCCTCCAAATTTGCTGCGGGTGCCAATCAGATTCAACTGTCCATCTATTTTGAGAGTGCATTTGATTGTAGTAGACTCAAATATACTCTTGTCCGATATGTCATGGGTAGCAAGCACTGAAAATAGATTCCTGCTGATGCTGGGTACGTACCAGACATCCTTAAGCAGTATCGGCTCTAGCTTGCCGTCTATGTCAGCCCTCGCGAGAATATTTCCAATACCTAGGGCTTCTATAAATTGGCCGTTTGCGCCAGTCACCGTATGCTGGCTTTGAAAGTATTTGAAGGTCTGGAACAGGTCGCTCCTATTGGTCTCGTGACTAGTTGCCCCGTTATCGACATACCAATTCTCAGTATCCTTCGTTTCTCCAAAATCTGCCGAATGTATGGTCATCACTGTCAGGTTCATATTTACAGTCTTGCATTCCTTGGGCGGTCTTCCGTCTTGGATCCACTGCTTACAACTTCTGACTCTGTGGCCCTTTTTCTTACAATAGTTGCATTTAAGCTCCTTGTAATTTTTCTTTTTACCCTTGCTTGTATTAGCATACAAAGCTTCTGCTTTAGTCTCGTCTTCTGTGACGCGTGTCTCATTCTGACGAAGAACTCTTTCGTGTGCGCATAACTGACTTGTCAAGTTCTCGATAGAGCGTTTCTTTTTTGAAATTAATAGCCAACTAGACTTAAATCCTAAATATTCTGGAGGTAGAGTGTCAAGTATTTTGCACATTAGCAAAATTTCGGGCAAATTCGCCTCGCTCTGTAACTCTGTACACAATTCGCTCCATATATTCTTTAAAATTGACACATGCGTAATAATGTCATCATTCAAATCCTTTTTGTAGCTGAAGAATTTTAGGCATAAATCGTATATTTTATCCACACACGTACCTCCATAGATGCGCTCTAGTTCGTCGAACATGTCTTTTGCGTTATCGAAACGCACAACTTTCTGCAGTGTGTCATCGGACATATTTGTTGTCAACAGAATTAAAATGCAACTATTCAAATTTTCAAAACTTTAAAGCTCTTTTCTTTCCTCGTTATTTGCTGTAGGCGCCAAGGATGGTCTTTTCTTCTTCCCTTCCAGAATTTCTAGTCCACCCGGCATTGCCCTCAGCACGACAAGAATTTTGTATCTCCATGTTTTGTAATTTTTTGAATCCAAATTCCCTATCCAAATTTTGCTGGCGTCTGTCACTGAATTTTCCATTATCGCTCTGCTACCACTTTAAGAAATAAATATAAATAATGAAAAATAGGTATTTTCTGTTAACGACATATATTTGAAGTCAAGTAATACAACAGTTGCTAAATTACAATAGAATCATAAAGAACGGTGATCTAGATATACATCCTTCTTAACAACCTTTGATATATGAATAAATCGTTGGTGATAAATGATTTACTAAGAGCTTCAAACGTAGTGAGTCGCTCTTACTCTCAGCAAATTCTTCTAATAAAAAGTTTTCAAAAGTGTACCGCCAAAGCGTCCAGCGTAGATCGGCACCGCTTCCATTGGGTTCAACATCAAAACGTTCCGGTCTGAGATATCGGCTGAAACTGGTAGAGGCGGTTGTGGAAGCCATCTTTTGTTTCTGTTCTAGGTACCACGCACAGTGTGAATATTTTCAGAGTTCCGACATTTTTCTTTATTATGTTCAGTGAAACATTATAGAATAAATTTTAACTAGAATAAGTAATAATAATACGATGAACCAAAGTAAATTGGTTTTATTCTAGTTAGAAGGATACTTGACATTTGAATGACAATCATAAATCAAAGACAATACTATCACACACAACGAAAAATAGTAAGTGTTCCAAATTTGTCACAGTATGCGGTAAAGGGTTTAACCATATCGCTAACCACATTGAGTAGATATTTCGTTGAATTTTTTTGCTGTGAGTCTTCTGTACCTGAATACTAGTAGTACCTATTCTGTGGCATGGGTTCTGCTTAGGGTTGGATCTCATCTATCAGCACGGAACAGCAGTCCTATGCTGCTATCCTTTTCTGTCGCTCAGAAGCGTCATTTGTTAGAGCGAGAGAGAGCGACGGAACGCTTCAGCATCGGCCGTGCTGCAGCGTTCCGTCGCTCTGATAGATAGATGAGATCCAAACCTTAGACCCCGCCCGCCCGTGATGTTAAGGTTACATTCTGGGGATTGGGGAATCACGTTGTTTAGCTTGGCAACACTCAAAACCTTATGTCGAATATATTTATTTATACTTATCTATCTAATTTGTGTGTCGAATTATTGCTGTGCCGTGTCAATATTTTTGAAAGAGCGAACTGAGAAGTGATTTTTTATCAACAGTTTATATATTTTTTCGTGTTCAAAAAGATCATATTTGGTTCTGTTCTTCTTTTCCGTATATAGATAATATGGCAGGTCATGATGATAAAACGAGTCGTGGAGATGAATCAGTGGACGGACAAGAAATTGAGCCAACAAGTGAAAATCAAAATGACGAAGAGAATTTAAATGAAGGTGTGCTTTGTTTTATCTCTTCTTTATTTACGTTTAATGCAATTTTCGTCATAGCTAATTATAAAATTCTACTTAGCACAAATCAGAAAGCCCGGCCTCATGGATTGTATCTAGTTTGGTGTCATGTATTGCTACATTTAAGGCTCTCTGCTGAGGGTTATACATTGTAAGGATCTATCCCTCTAAATATGTTATTTGCTGGTAAAAAAAAACTAGTCAGGTAAAACAAAATTTTTATGGTCTTGTTATTTTTTTTACTGTTGGTTTCAGAGTATCATATGTTAGACTCGAAGCTGGATGAATTGAATACTGCTTTGGATTTTCTAGAACAAAAAACCGATGACATCAATGAAAAGCTTAAGGAACTGTTGCAGTCTAATATTGATATCAGAAATGAAATCAAAAGCGAAAATTTGAAAGCTAGTGAGAATTAAAATATTTATGTAATTGAAAACAACCTGTTTTCTTAATAAAATGAGTAAACAATTTTTAAAATCTTCATCGTACATTAGTAATAAATATTACATCTAACAAAATATACTGAAACTATTTTTATAAGGGTGGGTTCAGTCCATCCATGATACTAAACTACTTTCTTTCTAACATTGGAAGTATATTTTGTTACATGCTGTATATCAATGCTTTAAGGTGATTGATTTATTTATTCATAAAATAGGTTAAATCACTAAATAATTTTTGTTTGTATTTATTTTTTTAATTTCCTATTAGTGTACCTATTTTAACATAATCGTGGTTTTATGTAATTAGTATGTATATTACATAAAAAAAAGTATTATTTTAGAATTGTTAATAGAACTGAAATTGAACAATGAATGTGCATGCTACTGTGTAATTATTACATTAATTTTTGTTGTTTTACAAATACAATGTATCAGAATAACTTGTTTAGGGACTTAATATATAGGTACTTAAAATAAATAAAAATGTGCTTCAAACACTTTAATTTTAATATATACTTTTTAACATCATGGAATACTACAATAATTGATAAGATACTACTATTTTAATGATGTTCTTTTTTCACAAACCGCAAGCCGCAATAGCCACAAGAGTGATCACCAGGTTTGTCCTGAAATACAGATAAAAATCACATTTTTTATCCCTTACATGGCAGAAAAAGCTCAGGGGATGCAATACACTTTGGCAGATATGGGTGTGTAGATAAAGACAGGAATAGGCACGAAAATAGTGACAGGTTGCCCGCCACATGGTAAAAAGTGTAAAGGATGCTTCCCTAACCCTATTTAGTGTTAATTTGAATCAAAAATTTTCCTTTTTGTTTGTTTTGTCTAACGTTTAGAATAAGAGTTACATCTTTCGTGGTCGCAGACTGATTGGCTGGAGAGCAGCGGTGTCTTCTTGTTGATGGTGAATGCAGATTTTATATAATAACACTACCCACATTTTATAATTTCATTAGTGTCACTACCCACATTGTCTTTATATTTATGTATTAACCCCGGTACACTGCACACTACACTAACTATATCTGTCTGTTTGTTCGACACTGACTTCATGTTTTTACTTTTGCAATCACTGGGTTAAGTTTTGTGGCGGGCAGTGAGTATGGGGGCAACGGCCACATGTATGGTTAAAGTCAGTAGGTTAGCCTTAGATAGTAATTTGGGAGAATTCTTTTTTACATAAAATAAGTAATTTTTTCTTAGTTTTGTATTCTATTCATTCTGATTGCATCGGGGGTGCAAAATCAACCTCTCTCTCTCTCTCATCTTAGCGTATTCCCAGTTGCATTCTCAGCTGTAATGCTGTAAAGCCCGGGGTCCGCTTTCCGGCTTTTCCTTCTCCACTTGCACGATCTTGAGCATCCTTGGTTGTAAGACGATTGGCACGCATATCATCCTTGACGACGTCAAGCCAGCATTTCTTGGGTCTACCACGTCTGCCGGGCCCCGGCGGAGGCGGCATGTCTATACATTTGTTTCCCACGTAGCTTGCCGGTTTCCGCAAGACATGACTGTACTAGTGTAGGCGACTTTCTTGCAGTTTGTCTGCTATGTCACGGACATGAAGGCTGCCGCGGATGCGGGTGTTTCTCACGCGATCTCTCCGTGATACTCCGCATATCCAGCGCAACATTTGCGTGACACGCAGTTCCTGCTTGTGTCGCTCAAGCAATGGCCACGCTTCACTGCCATATAAAAGGACAGGTCTAATGATGGATTTGTCCCATTAACCTAACAGGCATTTTGGGGTCACAAATGACACCCCTTACCTCCCGCCACTTTGCCCATGCGGCAGATATACGGGCCTTGACGTCGGCATCGATGTCTCCGGACGCGTGAAGTACAATTCCCAAGTATTTAAACTCCGTACGCTTGACCAAGTCTTCGCCTATTCGGGTTGGGGATCCGTAGAGTTGCAGGCCATGCATTCAGTCTTCGCCACATTTAGCTTCAGACCACCGTTCTCAAGTGACTCCCTCCACGCATTTGCGCGTCGCACTAGTCTCCCTCTGTCGGCATCCGCCAGTGCGATATCGTCAGCGTACACGAGCAGCCAAGGGAGATGCTCGTGTGTGTCTCTGATGCTGTTCGACACTTCGTCTAATATCACACTGAACAGGTAGGAACTGAGGACCGAGCCTTGGTGCACCCCGACTGTAACGGGAAAGGGTTTGGTGTCACCAACAGCAGCCCTAACTCGTAAGTAGCTGGACTCGGGAATCGCGGTACATGTCGCGGATTATGTCAATATAGATCTCTGGCACCCCTTTGGACCTCAGTGCCCACCAGATCATCTGTCGGGGAATACAGTCAAAGGCCTTCTCCATATCCAGAAACAGGAAATGGAGAGGCGTATTCTTTGCTCTGTATTTCTCCATGATGACCCTTAGGGCAAAAATGGGGTCCGTAGTGCCTAGGCCGGGGCGAAATCCATACTGACACTCCGAGACTGCACTCTCCTGCCGGAGCCGAGAATCTATAATCCTCTCGAAGAGCTTCATGGTGTGGGACATGACCTTTATACCGCGGTAGTTGCTACACTCTTGCACCGATCCCTTTCCTTTAAAGACTGGAGTAATAATACTCAGCCTCCATTGGTCAGGGATTTTGCCGGTGAAGAGTATGCGGTTGAAAAGGTTTGTTAAGATGCCCACACCATGGGGTCCTATAGCCTTCCAGGCTTCAATGGGAACTCAATAGGCTCCGACAGCTTTCCGGTCCTTCATGCAGCGAAGAGCTGAGTTGACTTCCTCAGGCGTTATTGGTGGAACTAGTCCTTGATTTGGAGGGAGGTCCGGTGGCTGCACCTCTTTATGCTGCTGATTCAGCAGCTTGTGGAAATACGCGCGCCATCTCTCCTTCACCGCGAGGTCTTCGCACAATAGGTTGCCGTCAGGGTCTTTAACACAGCGGTACTTGGAGATGTCCTGTGCCGCTTTGACCCTGGAACGTGCCAACTTATAGATAAGCTTCTGTCCCTCAGGCGACTCCAACTTATCGTACAATGGCTGTACGTGGTTACGCCTGGCCCGGGCAACGGCTTTCTTAGTGGCCCGTTTTGCAACCCTATATGCGTCGCGGTTTTCAGGTGATCCGGACGCTTGCCACGTTTTAAAGAGTGCTTTCTTCACTCTTATATCCCTCTGGACAGTATCGTTCCACCACCAGGTTTCCTTGTCACACTTGCGTCCGCCTTTTGACATCCCAAGCACTGCCTTTGCCGTACCAGAGATAGCTCCCTGAATCCTGTCCCAGTGAAGTTGGACTGGTTCGCCATCGGTTTCAACGCATTTAGTACCGATCGCAGTTGCGAACTCTTGGGACTTGGATTCTCCGAGCCGCCATCACTTGATTTGCCGTCGACAGCGCTCAGTGGGCTTGCCAGCAGGTTTCACGCGAAGATCCATGACAAGGAGACGGTGTTGTGCAGTGAGAGTCTCACCGGGTATAACTTTGCAGTTAGTTACTTTGCCGATGTGGTCTCTTCTGATGAGAAAGTAATCGATTTGGGTAGCGCACCCCGCTCCTGTAGGTAATTAGGTGCTCGGATTTCTTTTTGAAGAACGTGTTCACTACGGCGAGGTTGGCCGCCGCACTCGTCGAGAGGATTTCTCCATCCTCCGGGTTGCGGCTTCCGTATCTATAGCCGCCATGTACGCGCTCAAACTCCTCACACGCCTCACCCACATGACCGTTTAAATCGCCACCCAAAACGATCGCCTGCGACAACGGGATGCCACGCAGCACCTCGCCGGGTAGGTCCCAAAATCGCGTCTTTTCGGCGTCGGTACAGCCAGCCTGTGGCGCGTAGGCACTTATCAGATGAGTCATAACCCCTTCGATAAGCACCACCACGACCATAAGCCGGCTACTGTAGCGTTTAACCTCCAGGACGCTAACCTGAAGCCCCATCCTCGCCACCAGGTGCACCGGTGTAGATCAGCTTGTAACCATTCCCAATGGACCTGGATCTGCTGCCTTTCCACCGAGTCTCCTGCAGGAACGCTACGGCCACTTTTCGCCTGGAAAGTACATCGAGCTCCCTCGCGCGTCCAGTCAGCGTGCCAATGTTCCATGTTGCGAAGCGGAGTTTCTGGGTTGGGGCGCGCGTCTTTGGCCGTGTCCACCCCTGACACGGTAGCCCTGTCCCAGTTGTCACAGGAGCCGGGCGGGGCTCCTGCGCGCCATTTTGCCGTGGCGCCCTATTCCTATACTTGACCTTTTTATGACATTCCATATATATATGATTTGGCTTTATTTTACGACCGGCCGCCTGCCTGATGTCAACCCTCCTTGGGAATGCTATTGTAGCACTAGCTTTTAGTGTTATTTTTCCTTTAATCGCCTTTTACGACATCTACAGGAAGAGATGGAGTGGTCCTATTCTAACCCGGAACTACACTGAACCACACGGGGTGCAAAATCAACCTGTATAGCAAAAAATAATAATTTAATTTTTACCAAATTAATGTATACTCTAGGATGTCCTTCTGGTCCACTGCCGCCATCACACCAGACAACTCTTTCCGTAACTTGTGTTGGTGGCACTTCAGCAATCAATTTCACAGCCCAGTTGGGATTCACTTGTTTCGGAGAATTTGTGAATCTGACCAATCTATAGTCATCAGAGGCCCATTTCTGAAATAGATCGCAATCATATTAATCCACATAAAAATATCACAATATGTGCTGTTTGTTTATCGTGAAATATAGTTGTTGTTGTTGTTGTTGTTGTCTAAGAATCTAGACATTCAGAGACTAGACAGACTGACTATTCAAGTTTATTAAAAAAAGGAAGATAAAATAATAGACATATTTACAGATATAAAAAGCGGCCAAGTGCGAGTCGGACTCGCCCATGAAGGGTTCAGTAGCAGCAAGTAACATAATATAAAAGTTCTAAAGGTAAATTGCGGTTTACAATTTATGACGTATTAAAAAATAACTATCTATTATACCGAGACCGCTATAGTTTTAATTGAAAGTACATACTTTGAGGTATATACCACATTTTTTTTCAGAATTATTTTAGTAATATTTCAAAAGTTACGGTTGGGGGACACCTCAAATTTTAACTTTGTATTAGATTATCTCAAGACTGGGGGGTTTGATCTACATAGTTTCAAGCAGCTTTTGTTGCATTTTGAAATACCTTTTCAACGATACCCCACACATTGAGGTTAGACCAATTTAATTTTTTAAATTCACTGTTCGTTGTATGGGATGGCTGACAGAAAATCATATTTTCATAATTTTGAAAACCAAATCTCCACCAATTTTCGTGACAATCGGTGCAGTAGCGGCGGAGTACGAGCCCGGACGGACAGATGGACGGACGGACATGACGCAACTATAAGGGTTCTTTGTGGACTACGGAACCCTAAAAAGTGAAATACCTACTACTACAAATTAAATCTAAAAAAGAAATCGTGTCCATGTGACATGATGGTGCTAAGAACGCTGGCCGCATTTCCGCGTTGAATCACAATACTGATATGTTGTGCAAAAAAAACAGCCAGCCCTCTTGTCACCGGCGGCGGAGATCAGTCTTGGAGAGATCTTTATGGAGACTCCTAGCACCCGGGGCCCCAAGGCCCGAATCACCGAACGGCACAAATATATAGCCATCATTTAACGAACTATGTAAGTATCCAAGTGGTAAAATTTTAACCTCGTTACGCAATAACAAAGAACTAAATTATACAATTTCAAAATAGGTACCTACCTGGCCTGTATGTGTAACGACATCTTCGCTTTTGTTTGACATACATCGATAAATTAATGATATCCCACTTCTTGTTTTATTAAATGGAGTAAGACGATTTAATTGGTTCATTTTAGTATGTAAGTATTGCAGATAATAAGTGATTCACTTCAACAAATAAAATTTTGTTTCAGTCAATCAAATGGAATAAAATATTGACATGACATGACCTGTGGACATGACATTGACATTTTTAACATCTTTTTTAAGTTTACGCTTCAAGATGTTTTGTTTTACGGCCCTGAATACTAATCGGTCGATAAACTGACTGAACCAAATAAAGGCAAGTTCCAATCCAAATATTGTTCAGTCGGATTGTGTAGAGTAGGTAGGAGTAGGGCAGGCAGGCAGCAGGAATAAATAAGCAACAAAGCTAAAGATAGGCTCTAAGCTCTAAAGAACTTGTATCCAGGGCCGGAAGTGCCGGAACGTAAAGTAATTTTTAAAAAAGTTATCACTGTCATTCTCATTCGGTTAAGTTTTTGGCGGGAAGTCAAGGGGTTCGGTTGGGGTTTGCTTTAAATTATTTTGCAAATTGATTTTAGTGGACTTTATAATATGAAATTGGTGTTGTTTGGTGTTATAAATGCTCATGCTCATGAACAATGTGTAAAATATTTAAAGTGAACAGTCATAGTACGGCTGTAGTGATATTTGTTTTGCGGACTGTGTGGGCGTCTTAGGGCGTCGCCGTCCGCCACTCAGTCGTCTATGAAAACTAGTGGACTCGTACAGATTTGTCGCCAGAAGCTCCCTTAAAGCAGTCAAAGGCCTGCACCACCCTTTGATTGTAACTGGTTTGTAACTGGTTAGGTTAGGATTAGGAATAAAGAACAAAGTTAAAGATAGGCTCTAAAGGACTTGTATCCAGAGCCGTAAAATTATTTAATAAAAAAAAATCTCATTCAGTTAGATATCTCTGTCATATTCACGGCACCGACGGCACGTCACGTCGTATTCGTAGCTCACCATAGATTAATAATGAATATACTGAAATAGATAAGAAACTGTGGCTTTAACATTAGATCAAACTAGTGGCGCCATCTGGTAGAAGGCTTTCGCAACACCAAAAGACTAAAAGCTAAAATAAAATTGTGAAAAAATTACTCCGTGAGCTGAGACGTGAACTCGCGATCTCGGTTCATATACTATTATGTTCTTAAGTCTAAACAACTGAGCTATTTAGTGATTGACCTCGAATGTCGAATCTATCCATATTTTAATATTCCTATGAAATAAAAAAATGGTGTAAAAAATATTCTACGTTAGTGGGACTTGAACTAGCAACGTTGCTCTTATTTTGACCATGCTCTAATTAACTGAGCTATCACGTGATCTACCTCGTATGGCGAATTACTCCACCATTTGTTATTCCTATTCTTTAACACGCATTAGGAGATAAGTCAGAACTCGTGACTAGATGGCGTCTTATTGATTTTTTTTATCAAAATTCTGCAATGTTTTAAGTTTCATAGAAATGTAGCTCACCTCCTCACGTTGTCACGTTGCTGTCATACATATATCTATCTAATTTGTGTTGCTGTCTTGCCGGAAATATTTTTGCTCCACGTCCAAAATCTATCTGCTTGGAAAAAAAAAGAGTTTTATTCAGGTAGGCAGCCTGCATATAATTTCTCTGTATTTACTTACATATTAGCAGAAGAATCTGTTATTGTACTTATATAAATACTTATATTGTTGAACCATATGGATGTCTTATTCAAAGTTAAGTAAAAGTATAGATTAGACGTCTATAATCTTAATGTTTATTATACCTAGGTACTGTACCTACCTGTGTACAAATGTTTAAATACAATAACAAATTATCAAATACCTACATTAATCAAATAATGGTTTCCCTTTATTAAAATGAGTTTGCCTTCTTATTATTGTAACATTCATATTTCTTACATCATTTTATGTTTTCTTAATTATTTAAAGAGTGAACAGATATTTTCCGTTGTAAGTTAGTAATCCATATCATCCCATACCTACCTTTTCTTGCATATTGCCAACAGTCAACTTGGAAAGAGTGTAAATACCTATGCTGTGCTTAATCCTAATAAATGATTCTATCACTATCAATCAGCACCTTGTTTATGTTTGTAATTTGAGATCACTCCAAAAGCAAAAGATGACAGTTGCAATATCAAATCTTTGCACCCAATCAAGTGAAATATGCTCACTTAGAATAACAAAACAAGACCAGTCATCAATACACAACTCATGATTATGGATGGACTTTGTACTAATATTGTACCTGAATATAATGTTCTACAGAATCATAAAGCTTTGGACATGCAATCCAGTGCACTCAAACTATTTATGTGCTCTTTCACAAGCGAACATCAAACCAGTTACATTATTAAGCAACTTGCTGTCTTTCCACAAGCCAGTAGACACTCTTACTAAGGCAGATTCTCAATCCATAAATTATGAATTAAAGAAGGTATAAGATCACAGAAATTCAAATTGTTCATTCACCAGAGCTTAAGTTCTTTAGACATTTAATGAACACCATAATATAAGAAACAAATGGATATTGATTCTTCTTTTAACAGCCTATATCAGTCCACTGTGGGACTAAAGGTCTAATAATTCTCTCTAAAGAGAGGATTGGCCCATAATTACCAAAATAGCAGGCGGGTTGGTGATCGAGTAGATGGTATGAAGTCTAGGCACCAATAAACACTCACAGAACTGGGTGCCTCACCTTTGTCATCAAAGTATGTGCATATCACCAAATTTCAATTTTAGAAAGTGAAATCCAGACACTGTTTGAAGCATGTAGTTATCTTTATCAATTCTGACGTATACCTTTGGGTGTTTTACTTCATTATATCACGATTTGTGGATATAATCAAACTGATTAAGATGAAAATTTCCTTGTTTCAGGAAATCACTACTTGTTATAATTTGATGTTGAACTTTTTCAAAAATGGAAATAAATCTATTGAGTTTTAAGACATACATGGATAGTAGTTTGGCTGGATACTGTATACCAAATGTCCATCCGCCAAATATTTATATTTTTGAATAAAGCAAATTCATTTAATATTAAATTTTTATGTTGTTACTTGATAATAGAGAATATTAATAGCGCGGTGACACACACCAAGAGTTTAATTGTTCTGTGCACACACCACAGTTAATTGTGGCTGGTGAAATGGACACAAATATTAACTGACGCTGTCAGTCCTTGTATACCACCCACCTTGTATAACTTTTATAGGTGCTGTTAGTTCAGAGCTCACAATACTGAGTGTACTGAGTTAAACTACTACAGTTAATTTAAATATATATATATATATATAAATGAATGTAAAGGCTTTAAAGGTAAATTTAGGTAAATCTAATCGATAGAAAAAAATGCTCAATCGTGTTTTGGATATTGTGTGTCTGTAGAAAAGTCCTAAGATTATTATGTAAAATAATAAAAAAAAAATGTTAAAGTTGTATTACGGTAATTTTTCAAAAACAGTATTGTAAGCTCTGAACTGACAGCAGCGCCTTAAATATATTTTTGCTAATGAATATTACATAAAATTTTAATTGTTGCAGCCAAGAAAAATATCAAAACATGGATTCGTCTATGACTGGGAGTCAAGTCCGAAAAACTTTTATTGACTTTTTCGTCAGTAAAAATCATAAATATGTGCATTCTTCATCAACAATCCCATTGGATGATCCAACTTTACTATTTGCAAATGCAGGAATGAACCAATTCAAACCTATGTTCTTGGGCACTGTGGATCCCAACTCTGATATGGCTAATTATGTGCGAGTTGTTAACACTCAGAAGTGTATTAGAGCTGGTGGCAAGCATAATGACTTGGATGATGTTGGTAAGGATGTTTATCATCACACTTTTTTTGAAATGATGGGCAATTGGTCATTTGGTGACTATTTTAAAAAAGAAATATGTGCTTGGGCCTGGGAGCTTTTGACACAGGTTTACAAATTACCAGGAGAAAGACTGTATGTGACCTATTTTGGAGGGGATTCAGCTTCTGGCCTTGAGCCTGATTTAGAGTGTAAAAACATTTGGCTGTCTTTAGGAGTCCCAGAGTCTCATATTTTGCCTGGAAGTATGAAAGACAATTTTTGGGAAATGGGAGAAACTGGTCCATGTGGGCCTTGTTCCGAATTACATTATGATCGTATTGGAGGTCGTGAAGCTGCTCATCTTGTGAACATGGATGATCCTGATGTGCTTGAAATCTGGAATTTAGTATTCATACAATTTAACAGAGAATCAGATGGATCATTAAAATCTCTTCCTAAAAAACACATTGATTGCGGATTAGGACTTGAAAGATTGGTTTCAGTCATCCAAAATAAAAGAGCTAACTATGATACTGATATGTTCATGCCATTATTCAAAGCTATTGAGATTGGTACTGGAGTAAGACCATATTCAGGAAAAGTAGGTAATGATGACACAGATGGTATTGATATGGCTTATCGTGTGTTGGCTGATCATGCCAGAACATTGACAATTGCTTTATCAGACGGTGGTTTTCCAGATAATACTGGAAGAGGTTATGTACTGCGTAGAATTTTGAGAAGAGGTGTGCGTTATGCTTCTGAAAAACTTAATGCTAAACCTGGTTTCTTTGCTTCTCTTGTACACACTGTTGTGGAATTGTTGGGCGATGTTTTTCCTGAAATAAAAAAAGACCCTGAATCAATTATTCATGTTATAAATGAAGAGGAAATTCAATTTTTAAAGACACTTTCACGAGGAAGGAACCTTCTAAACAGAACTGTTGATAAATTAAATAATTCTAAAATTATACCAGGTGATGTTGCATGGCGTCTGTATGATACTTATGGATTTCCAATAGATCTTACACAGTTAATGTGCGAAGAAAAGGGTCTTACTATTGACATGGCTGCTTATGAAAAAGCAAAAAAAGAATCTCAACTAGTCTCACAAGGGAAATCCGGTGGTCAGGAAGATTTGTTGGCTTTAGATATACATGCAATTACTCATTTACAGGATAGTGGTATATCCGTGACTGATGATTCCCTAAAATACAACTACGTACCGTCAAGTTTAGAAAAAGAAGCTACATACAATTTTAGCACTTGCACTGGAACTATAGTAGCACTGCGCAGAAATAAACAATTTGTTGATGAAGTTACTTCAGGTCAGGAGTGTGGAATTATATTAGACAAAACTAGCTTTTACGCAGAGCAAGGAGGTCAAATTTATGATGAGGGATACATGGTAAAAGTAAATGATGATACTGCAGAATTTACTGTTAAGAATGTGCAAGTAAAAGCTGGTTATGTGCTACATACAGGCAAAGTAGAAGGCACTTTTAAGGTTGGCGATATTTTATCTTTACATATCGATACTGAAAGACGCAGGCTAATTATGAATAACCACACTGGTACACATATTCTCAATAACGTCCTAAGAAAAGTTCTCGGAAATGATTCTGATCAAAGAGGGTCTCTTGTTATGCCAGATCGGCTTAGGTTTGATTTTACTAACAAAGGTCCTATGACCACACAGCAGATTAAGGATGCTGAAACTGAAATTAAGAATATAATTTATGCAAATAAAACTGTTTATGCTAAACACACTAGCTTGGCTGAAGCTAAAAAAATTCAAGGTTTAAGAGCTATGTTTGATGAGCACTATCCTGATCCAGTCCGTGTTGTCTCAGTGGGAGTGCCCGTGGAAGAATTAGAAAAAAATCCAGACGCGCCAATAGGCTATGCCACTTCAGTAGAATTTTGTGGCGGATCTCATTTACATCAAACAGGGCATATTGGAGATTATGTGATAGTTAGTGAAGAAGGCATAGCAAAAGGTATTCGAAGAATTGTTGCACTTACTGGCCCAGATGCTTTAAAAGCCATCAATAAATTAAGCATTTTAGAAAATGAAGTCAACAATCTTGCTAATTATACTAAAGAAAATGGTAATGATATTGTTCAAAAAGATGTCTTAAAAAAGATTGTTGATTTAACAAATGAAATTTCTCAAGCCCAGATTTCTTATTGGAAAAAAGATGAATTACGAACAATGCTGAAAAATTTAAAGAAACAGCTTGATGATAAGGAGAGAGCTTCAAAAGCAGCACTGATTACTGAAGTTGCAGAGAAAGCTAAAGAAATGTGTCTTCAGCAAAAGAATTCGGATGTTATTGTTGCTGAATTAAAAGCATTGGGAAATACAAAGGCATTAGATGGGGCACTGAAACAAGTTAAACTATTATGCCCCAACACTGCTGCTATGTTCTTTTCCGTCGATAATGAAGCAAACAAGATATATTGCTTAGCAGCAGTGCCGAAAAAGATTGTAGACCAGGGTTTGTTAGCATCTGAATGGGTTCAGTCAGTGGTTGACATCATGGGTGGAAAGGGTGGTGGTAAATCCGAATCAGCTCAAGCTTCAGGAAGTAATCCAAATGCTTTGAATGAGTCGATGAAGAAAGCACAAGAATTTGCAAAACAAAAGTTGTCTTAACCTCACATCACTTCAATCCATTATTTTTAATTTTTTTTTAATACTTAATTAAGTTTTTATATAATAGGCTAGGTCCTTGTTTACTCCTGATTTACTAACCACTATTTTAAATGTAGCTTAATATCTAGTACGTATGCTTACCTTCTTTAATAACCGTATTGTAGATTCATTGTATTTTTCACCTGATTATAACAAATAAACTTACATATATTGCAAAGATTACTTTTTCAATAGTAAATTCTATGAGTACCTACCTACATTACTAGGAATTGTCCAATAATATTAAGAGGCGACGAAGCGTAAGCTGCTATTAAGGCCGTACTTGAATTTTCCGGGGTCCAGTGCTGCCCCCATTTAAAATAAATCATTTTAAAGAAAACGAAGACATTATTTTAAATTTTGCAACTACCAAATCCTAGATAACCCTTCAAAGTATTTTATGAACTACTGTTTACAGTTTAAAGTGAGAACGTTAAGCTTTACTACGCACATTTGCGAAAAACGGCCACTTTTGGCAAATGTGCGTAGTAAAGCATAACGTTCTCACTTTAATCTCATCGGGATGTTCTTTCCCCAGTCAAGGGGAAAATACTTCTCGATGAGTGCCAGTGTGTCCTCAGAGTCCCGTTATTCTCTTTCAAGTATACAGGATGGATTTGAAATCGTTGGCACCCTTTTAAATATCCACTATACCCATGATACAAAGTAATTTGAGACTAACAAAACGTCAATCAAAAGTCGTCATTTTCATATTAAAGAAAACCTCTAAATATGCGTTAGACGCCATTACTGCAGTTATAAATAAAAAAAACTAATCGTCATAAAACTCACGAAAAACAAATTAATTATAATAGTATCAATTTCATCGCGTCGTCGTAATTCCGTAGTACATAATTACCAGCTATTCTCAATCGGTCGCGTGACATCGCCTTTCCCCACTCGACTTTAAACTTTATCCTCGCAACTTAGTCTGTTTTTGTATGCGGGCTCTCGCGCCGCAGCTGGTGAGTGTACCTACCAGCGCCGAAGTCATAGCACTCTCGCGAGCGCGACGCGTAATGTTTTGATAGTTTGTTATTTTTTTACTTTTTAATTACTGCATTAATTGCAGTATTGTTACCTTAAAAAATAACCTTTAAGTGAGTATATTAACAAGTTAAATTAATACCAATGATGTCAAATGCACACTGTATATGTAATTTTTTTGAAATAATATTTTTTTTTACGATTTCTGCATGTCGTTCCAAAAAAGCTTTTTCGGAATTTCGGAGCGGAATTTCCCATACAAACGTATTGTATGGGAGATTTTGATTCTGTCTGATACATCCCATTGGTACCCAGTGTGGGCGTCCCCACTGGGGACAAATTGGTTAATTTTTGGTTCAGTGTGTTTCGATTATCACCACAGCGTCGTCCTTACTAGAGGCGAATGGGATGGGAATGACTATTATTTCACAGTTCCAAATTTTCGTTTTTGATTTCCATTTAGAAAGCAAAAAACGAAAATTGACAGACAGGGAATATAAAATTTTACGTCTTCTCCTGGCCAAAAAGTGGCTGGGCCGGTAGGACGACGAGCATTCAATAGTACTTAGTGTAGTGTATCTGTGTATGTAGGCAACTTAGAAACGATTGTAGTATAACATTGGCTAGGTTTTGATTTTCCATTTTTTACGCCACCACTATATGTAAATATATGCTAAATTGTATATATATTATAGCCAATCGACTCGAAAGTAGAAGACGGCACCACTTAGGCTTAAAACTGCGCTAAGCGGAGACCTGTGACGGGTTCAGTGCGTCTCTGACAAAAACTACGTGCGTACTGAGACACACGTGTCTCACGCGGGTCACGAGCCACGACCAGCGACGGTTTCAGCTATCTCTCTCGCACGTAGGGTTTGTGACAGAGACGACTGAACCTGTCGCGGGCGTCAGCCTTAGGAATCAAAACATCTATCGTCATTTTCGCCTAGCCGTGTCTTTAGAAAAATACACCAATGGTGGACATTTATGACTATAATTATATATGTAATTTACAATACAAAAACCACTTTTAATTTTTCTAAAATATAATTTAAAGCCTCGTCTAAAATACATTGCTAACATCTGGAGAACGCAATTCTCAAAAAAATATTTCTTATATGATTGAATATTCTAAACATATCTACATAATATTTATTATTGTTTCACACTTTACGGCAGTAAAATCCTTCAGGCACCTTTACCATCGTACACGTCAAAGTCCCATATTTACAAAATTTCGCGCATGTAGATAGGTTTAAATCTAAATAGAATAGAGATTTCCAAGCACAAAAAAACATACCTAATGTTATTGTTATCGATATCAATGACGTCACTTTAAAAGAAATCAATCACATATGTAATTATTAAGTGTTACGGTTATTCGGGCTAGGCCTTGCAGCCTCTGTAGCAAATCAATCTAGAAACAGAACCAAAATAAGTACGGCAATAAATGCAGGGTTGTATTTATTAGTTTTGGCATAGGCAGGTAGTTGGTAGTGCCCCTATTTTTTTAAGACTTCCTAAAAGCCATGAAGGGAGTCAATATTATATTTTATAGACTGTAGGGTTACTCCATCAATGGTACGCAAGACGTGCGTATACGCGTTTCAGTGTCAAGCGACATTGAGCATTAATACATAATGATAAAGTCTAATTTGGTTTGACATAGAAATAGGACGTCACTATCATTTTATGGAGTAACCCCCCAGAATTATATAGCACCAAGTCCGAACGAAGTTACACAAAAACCAATTATACAAACTTAACGCTTTTAATTATTCTATGCATTATAATACAATAATTCATGGAACAGCTGATTAAACTAGTCTTCAAAATGTTAAAATAAACAACTGTTTCTTGTACACTTTAAGCACATACATAATAAAAAATACGCATCTGATAACAAATAATTAAAACCTATTGTTTTGGCAAAGAGCAACATATTTAATTTGATTGTAAGCCGGCACAAGTCTGCATGGGCCGTGTTAACTCCGTTGATTATTAAAAACAAAACAGTCGTTATAACATGTATTCAACCTGCGAGTAGAAAAGAGAGAAAATTAAGAATAGGTACATATATAATTCTTTATAACCTGCTAAAATCTTAAATTATTTGTCTGTATTAAATATCATAGATACAACAACGTCTTGTCTGATTTAATTATGATTAATTAAAGCCAAATAATCAAATCTGATTTCATTCACTTCTGCCAATAATAATACTCGTATAATATGAAATGTTTAAACATCAAAATTTTCGTTAAACATATCCAAATTAATTAAATAAAAGCTGTAAGTCGGTAACGCTAAGCCGACTTGTGTGTTATATAGTGATTGTTTGGTAATGATAAATCGGAATTCTATCATTATTTTAGAGGCAATATGCATAAATTACGTCACACGTTAATGGGAAGGAAGGGGGTCAATGAAGTGTGACAAGGGGTGGGAGGGATCATAAGGTTCGTGACGTCACAACACAATACAAAATTATATCTAAGCAATAAATAAAACAAATTAGCCAATATAAAAAAAAAACAAATATTTCCAGCTCATAGCAGTATGATAAGAATGTTTCACTTGCGTGTTCAATATTTTTAAATTAAATAATAAATTAAAAATTAAATAATCTCAGTTTTTTTTGTAGTTTTTAGATTCTAGTTTTTAGTTAGATATAATTAATTGTTTTTATTTAGTTATAAGAAAATGTTTTAAAACCACAAACCATTTTTACTTTTTTTAAAATTAAAACTTATAAGAACTAAAACTAAAAAAATTACAAATTATGTAATCCCACTTTGATATTACCCCTGTATGAAATGTAAATATTTATATGTATTTTTTTTATTCAATAAAATCTTGAAAGTACCTACGTAAAAAAAAACTCAAAATATGTCCTCTGAGGTCATGTCACACTAGGCCCTAGGTGTGTCATGTCATATTTTGAGTTTTTCCCCACCCCCTAGTGACTAGGGGTGGGGACTAGGGGGTCTCAAAATTGTAATTAACTTTGACAAGGAGGGAGAGTACAGAAGTCATGAAATTCGTGTGACGTAATTTATAGATGGACCCTTACAGAATGTATATGTCGCAGTTGAATGGTATAATCCGCTAATTCAGTAAACCTCTAGCTGTTTGGCATTACAGTTCGGTTTTGTTAAACAACTGAAAATCGTTCAGCTGGATTGTCTAAGATTGCGCAACGTGTTACGTTCATTTAAACCGCTAACCACTTCCAAACTGCTAGCGGTTTTGTCAAACAGTAGCGGTAATCCGCTGTTTGACGAAACCGTTAAACAATCCAACTGCGATACATGCATGATAAGGATTTGTTGTTGTAGGGTTACCATAATGAAATATAACTGGGTGTCTATTAGAATACAGATCTTTTTAACCGACTTCAAAAAAGGAGAAGGTTATCAATTCGACAATTCGAAATATATGTTTGTTACGCGATATCTTCGCCAATTGTGAACCGATTTTGATGATTCTTTTTTTATTTAAAAGCCTTCACTACCAAGTTGGTCTCATTTTAATTTGGTGAAGATATGATGAAGAACTTTAGAGATATGAAAGAAACTCCTAAAAAAGTTGAAGTCGGTTGTTTTTTTTGTTTAAAATTTAATTATAGACATTGAGTTTTATTTTACAGAAAACTATTCCACGATTTTTATTGCTATAGGTTTGCCCTAACCTAGTAAAATTGATAGAACATTCCTAGCACTCGCCAGCCGCTGCCGCGGCACGCTCGCTTCGCTCGCTCGCCACATTGCCACTTCGTAGGCATTCTAAATTGTATATAATTTCTTTAGACAGAATTGTTCAACAACTTCTCTAGCCGCATGGATGAATACAAGTCGTTCATTCCATTCCGCGTATTAGGGTTCTCTGTTTAACAAAACCGAGCTGTAATGCCAAACAGCTAGAGGTTTTATCAATTAGCGGATTATACTATCCAACTGCGACATATATAAAAACCAAATTTAAAATGTGTCCAGCGTGACCAAAGCGAAATACGTGTACTCTACATGATGGTCCGAGAGCTGGCACGTATTTTTGGGTAACTACAGAATAGTACCCTAAAATCATATCAGAGTACAGACTCGATGACAGGAACGAAAGTACGTATAAGGTGGCAGTAGGCGATATTAGAATAAACCAAAGTTAACCAATAATATAGGTTAGACAATATGGTCAGAGAACTGGCACGAATTTTTGGGAAGGTATTTGAGGCAAGTTTAAAACTTGTCACATACCTCTCCTATTATACCCCAACACGGAACTGCAGACCTGGCTGGTGAGTAGCGGGGCTAAAGCAACCTATAATTTTTTTTTTTTTTAATGTATTTGAGGCAATATGCATTTTTTATATGCTGTAGTTTAATGTTTAAAGAATAAAAAAATCAATAAGCCAGACGATTTAGTCGGGGCTTTGATATTGACAGGCGCGTGCAAAAGTATTTTTAAAAAATATATAAAAAAGGTATTTGAGTCAACTTGAAATATTAATAGGGTATTACTTGTAACTAAAAAATAAGATTCTCAAAAAGACAGTTCATTATGATGAGAGTTTCTACCTGCCAGGTCAATCTAAATAAATCAAAATGGTTTAGCCCCGCTACTCACCAGCCAGGTCTGCAGTTTCGTGTTGGGGTATAATAGGAGAGGTATGTGACAAGTTTTCAGCTTGCCTCAAATACCTACCCAAAAATTGGTGCCAGCTCTCGATCTATGAGGGCAGAGGGTTCTGCCTCGCCAGTGTAACTACTAGTTACGTGTGTACAGTTAATTTATTATAACACACAAGCTTATTTAGAAACTATATAAAAATAATAAATATTTTTTTAATCGTTGTTTATTTCGATTTATGTAACAACGGAAAAGCAAAATACGTATTACATAAGTTATTGATTTAACAGCATTACAAATGCTCAAAACAATATCTAAATTAATAACAAGTAATGAAAATTTCGCCACGAGTAATTTTTTATAACATCTTTGATTTAGGAAAAGCATAAATTTGATCTCTTTTACACGTATGTACTCGTATTTCATTTAAACATAATGAACCTTTGTCATTCACATTCCATAATTTATAACTTAAATATTTTGTAACAGCTCTTGAGTATTTAGTAACGAGATTTTTTTATCCCGCTTTTCCGAAATGGTTTTAATTTCTGTCTACGAACGAACGACGAAGCTAGTTTATACTTACTTGCTTGAAAGCTTATTTTAGCTAGCTTCCTACCCTAGTTTAACCCGGGCAGTATTATCCAACTTGCCATGGTGTGTTATCTAATCACTTTAAAATCAGCACAAACAACAATGAGCTGTTTATCGTCAAAGGGACTTTATCGTGTACGGTAGTAGGTATAGTTGAGGTCGGTAATATTTATATTCCCCATCCCTTTTCATTATAGGTAAACTAAATACAGAGACCCAACGATGTGGAATGCTGGAGTTATCGAGAACGGGAAAATAGAGAAACGCGAGCGGGTTGCAAAATCCATCTGTCACCCGCGTTTTCTCTTGTATTAATCTCCCCAATCCGTTGCATTCCTGTCTTAACTGGTTGACCTATAGTGTGCAATAAAGAATGTTTTCTGAAGAGCAACTAACCTAAATATAGCTTAATTTTTTTTAAAACTGCAATCTAATACATACATCGTGTTAATTAAAGAACGCAAAACTTTAAAAAAAAAAAAACGTATTTTCATACAAATTGACTCGATCAGTTTGTTTAAAAATTCAATTTTTTTTAGTTCCGTGAAAGTTGTTGAACAAAAGTTGTTCAGTTACACGGGCTAAGGTACCATCTGAGAGATATTGCGTTCTTTCATTAACACGATGTATAAAGAAAAACCCGTTGTTGATCAGTTCGACCCCCAGTATTAAACTGATCAAATTTCGAATAATAAAAGGAAAACATCTTGTATTTTCTGGTGTATTTTTTTAAGTACCTAATAGAGTCAACATAAGGATTAAATTCATCGAATAAACATTGCAGCGTTAGCCGTTACGAGTAAAGCCGTAAAATCTAAAATAACGAGTATCACTACTCACAAAATTACGCTCGATTACCTGGACCCTTCATGAAAGTAATTTTTAAAATTGGGAATGCTGTTCTTTTTTTCAAAAAGAAAGGATTTTTCTTTTTGAGCATAATTCGCCAGCTCCGATATTTAGTGTAGTTGCCCTAAAGAAAACATTCGTTAGTTCATTGTTCCCCTGTCTAACCTCGCTGAGCGGGTACTGCATAGTTTCAGTGACAATATTATAATATTTGGTTGGTCTTTTTACGAAAGCACCAATTCCATTGGTGAATAAGTTCCTCTTGTTGAGGTGGTGCATTTATATTAAAGTGCTAATAATTTACATTATATTTACTAATCCTAGTAGTAGATAGTTATTTCACTCTTGTCCAAAACCTTCTGTTTCTTCGATAGCGTAGTTTAGTTTCTCACATAACTGCTCGTAACTCTTATAGGGCGGTAGATCCAGTCTGTTGAAGCAGGTATGTGATCGCGGTAGCCACGTATCTTTGCCAACCTGAAAAATTTATTACGTTTAACATAAACATGACCTTTGCCCAGCAGTGGGACACTGAAGTAGGCTAGTAAAAAAAAAAACATGAAAGTGTTTGATCAATGTGTGTTACCAGTGATGACTTATGGCTCTGAAACGTGTTCCCTAACTATGGGTCTCAGAAGAAGGCTCAAGGTCGCCCAACGGGCTATGGAGACCCTCTCCAGCTATGCTCGATGATTCTCTACGCGATAGAATCAGAAATAAGGAGATCCGTAGAAGAACGAATGTTCTGACATAGTCAAGCAGATTAGTTCATTGAAGTAGTAGTGGGCGGGGCACATAGCGCGAAGAACCGATGGCTGATGGGGCAGAAAGGTTCTCGAATAGCGGCCACGTACGTACCGGGGCGCAGCGCAGGCAGCCTGCTGGGGGCGGCCGACCTCGGCTAAATTGCAGGGAAACGCTGGACCCAGGCCGATTCAGATTGGTCTTTTTGGAAATCCTTCAGGGAGACCTTTGTCCAACAAATACTTGCTGTGGCTGATGATATGATGAAAATTTATACAGAGGTGCGAATCATGATACCACAATTGTTATACAGCCAGCAAGCCCCTAGTTGATGGGGAATTTAAGCAGTTGCCTACTTGGCCCTGCGGATCCGTCCTGGCAACCTAATGTTAATGCCTAGGAGACCCTTCTTCATACTGTGCTATCTCGGACCCTGGGATGTTTCTTGTCCAAAGATATTATGCATGTCAATGGTTACCCAACGAAGAGTATGTGAAGTGAGGAAGGAAATATCGTAACCTGCCTTGAGATTGGATTTGTGCAAAAAGTTTTACAAACGGCTGCCGCTTTAAAAAAATCTTCTTAGGAATACAGTTGTTGAACGAGATATTTATGCTTAGTCTTCTAGTCGCGCCTTACGCTTACGGCATCCAGAGAATATTCTCACCTTTTCTATGCAGAAGCGTTGCGGGCCATTGGAACCCATCAATTCCGCGAAGCCCCCGACAGGCACTCTACACGTGCCCGTCACAAATTGAAGCAGTCTTGCTCTCTTCTCATTATCTACCTGTCGTACAAACTGAAAAAAAAAAATACTTGAGAATTTCATCTACTCAGTAAATTAATCATATTGTAGAATTTTGCGCCGCCGCGCCGGATGTCCGGCGACAATGTTATATTGTTTTAGACCGATTAATTAAAATCATCATCATCAGGTCTTCTAATAGTACCAGAGCCAAATATAGGCCAGATCAGTCAGAGGATTTGGTCTACACCCTCCACGCTGGCCAGACTGGTTGTCTGTTCTCTTATTGATGTTTTTAAGCTTTGTTTAGCTTTTGTTTCCTAAGTCGCCTTCTACGACATCCACACGGAAATTCTTGGAGTGGTCCTATTCTACTCTGTCGGGAACCACTTCGAAAAGTATTACCTCGGGGCAGAATGTTGCGCAGGTCTGGCGAGAATAGACTGTAGGACAGCAGGTGACCTTTTTTTCTTCAAAAAACAGGTCTATGCTTAGATAAACAAGGAATTTATAGAAATGGGAAAAATCGCCAAGATTAAAAAAAAACCGCAGTGTCTTCGAGGAGAGGGGTTGAACCCCTAGTTCCCCCTCGGCACGGCTATGGTGTGTTCCGCACTGACCTGCCAGAACCAGAGCACCTGCTTGCTGGAGCGCGTGTAGTGCCGGTAGATGGTGTTCCGCTGCCAGTCGTCCACGTCCACCTCCTGCATGCCGCACAGCATCAGCTCCAGTTCGCGCTCGTCGAAATATTTTAGCCATTCCAGAGTTATAACCTGTCACCAAAGTATATTCATTATCACGTTCACCGTTTAGATTGAGGTTTTAGCTGCAAGCAGTGGCGTAGCTAGCGTACCCATGCTAGCTAGGGTGGCACTGGAACAGATACAATACCGGGTCTTACCCCAACCATCGGATGTAGATTTTTTTTTAGGGCTGAATCTAAATATACAGCACCAATGCCCAGTTATTTTTGACGACAGCTAATAGGAATTGTTTGTATGATTGTTTTGTGAAACAAAGTGTCATCTCCAAACGGGTGGCACCCGGGGCGGGTCGCCCCCCCCCCCCCCCTAGCTACGCCACTGGCTGCAAACTCTGAATGCTCTAACTCAATCATAGTTGATTGAAGGCAAATAAGAATTTGAAACGAGTTTTGGCAAATAATTATTATACAAAATAAAAGGGAAAACTGTGTTACCTCATTGAACCCTTCTAGGAATGCAGTAGTTTGCTCCTCTATCCCACGAGTCATGCGCCACTGCGTTACTAATTGCAGATATTGTTCTTTGTTTGCCTATAAAAAAAAACAATTATTGTATCAATAAAATACCGTATAAATATTTATATTAATCATAGTTTTATAATATTGAAAACTTACTTCAGTAACGCGGTCCTTATCACCGCCTGGTTTCAGCTCATGGTGTATAACCTGACCCAATACTTCAAAATCGACACTAAACCACATTTCAAGGCCACATTCATCTATATTATTTTCTTTGATCCATACCAATGAATTATAAAATTCCGGATCAATCGATTCAATATCTTTCATAGTTAACTTCTTATTTAACATTCTCTTATAGAAAGGCATGGTGAACCCTGAATAAATGAATCTACCGTGGTATAACGCCATCGCTATAAACCTTCCTATAAACTTGAAGTAGAGCAGGTGATCTGGATTTACGTAGCTGGCCGGGTTTATTTGTAAACTGTAATTATTTTTATTGGCGTATTCAAACAGACAGTACATCGGGTTCAGCACTTCGTGTGATAGTAAGAAGAACCATTCTCTGCTGACGCCTCCGTAATCTAGCCCATCTTCTCCGCGAAATATTATATACAGCCGTTTTCGTAACTCGTAAGGTGGCAGCCGCATTATCTGAAATCAATACAGACATTTACAGCTATTGTATCTTTTGATCACGTATTTTAACCCTTTTCCTGTCCATTAATTTTAAAAACTAGTAAAATAAATTGACATGAATCATAAATGAATCGTGGGACAAGGAAAGTGTTCTTTCTCTGTCCATAAATAAAAAATAGCAAAATAATTGACATGAACATACATGATAATTCATGTATTTTCATGTCAATTATTTTGCTTAGGGCAAGCAGTGTTCTTTTCTTGTCCATATGAATCGTGGGACAAGGAACGTGTTCTTTCCCTGTCCATAAAAGACAAGGAAGGTGTTAAAAATATACTCGACATGCAAAATGTTCTAATGTATGTCATCTGTGGAAATCATGCATGATCACGCTCAGAAGTATTATTTGCTAGAGCGAGAGAGCGACAGAAAAGAATAGCAGCATAGGAAAGTGCTGTTCCGTGCTGATAGATGTGGCCCAACCCTTTAATTTAAATTCCTAATGTTACCAAATGTTAGCAAGATTTACTGATCATAAATGAAAAGACTAACAACTGAGTTAGATGAAATATTACCTGATGGTACGAGTCTTCAAACAGCGTCTGTCGTGTTAAAGTGATTTTAATATGATTGGGTAGAGCATTGCTTTGACATAGATATCTAAATTGACTAAGTTTCCATCGGAATGAGCGCTCGTAAGCGCGGGGGACGCCGTAGGCTCCCTGCGGGCCCTTGGGCGCGCCGGGGCGCGGGTCCTGGAATGTGGTGGTGCGCGTGTTGTGGTCCACGAAGTAGCGCGAGCCTTCCTCGGTGAAGCGGATCTCCCAGCCTGGCGGCAGCGGCAGCGACTCCTCTGGAGCGCCTACCTCTTGACCCTGCAAATCATACATTTCAGTACAATGCACTCTAAATCTCTATTAGGCGTTTCGAACGCATCACTACAAACGAATTCGCTGTGTGCATGCGCGAAACCGAACGTGCCCGAACACTGAGCGATGCCGCCCGAAGCTGCCACCGCAGGCGCGGGCCCCGGGTCGCGCCACGCCTGTGCTTCCCAGTTCTCGAATCCCCACATAGTTTGTGGTTCCCGGATCCAGCGTCTCGTAACAGGACGTATATGCAAAATCGGTTCACACGTGTCCACGCGAGTTTACTAAGTTTCCGAGAATAAATAAACTATTTAAATACATAAGTACTCTGTTTTGATTGTTTCGCGTCGTTCCTTAACACTATGTACCTTTTTAATAACAACATCTTATCTGAATGATGAATAGGATACATAATTATTACGGCGGGGCTAGTATGGATACGGCGACAAAATTTTATTCTTGTAATTTGTCTCATTTCGCGTAATTTACCATACTAAACATAGATAATTGATCCAAGAAATAAGTTTCATTCATAAAACGTATTTAATTTCACGACTAACTTCCGTGGGAGCAAGAGTTTAACAAGTTAAAGTAGACATTTCGACGGTTGGCAACGTGAGATCGTGTATTTTGCCAGCGATTTGCTAGACCAACTTATGACGCAGATATAAAAAAATTCTATCGTATTTTAAACAAATGAGTCCTTGAATTAATATTAAATTTATGTTTACGTATTTACATGTAGACAGGCATCTATAAAGAATGTATTATTGAAGTTAACAACACTAAAAAAAAAACCAAAAAATAATTTAATTACGAAATTATAATTCGATGATTTTAGCAACCACTTATAGTGGCACATTCCGGTAAAGGGCCCGCGTAAGTGCGTTCTCGGTCGTTATGTTGGCTGCATTTGTGCGACATAAGTTGGAACGTTCCGTTACATCTATATTTTAATGATATATCATTTTAATAATTTCTAACAGACATACTTTAGTTGCAATGCAATATTGTTTTAGGAATTAATACGTATTTAAGTTATTATTTCATCTAAAATGATTGTTTTACAAAACACGTGTTTAAAATTTAAATATTTAAAATATTTTCTTAGCAGACAAAAAAAAAGAAAAACTTTAAAAATTGCCTGCTTTTAACCACTTATTTAACCCTACCATTACCACTACCTTTCCATTCATTAATTTTGCCTTGTCATATATATTTTACAGAGGGACGATATGTATAGATCTTTGGTAAATAGTGCCGTGCTAAGGCCGCTGGCTATTTATTTCATAATTTACATACATAATACAGAGAGGTGAAGAAAGCGGAAGTTTCGATACCTGCGTCCTCGGGTCCTCCCACTGAGTGGTCCTGTTCTTATGGTTGAGGAAGTAGACCCTGCCGTCGTGCACGCGGCGCTCCCAGCCGGCCGGCAGCGCGCCCAGCGCGTCGTCGGCCGGCAGCGCGGCGGCCGGGCAGGCGCTGGCGGCCGAGGGCGGCGCGGGGCTGCCCACCGGCAGCGCGCCCGCCGCCGCTACAGCGGGCAGCGCACCCGCCACGCTGACCTGCCCATTGCCTCCTGAAAATTTGCTATTTATTAACATTTTGTTCGTGCCTAGCGACTCTACAGTTATTATAATATGTATATTTTGTCATTATTGTACGGGTTATGTACATATAAGAAATGTTAATGGTAGATAGTGTAAGGTGGGGATTGGTAAATGTAAAAGATTTTATATGAGTAACAAAAAAGGAAGTTTGTTGCGAAAACACAAATAAACAACTATTGTAAGAAATAATAGAAATATAAACTAAATGGGAAATAAATGGTAAATGGGGATGTTGGTGAATGGTATGGTAAGGAAAAATGGTGTGAGTACACGCGACGAGTATTTAATGGTACAAATGAACTCGCGAATGGTAAGAAGGTTGGTGGCGTACTAACTAAGAAAATAATTATATTATAATAAAAATCGAAGTATCGGACGCGGCGACAATATGCTGACCGTGCGTCCGCGCGAGGTCAATGTACGTAAACCGTACAATCATCATTCGAGCTTATTCCCGGTTGCTTCATAGCCCGGGTTGTGCTAAATAAACCTAGGTGGTTTGACGAGGTTACTAGTTTTTAAACAGAGCGTCTGCCGTCTGACCTATGCAACACAAAGGGTAGACTAGGACCAATCCTAGGATAGATTTACACAAACGCTAGATAGCGTTTGGGACCCAGTTTGACGTGCCTTCCGAAGCACGGAATCACTTTATCAGATAATTAGGTGATTCAAGCCTGTAATACAGACTGGAAACAACTTTTCACAAAGTATGGTTCCCAGTGGGATTTGATCCAACGACCTCCGGACCACAAGGCGAACGCCTTATAAGACCACTGGACCACGGAGGCAGTCAAAATGTATATTTTTTTACATTCATATTAGTTTATGTTACAGCCACATAAGCTCTGAAATCAACCCAAAGATTTGACAGTAGAGAATGCTTTAAGCATTAAGGTAGGTGACTATTTTCAGGCGCCTAATTTGCGCCGCCTAAAAAAGGCACCGTATAAACACTTTCGGCGCCATTTTTTCGCGGCATGCCAGCGTTGGCACGGAATAGAGCACGCGCCTATTTTTTGACGCCAGTGATCTCCGCCCAGGTCCCTCGCAGCCCCCCCGCCTATTTTTCGAACTCGTGTAAACACGTCGCGCCTATCGCTGTCATGCGGCATGCGGCGGCACGCCTTCATGCCGTAACGTGTGTATTTTTCGGGTAAAATAAATATATTGTTACGCGAATATTTAGATTATACGCTGCCTTTTCATCTTCAGGGCAAATTGTCCTGAATTTATTTTAAATGATTGATATCCAGCACATGAAAGACTGGCGCGAAAACTGGCAATGTCGGCTGCGGCGGCGTGCTAATGACTGGCGCTGAAAAAAAGCACCGTGTAAACGATCGGTGCCAGCTTGCTGGTCACTGGCGCCAAGATTTAGGCGCCTGTAAATAGTCTTCGTCTAAACCTACCTTTAAGTCCGTCTGTTGTACTTGTTACATTTGTTTATGTGTACAATACAGTTGAAATAAATAATACAGTTATCTCACGACCTTTGGGAAGAAATGCTCTACAAAATAGTGCATTAAAATCCATTCTGTAGTTTACTTTGTATCACATACAAAAATCCTTTGTGTCGTGGCAATAGTATAACAACATGGTAGGTACTTGACAATTGATTATTTATTAAATAAAGCTTCTTTACCGGGGAAATAGTCCTGCAAAATTATAATTAACCTAACTCTACTACTGCCGCGGCACACCGCACATTTTATTCTTATATGCCCAGCGCAGTTATATATGCTCTATATGTCGCTCTGTCATATACTTCTATTCATTATTTACATAGGAATAGGTATTAGGAGTAAACACATATCTGAGCCTACTTCCAAATAATTCGATTGAGGCTAGATTATTCATCAACTTCGCGACGGTCCTCGTCATTCTTTTTTAAATAAAATTTCAATCAGAGCTAAACGGTGAAAACTGATTCTAAGTATTATGTAAATATTTATTTTTAACACCCGGCCTATAGATAAATAATGTGTCATTCGTATTTGTTATTTTATTTGTGGAAATGTACATACATATTTCTACATTTATATTGAAAAAACATTAAACTTTTTAACAATTTTACTTTCCTTCTATTGTAGAATATTTCAAGTTCATTTGTAACACTGAAACATATTAAAAAAGATAGAAACATCTACATCCTCATAACATACGTAACATTCTATTTGCGATGAATGCGATATGGAATTACTGTGATAAGATTACCTTCATTGAGATAAAGCAACTGAAATAAACAAATGAAGATCGAATAGTGATATTTTAAATCTGCATTGTCATGTCAGAGCGGGACACTAGGTGAATAAGCGCCAACGTGCTATATCGATTTTGCCGCCCCCTACTATTTAGACTGACCTTATCCGAAGGCTAAAGGATTCGAACCAAGAGTTATGTACTACTTTTCTCGAAGCCACTCCAGGTACTTTTGAGACGAAATATCTGGCTCAAACTGATATCAATCGCGGTAAGTCCCATAATATTAATTTTGACACCCCTGTAACTTATGGGGGGAAGCTAGTAAGTAGCCTATATTTTCAGTGACCATGAAAACATAACCATTTTATTTCTTTTTTTCTATACCTAGCTTAAATCCCAAATATCACATTTATTACACACATGTTCATTACATAATCAAATCACCGATGTCCAAAATTCTATGCAACAAATATGAGTGCTATAACTGCATTCGGAACAGCTGGTTATAAAACCATGGCCTATCCTTGAAAAAGAATAATCCGGAAAGCGGACTCCGGGCTCCGAAGCGGCACAGCTAGGCATGCTATGCAGCACGAACGCGCACAAATGGGGACCATATAATATCACTCACCGAGCGCCGTGGCGTCATGGTCTGCGTCGGGCGGGTGCCGTTGCTGCGGCGGCGGGTACAGGAACCGCTGGTTGCCCTGCGCGACCACGTGGCGGCGTTCTCCGCGCCAGTGCTGGAAGCGCGCCAGGCGCTCGGTGTCGGGCCGCTGCCACGTGGTGGTGCGCGTGTTGTGGTCCACGTAGTACACGCGGCCGCGGGCGTCGCGCCGCACCTCCCAGCCCGGCGGCAGCGGCTGCGGCCGCTCCCACGACGTCGACCGCGTGTTGTGGTCTACGTAGTACCTGCGTCACAGAATTAATATAAGTACCAACGTGCAGAACGGAGACTCGCAGCATCCTTCACTATATGGTGCCCCCCTCTCCCCCGTTCTCGGGTGCGTTTGATGGCTTGGAACACTGAAACTCACACATTGAGGTGTGCACGGATGTAAAGATTCGTTTGTACTAGTATTAAGGGCATCAATATTACTCTGCTTGTATGAAGCGCCACACCTGTGCTTCCATATAAATACGGTTTGCTTTTCAATACCGAGGAAAATTAGCCTAAGAGTTAGTTTTAAAACCGAGAGTTATACATCGAATATTTATTTTCTATCAATTACCAAAATTCTGTTACATTTTAGAATCGCTGCTGTCGAAAGAAGTGAATCCCTCAGACTAAAAAGCAATCTTGAAGCGCTCGTCGCTGCTATAAATGTGAAAGAAACCTTTGTGAAACCTCGACATAGTGTTCCCCCATGCCTAAAATAATAAGAGAAGAGAGTCTCACCGTCGTCCATACACATCGTATCGCATCTCCCAACCATGAGGCAAAGGCTCTTCAGCTGTGCCGGCAGATGTGCCCGGCGCCGCGTGCGGCGAGGACTCGGGCGCTGGCTGCGGCTGCTCCTGGTGCGAGGGCCCGGCCTCGGCCCCGACCGCCTCGGCTGCTTGGGCACCGTGAACAGCCCCGTTACTTAGTGGCGGCGGCCCAGGCGGTGGCTATTGAGAAAATAATCAATCGTTGGTAAGAAAAAGGAATAAAGGCTGGCGAAAAGGCACCATTAGCTACTGAATACTAACTTCATTGATAGTTTTCCAAAGGTCAACAAATAAAATAACAATAAAACTGCCAAAATGGGGCACAATAATTATTCTACAAATATAAATTATAATTACACTCTACTTGGATACCGTAAGAGAAAAGAGGTGCGTGACAGGAGAATTAATGAAAATATAGTAATGTATGTTACATAATGTCATATCATGGAGCTCGGTGGCCCGGTGGGAGTACGCATTGCTAGCGTTTTAACAAGTTAAGCAACCCCGGGCGTGGTCCGTACTTGGATGGGTGACCGATGACCACAAGTGGTACAAAAATTTCTCGAGCACCTCCGTGCTTCATAAGGCACGTAAAAGCCGTTAGTCCCGGCTGTCATTGTATGGCAGTCGTCAAGCTATGTCAGATCCCTTAGGCAGCTTAAAAATTTTACACCAGTGTTGGCCACTTACATACAAGAAAATCAAACAAACAATATCATGGTGAAACTGAAACTTTTAACAAAATCTATCATGGTGTAGTGAATAAGTGCTCAGTTTCCCTTTAAATTAAGTGAGAGCATGACTGGACTTAACTTTTTCCTCATTTAATAGGAACATATTTATTTGATTTCGAACAAGGAAAAGTTACTGATAAAAACTATTTAACCCAGTTTATCCCTATTTATTGATTTATACAGCATTACAATGCTCGGAACAATATCTAAATTGAAAATATCATCTTCTTTTTCATCATCATTCATCTTTCAAAGTATTTTATGAACTAATGTTTAGTTTAAAATGAGAACGTTAAGTTTTACTACGCACATTTGCGAAAAACGGCCACTTTTGGCAAATGTGTGTAGTAAAGCTTAACGTTCTTATTATAAACTGTAAACAGTAGTTCACAAAATAGTTTGAAGGGTTATCTAGGACTTGGTAGTAGCAAAAATTTTAAATGATGTCTCCGTTTTCTTTAAAATGTTTTATTTATATGGGGGCAGCACTGGACCCCGGAAAATTCAGGTACGGCCTTAAGGCCGTACCTAAATTTTCCGGGTGATTTATTTATCCCTTTTTGCAAAAAAAAAATAATTTAATTAAGATTGGCTCATGTTTCGATGCATCTCAAATATGTCTTTATATAATTATGACATTCAGACGTTTTACGGAAATGTAAATACATATCTTAAAAACCGGTCAAGTGCGAGTCGGACTCGTACATGAAAGGTTCCGTAGTTCCATACAATGTTTTAAAACGCTGAAAAAACACGTTTCTTGTATGACGATTCGACCCCCTTTAATTATGAACTTTATTTTATTTTTAGTATTTGTTGTTACAAGTATAGTAATCACAGTAATATCTAATCGGTGAAAATTTCAACTTTATGGTTACGGTTTATGAGATAGAGCACTGCGACGGACGGACAGACAGCGGAGTCTCAGTAAAAGGGTCCCGTTGTCACCCTTTGGTAAGGCACCCTAAGAACCTACACCTCAAGTAAAAAAAAAAAGGGTGTATTTGTACCCTGTGTGAGTTATTTATTTCTCAAAGTCAAGTATATTCAACAATCATTGTCATAAAAGTTGTTAAAGGCTTGCTTGAATGTCAAGTTGATTGTTACTCACCCTGAGTGTTTGCATTCTCAGCATAGACCTCACTGTTTCAGGATTGTTGCGTGCTCTTATTTTGGCTCTTAGCCCGTCGTTCAATGCACTTCGAGAGCTGTTTGCTTCAGTAAGGATCTCATGAGTCTGATTCAATATAGCAGGCTCTATTCTTAAACCATCAAGGAGAACTATAAGTTCTGCAGTTTTCATTTCAGCATTCGCATTGGAGTTGTTCTCTTGTGACACAGCTTTCATCAAATCTGAGAAACCATAAAATTAATTGAATAGGCCAGTAGAATTTGACTTAAGGTGAATATAAAAGCAAGTGGCCTTGAAGATGCGCCCTCATTTGAAATAAATTGTTAACTCGTAAATATGAAATATGAGATGAGATAATTTCCATATTGCTCTTCGTCATACACTAGATAGCCTTTCAAATTATTTTATGAACCACCGTTAAAAGTGTTTACATTAGTCCGTATAGCTTTAAAACTTGCCGTGGCCACTTTTGGCGGAAGCAAGTTTTAAAGCTAGACGGATCACCAATAATAGTTTCAATGGCAGTTCATAAAATAATTTAAAGGGCTATCTAGTGCATGACGAAGAGCAATATGGAAATTATCACCATATTTACTTACGAGTTAACAATTTATTTCACACTTCAAGGCCATTTGCTTCTATATTCACCTTAAAAAGTGCAAACGCGATGTAAAGCTAGATTTTTGGTATGCTAAATAGCAAAAAAAAAGTCCTAATGGACTTTTTGCAGAGATGTGGAAAAACTTTATTTTGCAAACAAAAAAAAAGTTGTGTGTTGTGTAAACGAAAATTTTTTTTATCAAATACATGACAAATATGTTTGAAGTAATGTTTGAAGCATGTGTCAAACATTCTACGTATTTGTCACTTTTGATAAAAATCTGGATTGACACCGTGTGTAACAACCTGAATATAAATGGAGTTGTTGGTTGATTAAGATCTCAGTAAAAAAAAAAAGATCTACAGACATATTTGGTAAATTTGCTCTTAGCTGCTTTATTGACTATTTAAATTATTGTGTGTAAACAGTTTGAATAAATATGTTTGTATATACGGACAAATCACACAGATTGAGCTAGCCCCAAAGTTAGTAAATATAGTATTGTTAAGTTAGTATCCCGTAACAAAGGGATACTAACTCAACAATACTATATTTTATAAAAAATACATTTATAGATAAACATCCAAGACCCAGTTCATAAATAGCAACTAATGTAATAAAACATAGTTTCTGAATTAAACTACAAACAGTAAAAAAAACCCGAAAATTTTCATTAAAGCCATTTCCAAGGTCCTCATTAGGTATAACTTTATCGTGGATTTCATTTATAATATCCTCTGTTGTAACGACTTTTAGGTTATTGCGACGTTATACTTAATTCCCTTAAATTTAAAGTTTCATAGGCAAAATAAATGACTTTGATATAACGTCGATTTCCGGTATAGAGACTAGTTTTAATGAACCATTTTTTCGAACCAACCAAGTTCCTAGAAATCCCATACAGATATTGAGACCATATTATTCGCGATTCAAAATTAATTTGAATGTGACCACACCCCAAAAATTCAGTGGAAAGTAGAGTGAATATTAAAAAGAGTTATATGTTGAACGATAGTTACCTATTGTAAGTTCAATGTTTTCACATTTTCCATTGAAATGTAGTAGCACCTTTGTAAGACTAATTCTTTTCTCACCAAGGACATTATCTTTTCTAAAACTATGATGGTCAGCTAGCCGAAACAAAATTTGAGATAATGGAGTCACCAACACAGTGAAGTCTTCTTTCCATTTGGGATGACAAGTATTTTTTATAACTTCAGTTTTCTTGGAAATTTTATCATCTATTATCACTTGTAAATAAGGATTTGGTTTGAATATTCCAGAATTTCTTATACTTGCGGATTCAACTGAAATCAAACAAAATATTAATTAAGTAGGTACATGAGAGTTCACTTTTAAGGCTAGGTGGGTTCACAACTTGCAATACTGTGCGTGTTTTTGAAAAATCACTGTAATTAAACCACTAGTTTATTCCTCATAAAATTTGTTGTGGTTGACATCACTGACAAAGCTATAAAAACAAAGATATCTGCCTCAGTACCTTTATAGATATTGAAGGAGCTTTTGACAAAACAAACTTCGACAGCATCGGTGTGGCCCTCAGACACCATGGGGTCCCAGAAATCATTATAGGCTGGATAAACAACATGCTAAGGCTCAGAAAAATACAAATGTCGGTAAGCGGCACAGTGAGAGCACTGGCTACTAGAGGATGCCCGCAGGGCGGAGTTCTCTCACCACTCTTATGGAGCCTAGTCGTAAACGATCTTCAAACCTAAACGATAACAACTACTACACAGTAGGGTATGCGGATGACCTTGCGATTATGATACCACGGAAGACTGCAGACACAGCCTGCAACCGCACCAATGGAGCCCTGAAAATTGTAGAAAAATGGTGCGTCAAACATGAACTAAATGTCAACGCCAATAAAACAGAAACTGTGATGTTCACTAACAAACGACAACTAGGGCGCTACAACATGCCAAAACTGTTTGGCACCAAGCTAACCTTATCAAGTGAAGTGAAGTATCTTGGAATCACTATTAAATAGCAAGCTTAACTGGGCCAAACACCTAGATGAAAAGCTGAAAAAGGCTGGACTAACACTTTGGCACTGCCGCAGAACGGTGGGGAAAACTTGGGGGCTTAGTCCAAAAATCATGAAATGGCTATACACAGCCGTTATAAGGACCACCATCACCTACGGGGCCGTAATATGGTAGATGCGCAAAACACTAACAACAGCACAAGAAAAACTCCGGAGCTTCCAAAGAATGGCATGTCTGGCCATAAGCGGCGGGATGAGAACATGCCCAACGGCTGCTATGGAAGTAATACTGGACATCACCCCACTGCACCTTCATATAAAACAAGAGGCACAAATTGCAGCCATGAGACTTTGGACCTTAGGCCTTTGCAAAAAGAACTCAGGCTCTCCTCACACAACAATACTATCAGAAGCTATGTGCTCATCAAATCTAATGGGAGCAATAAACGAATTGGGCTGGCTCGAGCGCTCAACGCAAAATCAGCCCGCAAAAACGGGAGACACCGAAAAATGTCGATGCCTCCCTCACGTGCAAGGGGCCTAAAAGAGGAGCCTAGGCGCGGAAAAATGCCCACGGAACCAGGTGAACCAGGTGTCCTCATAAAATTTACATAAGAATCTTGAGGATTTTCTACAGACATTCACAACATCCAAAACACGATTGAGCGTTTTTGGCTCGATAGAAAAAATCACAAACATATACCTATACCTCTAAAATTGGCTAAGTTTACCTTTTAATAAGATATTATTAATACAATCACCTTTTTATATGAAAACTATACCAAAAAATGGATAATCTAAATTATTAGTTAATTTTATTAAAAAAAAAAAAAAATATAATACAAAAGAAAAAGCCTTTGTCCGCTCTCGACGAATATTTCTGTGTTTTATTTGTTATTTTTTTTTTCTGTATTATATTTGTAATTTTTTTGTAGCGAAATCGACTACACATTTAGATAATACATTTTTTGGTATAATTTTCATATAAAAAGGTGATTGTATAAAATAGTAATATAAGACATAAAGGTAAATTTAGACAAATTTAGAGGTGTGTTTGTGATTTTTTTCTATCAAGCCAAAAATGCTTAATCGTATTTTGGATATTGTAAATGTCTCTAGAAAATCCTCAAGATTAGAGATAGCAGTTTAGCCGGATACCGGATATTCGGCCGACCATGTGGCCAGATGGCCAGATATCCGCCCGCCGGATATCCAGCGAAACTTAGCCGTTTGCGTAGGCAGCGCGCGAACGATCGGGTGGACTTGGTTCGATTCGGGTCTTGTCGAAACAAAGTTTGCCAAAATCTACCTTTCTGCACCTTGCAGCACTGTGTATAGCGAAAGACTTTTTTCTGAAGCTGGCCTTATTTATGAAGAGAAACGCAACCGCCTGCTACCTCTCAATGCAGAGAAATTGGTATTTATTCACCATAATTTGCCCTTAGTGCTGTATGAGTACTAATTCATTCATTTTCTTTGTATTACATTAATTTACTATTGTGTGATTAAAAATTTAAAACTAAAACTTATTATATTTAAGTTAAGTGATACTAAGACTAACTAAATAAAGCAAATAATTACTCAAAAATATGTTTCTTTTATCCGGTAGATGTCTATTTGGCCGAATAGTAGCTATCCGGTATTCGGCCGGATAGTATTATGGCGGCCGGATACCAGATAGCCGTTTCATCTCTACTCAAGATTCTGATGTCAATTTTTTGAGGAATAAACTGTAGTAGTTTAATTACAGTAATTTTTCAAAAACACGCACAGTATTGCAAGTTGTGAACCCACCTAGCCTTAAATTACTGTACAAGAATAATATAAATGGTAACTTCTTTTTAATAACCCACAATCAATTTATTTATTTGTTCTTTGTTGATAACTGTAATTTTAAGAGTATTACAATTTAAAAAAAGAACAAATGTCTATCTAGTGCCTGACGATTAGCAATATGGAAATTATCTCCCTATTTACGAGTTAACAATTTATTTCAAATGAGGGCGCCACTTCAAGGCCATTTGCTTCTATATTCACACTAAGTTGTTACTACTAAAATTTAGCAGCCTGAGCTGTGCTAACCAACATTTGGTTTAGTGTGCTAAATTGTGTGCATTCCCTCTCGGTTAGCCACAACTAAGAACTAGCTGCAACCGGGAGGGAATTCACAAGATTAGAAGAAAATATAAATTAAAAAATGTTTTATCCACAGAAATTACCTAAATAAAGAAAGATAATAGGAAATGTACCTGTTAAACTTAGTTGATGATATGTGGACAAGGAAATAGGAGTTGTAAGTGTGTTTTCAGTCATGATGAATACTCAGTTCATATTCTCAGAGGCACACCTACAAAATAAAACAACCAATTATAAACATGGATGACACAAGACATTTTTATAGCATAGTCTCACTGCCTACTGGACACAGCAATGTGAATAAATTCCGTGATTTAATATTTTTTTCTGTTTTTCCTAAAGGCTGACTGGTAGAGAATGCATTAGCATTAAGTCAACCTTTTGTACCATTGTTGTGGTCAATAAAGATTTAATAAATAAATAAATCAAATTATCAAAAGGCAGTACATTAAACATGTTGACCACAATAACCATGTTGCCTACTGCCTTACATTGCAAGTTTTATAAAGATCAAATTTTGATACATAATAATTACCAAACAGGTAATGTACCTAATGAAATCATGAAACATTATGGAAACAGCTTGTAAAATACAGGAATGCACAACAAAACATGATCACACAATGATACATGTTATGGAAATGATTTCTTCATGAAATATGATGTTATTTAACACAAACAACAATCAGATTGCATTAGCGAAGAATGTGTTTCTTGTCACAAAAATTGTAATCTTATAAATTATATTTTTTTGCATCAAACACTAGGTAATAAGCTTCTCGAAAAATATTGATAAATTATTTTCCTATCTTCATTATCTTTCAATATTTGCATGTACAGATAACATTTTGAAAAGTGAAACTATTTGAAATAAGTAGACTAATCTAAAAACTTATACTTACTACATGTAAAGCCATAAGGCAACTTTATAATTAATTATTGAACTATAGTTGATAACTATTGCTTTTACTTCAGTAACTAGGGGGTAAAACTCATGGGTAATCCTTGTGTTGTAAACAGATGATGGTTAGTTAGCAAATCACATCAATAGTACTTACCATTGCTCAGCTGTACTAGGACTTCTGTTTTGCTATATTCGTTATATAGCAATTGGCTTTTTCGCGATACTGTGTACGAACCAACACTACACTTTTCAATTATCTCATTATCGTAAACCTTATCTCAATGTAAGGAAATAGACAAGAAATAATTCCAACTTCACAACGCACTAATTACGTCATGATTGACATGGTATTCCCATGTTAGCAAACGTATTAAATTATCTTCCTTTTTAATTACAAGAGTTTCTTGAAATAACTAGTATGTAACAGTAGCAATACACAATAATTTTTATAAAATAAAAACCACTGTTTTGTACCTGCCCCTTACCACAGACTAAAATCATCCAGATTTTTTTGTTCATGTCATGTTTTCCTTTGTCTATTTCAAACTGTCAACATAGAGGTACAAGCTCAGAACAATATATCCCATATCTCTGGGTACAAGCATGGTATAATAAGAACTACTATTCTTATACATATACCATAGTTACAATACCTACTTTTGTAGACTTGTGTACTGTTGTTACTTTTGCCTCCGAAGGGCGTCCATCCATTTGCTGAGCTGAATGAAAGCGTTGGCTGAAAGTCAGATTCTGATTCGGAGTTCCGGAGTTCCGGAATTCAGATTCACTATTGAATACTTAGACCAGGGACGGCCAGCCTATGGCTAGCTATCATTCATAGTTTGACGTTGACGTCGAACGTTGACTTGACATCTCCAAACTAGAGATAGGTCGTCGACGCATTTTTCGTCGACGAGACTAGACCGTCCATTATCGTTCATCGACTAGTCGATTAACCAGTTGAATTCATCGACTAGTTCACCGTGACGTTTTCTTATGTACACGTTCAAACTTATCGTCACGTTGATTTCTACGACTTGTCGACTTTATATAGTAAATATACTATCGTTGTAGACAACTTTACTGACAATTCTCGAAATTATATGTAGGTAAAATCAGTTTAAATTGAATTTCCCTTCATACTTTACCAGGCTTAGGACTGGCTGATTATGAATTAATAATCATAAATAGTTTGGAAAATCCAAAAGTGCACGCCTCATAATCTTATTTTTTTTATACAGTGGTATATTAGTTTTTTATAAATTATAATTAAACGACAGTACTTAGAACGCTAATATTAACTAGGAATCAGCACAGTGTAATACTTTATATATTAAAAACAAAAGTATTCCGGTAAGATGAATTTTTCGACCAATTTCTCTGCCACATACATGGTCACATAAACACAGACTCACGGACGTCCAAGAATGATTAGTTTTAATGTTATTATTTATTATATTAAACAAATTAATTGTTTATAAAATGTACCATATGTGCTAGACAGATTATTTAACTTCATATTAGTGCACTCATATTATCCTGTAAGTGTTATATTAAAAAAAAACGTCATTTAAGTTTCGAAAGACTGGGTTTTTTGACATGTCGAGAGTAGAGCACTACCTCAACGCTCCGCTTATGAGGCGTGCAATACCTCAACGCTCCGCTTATGAGGCGTGCAATTAGGCGTATTTAAAAGATCAACTGATTTTGTATACATTAATTTATATATTTAGTTTAATTTTTTAAATTTTTACTTTTTTTAATTTTTATATATTTTTTTATTTTTATATTTTTTTATATACACTTTTTGAACGTTGTTAGATGTAAATTATGGTTTTGTAAGTTATAAACATTAAAATCCTTGAAATCTTGTTTGGGGTGAATTCACATTTAAAAACATCATTTGCTCAACCTTACTCGTCGCTAACCTAGTTCGTCTCTCATTCAATATTAGTCCCGTTTTTGAAAACATCCTTTCACATGGGACGGATGTAGCTACCACATTGCACCGCGTAACAAATATCTTTTTCAAATTTGGTAACTAATCTAAACTAGTATAAACCGGTATTACTCACTGAAAACGTACGATCCAATGTTCATCAACGCTACGCTACGCAACTATGCTAAAATCAACTCTTTTTCTATGTTACTAAAGACCAAATTCGTTCAAGGTTAATTCGATTAACCTTCAACGCTATGCTGTAAGTAGTAAAGTTCAAATTTGTACAGTGGTTTAGCCGTCTAATAATTCAACTAGTCGACGCATGGACGGTGAACCGTCGAAACGTTGATTCTACGTTAACCGTCTATTCAACTAGTCCGTTCATTCAACGCCCATCCCTACCAAACGAATAAGGGTAAAATGAGTTTTTGGCGGGAAGTCAAGGGGTTCGGTTGGGGTTTGCTTTAAATTATTTTACAAATTGATTTTAGTGGACTTTATAATATGAAATTGGTTTGTTTGGTGTTATAAATGCTCATGACATGAACAATGTGTGAAATAGTTAAAGTGGACAGTCATAGTACGGCTGTAGTGATATTTATTTTGCGGACTGTGTGGGCGTTAACCAGTGGACTCGTATAGATTTGTCGCCAGAAGCTCCTTTGCAGTAGTCAAAGGCCTACACCACCCTTTGATTGTCTTGTTAGGATTAGGTTAGGTTAGGATTAGGAATAAAGAACAAAATTAAAGATAGGCTCTATAGGACTTGTATCCAGAGCCGTAAAATTATATAATAAAAAAAAAAATAAGGGTAAAATCTGGGTAAAATTGTTCTGTGCTTTAGAGGTGTTATATTAGGGTCAGATATCGGTATTCATGTTATCGAATATATCGTATTGTCCGTATTACGTTCCGGTAACGGTTACCCAGGAACGGTCAAGAACGGGCGGGCTTACGGGCTATAGTAACGCATTGCTGGCACGGATCGCTTTGAGCGGCTTGGTTAAGAACTTCCGAATACGATACGATACGAGTTCGCCTCGCTCTTGTTAGGCCGAACAACCAAATAATATATTTTATGCGAGTAATATGTACGAATGACTAAAAAAAATTGCATATTTTTTATAATTACTTTGTTGATTTATGTTTCCCTTCATACTTTTAACAGGCTTAGGACTGTCAAAATAGAATACTATAAATTGCATCCTGAGCGTTATCATTTTATTTACTCCATAAGTACATAAAAAGAGTTTTAAATAACATATTAATTGTAATGCATATATACAGACAAAAAATTATAAAAAGATGTATTTTACCTTGGCGTATTTAAAAATCTAATCAACTTATTTACAAATCAATAATTATCGTTTTTGTTTTATTCTTATTTTTATCTTTTGACGTGACAACGTCTTAAATTAGGTTGCGGCTGGGAGTCACTTATGAAAAAGTGTAACGCTCGGTAACGTTACGATGAGTCACCGAACGAGAGAGAGGCCCGCCGAATGCCTTGCGTCTCTCTCCCACTCAACTATGATCGGTCTGCCGCCGTTGTCACGTAAAATCTTCGCCCGTAAAACCGACTTTACAGGCAACCATTTTTTGCGTCTTTTTTAGATTTATTTTTTTCTTAGTCTTTTTTCTTATTTTTTTTTCATTTAAAATCAGTCTTATACACTCTTACACAATACACAATATTTACATATACACATACTGCCAAGTCCCGTTTTAATTAACAAAACAAATATTAGAATTAACAATCAAATACAACAAATGCAAATAAAACTTTGAACACGGCGCGAAATTGTTAATTGTTAATAGGTACATAAACCGGCACGCGATTTACCGGGACAAGAGACCAAGTTAAACTGGTTTTGGCCGCACATACACGAGCGAGCTTGAAGAAATTCAAGCAAGTGATATTATGTTTCGCTTGCACATCACGTTTCTGCCTCGCACAGAAAGAGACAGACACGGTTCGGCTTTGTTCGTGGCTCCCGAACGATGGCCGCTGGCTTGGCGCTCCGTATTTCCGTTTCGTTTCGTCCATCCGCAAAGTGCGTTCCAAGTATCAAATATGCATGCAGTGATATCAGTATCGGTCTGTATCGTAGTAACTATAATATCTAGGAACGGGTGGCGCGGTCTGTATCGTAGTAACTATAATATCTAGGAACGGGTGGCGCGAGGCCGGTAATCGCTTGAGGTGCCTGATATTTAACTGTTACCGGGTAACCGATTACTCCGATACCTAAGAACCTAATATATTCGTATTATAATATTATCTCTAATATCATGTTCTCGGTAATGGTTACGATATATTCATAACACCTCTATGTGCTTGACATACGTCAATGTCGTCAATAAAATAAAACGCCAAACAAAAAACTAAATGAAGTGAATCCAAGCCAAAATATTGATTTTTCATGTATTGAACAAGATTTTAGAAGAGTTAGTGGTATTCTAAATAAAGAAAATCAGGTAGAGTGCTTACCAGGCCTTACCTACCATTTACTTTACTTACCTGATACCAATCTGATTTTGTTTACCTATAAATTGAAGTGGCGTAAAAGACCTTCACACTTTCGTTCGCTAAATATATTCACTGAGGATTACATATTCATTTTATGGATTACATTTTTTTAGTCCTTTAAAACTTTACAGATTTGTTACTTTTTGATGTACAACATGAGCCCTGTTGAGAGTGTGCCAGTGGCTGTTTTAACATGTGTTGATGATTATGTAGAACTCCTTTATGATGATATCCCAGAAAAGATCAAGGGATCAGCGCTTATATTGCAATTGGCTAGGAATCCAGACAACTTGATTGAATTAGCTAGAAATGGTAAGAATATTGTTTTGACTTTTTTTCATGCTATAATTATATTTATAAAGTACACATGTACCTACTTGCTTTGCTAATTTATTAATTAACCTTTTCAGAAGCCTTATTAAGTGCCCTGTCACGAGTTTTGAGAGAAGAATGGAAAAGGAGTATTGAGCTAAGCACAAATATAGTCTATACATTTTTTTGTTTTTCTACTTACAACGAATTTCATCCAGTAATCATTCAATATAAAATAGGTTCATTGTGCATGGACGTAATAGACTATGAATTGAAAAGGTATGATCAATGGAAAGAAAAGGTTGAAGGCAAGAAGCAGCTGTTGACACCAGATAAGGTAAATCATGTAAAATAGCATAAAAATACATATGTATAGCTAAACAAATTATGAATTGATGAAATAAATATATTTAAAAATATATAGATATATACATTATACATCAGTACAATGGAATAAAATACATTAAATTATTTGTTTATTGATAAAGTACATTTACAAATATTTGGCTATAATTTTTTATTACAATGGGCGGTCATTTTGCGTAGAGCAATCTCTTCCAGACAACCAGTTAAATATGACATTATGATATGCCTGAGCCTACCTAACAAATTTCACTTTTTTAGAATGAGCCACCTAAAAGCCGGATCCCAGAACCAAAACGACGCCCGAAATCGGGTACATGGGCTGTAGCTGATGTAAACATACAAAAGTCTCGTTCTTTAGTTTCCAGTTATCATGAGGACTTGTGTAATGCTTCAGATGAATGTTGGACCAAAAGTGATGAAGAGCAAATGAAAAGGAAGTTGAAAACATTGTCCAAGAGGCAAGAGCAATTGCTAAGAGTTGCTTTCTACATGTTGCTTAACATTGCAGATAATGTTAAGGTTGAAGAAAAGATGCACAAAAAAGATATTGTTGGACTACTTATTGGTGCCATGGAAAGACATTCCAATATAGACTTACTCATTCTTATTGTCTCATTTTTACAAAAGCTGTCTATTTTTGTTGAAAATAAAAATAACATGGCATCTAGAGGCATTGTTGAAAAACTTGCACCCTTACTGGACTCACCAAATCCTGACCTAGTCAATGTCACTTTGAAACTGTTGTTCAATTTGACTTTTGATACAAAGTTACGTAATAAAATTATCAAAATGGGGCTTTTACCTAAGTTTATGCAGTTTACTAGTAAGTTCTTACTATTGCAATGTAAAATATTTATTTAAATTTGATAAATTTCTTATTACAGTTTCAAATGATTTTCTTTAATTTACAGGTGATGACAAACAAATCAACTTGGCTATGAAAATTTTATACCATCTAAGTATGGATGACAGAGTTAAAATAATGTTTACACAATCAGATTGTGTCAAATTGGTAAATATTTTTAAATACTTTTATTAATTGCCTGCTTTTGCAAACCATTTTTACCCGTTAAAGCTCTAAAAAATACTGATCATATTTTATTGGCTGAAATTATGTGCAAAACAGATACTTTTTTCTAAATGTCAAAAAAAATATTTTCTTTGGGATTTCTATGAAAAACGCACGGCATGATGTCAGTCACTTCTTGAGAGTCAATTAGCGCTCTTAATATCAGATTTTCGGCATGAATAAATCTATAATCACGTTAAAAATGGATATGATGAATGACAAGTGACATTGTTTTATATTTATTTATTTAATTTATTGCACTATAAAATTAATGTACAATAGGTATAATCTTAACGCTAAGCGCTGTCTGTGTTTTGTGATGTTTTATTCTCTTATCATAACTTAAAAATTTATTTTTGATCCTGGTGAAGTTGACAGATATGCTGCTGCTGAATGTGAACAGCTCTACGTTCATGGGCAGCTCGCCGAGCACCACGGACGTGCTGCTGGCGCTGTGCGTCAACCTGGCGTGGGGCGAGCGCGCCGCGCAGCAGATGGCGGGCGACGGCCGCCTGCGCGATCTGCTGGCGCGCGCCTTCCGGCACAGGAACGCCATGCTCATGAAGCTCGTGCGCAACTTGTCGCACCATACGCTGAATAAACCTTTATTTGTGGTAAGTGAGCTGCTTAGTGCTTACATTTAACTACTATATTATTTTAGTTTTAAGAATTTAAATTTAAAGACATTTAACAATAAATTCAAAATATTTTTGACAGATAAATGTTATTATAAGCAATAAACTTCATTTCTTTAATAATAAATTCCACCATAGAATCCCTTGCTATGCTCGTGATTCTGTGTGTGGAATCCTTAGTTTCGCTCTGGATTTAAAGTAGCGCCCTTGACTTAAAACTTAATAGTTTTAAGGCGAGAGCGTGCTACAAGGCGTAAAGGTAATCCCTTACGCCTTGTAGCACAATCTACTATTTTCAGGAGTTCGTCGGCGACGTTGCGGGAGCAGTTACGAACAGCGATGTGTCAGAAGAATTCCTTATCGAATGTATCGGCACACTCAGCAATATATTGAACGCGAATAACAGTATTGATATAAATGCTGTAGTGGAGAGATACAACTTGATTCCATGTCTAATGAAAATTTTGGATGCAGGTAACATTGAAAAAAATTTGAATCATAGGTCAATACCTAACGGCCAAACACATAACCGCGTTCCGCGCCGCAGTGCCGCAACGCCGAAATCGGCTGCAACGCAGAAATTCGCGGTATGCAAAAAAATTGTAATTGCATGTGTTTATACAAATGTTCAATATCGATAGAAAGCCTGAACTGCTATGCCTGAATAATTTGTTAGTTTTTATACTGCAGGCTCTATAGTTTTTATACTGCAGGCTCTATGCATGTAGTTAAAAAACTAACTAAAACTATTTTTAGCGTCTAATATATCTGCACGACGCGTTTAAGCATGTGTTTAAGCTCTAAGTGGGGCTGAAATGATTCTTACAATTATTTTTGGTCTCGTCACTAATTGCCAGTCTTCCTATTTATTATAATCTGCTTGTTGACACTAATATCAATGTAGCATTAAGGGTCGGCAACATGTAAACTAGGTTTGCGCGGGCAACAAGTTTGTACAGAAAGCGTTTGATTTAAGTCAAATAATGTATACACATAGATAGAGGAAGAGTTGGGACAGTAGACGAAAAAAAGGATTTTTTAAAATATTTTGTAGTTTTCCTAAAAACAAGCATTGAATTTACCCAAAAACATGCAAAACGCACTTTGCGCGGGCAATAGTTATGGCTTAAGTAGAAAAGACCACTAAGAAAATTACATACCTAGTTATAGGTGAATAGACTAGCCAGTAGACGAAAATCGTATTTTTTTAATTTTCATTCAGAAAAAGTAAGATAATTGTAAAGAAACCTGAAAGAAATATTTTAGAAAATCTTGCTACAAACTGGCTTGTTTTTCTGCGTAAAGAAATATTCTAACAAGGGATTGCATATATTTTATAAAAATAAAGGCTATTTTGAAACATTATTCTTAATATTTGCTTACAATGCAATCACGCAATAATAAAAAAAATAATTTTAAAAATTGGATGTTTTGCAACGTTTTTGACATAAATCTCTGAAATGGCGGCCATGATTCTTCCATACAAATTCAGTTGCCCGCCGGGCGTTCAGGAAGGAGGCCGTGTCGAATTTTTCAAAAAAATCCATTTTCAAATTACGTAAAATTGCATAACAGTCTAAAATATTTCAATAAAAAACTATGTACAAACTGCCAAATTATGTCATACTTTTGCTACACTATGGTACAGTTTTGACATTTTGTTGACGTTCAAGTAAAGATGTAATGCTATCGCAGATACGGCATCGCACATTTTTTTTTTAAATTTTATTGAAAATTAAGTCAATGAAAAAAATAATTTGTTTGATTTATTACCTATATTTTTTAATTGGCGATTAGGGTGAAAATCGGATTGGAACTTTCTCGGGTCGCGGAATCATATTAACTGTTTTTGTAATAAAAGGTGCTGTTTAATTAGGGTTTTACAATTATTTTGAGGGGTGATTCAGTCTGAAATTTTGAACAACTTTTCCCCATGAATGTATATCAAAATACGAATTGACATTATGCGTAATATATCGAACCACAGGCTATACTAGATCTATACTTGGCTTGGCAGGCAGGCTATAGTAGGCTATTTATCTACACTTATATTATAAAGAGAAAAGATTTGGTTGTTTGTTTGTTTGCATTACATGGCTCCGAAACTACTGGACCGATTTAAAAAAACTTTCACCGTTGGAATGGTACACTATTCCCGAGTGACATAGGCTTTGTGTGTACCAAGGGCGAAGCCGGGGTGGACTGCTAGTATAGTATAATGATATTAAAACAACAGTCAAAAAACAAAAAAAAATCTGCATTTTTATACAAAAGTGTGCAGCCGCCTGGGAAATTTGTATAGGAACCGATTTTTTCGGTGTTTTTACTGTTTTTAGGGTTTCGCTTGTCTGTCTGTCCGTAAGTCACAGCCAATTTGCTACGAAACTATTAGAATGATTTAGTTGAGATCTAGTACCTACACTTATGTAATTTAGTGACCTAAAGATAGACGTATAATGTAACAAATGAAATTTAAAAAAGGGGGCCACTTATTGTGGGTAAATTAGACATTAAAAAAAAGTTTTGATAACAAAATCGTGTGACATATCAAATGAAAGAACTTTTTATGACAATTTTAAATATATTTATTTTTTATTATTTCTTAGATCGGTATTTTTAAGTTATTTAAGAAAATGGGCGAAAATTTACCCCCCCCCCCCCCCTACTAAACTACTGGACCGATTCAGTTGAAATGTGGTGCACATAATGTAAATTTGTGACCCAAAGACGGAAGTAAAATGTAGGTAAATCTATATAAATAAATAAAAAATGGGGCCACTTTATGGGAGATAAATGAGACATTAAAAAAAGGGTTTTGTGAACTATATCGCGTAAAATATCAAATGAAAGAGCATTTTATGATAATATTAAATATATTTTTCTATATTTTTTAAGTTGGTGTTTTTGAAGTTATTTTTGAAAATAAATAATAAAAATACACTTATCTCCGAAACCACTGAACCCAATCTTTTGAAAAATATACAGTTAATAGTTCTTTACCTATAGATTACAGGAAAACCTATTAGAAGATAAAAAATAAAAGGGTGCAATAATGCTAATTACGGCTTCATTAATCAACCAATTTTTTTAGCTGTTTTCAGGAAAAGATTTCTTTTTGGTGCTTTTTGTTGATTCGTTAAAAATATTGTACAAAATCAAACAGTCAAGTCATTGATTGAGCACATACAGCTGCTAAGCCGAGACTGTTGATCTGTTCAACGTGCAATCTTTTTTACCCTCCGTACTTACATAATAAGGTGAATAGAAGTGAAAGGTGTTACGATTGCAGATGGTCGCTAAACGTATTGTTTCACAAAGAAAATTCAAATGTGTACATTTCCTGTCAGTGGAACACAAAACATGTAGTTTTCCAAGTCACCGCTCGCGTAAAATACTATTTGATTGTATTTTTGAGAACGTCATGTCAGCGATAAGTAATATTGATTTACACAGAAATATCATAAATTTGTCTATGGTTCCCTAAAATTTCAACTTAACCAAAATAAACCGGCCACGTGCCGTGACGGGCCACGTGCAGTGTAGGGTTCCGTAGTCAGTACCTACTTGTTTTATGTAACTAACAACTGCCTAACTTTAGATCTGAATTCAGTCCATGATACTGAACAACTTACACCAAGGAACAAACGAAATACAAAAATTATTTTTGATCTCTTACACACAAGATTTGGCAAAATGTAATATTTATGTAATATATGTATGGTAATGTAAGGACAAATCACACTAATTAAGCTAGCCCCAAAGTAAGTTTTAAACTTGTGTTATGGGATACTAACTCAATGATACTATATTTTATGATAAATACATACATAGATAAACACCCAAGACCCAGGACAATTTGAAAAAGACCATTTTATAACTTGCCCTGGCTGGGGCTCGAACCCAGAACCTCCGGATTAGCGGTCTAGCGTGTTAACAATTACGCCACGGAGGTCGAATGGAAAGCAAACATTTTCTTTTCATATTTAATTATGTGTTCCTTAGGAAAAGTTGTTCAGTATCATGAACTGAATCCACCTTAAATTAGTTTTAGTACAGGGAGACGTTATATACTACTGCCGTTAATTTTTTTAAGTATCCATATATAACCGTTTAACTGACAGAGAGGGAAGACACATAATTCTAACAAAAATTTGCAAACAAAAACCAAATATTTCACAAACGGATTGCTAAAACGAAAAAGGGTGTTCACACCACACATTTTTTTTTTCAAGTTTTTATTACCACATATCCATGCCCATGCCCAATTACAGCTTTCTAGTACTAATAGTCTATGAGTAAAACTGGGGACAGACAGACAGACAGACATGACGAAACTATAAGGGTTTCTTGTTTACTACGGAACCCTAAAAAGCTGCGTGAAACGAAACAGATTCTCTATTCTAAGGGTTCTCTGTCATTTGCGCTTTAACAAATTTCAAAATACGAGTAATCAAAACCACTTGTGCAAATATTTCGCTCCACTTCGCATACGATAAATTCAAAAATTGATGGATGAATGACCGTGCTTTTACAGGTTAAGCAACTTCTAGCTTGGTCACAGTTAGGATGGGTGACCGTGCTTTCAATCTTAATGTTGTCCAAGTCAAATGTTTAGATTCTTATGAATAAATTTCAGTTTTCTCTACCTACATAACTTGGCAGCTATTTAAAATTCAATTGTTTTGTCGGAATTTGAACTTGGCATTTTTACATTTATGTTTTTGATGGGATAAACACCCAAGAACCAGGACAACTTAAAAAAGGCCATTTACCAACTTGCCCTGGCTGGGAATCGAACCCAGAACTTCCGAGTGACGGACTAGCGTGTTACGGAATCGCCACGGAGGTCGACTGTAATTAATTGAAAAAGTAATAAATTTTACGCAAGATTCGAATAACTATAACTTGGATTTTTTAGAAAGTGCTATATGAATTTCACATATATTTAAACTCGCTTTTTAAATAAACGTCTTGCATTCACGCACACTACTGTATTTTCGACTTTACTTTTTCTACTGATAGCCTGTCTACTAAAGTGTTAAGTACATTATAATGACGTCTGCCAAGGCCTTAATTCAGAAATAATAATTCAAACAAAATAATTCTTTGATTTGATTGATTTGAAAATTTTAATAAGTATCGCGGAATGGAAGTCTTGACGAAAAGAAACAAGTAAGCTGTATACTAATTCTACGTTACAATTTATGATTACCTACATCTATTGTCCCGTTTACACATTATTAACTCTATGTAACTTCATCTTGACATTTTTATCCCCCTAGCGGGAAAATTTTGCATATTTCAGAGCCAAATCCGACCACGTGGCTTAGTGCATACAGTCCTTAATGAGAGCGCGATAGAATTACCACATATTATGTCAATTTGTATTTTATTATTTGTGTGTACTGAAGAAATCAATTATGTAAAATCTTGATTTCACGTTAACAATAATTGAATTGTAGAGAGCGCCTGTGACCCGGAATTGGTGCTAGAGGGCGTGGTGTGCGTGGGCGCGTTAGCGTGCGACGAGCGCGCCGCGCAGGCCATGTTGCGCGCCGGCGCCGCGCACGCGCTGGTGGCGCTGCTGCGCCTGCGGCAGGCTGACGACGACCACGTGCTGCAAACGGTGTTCGCGTTCCGCCAGCTGCTGTCTCATCCGCGCACTGCTGACTTCCTCGTTTCTCGAACCGGTTATCAATATCACATTTCAACATCTAAACGTATTCCCGGTTGCATTGCATCCTCATCTGTAACACTTCAGAGCCCGGGGTCCGCTACCTAGGTGATTTGACGAGGTTACTGGTTTTTACACAGAGCGACTGCCATCTGACCTCTGCAACCCAAAGGGTAGACCAGAACCAATGTTAGGATAGATAACAAACGCTAGATGGCGTTCGGGACACAGCTTTACGTGGCTCCCGAAGCACAAACCATAATCATATATTATATAAGATAATCTATAGACTAATATAGCTGATGGCGTTTTCGCCTGTTTACGAAAAGTAAACTTTTTTAACTTTAAGAAGCAGAACCGATTTTCTCATGTTTAATGAATTTATTTTAACAAGTTTTAATTGTTTTGTATGTTACAGAAGCACCGGCCTACCTCATAGATCTAATGCAAGATAAGAACGTAGAAATCAGAAAAATGTGCGACTCTTGCCTTGACATTATTTCGCAGATGCAAAACGAATGGGCTGCTAGAATTAAGGTAAGTTCACGATTTTTTTCTAGAGCCTTTTATATGTTTGTTCCCGATAAGTAACACTGTTAATCAAGGGGAAAAAACTTCCCCATAAGTTCCAGTGTTACTCATTGCAGCTAATATTTTTTTCTGAAGAGTACCAGTGTGTCTTAACGACACTTCAAGAACGTTCATCCTACCGTTAAGTAACACTCGTGTCTGAGTGTAACTAGACGGGAACACAGCATTCCGTATTCCCGTTGAGTAACAATAGCGTAATGAAGTACTTTGATTGATATGTAAATACATACACAAGAGTTGTATACCTACTATAATCTTAATAAACAATATTTCAATTCCTTCAGTGGATTAATTTTACCTTTGAGTATTTTCATGATAAAAGCCCTTAAAAAATAAAGAAGAAAAAGTATTTCCATCTAACCTTTAGTACTTTATTACGCTACGGTTACTCAACGGAAATCTGTATTCCCGTCAAGTAACACTTAGACACAGTGTTACTTGACGGGAATACGGCGCGTTCTAAAGTGCCGTTAAGACACACTGGTACCAGTGCCGGATTAAGCAAGCGCGGGGCCCGTAGTAAATTCTATCGAGGCCTAGCAATTGCTACCCCTGCTACGTGGTAAATCCGGCACTGACTGGTACTCATCAGGAAAAACGTTAGTTGCAATGAGTAACACTGGAACTCATCAGGAAGTTTATTCTCCTTGAGTAACATTGTTACTCATCAATGTGTTACTCATTCAAGTTCAAGGGAACAAACGTTTTTTTTTACAGTATTTTATATACCTTTCCTCACGATGTTTTCCTTCACCGGAAGCAAGTGGTGGTAGTTGAAAATGACCGCGTTCTTACAAACACAGAGGTTCAAGTGAGAATCGAACTTGTCCCATGCAGACACATAGCCAGTGCCCTAACCGCTTGGCCGCCACTGCTTCCCCTAATGTGCTGACATTAATGTCACAGAATTAATATAAGTACTGTACAAAATGTAATGATCATAGCCGTTCTCAAAAAAAATATAAGTACTAACGTACAGAACGGAAATTTGCAGCGCTCCCATCAATATGGCGTCCCCGCACCGTTCTCGGGTGCCTTTGTTGGCTATCTTAATCTGAACTCACATAATGAAGTGTGCGCGAGCGCCATACCAATGTCAATGTGTTACGTTTGATTAATACAATACATTTCCATCTGGATTAAGTTGACGGAATCAACGTCACAGAAATTAATAAGAGTATTTCATACAGAATGGAATCTCCTAAGGAGCGCAATATGCGTCCCCGTTCCCCGTCCCCGCACCCGCACCTCTCCCCTCGTTCTCGCCTTGTCGAGAGGCGAGAGCGGGCAAACACACACCCATTGACGTGTGCACGGATGTATAGTTTCGTTTGTAGTAGTGTAGGCATAAATGATACTCCGCTTCTATGAAGTTTCATGCTTGTGCTAACGGTTATACCGTTGCATGTAGGTGGAGCGGTTCCGTTGCCACAACGGGCAGTGGCTGTCGGTGGTGGAGACGCTGGGCGCCGAGGGCGGCGCCGGCGACGCGGCCGACGAGCTGCCGCCCTACCTCTCCGCGGAGTACCTCACCACGCACCGCCTCACTACTTCGGGTAAATATACTAAGAATTTCCCTTTTTTTTAAACCTCCCAATACAAAAATGGGTTTTAAAAGTTCAACGATATGTAGCTTCCAGACGGATAAAAACTAAACTTTAGCTAAAAGGTAAACTTTAGACACGAAAGATTTACTAAAGAGCCGAATTCCATGTTGAAATAATAAAAAAGTTCACAGATATCGTGCCTCACACAACTATCAAGCACATTGGAAATTAATCTACGGAATTCGAAAAAATGTCGTTTTGACTTTTTTCAAAAAGGTTAGGCTACAGGGCAAACCCTTGACCCGATCGTCTTTGTTTTAGGCTCAAATTGTAGCTGACTGGACAATTGTCCAGAGGTTTTTTCTCAAATTTTTGATATCATTCTTCGTTTCCAAAATATCGAGCGCCAAAATAAAAAAATCCGAAAAAAATGATTATTTTTTTTCACTATTTCGGCCATAACTTTTTCGTTTTTGACGAATTCTCGGGATATTTGGCGAATAATTGGGATTTTTTATTTTTTTTAACCCCTTATTTTATTTTTTTATATCAAAATATAGCGTATTTCAAGAAACTGATTTGAATATTTTGTCATATTACGGCTTAGTAACTTTTTATAAATTATTATAAAAATCATGTCAAAGACAAATTCGCGTCTTAAAAAAACAAACGGCCAAGCCCAATACATATTTAAAAAAATAAAATCACGCTAGCGTCATAATAGTCTTTGTCAGTGTCATTCAGTGAATTCAGTTGCCCATAATTGGCGGAAAGTTCTTTTCTTAGATATGATTGGCGGAAACGTTGACATTTGACGTTATTGTCAGTGACGGATAAATACCATAAATGCGACTCGTATTTTTTAATGAAAGGACTCAGAGCTTAAACCGATACAGCTGCGGAGTAAGGTCTAACAACGGTCATACGTTTGTTTGTAAAAATATCCAAAACCCTTGATTATTTTGGCAAAAAAATTACCCACAACTGTTCATTAACTCTGTATGGATTACCTCGAAATGGATTTCAAAATAACGCTTTCCAAAAAAATTTACAGTGCCCATTCTTTTTGTACCTTATAGCTCTTGTGAATACGCGTCTTTTGAGCCTTGACAAGAAAAAAGTACGCACCTCTGTTTGCATATTCTATTATATAAACTTCAAACTTTCAATTAGTGTTAATTTTTTTGGTTACTCCACCGGTGAAAGTATTAAAAAATTACTTGTTCAAATTTCAACGTCTTACAACCCTGATTTTTAACAGGTTTTTCATAGACAAACTTATACCATCGTATTAGCAAAAAAATAATCTGTATTTTGAAACATAATTTATTAGGTTACTCAATCGATGAAGATACCATTTTCAATTCATCTGTTTAAACTAAGCAAACAAACCTATAGCCTTCACAAGAAAAAAGTACGCATCTCTACGTTGGCATATTCTATGTTACTCCATCGGTGAAAGTATCGAAAAAAATTACCTGTTACATTATTAATTAAAAATATCCTTGACAGGATTTCATTTGACAACCCATCACCGTTACTTTTGTTAACATATTTTATTCCGTTAAAAACACATTTGGTTCGGTTACTCGATCGGTGAAGGTCTTTCTTCAACATATCTTAGACTATAAGGGGATCGCACTTTTTCGTGAAATCTGAGCCTACACTGGAGCGAACGAAAAGACATTTCCAATGTCAAAACTAAGAATCTTAAAAGTATCTGATTGACTCAAAACAAATTGTTTATAATTTATAATTAAATATATTTTGGTACAAAAATTATTGAAATGAATAAATAAATTTATTTCCTGAGGGCTGATTTTAAATAATTCTAGATTTTTATTACTTTTTGCCTTGTATATTATTTTTTGAATAATATGTATATAATATTTATATAATAGAATTATCAAGTTATATGAAAATCGGAAAATTTGTACATTTAAGGATTGAATTTTTTTTTCAGATTCTCAAACATCACTTAACGACGATTCAGACAGTTTCTCTGGAGACGGTGATAACCGTACGAACAGCAGGTCAGTTATTGCCTAGCATAGACTATTTCTTTCACAAAATTTTATCAATAATTATTTTAGAAATTAAATTAAAATACGTTTTATTTTCAGGAATTTGGCTGATGGAAATATTGCTGATTCATTTGGTGCAGAAATCGTGTCTGAAAAGCCAACCGAAAACAACGCTTCATACCCTAATGATGTTGATGTGTATGCTTAGAATCATGCTGCCTATTTTTAACGTCTTTCGTGTAACGCTCGCTTATCATCCACATTTTGAACCATTGCGACTGCGGTGCCATTTAGTCGATGGACCACCTTCTGTCATGAATGTCCGACCTGTCTTACGTCATTTACCATAGATGACCTTACTTAATGAGGCTAACGACAGAGGGTTTGCCGTGGCCACATACTGGTCAAAGATGATTTGAAATTGAAGCTACAGTTAGATCATCCACATGTAATAATGGTCCCAAAAGTATTATGTTAGCTAATAAAATCTAAAAGACACTTAGTGACACCCGTGCACATTGGCTTGCTGAGTCGGCCAAAAAACACCGGCACGTTGAATTATTTCCAAGGTCAGTTAGAATTTCAGAAAAACTAGACGCTAGGGTCTCGCCACCTGCGCAACATTCCGAGTCGAAAGTTTTTGAACAGCACAGTCTTTTGCATTTGTAATTATTTTTGCATTTCCAGCTGCACATCAGTGATTTGCAAAAGTGGATAGAAGAAGTAAAGGCTAGCATAAAGTATTATTGCAAATACATCGTAATTTATATCTTAGCTAGTTGTAATTGAGTCAATCTTATTACATGTATACATTTATGTTTACTAATGATTATGCCTCAATGACATTACTATTCGACCTATTCTTGAACCTAGGGCCGATTTAGGCGAGGGGGGAGGGGATGCGGCTTTTTGAGGCACTTAGTTTCAGATTTTTTAGGCTGACAACTCAGGCTAGCTGTCTACCTTAATGTTATTTATTAGGTACAACAATCCAGACATTGACTTGAATAGATATACATGTAATTTAACTAGTTTGCGCCGTCAGTCAAAACATTATCCTCATAGTATATTAATCGAAATTAGTCTTGGGCCATCGCGGGAAGAGAATACCATATTTTATTGACCGAGCGAGCGAAGCGTCTAAGTTTCGAGGTTGGCCAAAAATGCTTTTGTCCGTCGTTGCGCCGTCAGTCAAAACATTTTCCTCATAGTATATTAATCGAAATACATGTAAAACTTACACATTAATTTGTACCTAATAAATTAATACTTATAACTATGTGTTTTTTTTCGTTTGTTCCCGATGAGTAACACTGTTACTTAAGGGGAAAAACTTCCCGATGAGTTCCAGTGTTACTCATTGCGATAATGAGTTTTATTTATCTACTCTATTTTTTTACTTTTGTGTATTAAGCAAGGCAGATCATGCGCAGTGCGCCATAAATGGATATACCATACTATCAAGAGCAAATCTACTCATTTGCCGAAGCAAGCCCTGGAGTGGACCTCCCAGGGCAAGCGAACAGGTGGCAGTCCTAAGCAGACCTGGCGGCGCATTGTGGAGACAATCCGATGCTCCGGATTCTCAGAACCTGTCGCGATGGCGAAGCATTGTTAAAGCCCTCTGCCTTACTTAGGGCCTTAGTACCTTTTCCCTTTGCCCAGAGATTTGGAGCATGCCTATATGTTTTTGGTCTTTGCCTTTGCCATTTTATTTTCTGTCCAAAGACCAAAGAAATTGTATACAATTCTAGAATGCTTAGGAAGTGGCAAAGCCATTCCCAAAAATTATAGCTTTCCCTTTCTACTTTATTGCACTGACAGTTTGCGGAAAAGGGACGCCTATAACTTTAGGTACATTTTTTGGAAACGTTAGGTAGGTATTTAAATGTAAGCATTATGCAAATATGAGCTTCATGGACGTGTCATTAAGTTTAATTTTCAATGTCGTTTTTGTGAGATTATTATTCGTAGTTATCAAAGAGTATGTAATACTTGGTAGTTATTCTCTGGTTATTCTAGATCAGAGATATGGGATATTTCTAGATTGTATTATAAATTCTTTGCCAAAGCCCAAAGACTGAGCTGTTTTTTTATTATTAAATAATTTTACGGCTCTGGATACAAGTCCTTTAGAGCCTATCTTTAATTTTGTTCTTTATTCCTAATCCTAACTAGACAATCAAAGGGTGGTGTAGGCCTTTGAATGCTGCAAGGGAGCTTCTGGCGACAAATCTATACGAGTCCACTGGTTTACATAGACGATTGAGTGGCGGACGACGCCAGCAAAATAAATATCACTACAGCCGTACTATGACTGTCTTAGATCATTTAATACAGGATAAGCCTTACCTGCGCGTTCCCCTCTGTCTCCGAAGTATAAGATCGCATGCTCTAATACGTTCATAAAAACTAGTTGCGTAATCGATTATGATCATTATGTGCATCGGTAAAGTATCGAAAGGACGTCTACAAGTGCTCGATTAAAAATGCCAAATTGTGCAGTTAACGCATGTAAAAAGAGGTCAAATACTTCTAATCTTAGTAAAGATGGAATAACCTTTCATTTGTAAGTATTTTTTTATTTTATTAACTTTGATTTCTATTTAAATGTAATTACTTAAAAATCGATATAATATCTTTCAGTTTAGATTACGGCAAAAATAATCGAGTCAAGTTTGCAACTGCTTTCCTGCCATCCTGCCATGAGTGACGAGACATCGCATTATTATCGATGTCGATAAAAATTACATTTCCTTGATATAAATTTATTTGTGATATAATTTTAGAATCGAAATACTTTAATTATTTTACAAGCTTTTATTTAGTTTTACCTGTCCCGTTGTCTGTCTGTCTGTAATCAAATCTTGCAAGTTAAATTTGACCCATTTCCTGGTTTCCGATTGAGCTGAAATTTTGCACGCATACGTATGTCGCGTGACAATGCAATATTATGACAACATGGATCTGATCTGATGATGGAGCTGGAAGGTGGCCATAGGAACTCCATGATTAAACGACATAACCCCATCAAGTTTGGGCTCGTAATATTCATCTTGACGAGTATTTTGTCTTTAGATGGTATCCAGGGTCTGATGATAGAGCTGAAAGGTGGCCATTGGAACTCCGTGATTAAACGACATAAGCCCATCGAGTTTGGGCTCGTATGATTCATCTTGACGGGTTTTTTGTCTTTAAATGGTATCCAGGGTCTGATGATGGAGCTGGAAGGTGACCATAGGAACTCCGTGATTAAACGACATAACCCCATCTATATATGTATTTATTATAAAATATACAATCGTTGAGTTAGTATCCCATAATACAAGTTAATAAGTTTTCTGTTTCGGCTATTTCTTCTCCACTTCGCAAGGTCTTTGGCCTACTTGGGTGACCATATTATATTTGAAGAATAAAAAGCGGGGAAGCGTCACAGCTAAGGATGCAACCGAGAACGCGCTTAGATGAAGAATATGATAAAATATATATTGTTGAGTTAGTGTCCCATAATACAAGTTTAAATACTCAAAAACTTGTATTAAGTATATTGTAGTATGCTTGAAGCGCCACGTAGGCAGTTTAAATAATAAAACTTGTTAAACTAATTAACAAGTTTTATAGTATTCGTGAAGCGCCACGTGGGCAGTATAAATAATAAAACTTGTAAAACTAAATAGATACTAAACAAGTTCTATTATTTAAACTGCTCACGTGGTGCCTTACGTGACGTATTAACTTTTATCCCGAATTTCCGACATAATTATATGAAAACATTCCAGAGTTAAAACGAACGTAATTTTTTTTTTCCGAAATATCGATGTCAATATTTTTTTTTTGTTGTTATACCTTTTGCACTAGGGTGTATTATTACGTGTACATACACATTTGTTTTAGCAGTTTTAGTGTGAGTCTTGCTAGTGTGCAGAAAATAAACTAGTGTGTCAATTTTAAGTAAGTGTGCGTTTATAACGACACAAATTATTTTTGTGACTGTGTGTGTTTTTTAGATGTAGTAGTACCCTCCCCCCGCACCAAAAACGGCAGAAAATTTTGTAAGAAAATTTGTCTGCGTAACTTATCCTGTATTAAATGATCTAAGATGACTGTCCACTTTAACTAATTTCACACATTGTTCATGTCATGAGCATTTATAACACCAAACAACACCAATTTCATATTATAAAGTCCACTAAAATCAATTTGTAAAATAATTTAAAGCAAACCCCAACCGAACCCCTTGACTTCCCGCCAAAAACTCCAGACTGAGCTGTCTGTCAATGTAATTCTGTCATTGTCAAATTTGACACTTCTAGCTACCTATAATTTTGTACTTTTGTACAATACAATTCTACATAGGTACATATCATAACCTTATTTTTTGTATAATAAAGTATACATAGGTAGTGTCTGTGCCGAACCCGAAAAAATATTTTCGTTCGTCTCAACTCCAATTATTAATTTCTCTGCTCGAAGATTTTCTTGTAGTGTATATTTATTAACATATTACAATTCTATTATTTAATTGGGCTAGCAGTAGTCGTATTATTGCAGTTTTAACCATGATGTTGAAAATTTAAACAAAGTGTGCTTCTACTTTATAAATATCAAAATCTATCAGCTCTCAAAGCAATTTTATGAAAATGGTGACCATAAGAAGTGTCCTTGACCTTTTTAAAATCAATAGCAAGAATTTCTTGGTGTTCAAAAGATTTACTAGTGGCAGTAGCTTGAAGCAGCATTCACAGAAACATTCTGAGAGTTATTCAGAAAACAATGAGCTGCAGAAAATAACCGGCAGTAGCTTGATACAGCATTCGCAGAAACATCCTGAGAGTTATTCGGAAAACAATGTTCTGCAGAAAATTAACGATGATTTGTCGACAGTAGCCCCGTATATCCCCAATACTTTTAACCTTGCAGCTTATGTTAATCAATCAGAAACATTACAAAACTTAGTTCACCTTAATGTGATTTTAAGTAAAATAGAAAAGAAACCTTTTATTGCTGAGAAGATTGTAAAATTAAATTTCAATGATATAAAGAATCACATTTTATTGATTAAGGACTATGTTGGGATTGACAACATTGGGAACTTTATTACTGCCAATCCAATGATTTTCTATGAAACATTGGAAGACATTAAAGTGAGAATAAACTATTTACAATCAAAGCACTTTTCTGATGATCAAATAAAAAGAATAATATCTAAAAATCCATTTTGGCTTATGTTGAGGTAAGTAAAAATAATTAAAGTAGGTAATTTAACTTATAGTAAGTAAATAAACTGCATTCAACTAACTATAGCAAATGCAATGTATAGTAAAGGTAATTTATTGAAATGGAGTGCATGCCGTCGGCGTGTCACAAAGACCATCTTTGAAAAAGCCGACGCCCATCGCTTTACGTGCCTTCCGAAGCTCGGAATGATCTTTCTTTTCGGATAATCAGGCAATTCAAGCATGTAATATCCTAACTAGACTGGAAACAACTTCTCACAAAGTGTGCTTCCTAATGGGATTTAAATTCATGACCTCTGAATCATAAGGCAAAGGCTTTGATCACTAAACCATGGAGGCTGTTCAAATTTTTTGATTTCTTATTTATAATTTTACTCATAAATAATTGTAAATAACATAATTTTTCTCACAATCACTTATTTTATTATATTTACAGTACAACAAGGATTGATCGAAGATTGGGACACTTCCAAGATAAATTTAAACTGAGTGGTAGTGAACTTCGTACATTGGCTACAAAACAGCCCAAGTTGATTACTTATAATCTCCATCACATAAAAACAAATTCATTTGTAATAAAAGAAGAAATGGGGTTTAAAGATAATGAAATCAAATACCTACTTCTCACTAAGCCAAAATTATGGATGATAGGTATGTGCAAGTACAGAACATTATAAATATATTGTAGGACACACTATATCTATAGTCGTAAAGCAATTGTTATTCCTATGGTCTCTGGCTTAGTGTCCAGCAATGTGTTAATGATATAACTACTATTTTTTTAAAAGTTGGTAAACTTCACATTATCTTTGAATTCTTATAACATATTGTTGGATGGAAATGCGAGCAAACTCATTGCCAGGTCGAATGTAAATGTGAACTGATGTGTGTACTGTACCATGCTGACATTACCAAAACGGTACAGTGAATAAAGGTTAAAATAATAAGTTTAATGCAGTAGACTTAAATAATTTATTGTTTTTTTTTTTAAATTAATTATATAATTTTGTTTCAGATCAAATGTCATTGCTGCACAGATTTAATTACATTCATAACACAATTAAAGTGCCTCATGCAACAATAATAAAGTATCCTGGTATACTGCTAAGTAGGAACTTTAGAGTAAAACAAAGACATCTATTTTTAGAAAAATTGGGAAGAGCTCAATATAATCCAAGGAAAGAAAACTATGTTCCAATAATAGCTTTAGCTGAAGACACAGATATAGATTTTTGTAAAAACTATGCTAAATGTAATGTAGCTGATTTCAACACTTTTCTGAAAACTTTGTAATTTATCCAGCTTTGCCCAGTAACATTTTATTTTGAAATGCATTAAGGGAATGGTATAAAAGTGTATCAAATATTCCAGCAACTGTAAAAACTCCACCTACTATTGCACATATATTAGTAGCAAAATGGCCTATGGACCTGAAAATAAAAAATAAAGTGATTACTTATTAAAGTTGTGTAGGTAACAGTGAGCCACGCATCAAGCAGAACAGTTTGCAAACATTTTATCTCTTTGACTTGCTTGATGTTTGACTGCACCTACACATAAATGTTGTTATTTTATTCTTACCTTTCTTTTTCAGTATATTTTACCATTAATGGAGAAAGTTCATAACTAAAGAAAGCACCCGGCATGCCTGATTCTGTATTAATATTGGACACTGATTTCTGGTGTCTTGTAACAGAGAATTGGTTGGTGTGCAAAACGGTTTTGTCTAATTTCACATACATTGTGGGAACTATTTTCAAATAGTACTGGAACATTACAGCACCTGGAACAATATTTACCTTTTTATTACGAATGCAGATTCAGTCTTACCACAGAATAAGTACCAGTACTCACGTACAGAAGTCTTACTCAGCAAAGAAATTCAAAGAAATATCTACTCAATGTGGTTAGCGATATGGTTTGAAATCAGCACCTTTCGTTTAGTTACCTAGATATCCATTGCAGGCCAATTTCATTCTTATTACTCTAGACAAACGATTCTCTACTGACTGAATTTACCACTCCGAGGGGCCGTTGCGTGCATAGTAATAATGTAGGTATATTTTCGATACCTAAACGGGGAGTGACACAGGCCTGGAGTTGGAGGTTTGCACCGGTGCGGAATTTTAGGAACCGGTGAATGGCGGTCACCGGTGATTAACCGGTTTATGCGCAGAAAGTATAATATGTGCTAAATGGGATTTCAATAAAAAAATACAGTTGTAGATGGGCGTACTCCATATGATACTGATGGGCGGTGGATAAATACCCAATCTACCCATTTGGGTATTTTTACCCAGTAGATTGGGTAAATACTCGATAAATACCCGTATCTACCTATTTGGTGGGTAGATTGAATTATATGAGTAATTACTTCACAATTCTTGTCGGGAAGTGTAAAAAATGCTATAATACGCTTATAATGCAGATAAACGTCAATTGCGACGTTAAAGTATATGAAAACGTCATACATATCATAAATTGAAAGAAGGCTTCTTTGATTTATTATAATTTTTTTGCTTAGAGGTGTAATTAAATGTTAAAATAAGTGGAGACATTAAATGCCATGTCAACATATGAGAAACGTCATACATAATATGGAGTGACGTATTTTTGACTGCTCATTTGAAGGCCAAAACTACTGGTTTCGGGGTTGGTCCCAAAACAAAAGTTATATGTATTGACGAGTTCTTCCATCCCGTATCAACTTTTTTAAACATTTCCTACAAATTAGCATGCCGGGTATTTACACCAATCTTTTTACTGGCGAATGTTTATACATAGACCTAATTATATGTTAAACTTACGTTAGTAATTATATTATCTTTGGTTAAACTAAGCAATCAGACTTCAAACGCGATGTCAACATATGAGCACACTCATTTACATCTACACTAATATTATAAAGAGGAAAGATTGGTACCAACGAGATCTATGTACTTACGTACTAGAGAAGACGCCACATACAACAGTAGTGTTCTATTCATCATAGGCTATCACTGTTCACCTCACATTAGTCACTCGCTAGCAATACGCGCATAATACACTCCACGATTCATTAAAGAAAACACTGTCAACTTAGTCAAAAATGCCTTGGTGTGTGTTGAGATACTGCACTAGTAATTCAAAGAATAAAGCAAAATATAAAGGAATAACTTTCCATCGGTAAGTAACTAGATTTCATTGATTGAAAATTAAATACGGACTGCCAAATTTCGGCTGCCATAATGTATGAAGTGAGTGAATGATCTGTCAACCGATTGAATAATTCGTCATAGAGTAACAAAACAGAAGTGAAATGTAGACATCATAAATATGCCTACATTTCACTTTCTTCATGGATGCATCGAAAAACTATTTGTTTGCTACTCAGTTATTAATGTTTGTAAAACGTTTAAAAATGTTTACATTTATAATTTTTATCTACATATGCTATAAATGCTTTACAAAAGTTTCCTAAAATCCTATAAATCCTTTATAAAATTAAGTCACATCTCGTAACGTCTCACTAGAACCTCCGAGGGCTCAAAAGTTTTGTATGTGGGGGCTGTACGCCTACATTCTGTTACAAAAACCTACAAAATTTCTGAGCCCTTTGAGGTGCCCCGCGCAACTTGAAACTAATATCAGATTTTGGATCCAAGATGGCTGCTTACACATTTTTGATGTTTTATTATGTTTGTCCCTATAATTCTGTTTCCTCGTAACTACTACACGGCTAAATAGATTTTGATAAATTATATGTGGTTAGATTCATCTTAATCACTTGAGTGTCATAGCACAGAATAAATACCAGTAGTAGTCATAGGCTATATTAAAATTTTTGGAAAGCATAATGGCGGATTTTTGGCGCCCAATTGCGCAGCATACGTGTATGATTATATAATACATTAAATACATAGATAGCTAACAAAGAAAAAAAAACTAATAGGTATACAAGTACAAGAAATCACCTTCTTCTAGTGCAAAACATTATGTTAAGAATTTAAGTAAGAATAATAAAAGGTTACCAATGAAACAGATATGTGCAGTTTAACTTTTACCTTTATAAATATGATAAGAAAAAAAAACAAAGAAAAAACACATTAAGAATGCAGCCGCCTCCCCTTCCGTGAAGATCGTAAAAGCTAGTCGTGGGTCTACAATCTAAAAATCTATATAACCATACAACCATCCATACACCCATCCGTACATCCAGCCATACTTACCAACATTCGCGTTTGTTAAAATATATGTAGGATTTAATTTGAACCACGTACTCGTAGGTAGGTAAAAATATATTGACCTTTCTGTACTACTCTCGTGTTTAGTCTATGAGAATGAAGAATGAATGAATAATCGAATCTGGGACATGGCCGTGTAGGAAGACGCCGAGTCTATATATTCATGTCGATGATTGGTACCTATTTTTGTATGTTTGTAATGAATAGGCTCAAAAAGTACTGGGCCGATTTAAAAAATTCTTTCACCGTTGGAAAGCTACACTATTCCCGAGTGACATAGGCTATGTGTGTACCACGGGCGAAGCCGCGGTGGACTGCTAGTACTTAATATAGAGAGGTCTTTTTGAGTGCTCATTTGAAGGCCAAAACTATTGATTTCGCGTTTGGACCCAGAATAAAAGTCATTTGTGTTGACGAGTTCTTAGATCCCCCATCAACTTTTTAAAACATTTCCCACAAATCAGCATGCCGGGTATTTACCCTAATCTAACCGCTGTATGGGAACATACAAATTGACAGTAAGTATAAGTTTTCGTTTTTTGCTGGCAAATGTTTTTTAACCTCATTATATGTTCAAATAAGCAAATAGACATCAAATGAGATCGTATCTGTATATTTAATATGGATAATTTAGTGATTTTTAATCTTTGTCATTTATTATTTGAGATAATAATAATTTATTTATACATAAGATAACCTTTTCATAAATTTCTACAGATAATTATAGGACTCGCACTCATTTATTAGACACGGTATTCAATTCAATTCAATTCAAAATATCTTTATTATCATAGGATATTTATAATATCTCTTAATAATAGTCACTTTGTTCTAATCTAATAATCAAATCAAGTCTCTAATTCAAAATATCTATATTATCATAGGATATTTATAATATCTCTTAATAATAGTCACTTTGTTTTGTTTTGCACAAATGGCAGATACGGGTATTTATCCGGTACATATCGAGAAATACCTAAGCGTGGGTAAATACCCGGGTATATACCCGTCTTTAAGCACCATGAATATTGCAACATGTTTTTTGGGAAATTAGTAGCAGCAAGTGAAAAGAATGATGTAAATGGACAGGCGCGGTTTGAATTAATGACTGAAATAACAAATCTTATACGCAAAAAGCACATGGGAAATGAATAACGAATGTTTTCATTAATATTGTAAAATAAAGAAGACTTAATAATATTTTTTATTCTATTTAAAACAACTTTTTAAATAAAATAGTAAATATATATAAAAAAAACCGGTGAAAACCGGTGATCAACCGGTTTTTTAAACGATTACATTCACCGGTGAATCACCGGTTGCACCGGTGCAAACCTCTACCTGGAGAGTACTCCAGTAAAAATAGTAATTTTTCATTTAGGGACTCGGCGAAACACAAAACGTGTAGTTTTCTAACTCACCACTCGCGTGCCGTGTGGTTCCCGGCAGAGTAGAATAGGACCACTCCAAGTCTTCCTGTGGAAGTCGTAAAAGGCGACTAAAGGACAGTTCCGTCACTGCACATAAACAGACTTCCGATGGGCAGCAGCGTCGAAAGTGCGATAGTGACCCCCCCACTGCGCTCGCCAACCCGCCTGCCAAGCGTGGCGAGTATGGCAAAACCCCCCAATGAAGGTACAACATACGACCAGGCCCCCAGTACCCGGCAGCCCTGCTATTCCTGACTCCGGTAGCGGTCATGGTAACGGCAGGGCAGGGGGTGCTAAGAATCCCCGAATGGGATCCGGCTACCACCACCAGCGAAAACTGGCCTTGGTAACACACAACGTCTGCACTTTGAGGACAGACGAGAAACTGGCTGAGGTGGAAGAGGAAATGAGTTAAGTTACGGTGGGACATAGTGGGGTTGTCTGAAGTCCGAAGAGAGGGTGAGGGCACGACAACCTTAGAGTCTGGTAACCTACTCTATCACCGGGAGGGAGACGAGAAGAAGTCCCAGCATGGTGTCGGGTTTCTCGTTCACAGGTCCCTCATAAATAACGTAGTGACCATCGACAGTGTTTCCAGCAGGGTAATATACCTGATACTCAGAGTATCCAAAAGATACTCGTTGAAGGTCATACAGGTATACATGCCGACCGGAACACACTCAGATGCGGAGGTTGAGGTAGTGTATGAGGACATTAGTAGAGCCATACACGCCTCCAAAACCCATTTCACGGTTATTATGGGGGACTTTAACCCAAAACTGGGCAAGGGACGCGATGGAGAGATCAGGGTGGGGCAATTTGGATATGGTAGGCGCAATGACAGGGGGCACAGGCTGGCTGATTTTCTGGAGGAAGAGGGACTCTTTGCGATGAACTTTCTTCAAGAAGCCGCCACAGAGGAAGTGGACCTGGATGGGTCCTAGTAAGAATAACCAGCCCCCAGTCAAGAACGAGATAGACTTCTTCCTGACAGCGAAGAGGCAGATATTCAATGATGTCTCTGTTATCAATATGATTAAAACCGGCAGCGATCACCGAATTGTAAGAGGCATTTTAAATATCGACCTCCGACTTGAAAGGTCAAGGCCAAGGCTTATGAAGTCTACGCTCCGACCATCGCTGAGCCAGATCAAAAACCCCGAAAGCTTTCAAGTTGAACTTCTCCAGGATTGCGTTTCAGTGGACGAAATAAGCAACGGGTTTATAGAAACTGTCCAAGCAGTGGGATCTAAGTTCTTTAAGTCCCGCCCTAAAAAAAAGCCTCAAAAAATCTCTGCTCAGACCCTAGACCTTATGACACAGCGACGATCCATGCCGCTGCAAACCTCCGAAGACGCTAAGTCATATCGAAAGCTCAACCGACAAATTAAAAAGTCCTTGCGACACGACATTCGCCCCCTTAATATTAAATGTATTAAGGAGACGATAGAACAAAACAAAGGTTCCAAAGTATTTGCAAGGGCTATGTCTACTGGACAGAGCCGATTGACTAAGCTGAAGACGGAGGGCGGAAACGTTGTGTCGACGGGGGAGGGGGTTCTGGGAAAGATCGAGAGGTTCTATGGGCAGTTATATACATCCGTTGCAAAACCTAACATAAATACGGCAAAAGATCCAAGAGCCAAGTTAACCCGACACTATACCGAAGATATCCCGGACATCAGTCTGTACGAGATTAGGATGGCTCTCAAACAGCTTAAAAACAACAAGGCGCCGGGCGAGGACGGAATCACAGCAGAGCATTTTAAAGCGGGCGGAACGCCGGTACTGAAAGTCCTTCAAAGGCTCTTTAATTCCGTTCTACTCGAGGGAGTGACGCCAGAGGCGTGGAACAGAGGTGTGGTGGTTCTGTTCTTCAAAAAGGGTGACAACACTCTCTTGAAGAACTATAGGCCCATCACACTTCTGAGTCATGTGTATAAGTTGTTTTCGAGAGTCATCACGAACCGTCTTGCTAACAGATTTGATGCTTTCCAACCTCCCGAACAAGCCGGGTTCCGAAAAGGCTTATAGTACCATGGACCACATCCATACGCTGCGGCAGGTTATAGAGAAGACGAGGGAGTATAACCAGCCGTTGTGCTTGGGGTTCGTGGACTATGAAAAAGCCTTCGATTCGATCGAAACATGGGCCGTGCTTCAGTTTCTCCAGCGGTGCCGTATTGACTATCGGTATATCGAGGTGTTGAAGTGTTTATACAACAAAGCCACTATGTCGGTCCGAGTACAGGAGCTCAGTACGAGGGCTATTCCATTGCAAAGAGGCGTGAGACAGGGAGATGTCATATCTCCAAAACTGCTCACCGCTACTCTAGAAGATGCCTTCAAGCTTCTAGAATGGAAAGGACTGGGCATTAACATCAATGGCGAGTATATCACTCACCTTCGATTTGCCGACGATATCGTTGTCATGGCAGAATCGATGGAGGACTTAAGTACGATGCTTGAAGACCTAAATTGAGTTTCCCAACAGGTTGGTCTGAAAATGAACATTGACAAGACGAAGGTCATGTCGAACATGCACGTAACGTCTTTACCTGTTTCTGTTGGGAGCTCCATCCTCGAAGTTGTAGACCACTATATCTACCTGGGTCAATTGATCCAGGCAGGAAGTTCCAGCTTCGAGGAAGAGGTCTATCGACGAATCCGACTCGGCTGGGCAGCGTTCGGGAAGTAACGCAGTGTTTTCTCGTCCAAAATGCCTCAAGACGAAAGTGCTTAAGCAATGTGTGTTACCAGTAATTACTTATGGCTCTGAAACGTGGTCCCTTACTATGGGTCTCATAAGAAGGCTCAAGGTCGCTCAACGGGCTATGGAGAGGGCTATACTAGGTGTTTCTTTACGTGATCGAATCAGAAATGAGGAGATTCGTAGAAGCACTAAGGACACATACAGACATAGCCCAGCGGATTAGCTCATTGAAGTGGCACTGGGCGGGGCACATAGCGCGAAGAACCGATGGCCGATGGGGCAGAAAAGTTCTCGAATGGCGGCCACGTACCGGCAGGCGCAGCGTAGGACACCCACCTGCTAGGTGGTCAGACGACCTGAGCAAGGTTGCAGGAAAACGCTGGATGCAGGCCGCTTCCGATCGGTGGTTTTGGAAATCCTTGGGGAAGGCCTATGTTCAGCAGTGGACTTCCTGTGGCTGATATGATGATGATGATGACTCGCGTTCCGACGCATTGCATCGTATTTTTGAAACCGTCGTGTGAGCGATAAGTAATATTGTGTTACGCAGAAAATATCATAAATTTGTCAATGGTTTTCTAAACAATTCAACAAAAATAAAAAAAGTAGCGTGAAACGGAACTGATACTCTATGGAAAGTTTCTTTGACATTTGTACGTTCAGACCACTCGTTGCAAATCCTTCGCATACGATCAATTCAAAATGCGCCCGTTTGGAAATTTCGTTTTTCAACTCAATCGGTCCAGTAGTTTCGTAGCAAATTGGCTGTGACCTGACCTGTGCCAGTCGGACGGACAAACAAGTGAATGGTTCCTAAGGTTCCCGTTTTTACTTTTTGAAGTACGGAACCCTTAAAACTACCGGTAAGGTATCCGACAACCTGACCTGATCTTGTGCAGTAGGGTTAATGAGGAAGAGGAAATGTCGAGCACAAAGTTAGTGACTCAACGAAAATTTAAAAAATCTTCTCTTTCGATTCCTTTTGCACATAGATTTCCTTCCTCATAGATCTATGAGGAAGCGAAAGAGAAACAGTGAAACAGGAATTTACTAATATATTATTTAATCAGCCAGCTATATTGTGCAGCATCACCAACACAAGTAAACTACGTATCAAAACAAACTCATGCTACAGTGTTGCCTTCTAATGTATTTTTATCTAATACCTATCTAATTCGCCTCGCTTTGTTTCGGGCGGGTAGGCATAATAAGATAACATAACTTAATGGCAGGCATCGTCCTAATTACTCCTAATATAAAGTCCTAACCTAATAGAACGCGAATACGCGATTATCGCGCGAATTGACGACGTGAGCTACCGTGGAGTGTAGAGGGTTAAAATAAATACATTATAATTTTAAAGCAAACCATAAACTAAAAACCATATGAAAAACTCATTAACATAGAGTACCTAGACGCGCGAAATGACTACGCGAGCGACCGTAGAGTATGGTGGCACGGTCGAACGAAACCAACAACCATGGACCTCAGTGACGCTCGGCTTAGCGTGCTTTCCGAAGCACGGAGCAGCTCCAGAATTTTTCGTGACACTTTTTGGTCACCCATCCAAGCGCCGACGGATAGCCGGACAAACGGACAGACTGACAGACGGACGGACGGATGGACAGCCGGACAGACTGACAGACGGACAGACGGACGGACAGCCAGCCAGACGGACGGACAGTCGGACAGAGGGACGGACAGCCGGCAGCCGGACAGATGGACAGACTGACAGACGGACGGACAGAATGACATACGGGCGGACGGACAGAAGGACAGCTGGCAGACGACCAGCTGGACAGACGGCAGACGGACGGACAAACAGCCGGACAGACTGACAGACAGTCCGACAGACTGACAGACAGCCGGACAGACTGACAGACAGACGGACAGACTAACAGACGGACGGACAGACAGTCAGCGGAGCGGAAGCGGACACACTACTGTATAATTATACTGTGCCAGAGCAACGCCGCGCGAATATGGCGCGACGCGATTATCGCGCGTATTTCAATTAGGACACCTATTCGAATTCAATATGTTTGATCGCGCGTTCGTACGAACTAAGTTCGCGCGAATAGATTTTTAAAGCATATTTTGTCGCGCGACCGCGTCGTGCGATTGTCAGGATAAGGGTGAGTGGCAAGTTAAGTTTAATTTTCAAATTGAATGTTGTTTTTTTTGAGAATATTACTCGTAGTAGTCGTAGTTATTCTAGATTGTATTATATAAATTCTTTTGTCTAGAGATATTGGAGGTACCTATATCCAAAAAGCAATAATGTACCTTATGTCAGAGCTTGGAATACCGTTAAAAATCTGGTAACGTTAATTCTGTCAAACGGCGTTAACGTTATCAGCAAAGGTAACGTTATGCTGGGTAACGGTATTTTTCCCACTATTTACCGTTAATCAGATAACGTTACCAATAATATTAACGGTAAAAGGAATTGTTAACACAGTATTTCTTTTCGATATTTGACAGAATAAATTGATGAGAGTTTGTCTAGTAGGCTACTAGAGCTATTTATATAATATTTTACAAGTATTGAAAAAAAGTATCGTTACTTATTTCGTAATTGATAACGTTATATACTGTATTATCGATACCCCTTATAACGTTACCACTAAAATAACGTTATTTAACGTTACTTTTAGTGTGAATTTGGTATAGTTAACAAGCCCTGCCTTATGTTCCTTCCTTCAATATCTTTGTCTTTGCCTATATCCAAGCTCTTTGCAGTTGTACGTCGTCAAAATAAAAAAAAAAATGACATTGACTGACAGTCGGCGTCAAAAATGAAAACTGGCAGATTACAGACGACAAGAAAAGAACGAAATAATTTATTAAAAATTTGGAGACAAAGTTAATATAATCCAAGCCTCACGATGCCGGTTCCAGGTGGAATGTACCAAAATCAAGGCCCATCCTGTTTCGACAAAATGAAAATGGGCTTTATGATTGGATTCTGCGTTGGTATGGCGAGCGGTGGGCTCTTCGGCGGTTTTACTGCGCTAAGGTTATCTTTCAGATCAATAAGTAGATAATTTAGTACAATCCATTGGTTCATTTTGTTTACTGTGACGACCTCCGTGGCGTAATGGTTAACACGCTAGACCGCTAATCCGGAGGTTCTGGGTTCGATCCCCAGCCAGGGCAAGTTGGAAAATGGCCTTTTTCAAATTGTCCTGGGTCTTGGGTGTTTATCTATATATGTATTTATCATATAATATCGTTAAGTTAGTATCTCATAACACAAGTTTAAAACTTACTTTGGGGCTAGCTTAATCAGTGTGATTTGTCCGTATATATTTATTTATTTATTTACTGTTATTTATTCGTTTTCAGATATGGAGCCCGAGGACGAGAACTGGTACATTCAGTTGGTAAAGTTATGCTTCAAGGTGGAGGGACTTTTGGAACATTCATGGCTATTGGAACGGGAATTCGTTGTTGATGTAGTAATTGTGTTGCAATATCAGTTTTGTATATACTTTAATGTTATTCTGTAGTCAATAATTAATTATATTATAAAAATGATTAAGTCAAATTGTCTTTATTTTTATAAAGTAGATTATAGGACCGTATCGATGATGGAAGGGTTACCCCTTCTCCCTGGGTTTAAATGTGGGAGATTATTGTTTATTAGGCGGCTAAAGTTTTATCATTTTCATTAATATTAGAGTAAAAAGAAAAGGAAATTTTATTAGTTTGTGATGAATATTAACAACCTCATGTTGATCTGGGGCATGGCAGGACATAGACTAATTATTATGCATTTAAACTTACCTTCTTTAGCTAATCCGACTACTCCATCCAGAGGGGCAGTATTACCACTTTCAATATCACTTCCGAATGATAAATGACGAATAATGTGTGTAGTATTAAAAACTGACGACGAATATGGTTGAACATCATGCACATGGACATGGTTGATTGTAAAACTCTTTCCTGGTGCAATGTGGAAACTGCCACCAACCTGTATAAATAAATATTCATGGTGTTAGTAGGTAAAAAATAAGCAACAAACATTTCATTCACCATCATCCAAGCGAATTCCGGGTTGCATCCTTAGCTGTATGCTTCAGAGCCTGGGGTCCGCTACCTATTCTAGGCGATTTCATGAGGTTCCTGGTTTTTACAGAGAGCGACTGCTGTCTAACCACTGCAACCCAAAGGATAGAATAGAACCAATCCTAGGATAGGTTTAAACAAATGCTACATGGCATCTGGGAACTACAGCTTTACGTGCCTTCCAAAGTACGGAATCCTCTTTCTTTTCAGATAATCAGGTGATTCAAGCCTGCAATATCCCAACCAGACTTAACTTTTCACTTAGTATGCTTCCCACTGGGATTTGAATCCACGAACTCCAGATCACAAGGCGAACGCCTTGACCACTGGTTCACAGAGGTAGTTAACAAACATTTCATTGTTAGAAGAAAATGACATTACCCTGTTTACTTCCATATAACCATATATTTGACATCCTTCTTTCAGAGCTGAATTTGTTATCTCTATAGATTCATCGTCTTTGCATTGTTCTATTGTTGATAGGTCAGGCAAAGCCCATCTTCTATGTCTATATGCCTCTTTTACTTCTTCACAAGTATTACAGCACCTGGCACAAATATTTTTTTTGCATAATTATTGGGATTATGGAGCATTCAATATACTAGTTTTATTCTCTAAACACTCAAAAGTGGAAAAATTATAACATTTATTTAACGATGGGGCCTTTGTCTTATCAGGCCATATGGAAACTGGCCACAAAAAGGCACATTTATATGTGTGTCTGCTTTATTATGTATATAAGACGGTCCCAACAAGTTATTGCTATATTAAACGAAGAGACTTCAGTAAAGAAAATATAACTAAATTTATTAATAGTATAAGTAAACTATCTTGGGTTGTTGTTCTATGACTTATGCTTTCCTCTTATTAGAATTAAAGTTAGAAATAAAAAGAAACCTTCTTGGATTACAAAGGGCATCAAAAAGTCAGCCTCTAATAAGAGGAAACTTAGATACTCTTGCTATAAAAATAAAAATGACGAAAATAAGACAAAATACCAGAGTTATAACAAAATTTTTAAACATTGTTTAATGACAGCACAAAGGCTAGAAAATCAAAAAATCATAAAAGGTTCCAAAAATATTTGCACAGCGTCCTGGAAAATAATAAAAAATGAAACTGTAGGAAGCTTTAATAAAAATAAAATAACGAAAAACAATGAAACTATCTGAGTCCCGAACGATATAGCAAATGCATTTAATGACCATTTTATAAATACTTCATCACAAAACACTATAGGTAATAAAAATAGATATAAGTATAAAATAAAATCTAACAGTTACAGCCTATTTTTAACGCCTACTAGTGCAGAGGAAATTTTTAATATAATAATGGGTCTTAAAAATACTGCCTCGGTAGGTTCTGACGAGATACCTACAAAACTAGTTAAAGAATGTGCAGTATTTCTAGCTCCTGTTCTCAGTCACTTAATAAACCTGTCTTTTCTACAAGGTGTGTATCCAAATAAGCTTAAAATATCGGTCATAAAGCCAATTCACAAAAAAGGAAACCATGAGAGTTTAGATAACTTTAAACCAATAGCATTAATCTCGATTATAGCAAAAATATATGAAACTGCTATGAGCAAACGACTTAATGATTTCCTAGAGAAACATAAATTAATAAGTCCTAAAAAATATGGCTTCCAACATGGTAAATCTACTGCGTCAGCTGGTTTTAAACTCATTAATAAAGTGACTGACGCAGTAAATGAAAAAAGACCCGTGACAGTAGTTTTGTTTGATATGAGTAGAGCATTTGATCTCGTTGTCCATGAGCTGCTACTCAATAAATGTGAAACTCTTGGAATTCGTGGAAAACCTTTAGACTGGCTTCGGAGCTACTTAGAAAATAGAGTGCAATACGTCCAAATAGACTCTGTAAATCATAAATTTGAAGAAGATGTATTTAAATCGGAATCTAAATTTAATGAACGTGGCGTGCCACAGGGGAGTATATTGGGCCCCTTACTTTTTCTTATATATATAAACGATCTCCCTGAAAATATAAATAGCGACTGTACACTCTTTGCAGATGACGTATCTCTTGTGATTCCATGTAAAGACATAGAAAGCTATAATAATCATATAAATAATGAAATCTCGAATTTTATTGACTGGCTTGAGCATAATTTTTTGAAAATAAATTTGAAAAAAACGAAATACATACAATTTCATAATCAAGGTGGAAATAAAATAGAATTAAACTTGAAACACACACAGGCCGCTCTAGATCGGTCATTTTTGAAATCCTTGGGAGAGGCCTATGTCCAGCAGTGGACCTTATGCGGCTGAAATGATGATGATGATGATGAAACACAATGACATCACTATAGATGAAGTGACGGAATCAACCTTCCTAGGTATTGTTTTGGACGATTGTTGCACTTGGAAGTCACACATTAACAAAGTATGCAATAAAATAAATCCGTTCGTATACGCCTTATGGAAACTAACTAAAATTACTGATAAGGGGACTATGCTTAAAGCCTACCATGGCTATGTAGAGTCGAACCTCAGATATGGCTTGCTTTTATGGGGTAATTCACGTATATCGACAAAGCATTCTTAGCGCAAAAGAAGTGTATTCGTGCAATCTGTGATGTATTCAATTCAATTCAAAATATCTTTATTATCATAGGATATTTATAATATCTCTTAATAATAGTCACTTTGTTTTGTTTTGCACAAATGTTGACGTCAAATCGTTACTTAAAGCTAAGTTTACGCCGCTTCCTAGGCGCAAGTGCAGAAGAAGCGGCAACAAACTGCAATGCACGTTTTCTCCAAAGACGTCAACTAACAAACTAAAAACTTAAAATTAGTTATATAGATGGACAGAGATTACATTGTTTATTATGTCATAATTAAATTGAATTATAAGAATTACGAAATTTAAAATAATGTCAATTTGTAAATTTAGTATGTACCAATGTACCTAAATTATGACATGTCTAAGTATACAAACCTTTAAGAGGGACCCGCGCCAAGCTCAAGCCAGACCTTTTTGTCTTTAAGATAGTCATCGGTCCTATAATAAGCCTTCTCACAAAGTACTTTCTTTACATAAGCTTTGAATTTTCTGTCTGGCATATCAAGGACCGATTCTGATAATTTATTATAAAAAAGTATACACTTCCCCATAAAAGACTTACTGACTGTATTCAGCCTGTAATACGGGCTAACTAAGTCATTCTTATTACGTAAATTTCTATCTGTAAAATCACTTACTTTATTGAACATGGAAATATTTTTCCTTACATACATTATATTTTCAAATATGAATTGTGATGCAAAAGTAAGTATACCTATTTCCTTGAATAATTCCCTCAGTGAGTCTCTCGATCCTAAACCGTAAATGGCACGAATTGCTCTTTTTTGTAAAAGATAAATAGTCTGAATGTCGGCTGCACTCCCCCATAGAAGTATCCCGTAAGACATTAGACTGTGAAAGTAACTAAAGTACACTTGTCTAGCAGTTGCTACATCTGTCAATTGTCTTATTCTCCTAACAGCGTAAGTCGCAGAGCTAAGCCTATTAGAAAGTTTAGTTATATGAGCGCCCCATTGAAGTTTCGAATCAATTGTGATTCCTAAAAAGGTAGTACTTACAACCAGATCGAGTTTCTGACCATTAATTAGTATGTCAACGCAGGCTTGATTCACATTAGGAAGAGAGAATCGAATGCATTGGGTCTTGTTTGCATTTAACATGAGGTTATTGGCCGAAAACCAATCAGAAATTAAAGATAAGGTGCTGTTCACCGCGCTAGCATCACTGTTACGAGTATGTCGATCTATTTTAAATATTAGCGAGGTGTCATCAGCAAACAGCACCATGTCAGTCTCTTTCTCAACCATGTAAGGCAAGTCATTGACATAAACTAAGAAAAGGAACGGTCCTAGAATTGAACCTTGGGGTACGCCCATTTTCACATTAGACCCGTGTGATTTTACGCCGTTTATATCAACAGTTTGAAGCCTATCTGTTAAGTAAGATTCTATTAATTTTATTGACTTATCATCAAAACCGTATTGACGAAATTTGAGCAAAAGTGTTGGATGATCAACGCAGTCAAATGCTTTAGAAAGATCGCAAAATGATCCAATTGCATCATTTCTGTTTTCCCACGCGTCGTAGATATTAGTAATAAGTGCTACTCCTGCATCGGTGGTCGATTTTCCAGCAGTAAAGCCGTATTGTTGGCTATGGAAAAGATTATTGGTCTTAAAGTGAGGTAGCATTTGATTGAGCATTATCTTTTCGAACACCTTACTCAAAACTGGCAGAATAGAGATAGGTCTGTAGTTGCCAGGGTCTATTTTTTCTCCTTTTTTGAATAAGGGGATTAGTTTACTACATTTCATTAAGTTAGGAAATATGCCTTCATCAATACATTCGTTAAATATAAAAGCTAAATCGGCAGCAATTATGTGTATAATATGACTTACTACGGCTACTGACATGCCCCAGTGATCTTCTGATTTTTTTAAATTTAACTGTTTAAAAGCATCTATTATATCGCTAGGGCTAACATGCTTAAAATTAAATTTAGGATCACAAGGGTTAACATTACTCTTAAGCAAAGCCTCAGCACGCTGGGCGCTAGAACTCACATAGCTAGTATCACAAATAACTAGCTGTGTACCACTGTTTAAACAACTAAATCTGCTCACTTTACCATCTATGTATATCTATGAAATTTGCCTGTTTGTATTTAAGAATTCAAAACTTTTTAATAAAAGAGGAGAGACTTGTAAATTTAATGCTCGTTTTCCCGACAAGTTAATGCTACCAAACAGCAGAACACGAATTTGTGCCAAAAATTGTTATGCTATGTGTGTAAATATATACAACAACTTACCAGCTGATATTAAAAATCTTTCATTATACAAATTTAAAAAAGAATTGCATAGGTGGTTAGTAAACAAATGTTTCTACTCAGTAAATGACTATTTAAAAAGAAAATTGTATAAATAGGTAGCTGTTGACATTGAATGTATAAGTTTGACTAGTTAATGTAATGTAATTTAAATTGATATTAGACATTTTATAATTTATGCATGATCCTTATAACTGAAATTAAGTGAATATTTGATCAATTATTATTTATGTAAATCAATATTTGCACACCCGAACAGGGTAAAATAAGAGTGCTTTAACTAAATTGTATCATCTTGTGTAACCTTATTTTTAGCTAATAAAATATCTTATCTTATTGTGTTGTACTTATTTACACAAATACAACATACTATGACGTCTGTTTCTCACAGGGGTAGGCAGAGACTATGGACCTCCACTTGCTACGATCCTGACAGACCTCTTTCGCTTCATCTACACTCATCAACCTCTTCATACATGCCCTTAGGTTACTGGTACTTCTTACACAGATACATACACACATCAAACTTGTAAAATAGCCGGGGGTAAAAAACAGGATATTTGACGAATAAGCAATTCTTGTAGACTTGATATATATAAAATACAAAGGTATTGGTTGCAGGTTAAAGTTGTGAAGATTCACTTAATTATTTTTCTAATTTTAAAACAAGCCTACTACATACTGAGATTCATTAAATCCTGCTCCATAGCAACTTCCACACTTTATTTTTTCAATTGCAGTATTGTTATGTTTTACCTAAAACAAAAAAAAAATAAAGATTATAAAAACAATATTCAATGCTAGACCAGCATGAATTTGGCAAGAACAAGTTGTTAAAACATCATTATAAAGTATCTTACTGTTGAACTAAGAGCAATTTCTTGTTTCTTTGGTTCTTCAATTGGGTTGCCTTCTAAATCTAGTCTTCGCTTATGAATATTATGGTCCATTTGCAAGTGCTGTTCTCCAGAGGAATCCATTGCATCTAGCACTAAATCTAAAAACAAAAGATATAGTGTATAATAAAAATATAGTTACTGTATACTAAAGATATAATAATATAAATAAATATTTTACAAAATATGGATCAAAATTTTGTAGGATACTTGCTGTTACCTGTGACATTGCCCGCAGCAATCCCTCAATTTTCTTATTTTACAGAATAAAAAGTAAGTAGGTATCTACCTACATCTTTTTCGTCTAAGTGCATTCCCGGTTGCATCCTCAGCTGTGCTGCTTCGGAGCCCGGGTTGCACTTTCCCGCTTTTTCTTCTCCAAATATAATATGCATGTCAATGGTCACCTAAGCATGCCAAAGACCTTGTAAAATGGAAAAGAAATAGCCAGAACACTTTCAATGATTTGTCTATAGTTTTACAACCGGCCGCCTGCCTGAAGTCAACCCTCTTTGGGAATGTATTTTTGCGAAAAGTTTTACAACTGGCTGCCGCCCGACGTTAACTCTGCTTGGGAATGCAATTGTAGCATAAGATGTTTGAGCTTAGTCATTTAGTCGCCTCTTACGACATCCACAGGAAGAGATGGAATGGTCCTATTCTAACCCGAAACCACACAGGTAATCTACCTACATACTAACATATTATATTCAAATCAATTGAGCTGCCATTTTTGCATGATTGAGTTACAAACATCCAACATATGAACATCTTAACTTTGAGGTTATAGATTATAATTATAATAGGATTGAGGGAAAATAGAGCTGATTATACAGAAATAGATAGAAATACCACTTAGCTAAGCTCCTGGGGTCCTTGCCATGTGATAGCAGGTACTATATGTACATATATTTATCGAATATTTTACTATCACTTACAATTACATGAAATAGATGGTATAACAATATCAAAGTTAATTCGCAATTTATGTCCTCTTGACGTGTCCACAAATAGTTCTTCTGATATATTTGGAGACATGTAAGTGTATAATTCAGACAGAAACAATAAAATCATTGTGAGTGCCCCAGCCACGGTAACTAGAAGAAAAAAATAAGTTGTGAATAAAATTAAATCATACCTACATAACTTGGTGTACAAATTCAAACAAAATTTAATTTTCTAGGATGTTACCATAAATAATGTAGTAAGATGTTACTTACTTGCTGCTCCCGTGGCGGTTTTCACTCTAAAATCTTCCAAAGTTTTGGCGTATGCATCCAAATGTTTAAACTTATCAATTAATTGAGAAGACATCGTTTTCACGAGGATTTCTTTGCCCTGTGCTAAAGGATGCTCTAACCGGCACGCAAATTATGTAAATATGGTAGGTATGGCTGGTAGTGTTTATTAACTAGAAGCACAGGACCAATAGAGGAAAATTAAATTACAAATCGCTCAGTTTTACCATAGTTCTAAGTACATTTACAAAAATATATGATGAAACATTGACATGTATGTAAGTACATAGATCTCGTTGTGATGAAAGGAAATATAAATAAAATAAACACGAACGACATGCCTATGAAACTTATAACATTGCAGAATTTTGATTAAAAAATTCAATAAAACGCCATCTAGTCACGTGTTCTGACCTAACTACTAAGTACCTAATGCGTGTTATAGATAATAAATATCAAATGGTGGAGAAATTCGCCATACGAGGTAGAACACGTGATAGCTCAGTTGATTAGAGCATGGTCAAAAAAGAGCAACATTGCGAGTTCAAGTCCCACTCATGCAGAATATTTTTTACACCATTTTAATATTTCATATGAATATTAAACGACGTCAAACACTTAACAGCTCAGTTATTTAGAACATAGAAGTATTTGAACCGAGATCGCGAGTTCAAGTCCCAGCTCGCGCAGTAATTTTTTCACCATTTTATTTCATCTTTTAGGCCTTTGGTGTTGCGAAAGCTTGCTACCAGATGGCGCCACTGGTTTGATCTAATGTTAAAGCTACAGTTTCTTATCTATTTCAGTATATACAATATTAATCTATAACGAACGACACACGTCTGTCAACATCTAAATACTGGACCTACGTGTCATTGTCATTAATTGACATTGACAGTTGATTATTGTTCACTACTCCATTACAGTTTTAATATACGATGTACATTGCGCCTTTTTATTTACTGCTTTTTTACCCGATTGCTAAAGGAATCTAATGTTTTATTCCCATTACGCCATTACTCTTTATTTTAAGGTCCTGTCAGTTCAGAGCCAAGAATACTGTATGTTTATGAAAAATCGCTGTGAATAAACTACTACACTTTATTTCTCAAAAAAATTGAATAGGAATCTTAAGGCTTTTTTAAAAACACGATTTAGCATTTTTGGCTTGCTTGATAGAAAAAAATCACCAACATATCTCTAAATTTGCCTAAATTTACCTTCAAAAAGATATTACTACTTTATACAATCACTTTGTTATATCCCAAAAAATGTATAATCTAAATTATTAGCAAATTTCGCTACTTAAGTAATTATTTTGAAATATTATATAAAAAATAATAATAAATAAAACACAGCGAAATATCGTCGAGTTCGGGTCCAGGCCTTTGTTCGCTCTCGACGAATATTTCACTGTGTTTTATTTTTTGAATAGTATTTACAATTTTTTGTCTAGCGAAATTAACTAATAATTTAGATTAAGTATCAATTTTTTGGTATAGTTTTCATATAAAAAGGTGATTGTATTAAGTAGTACCTAATATCTTTTTAAAAGGTAAATTTAGCCAATTTTAGAGGTATAGGTATATGTTTGTGATGTTTTTCTATCGAGCCAAAAATGCTCAATCGTGTTTTGGATATTGTGGGTGTCTGTAGAATGTAAAATTTTTGAAAAAAAAAACTGTAGAATTTTTCAAAAATACGCACAGTATTGCTGGCTGTGAACCCACTTCGCCTTACGAGTAATGTGCTTTTTTAACAGTCTTCTTTTATTAGATTTTAATGAATCTTGCACGGCTTGCACCCCATTTACATACTCTGCTACGTAACGTACGTGGCTACATAACTAAGGTGAACTAGTAGACAATGCTTAGCATTTTTGTTTAATAATCTTTAGATTGTTGTGCATTATAAAAAGTGGAAGGGACATACCCATACGTATGATTTAGGGATTTTCAAGGCAAGAGTCAATAGGCATTTTTTGAGTCTGCGTGTAACACCTTAGACCTCAGCTTAGCTTCCCATCAGGCTAGATAGAGGTCAAACGCACTCAAATCTGTTGTTTGTTTGTTTAAATAAATAAATAAACTGAACCACGGGCTATACTAGATCACTAAAGTATAATGAAATTAAAATAACAGTCAAAAAACCAAAAGAAATTTCGACATTCCCATACAAATCGCCCGGGTGGCCGCACAAAATTGTATACTAAATCTAAATTACGAGAAAATGCTCTACAAAAATAAAATATAAATATAATAAAAAAAATAAATAAAAAAACAGCGAAATAAAGTCGAGCACGGATCCCGGGTCCCGGCCTTTGTTCGCTCTCGACGATGTTTCACTGTTATGTTCCATGTGTTTTGTTTATTATTTTTTTGTATTAGAATTATAATTTTTTTTGTGGCGAATTTTACTCGTAATTTAGATTACTTATACATTTTTTAGTACAATTTTTTAATTGTATAAAAGAATTTGATTTTTTTTAAGTAAATTTAGGTAAATTTAGAGGTATGTTTGTGATTTTTTTCTATCAAGCCAAAAATGATCAATCGTGTTTTGGATATTGTAAGTGTCTGTAGAAAAGCCTATGTAAAATTTTTGGAAAAATAACTGTAGTAGTTTAATTACAGTAATTTTTCGAAAATACAGTATTGTGAGCTGTGAACCCACAGCGCATTAATGATATGGCCAAACGTTGATTGACATATCATCACAAACATTGATGTGTAAACGATATGGTCTGTTTTAGCTGGCCATATCAGGAATTAGCCGTGTAGTTCTCGGCAGAGTAGAATAAATAGTACTTCTCCAAGTCTTTCCGTGGATGTCGAAGAAGGCGATTTAGGAAACACAAGTTAAACAAAGCTCATCAATTAATCAATGAGAGCTCTCCAACCCGTCTGGCTAGCGTGGGAGAGTGTAGACCAAATCTTCTGACTACTCTGGCCAAGTTTGGCTCTGGTAGTACACAGAGGGTCGTGCTCCTGATCCTGGAGATACGAGGTAATAGATGAACATACCTACATACATAGGCACATAGCGGCGACACACATAACCCTCCTTTTGGTTTCACCATAGTGGGGTAAAAAATAAAATAAATAGATTGGTCATGTTCATCTTACATCGGTACTACTAGCAGCAACTTCTGAACGAAATAAAACACATTGTTATTATTTAGAATTTATTTATTATTTAAAAATATTTTCAATAAGTTTTGTAGTAACCTAAATTAAACTTAAGTTGAAGTAGGTGTATAATTTGTAAAGGCAGCGTTTAATTACATGTTACAGTGCTCTAAGCATCAACTTAAATGCAATAATCTGCAAGTAAATAAATTAGTTGATGAGTAGAACAATCGTTGTACGTAATTATTATTTACTGATGTCGGCCTCATTCTGCCACATGATCACAAAAATGAATTAAGTAATAATATTACTGAGTATTATTTACATGTGTTTACAGTCTTTATAATTTAACTTAAAGAGATCACTTCTTGGTGTTGAAACCTTCTCCTGTAGGATCTAATATCCATGGATAATGGGCTGGACATTCCATACAAGTAAATAGACGTAATGTTTCACCCGGCAATTCTCGAGTGGTCAGAGGGCAGGCGTTTGGCAAGGAACAGAAAGGTTGACCTTTGACATCACATTTCTCTTGCTTCCATTCTTGGAAGTCTCTGAGAGATGATAGTTCTGTAGGGTTTTGCATCCATTGGATAACTTGGATTAAGGAAGTGAAGTATACATCATTCTTCTCGAGCATTTCTTCAATGAATTTGATCAGTTCATCTCGGAATTCTTTTTTGGATTTCAGCCATGATGCGTGAAAGTGGAGGCCAAGAGGAGCACGGTTGGTCGAGTAGTGGCGATTAAAGTTGTGGCGCAGAAGACGTCCGAACTGTTCTCCAGTCTGAATGTTGGAACAGGAGTCAACCACGTGACAACCTGGCAGAGATTCATCGAATGTGGGGTCATCTCTTCTGTCCAATTCATTCATAACCATCTCCCATACGGGATGACTCCTAGAAGGGCAGTTGTGGGCGTTTCCGTTACATTTATGTGGCATACGGAAGTAGAGCGTGTAAGGCCAAATAGGAACACGGCTAAGGGGGGCAGTAATAGACGCATCATAGACGAAGTATTGATCGGCCATCATTTCGAATTGCTTGTTGCCACCCACGCGAAGGTAGGGAGCGCGGACGCCGATAATCGATGAATCGGTGATGTTGGCGAATCGTTCCATAATAAGCCTGCCGCCAGCCATTTCCGCCAGCCAGTCATCGTAGGTACCACTTGTCCAATATTGTGGATCGTCTTTGTGCGTGAGTGAGAAAACAGATATTTCATGGCCTTTACGATGTAGTTCCTGGACAGCTGCATAATTTGTATACTTATGAGAAACGAAGAAGGTACCACGAACCGTGCAGCCGTTAGGGTTGTGACGGTTTCCATTGAAGATTTGGTCGTACAAGTCAATGTTGTCAACGTTTACGGCACCGTTGAATGTGATAGTGATCATCTGGGGGACTTGATTGGGCTCTATTCCTCCAGGGATGCGGGTACCATCAGCCGAGCAGAAGCAGTCGGGGAGCGTACATTGGTTGGGATCACAATCCGGTGCTCTGTTCGGGTCAACGTCCACAGCTGTGAAAAAAAATATGGGTTAGTTACGGGCTACACTCCTTTAATTGGGTTACTTTAGTAAGTTTTTACACATAAGTACAGTATTAAAGTTTCTAATTATATAATACTTAATCTATTTTATATTGGAGTTTTCTGAACTGAAGGTTGAAGAACTATTCGTTTTCGACGTGTCGATGATAATATATAGAGTAAACCAGACTTTACTTATGGTAAATTTCTCTCTAACTGTAATATGTAGACCTCAGTGTAGACGTTCCTGAGACAGTTCATATTCAATTTCAAAATTCAATATTTTAGCTTTAAGTGACATTACTTACTGCAAGCGTTTTCGTCGGACTCATCTTGACAGTCTGGTTTGCCATTGCAGAACAACTCTTTTTCAATACAATCTCCACTTCCACAAGCTAGTTTTCCTTCTGGACAAATAGGCTCATCGGTCTTGAGAATAGGAAGGATTTTTCTTGGTTCTGAAATGCAAAATTATTTTTATTTTACGTTGCCTCCATTAATGGTGGAATTCGTTTATTCATCGATCAGTGATTGAGTTTATTTTATTGTTTGTGTGACTTCTTCGTTGTAAAAGTGTTGATCGACCAAGAATGGAGTGAAAAGAAGATTCGGCAAGCATGATAGAATGACAAAGATAACAAAACAGCTAATAAGATAGGTAGGTACAGAAATATAAGTAGGCAGATACAGGATGTCAATTTATGAAAGATGTAAAGTCACATTCTTCAATTAATTGTTACTGGAGAAAAAGGAAAAGCCAAGGTACTAAGAATGGTTGATAGAATTATTATAAAATAATGATATAACATTCAGAACAGGATTAATTAGTTTCAAATAAATCTAAAGCTAATTATTGTAATATTAATTAATCAGAAAAAAATATGTATATCAAAAAACATTTGAAAAACATAAGAAATGAATCGCTGACACATTTACTCACTCACATTTAGTACTTAGGTATATAGGAATAAATATATTTACATTATTGTGAATACTCGTACAAGGCTTGTTAAACTTTGCTTTATGACAGAAATAAATGGTTAGTCTAATACAAATTGGGTTTCACGGACAATTTACTAATACTCTCTCACAGTCAACTAGGCAATATCAATTATCAACTCTATCACATGTAATTAAAAGAAAATGATCAATGCCAAATAATAAAAAGTCTTGTTTAGTAAGTAAGTAATTGTAAAATCTAATAATTAGGTAATTGTCTGTAAAATCCAAATTAGAAACCCAGTCATTAATGAGGAAGAAATAATTTGAAAGTTAGTAAATTCCAGCCCGAGATATGTGTAGGTATATACATTTTTTGTGAAAAAATTACAGACATAGGTAGGGTAAGTATCACCACAGTAATTGTTAGTTATTAGAGAAGTGAAGCAAAAAGCATTGTTAATATTTAAAAAGACTAAAAGTAGACAGCTAAGTATGTAACTGATGAATCTATGTAAGTAGTAGTGTAAAGTGTTTCTGTGTTTAGCGATATATTTACACTGTACAAATTCTGCGAGTGCGATAGTTAACAGTGTATGTGGTCCTACATAGTAGAACATGATCTGTATAGTCGAAAAACTGACAAAGTATTTGGTAGACTCTAAAGAAAGGTCATCTGCTTATCAGCTTATCTCTGAGAATTAGATTACGAGGCATGAATAACAGTTTTGCCATCTGGTATTGGTTTCAGTTTTATTTAAGTAATTTATTAGGGTGATATGAATTCAGAAAAGAACACTTGGACATATACATATAAATAGGTAGGTAACACTATGATCAGTAACCTTTTTACTTCTATAAATAATATCAAAAAATGAAACCATTATGATTAACATCTTTGTCTGGCGTAATCAGACTGGTGATATTTATACCTGCTAATAAGATATTTCTATATTTTACAAGTAATCTTCGTTACTCGTTGTTTAAGGTGTATTGTGAAACAAACAGATTGCACCTATGGTAAAAATTGTATCTAAAGAATGTTAATGCGTAACCAACGGATCGGAGCACTGCGGGCCGCTCCCAGTCCGGGGCCTCATGCAATACACCTAGAGGTAATCTACAGTGCGACGCGGCCCCTTCACCCAAGCCCAGTTGCTCGCTACGCACGAATAGCTTCTAGTTCGGCACTTACTCTCGGTTTTGTCACAGTTGTTCACTTTACCCTTCCAGTCGCAGGTTTGTTTATCGAGATCGAAAGCCAGTCCAGACGGGCAAGTGATCTGTTTAAGACCTGACCTAGTGCACCTGCGTTGACAACAAACGTAATTAAAATTAATGTAAATAGGCAGGAAGTGGAAATCCGGAAGGCTGACGATCTACCATTCGATGTTTTCTCACATTCGATCATTTCCGGGACGGAAGTTCAGCCCTCCGCATAGCCACTTCCTGTGATGGTAGGAACTTACTTTCTATTTTATCACAATTCTTAACATGTGTTTTCCAGTCACAGGTTTGGCGGTCGATATCGAAGGCGAGACCACCGGGGCAGCGCACTGAGGCGAGCCTGGTAACGCCGTTCTCGCCGCCCTGGTCGCACCTGTACACAGCCATGCTCTCAGCGAAACTGCAACGCCGCGGCCGCCGCGCCGCCGCCCAGCGGCCGCGCGGCGGATGCGGCATGTGCGCCACGCAAATCATTACAAGATACTTAATAATACCTACTCTAATAGTGAATAGGTAATCATATATAAGAAAACCATCTTTGCACAGCTACGGAGATAAAAGATGGAGTCATCTACTGCTTGTAAGAATTCTATAATATCGGGGTTGAAATTTAATAAACCTTGCAAAAAAAAAAAATTGCTAATACAACTTGGCAAACGAGAACTTGAATTTTAGAAAAAAAACCGGCCAAGTGCGAGTCGGACTCGCGCACCGAGGGTTCCGTACAAACCTGCAAGGTTTACAAAGTTCGTTCATTACGACAAGTAAGTTTAAAATTATTAAAAAAAAATATATTATGTGATGTAACTAAAAATTTATGGTTTTCGTAATTTTTCCTTTATCTATGCTATAAGACGTTGCTTCGTACCAAATTTCAAGATTCTGAGTTCACGGGAAGCACCCTGTAGGTTTTGATTCCCTTGCAAGTGTCGAAAATTTGCGGCATAAACGGCTGTATCTTTTGATTGCGTTGGCTTAGAAGTTTGATTTTTTCACAGCTTCAAGGGACAGTAGACCTGAGTAATTGATCTAAATTTCAGCTTCATACCTCCACGCGTTCCTGAGAAAAAGGGTCTTGACAGACGGACGGACGGACGGACAGACGGACAACAAAGTGATCCTATAAGGGTTCCGTTTTTTCCTTTTGAGGTACGGAACCCTAAAAAGTGAGGAAAGCTCCTTTTTATAAGACGATTCGAGTGGGTATAGTCACCCTACAACTTAACTTACAACAAGTTAGTTTGTAAGTTAAGCAAGAACAAGTATTTTTATATAGTATAATATATTATCAACTTGGAAAATGGAATATGCCATTGTAAATCTCGCACAATTGTTCGTGGCAACAAATAGCATAGAGCTGAGGTGGTCATGGTCACATAATAAGTGAATGCTATATAATAATGTGGAAATGGGGAGATTCCGAATCAAAACAAAACATATAGGAAACAATATACCTATGTACCTGCATACAGTCAAAAATCAGTTAAGAATAAATGCAATCTTTATATGCTTAGATTAAAGACTAGATGTAATATAAAGTAAATATAGGTACATACCTAGGTGCCATATTGTTAACAAATTTAATTAGATATCGATATTCTTTGTGTATAGGTATTCATTTACAATGCAGGCATACTTGTTACAAAATATTCATGTCACGTCGGTGATTGTTCACTCATGGCCATTTTATTGCATACCTATTTTATGATTCTTGTAAAATGAAATGCATAGACCAGCCACACTTAGTAACTAGACGTTTGCGCAGACGTTTAATAACATATTTTATTTTCGAGGTATTAAAAGGTACATATGTAACTAAGGTACGAATTAAGAGGTTACGCCAACCAGTCTCGCAAGCGCAAGTCGATTTCACTATCTAGGCTTGTCATTTTGCTAACTAAGTAGGCACTTGTACTTCCTTGGCCATAATAACAAAACTCGTTTAACTTCCAACCAGTTTTTGCGGCACTGCTACTCGTATGCAGTTTCTAATGAAATAACATAAAAGTGAAGTGAACTTCTGAAATTGGCGGAGATTTATGCGTGTGCGTTACCTGACGACATCTCGGCAGTCTCCTTCGGTGGTAAGTCGGAAGTATTCGTCGGCGGGGCGGCCGTCGCACAGTTGTTCAGCGTTTACGTCATCTCCTGTCGGGTCATCCTCCTGTCGCTTAACTCGCCTCTCGCAGCTCACTGCATCAAAGACTTTGTTAAAGCTCTACTTATTTTTACAGTAAGGCTTCGTTCGTACACTCATAAATGAAGTTACTGCCTTAGCATATTTATTAGGTAACGCAAGTTAACGTAAGCGGTTGTTACAACACTGGCAGTGATGGAATGTGGTACCGTTTCATTGCGGCGTTGAATGCCGCACGAGTTTAATGTATGTATGTTGGTACTTATAACGAACGATTAAATAACTTACAAAACTGATTTAATTAACATTTTATTACTCTATAGCATGAAAGGAAATATGTAATCAAAACAAGTCTAATATTATTGTTTTTTATGTTTGTTAATAGTTAAAAAAAAATATTGTTATTTAAGTATATTATTCGCGCTGAATGAGCGTCAGCATTGAAAGTTAAATCGTTGAAAAGAAATCGAGGTCAACGCAGCCCAAGTATACGAGCCACGTCGGTAGCCGGCTCTGTTAATTCAAAATATTTTCCTTTTACGAATGCTTCTTAACAAAAGTGCATATATGACATCCTAAGTGACTTTTTATAATACATTTATGTAAATAGGTATCACCACCTAAGAGATCTTAGTTAAGAAAGCCGTTACAATGTCTGCTGAATTAAAAACTAAGCACAAATTTTTGAGTCCTTAAAATAAATGCCTTCTTGAAATGTATATTTACTTCAGACACAAATTTGACATTTACAAAACTAATAAGTAACTACCAACTTTTTAAGGAAACTTTGTTACAAAAACTATAAAAAAATTTAATAAACAAAAATATAACTGAAACCTTAAACCTTTTTAAAAGCTTCACTTGAGTTGTGATATAAATTTTTATAATTAAAAGTTGACATAAACGCATATAAAGAAACAAAAAAAAATTGTATGAAAATGGTTTTCATATTTGGAATCAATTACAATTGTTTGTAATGGCGCAATCTTAGAAATATAGGTGGGGTACTCACCGTAGCTAGCGAGCAGTATGACACCAAGACACAAGAACGCGCGTCGAGCCATGGTGCTCGGCGAGGACTGGTCGCTACGTCGCGCGCCGCCAAGAAAGTGCAAGAGGTCTCCGCTGCCCCTCTTCACCTATTTATATAACCAGGCAAAGCGCGCTCCGACACCGAACCAGCGGCTGACACACTCCAGCCGTCCTATACGCACTACGCCTTTTGTCAATATCAATATCACCACCCCACACACACCTTTTAATATCCACATCTATTACGAATTTTGTGACTAACCGAAAATAATGATTACTCTTTAACTAATCACTTCTTAATAAAAAGAAATATTAAATAATTGCACCACCGAAAATTATTAAGTATCTTTAAGTGTAATAGGCAATAAGTTTAATTGCGCTTTCATCACTGAATGCATCATCAGCAAAACATTTTCGAATAAACAGTTTAAGTATCATTGTTAACAGTTTAGTTATATGTACAGTACAATACAATCTCACGTCTTTATACCTAATGCGGTAGATAGAGCCTAGGGCCGTAAGACCCAAAGTCTACGTTTTGTCATGGTGGGCGTGAAGATGGATCATGGAAGCTCCATCGCCTATTGATATGATTCAGATTCTCACACATTCCCTCGATCGGGTTTTGCGCGAGAATGGAAGTAGCTATTTTTTGTTTTTTCTTTTCTATCACATCAGCATGGAAGATGAACAGATGCGTAGATATTTTCCAATCCTTTTAAAAATATACAGATACAGATCACGTCTTTATCCCAAACAGGGTAGACAGAGCCTAGGGCGGTAAAGCCCAGGCGACTTTTAGCGTAATGGTGGGCATAAAGGTGGAAAAGGGAAATCATGATAGTGATGGGTTGCTAACCGCACCGCCTATTCATATGATTCAGATTCTCGCCCATTCCCTCGATCGGCTTTTACGATCTGCACTGGAAGAGAAGCAGCTGGTACATTCTATGTTTTTTCTTTTCTCCCAGACCAGCAAAGAAGAAACAACTTAAAAATATAACTGATGTAAAATATATTGAATTATTAGTACACATTTGATATAATTATAATTAATAAAATATCAATATTTAAAATTTAAGTAATGATAAATAAAAATTAAAATAAACTAAAACAAAGTAACAAATAAACCGGGGAAGTGTGAGTCGGACTCGTACATTAAGGGTTCCGTACCTCCGTACAATGTTTTAAAACACTGAAAAAACACGTTTCTTGTATGACGACCCCCTTTAATTTTTAGCTTTATCTTATTATTAGTATTTGTTGTTATAGCGGCCATATTAATACACAATTTGTGAATTATTTTTAGTATTTGTTGTTATAGCGGCCACAGTAATACATAATCGGTAAAAATTTCAAGTGTTTAGCTATTACGGTACAAGAGATAGAGACCTGTGACAGACGGACAGACAGACGTACGTGCGAGTTTTTTGCAGTTTATAAATCAAGAAATATTTATATAGTTTAGTTGGTTTATACCAAACAGAGCCACATAGGCTCTGTTCTCAATCCTGTATTGTATGTGTGATACAATTGATCATATCCATTTTGAACGTGATTTTCGATTGATATTAAAAGAGTCCCTTTACCCTAGACTTTTCCATACAAACGTAGGCTTTTATTTTGAAATGGCATGTCAGATTTCTAACGTTAGTTTTATACTTTATTTACCAAATGTTACAAATATTGATCAGCAACATGCTTCGTCAAAAACGTACAAATGTATATCAGCAACATGCTTCGTCAAAGGTTTACAGAAATAAATCCGCAACATGCTTCGTCAAATGAAATAACTATAACTATACATATTTCGAATTAGTCTAAAAGAACCTCACGGTTCGTACCCGGCCCAAAGATCCCCATAATGCTCGCGGCATTTTCCCTTTGAATTTCTATAGAGAGCCTTTGAGTCAAATACGATGCCGAGCGGGTATCATTGGACCTTTCTGAAATACGATGGCCCAACTCTTTTATAAATTTCCTTGCCTCCAATCCCCAAAATTGCATATATCTAGGCTTATAACTTAATAATAACTAGACTACGTTTTTATGGGAAAGTCTAATTTTATCTTGGGTAAGGGGACTCTTAAAAGCGCTATATTTTCTCCAAGAAACTATGACATCACGGTTTGCTATGTCATAGAAAAAAAAAATGTTTTGCGGCGGACTAGTGGAATGATTATAGGTTTCTCAAAGTAATAATGGTACCATACCTACTAGGTAAAATGCGTGTCTAGAAACGCTGAAAAGTTCGTCTTCACGACCTACTCTACAATACGGTAATGTAAATAAAATAACAATTAGAGACGATGAAACTGTAGTAGAGTTCGCCTGCTCAAGCTAAATAAACTCCTAGAAAATTAAATATTCGAAAAGAGAGCGACATACACAGATTTTAAAAGTATATCTAATTATGTGTTTATTCATCCATCGTGACCTCAGAACTACAAGTTGACCACTCATTCATTAGGTTAGGTTAGTAGGTCTATTACTAAACACTTAACATTTTGACTAAATAGTTATAAACTATCGGCCCGCCCCGGTTTTGCTCGGGTAGGTATGTATTAACATGGAAACCTTTCTCATAAATCACTCTATTGAAAGATGAACACTGCATCTAAATCTGCTGCTTAGTTTAAAAGATCTGGGCATACATGCATACACACAGAGGGACAGACGGCGAAAGCACTTTTTATATTATGTATTAATGTATTTATATTTTATTTTGTAAATAGAGTTCTTGCCTTGAGTTAAATGATTCTGGCAGATTTGTAGTGTTAAACAAATCGATAGAAATATGGAACAAGAATAATAAAAATGAAACATCTCTACATAAAATACGAGAGGCACAAAAATGATAACTAAGTACTAGTGTACTTTTATTCAGCCATTTCTTCTTTCTAAAACATCCTGTAGAAGAAGTGAGTGTTAGTACTTATTGGACTGTTAGTTGTTACTGTCAACTTAATTCAACCAGATTTATAGGAAGAAACAAGTAATTTTAAGCAAAGAGTTGAGATATGATCAATATGATAAATTAAACTGAATTGCTAATTTCAAATTACGATTATTATAAAGCCAGTTTCTGGGTGTAAAACCTTAGGAATTTTCCGTTAAGTAAGTACTTTAGACGGGTTTAATAACCTAACATGAGATGTTTCATTTAAATTTATATCGAGGCAAAGATTATATAATTATTACTATTGAGGTACTATATAGAATAAGCTCATAAATATATGTTATCATGTTGCTAAGTTTGTTTTTATTATGTCGAACGTATTTTTATGTATTACCTTTTTTATTATGTCTGATATTATGTAGCAAAAACAGCTTCCGTTGTCCAGTAGTCAAGGTGGTTGCCTTGTGATCCGGAAGTCATGGGTTCAAATCCCACTGGGCAGCATACTTTGTGAAAAGTTGTTTCCAGTCTGGTTTAAGGTATTGCAGGCTTGAATCACTTGATTATCCGAAAAAGAAAGATGATTCCGTGTTTCGGAAGGCACGTAAATCTTAGGGTCCCGATCGCCATCTAGCGTTTGTTTAAGCCTATCCTATGATTGGTTTTGGTCTACCCTTTGGGTTGCGAAGGTCAGACGGCAGTTGCTCTGTGTAAAAATCAGTAACCACGTTAAATTACCTAGGTTAGGTAGCGGACCCCGGGCTCTGAAGCATTACCGCTGACGATTCGATGCAACCGGGAATACGGGAGGATGATGATGATTATGCATATTATATTTAAAGAAGAAAAAGCGTTAAAGTGCACCCCGGGCTCCGAAGCAGCTGAGGTGCAACAGGGAACGCGCTAAGATGTAAGATAAAGATTATATAGCAAGAGGTGACTAAATAAATACATTTTGTTTAGATATGTAGGTACACTTATAGCTTAAAAATATCATATTTAAGATTATTTCCTTAAGTTATGGAAGAGGTCGCAAACATAAGATTGACTTTATTTGTTTTAAGTTTCGTCTGCTTATATACAAGTTTATACTTTATTTTAGAAAATTCTTGTCGATTCGCCTGCACAATTTTCTAAGCTCGTAGGTATTTGAATACCACGTCAAAGATTGTTAAAACCCTTGTTTACATACTCGTCCAGCGAGACTCGAGACTCAATTTCGATTATCAGATGAACCAGTTTATTTAATTTTATGTCAATGTCAAATAAAGGTGGATATAAGCCACAGAAAGTATTTTAGGATTTGGAATTTTTTACCTTTACGGTCATGTTTAGACAATTGTAGCTTATAAGTAGTTACTACAAATTTTCCACGACTTCTTTTATTGTTAGTTAGTTAATTGAAAAATAGGCTGTGAAATAAAAAGCTTTATTGATCAAAGTTTCAGCAGTTTTTGGGTTATACTTGAAGGAGCTTATACATACATGAGCATAAGGATACAGATACATTATCCCTAACGGGGCAGAAAGAGCCTAGGGCGGTAAGGTCCAGGCCACTTTTAACATGATGGTGGGCATGAAGGTGGGAAAAGGAAATCATAATAATGACGGCAAGCGCAGCGTAGGACACCCACCTGCTAGGTGGTCAGACGACCTGAGCAAGGAAAACGCTGGATGCAGGCCGCTTCCGATCGGTCGTTTTGGAAATCCTTGGGGGAGGCCTATGTCCAGCAGTGGACTTCCTGTGGCTGATATGATGATGATGATGAATAATGATGGGCTCCTAAGTGATGCGGTTATTAATATGATTTAGATTATTCAGCCCATTCCCTCGACTGGTTTTATGTTTATTTCTTTTCTCCCATACCGGCAAGGAAGAATTAGGGTGAATGAGCATGAGGTTCTTCAAAAAGAATACATACAAAATAAATATTGAGTTAGAGTAGTTATTTTCTTTAGTGTCGTAAACGACATACGATTAGGTATGGATAATCAGGAGCTGACAGTTTTAGGGCTCCTCGATTTCAGCAACGCGTTCAATATGGTAGATTTCGATATACTATTAGGTGTTTTACAATCTCTTAATATATCTCCAACGGCAATTGAGTGGTTTCGATCCTACCTGTATGGGCGCCGTCAACGTGTGCGCATTGAGAATAAATACTCTTCTTGGTGTGATGTCACTGCCGGTGTACCGCAGGGTGGTGTTTTGTCTCCTCTGTTATTTTCTCTTTTTATAAATTCGATTACTGCTCAGCTTCAGTCTTCTTACCACCTATATGCAGATGATTTACAAATCTACGCTAAGGGTTCTGTCGATAATTTTTCAGCTACAGTTCATAAAATCAACAATGATCTTGAATGCATATCTGCCTGGAGCAAGTCACATGGCCTCTTAGTTAATCCTACCAAGTCACAGGCAATCATTATTGGCAACCCTCAACTTACCTCTAAATTAGATTTGGGACTTCTACCACAAGTTGAGTTCAATGGGGTTGTCATAAGTTATAGCGATAAAGTAAAAAATCTAGGTATCTGGATGGATAGTAAGTTTTCTTGGCTTCCACAAATTGCTGAATTAAGTAGAAAGCTAGTTGGTGTTTTTTGCTCGTTTAAAAGACTGAATAAGTTCCTTCCCGTAGATACCAAAATTATGCTTGCAAATTCCCTCCTACTTCCTATCCTTGACTATGCCGATACCTGTTACCTTAATCTTACTGTAGAGCAACTTACCAAGCTTGAGCGCCTCCAAAATCTTTGTATTCGGTTTATTTTCGGTCTCCGGAAATACGATCATGTCTCCCATTTTCGCTCCCAGCTACCTATCAAACGTCGCCGGGAATGGCATATTCTTTCACTCCTGTTTTCCATATTATTCAATCCTGCATCCCCTAGGTACTTAAGGGAACGTTTCGTTTTTTACAGTGAAATTGCAACTCGTAAATTACGCAGCTCCGAAAATTTGCGACTAATCATTCCTGATCATTCCACCCGGTTTTATTCTCAGTCCTTCACTGTAGAAGCTGTTCGGTTTTGGAACGCACTGCCACTGTCCATCCGACAGGCCCGAACGCTAGCCAGCTTTAAATCACAAGTCAAATCACACTTCCTTTCTTCTTTGTAAGTCACTCTTTTCCTTTCGCATCTTGTTTAGGTTCTTACTTTCTTTCGTGTACACTATCTTATTTATATTATATATATATATATATATATGTAAATATTTTTCATATAAGAATGTATTATATGTATTCTATAACATTTTATTTGTATATCTCCTTTGAAATATTGCACCTCACCTGTAACATATCTAAATTTCTTTTGTATCCATACTACCCTAAGGTTGCCTGGAAGAGATTGCTGTGCGATAAGGCCGCCTTTTGTATGCTAACATTTATCTCTATTATTTATGTATAATTTGTTAAATTGTGTGCAATAAAGAGTAAAATAAATAAATAAATAAATAAATAAATAAATAAACATGTGCTGCACCGCTGGTTTTTCTGACATTCATAGGCTGCGGTAACTACTTACTATTAGACGGGCAATAGGCCTATTCTAGAGATTATTAGACACGTAGTGGCATTGCCACGTCAAAGGAACTACGTCTATTTCGAAATCATGAGAGCTTCTGTGAAAATGTTAACATATTCAGAGGTCATAACATTATACTCGTAGACGAGTAAGTCTACGATCTATCAGCTTGTGCTAGTACTATTCATTTGTCAAAAGTCAAGGTTACTAAATAAAATGAGTAAGTAAAAAAATATAGTCATTTTAAAATTGAATATTTATAGGTATTATTCCTAGTGCATTGTCTTTAACAGTCATTAGGTGTTTATTTTTTTACCAAACAAAATTGTCTCATGTGGATATTTCCTATAATCTGTGGTGGTAAAATGTAGTGTGCCTTAAAATTATGTCGCATATTCTACCTTAATTGGCTCTACACTACAGGGCTCAATCTATTCAAATTGTTTAATCATAAAAGCACAACAAGAACACTTTTTCATTTGAGAGTTGCTTATTTTTTACTCGACTAATTTCGTTAGTTGTAGTACCCAGTTGTTCCGAGCGTGATAAATTCTTGAGAGGGCTCGTTGATGTCTATTCTACCTGAGGAAATAAAAATTAATTGTGTTATACGATATCTTTTTTGATATGCGGGAAATATTCTTAATGAATAATATAAATTATTAATATAATTTAGAATTATTTTTAGGCCTACTGAAGCAAATAGTAAGGTTAAACCCCTCCGAAAACAATCACTGTTCTTTTCCGTTTCGTATAATGTTACGTTTGTACATTTTCTTGGTTGACTTGACTGATTTATTTGCGAGGATTTTAGGATAGGGTCAAATGTAAATTATTTTGTAATGAGGTCAAATATTATTTATTTTAATAAGGGATAAAACGTCAGAACATAATGTCACTTGTCCATACATATTGAACGTGATTTTAGATTTATTATTGCAGAAAAACTGATTCCCATAGAAAATATTTGTTTCAACGTTTAGAAAAAAGTACCTGTTTTGACTTGTTGAAAAGAAGTTAGTGGATTAACTAATAAAAAAAGTGGCCAAGTACGAGTCGGATTTGCCCATTCAGCGTTCCGTAGCGGCAAGTAACATAATATAAAAGTTCTAAAGGTAAATTGCGGTTTACGATTTATGACGTATTAAAAAAAAACTACTTACTAGATCTCGCTCAAATCAATTTTTGGTGGAAGTTTGCATGGTAATCTACATCATATATTTTTTTAGTTTTATCATTCTCTTATTTTAGAAGTTACAGGGCCCCCCCCCCTGTAACTTCTAAAATAAGACGACACATTTTACCACTTTGGAAGTGTCTCTCGCGCAAACTATTTAGTTTAGAAAAAAAATGATATTAGAAACCTTAATATATTTTTAAAGACCTAAACATAGATACCCTACACGTATGGGTTTAATGAAAAATAAAATATTAAGTTTCAGTTCTAAGTGAACCTTGTTTTTTTCTATTTTTGTGTGAGAATCTTAATGCGGTTCACAGAATACATCTACTTACCAAGTTTCAACAGTAGTTCTTATAGTTTCGGAAAAAAGTGGCTGTGACATACGGACGGACAGACAGACAGACAGACATGACGAATCCATAAGGGTTCTGTTTTTGGTTATGGAATCCTAAAAAGGTCATAATTTTTGTAAATTGTTAGATTAAAATAATAAGAAATTCGTACATATGAAAGTCATGACTAAAAGCTAGTTAATAATCAAAGATAGGGGTAATCAGAAAAAATACAGGCAATGATTTCTTCATAGATGTGGGTGATTGCCTGACGTTGGTAGAAAAGGTTTAGTTGCCAGAGGTTAGGTTCCATAAAAGTTGCAGACTGGTGAGGGAAGTAGTAGGAATAAACCTAATTGGTTATATTCGGTTGTAATATGTAGTCAACAGAGTAAAAAAAAAATATCATCCATAAACTCGTATAGTCGTTTACAAATATGACTTGAAATTTGTATTAATTGAAACATCACAAGGAAAATAGGATTAAGTCAGTGAACATTATACAATAATAGTAACCGTGTAATTACTACTTAAATACTTTTAGCTTAATTTCGCAAAATGTTAACATGAGGACGAGTGGCCTTGCGGTAATATCCGGGTGGCTGGGGTTATGTAACGTGGTATCGAGGCGAGGAGCGGGCTTGATCGATGTTGGTGGTGGACAGGGCGCCGCGAGCGGCGGGCGGGCGGCGGCGCCAAGCGGCACGGTGGATCGCCTCGTGCCACCATTTCGAGGCCGACATCTTGACCGCTGATCAGATGTCGCCCATAAAAATTATACTTTCATTTTTCCCCGAAGATAACCCCATATAATTGATTAATTGATACTAAGTTTTAAGATAAATAAAAACCCAATGCGGCACTAGGTCAACTTGCTGACAATATACAACGTACGATTATGTTAGTAACTAATTACGAAATTGTTAATAAACTTTGTATAAACGAACTATGACCTGACTATAGTCGTTTAATAAGATTATTAACAATACAAAGGCAATAATACTATGAAACCCCTTATAAAATGTTTTTTAACCAAATAATTTCACTGTTAATTACTAGCGGCCTGTTTTGGCCCTTTGTGTACAGGGTCTAATAAAATATACTGAAACTATTTTAAAGCTGAATTCAGTCCATGATACTGAACAATCAAAAATTTATTTTTCATATTTCGGCATATGTTCCTTGGGGAAGGTTGTTCAGTATTACGGACTAAATCTACCCTTAAAATAGTTTCAGTATATTTTGTTAGACGTAGTACTTAATGTATATTATCTTTCTGCACAAATAGTCTTCATAATAATATAAACAGCGTCGAAATCCGTTTGTTGTTTGCAAGGATAAGTACTTATCTATGTATTAGCGTCGAAATCCGTTTGTTGTTTGCAAGGATAAGTACTTATCTATGTATTACGTAGACATCTTTATTTTATCTAAGCATCTTTTTATTACACAAAAATGTTTGCGTTTTGCTTGTCATATCTATTGATTAGGTATTGAGATAGGTCTTAGACATTTGCACTTTCACGAGATGCGTTATTGCATAATATTCTGAAGATTTAACATTTGACTATCTATTTCTTACGGCAGAGCTTACGTATTTACTTGCTTACCTGTTTATTCGATTGCGATATGACATGTTTCATGCTTACATTTGTATATGTGTATTTGTGACAATATGTTCTTACATTTGTTATAATGTCATCAATCATACCTCGGCACATAATAAACTAATAACTTTTATTGCAATTGTAAAGCAAAGTTACCTTTGGATCTTATTGCTCTGGGTTCTGTCAGCCCCACAAGGGTAAAGACATGAATGTGTGTGTATTATATACCTATTCAACTAGTTCATCCTGAACTATGATCGGAAGATTGATTGCTAAAATAGCAATTGCACCTCCTGATGAGTGGGTTGACTGGTAGATAAAGCTTATGGCTATTTTTTTGTTATAAAGTTAAATAATAAAAATAAATAGTAAGTAGGAGGGATCCTACTATTGCTTATTTCAGTAATCCCAAACCTAGCTCAACTTATTTTATAAACGTTAAAATTCGATCAGACAAATAAGATAAGAAAAAATATTTGCAAAGTGCGCTACAAAAGTGTTGTACATACTAAGTGCTACTCGTACTAAAATATATGATGTCATGAAATTCTCGAAACTGCTCTAATATTATGACTTTATCTCTGTCATTCTGTCTGTCTGTACAGGATAATCTCAGTAAAAACTAAGACGATTAGATATTTTGATGTGGTTTTCACGAACAAGTTTGTTGGTTTGACATGTCAGTAATATATATCTTTTGTAGTATAGCCAAGATTCAAAACTACTAACACTTTAGGCTAACACTAACATAAGGAAAAGTAAACAATGGGAACGGTACAATAAAAGCTTTTTTATTTTTATCTTATTCATAGCCAAGATAGCCTTCTAAAAAGCTAAACTAACTTTATGCTCTCCGAATCATTTTAACGAAGATCTCAATAATATGTTGAGTGTTTTCCGGGTTTTAATACAACACATAAATCCAAGATGTCCTCTAGTCCAAAATAGCTATGAATTCATGGTTAAAAATATAGTTGAGAACTTTCATGATGCACCAGGTAGAACACTCGTGGTCTTACCTCTGACACCACACCGCACGCCCCGCGCCGGTAAGTAGGCGCGCACGAGTCAAGGATCCCACAAGATATTTCCTTTCACTCGCGACAATGCATACCTACCTTCGTTCTGTACTTACGGTTACTTGTAATATCTTTAGGTATATTGTGTTGTATATAATACATCACGTTTTATACGAGTAAAGATACTACCGTAGTATACTTACATCATGCTAATTGAAAGGTTAACGATTGCAAAAAGAATTGCTTTGTTCCTTTCTTGACGCATTAGTTGTTTCTTTTTCCAGATGTATCCCTGAGGAATAAGTAAGTAAGTAATAAGTAGTAAGTCTGATGTGTGGCTGAAGGCATGGACAATGCTATGCTCATCTTGTAGCTATAAAATGTTAAATTCATTGACATGCAATGCAACAAGTTGTGAAAAAAACACGTATGTAAGTATAAGTAGGTTTATACTTATAAAAAGATTTTCTACAAATAATAAGTTACGGTACCTACAATAGGTAAGTACACCTTTTTTAAGCGGAACCTGCTCTGAGCTAAATTTAAATAATAAAACTGGTTTATGTTTAGATTCTGCCAGTAGATTTGGAATCACGTTTATTTCTGTTGGAAAATATAACAACACGATGACGTAGTCCACCAATGATTCGCAGAAATTGTTTCGAAAGGGTGTATGACTGTATGTGTATTGATTATCCTTGATCGGACAAATTCCACCTCAGAAATACAGGAAAACGCTTAGATGGAAGTCGACTGACCTCGTGAAGTGACATTGTGTAAGTACATACCAACTGAAAGTTAGGAAATATTGTTGACACTTACCATATTTGCAATTTTAATTATAAATATCTGTATTTTTAAATACTACCGTAATCATAGTCATATGTTTTTCCTGTAAAACTCTACGATTTTATACTTTATTGATACAGTGTATCGATATTGTGAATGAATGAAAAAAATAAGCCTGTATAATATACTATTAAAATTAAATTAAATGGTAATATTGTTAATTTTGCATCTAGGTAGCTATTTTAGTGTCTAAACACGCCATGCCGAAGTTCCGCGGCTGAAGTTCGGCAAAAGCACGCCTGTAATAAATAGACACACATTATAAGCTCGACACTCTTTACAAGTGACAAAATAAAAACCGTTACCCAGCCATGTTGATAGTATTTTTTGTATTATGTACTTATTCAGTAAGAATATTCTAATTCTTCTTAATTGCCTATATTGAACAAATAAAGTTTGTGTTATTGACTAATACTGATGACATTATATTATACTCATTGAAAGGAAGAATAGCCTTAATCTTCAATTCATCTAGAAGATGAAGTAGGTATTTGAAACCATTATCGCGACAGTAAATTATATAGCATGGCTAGTTTAACAGTATTCATTCCTTATAAGTATAACCACCACTGTTATTTTTATAAGCGATAAAATTTAGAAAAATATTGACTAGGATTCAATAGATACTTATATAATTAAAAAGAACTCACATAGATTTATACACTGCTAGAAAATTCGACACTTACGTGCTTAAAGTAGAAAAGCAGTATGGATTACACAATACATTGGTTGATCTGTTGCATGTGAATTGATTCGTCGATATTGTATTCAGTAGTCAAGACGGTAGCCTTTGTTTACTTATTGTAAGAATGTAAACACCACCTTAAAAGAGTGTTAACAAACAGTGCTGCAAAAACGGGCGAGTAGTAAGCAGTGAGGTGGAGGACTTTCACTGCTTTCACTGTTAAAGGCTGCAACGCACTTCTGTTCCGTACCTAATATCTACGCTGCTGGCTGAGTGAAGACCCAACTCTCTATTTATTTAGATGCCGTTAACAATACAATTGTTTTCATTGTCCTTATTCTTGCAGCGATACGTGTTGCAAAATAAAATGGAAAGTTTGTTGTAGTGCTGGCAGTATGCTGGGTGATGATGTGATGTGCAACTAGCCGCCCACGAGGCGTCTTGAGAATAGTGTGTTGGTGGCGCCGTCATCCACCCGGTGCCCATTGTCTACTGACTGCGTTACTATTACCTGCTACAAACGATGCAATGACATTGACTCATAATGTCTGCATACATCTTGAGCCTTAATTAATTCTATTTCAAATGTCTTTTTACCGCTCCGGTAAATATTGCACCCAACAACAACAATAACGCTAAAGGAGTTGGCTCTACGACGTAATTTTTTTATTCGGCCATGTGCCAAAAAAATACTGCATCCTGCCTTTCTATGTTCGCCCATCCGCAATTAATAAAAAAAATATTCATCACTATGTACAGATTTAGTCAAATATTTTCACGTTCAAGGTCACATAAAATCCACATTCCTGATCAACGATAAACACATCATCATCATTCACAGCCTTGAACCTCCCACTGCTGGGAATAGACCTCTCTCATTGAATGCCATTTACCACGGTCCTGAGCTACTCTCATCCACATTCAAATACATAAATACATATTTTATTTTATTTTTTAGGTCATTACTTTATGCCTCCAGAGGGCGCCATTTTGAATTAAGTTTGACGTCATATAGCCTGTAACCAGCGGATAGGCAAGCAAGACGCTTCCAGCTATACCTACCTCATGATACCTATGATACTTATACAAATTTTGTCAAGGTATCATTGAAGGTACGAGGGAACAAATGAACATACGACAGACATACAGAGCGGCGAAACACATCACCCTCTTTTAGGCTTTGCTGTAGTCGAGTAAAAATTATTTCACAAATGCATATCTACAAGGACTGCATAACTACCTACTACTACTCCTAATTACTCATATCCAATTAACATGATTCATTGTATGTAGCCTATACGCATACCGGATCCTGTATTACCTACTAGATATTATAAAATAATTATTTCTTTGAAATTTAGTTAGTTATTTTTTTTATGTAGCTAATAGTTACTTTTGTTTGGTTTGATTCGGTAAGTATCGGTTAGTCCAATCAGCTAAAGGGACCTAAAGCGACCGTAGTGACTTTGTGTTTCATTAAGTGACTACTTACTCGTATGTTAATACTCGTTTATGTGTAATAAAATGTTGTAACAATCAAATCATTGAAACATTCTGGTCTCAACAACAAATGATCAACTGTGTCCTTTGGTTTAGGGTCATACCTACAAAGGAACCCTAGTAGTGCTGTTTTATGTATCGATTCAGTGACGATCCTGACAACATTTTTAGATGGTGCGAGATCAGATTGTTAAAGCAGTTGTTTGCTTTTGATTAGGCTGCTTTGACACCAGGATAAGCAGCCGTCTGCAAGAAAGATGAGGGTTCGGGACGAAAAAGTCCACAAATAGCATGACTTCATTTTTCAAGGCTGGCAAAATGAAGTAATACTACTTATTGGTGTATTTATTCCTTGCGCATCGCTCATCTACCTTGCTTATCTCTGGAGGAAAAGCAGCATTATTCTCTATATAGTTTACATTACCCTCTCCCGCAATTTGCCCGTGATTCACGGCCCGACTCATCATTATTACTCCAGGCGTAGCGGCCCTGGAAGGGTGCAAAGCGGCGTCCCATTTATCATATATCTGTTCTGTCTGATTAAAAAACTGAATTCACTGAAGCGTCCTTTTCTATCCTATCGCAAATATATATAAATGCTATAAGATCTCCTGGCATATACTTAGTAGTGCGAGTATAGAGGCGATAAAAGGAAGCTTGCAAAGTTAAAATGTTTGCTCCTCAAACACGATAAAACCGCTAAACGCATGCAGATGTAACAGGATGCTAATACCTACCTAATATCTTGTGTTGAGCTAAACCTTAGGGTGCTTGGTCTTTCTTTATATGAGGAAACAGAGGAAAGCACACAGTAGGAAAAATAAAACTGTTTTGTCTAAGTATCTTCAATAGTCTTTGACTTGACTTATTTTCCTATAAGTATCCCCTGGGTGGGGCAGAGAGCCGCTACAGTGCTTCTCCATCCCGCTCTGTCTTTAGCAATGCGCTTCACTTCGGGCCAAGACAGCCCGATTATCTATGACAAGACAATCGGACATCTTCAATAGACTATCTTAGAATTAATAGAAGCACTAACGTAACTATAGGCCACCTAGGCTTTTTCATTCTTTCACAAAATGCGTTGTGGTTTACTCACACTTGGCCGGTTAGGCTCTACATTATAATGAATAACTAATATTTAACTCTTATAACTGACATTACATAAAGTTATACTTGACCGAGTAGAATCTACATTACATCCAGCTCATATTTATCAACTCTTATAATGAGCATGAATCTAATATAAAGTTATTAACCTTAGATCTTTGACTCGAAATTACTGCAGCTTATTTTCGCGACCGAAATATCCGTGACAGGTTTAGCAAAAAAAGTAGTTAGGTAGGTAGGTACTTCAAACGAATAAACAAATAAATTGGCCAAGTGCGTATCGGATCATGCCCAGAGTAGGGTTCCGAAGGTACACACATGGAAACTTTATTTTCCATAATTTTACAAACAAAGTCAAAACCATTTCTTTATCTTTGGTTAATGATCTGACGTCCACAACTTTTATAAAAAAGAAAGAAAAATTGACAATTACTCGTATCAAGTGATAGAAACAATTCTAATTATTTTTCTTTCTTTTTTATAAAAGTTATTAAAAATTGACAATTACTCGTATCAAGTGATAGAATTGTTTCTATCACTTGATACGAGTAATTGTCAATTTTTCTTTCTTTTTTATAAAAGTTGTGGACGTCAGATCATTAACCAGCTAATAAAGTGCCAGTTACTACCCATTTTAAACAAGTTACAACTTTATTTAAGTTATACAGATGTGGTCCACTGGGTGGGACCAAAAAATATTATTTTATTTAGCTCGTTAGTTAGATTATCTAAAAATAATGGACCCAGTTTGTTCGGTTTATCATAGTAGTAAAAATTTACAAATATACCGCTCATCGAAGTTTCAGGGCCATTAACGTAACGTCATCGTCTAGTGAAAATTGTACTAGATTGGACGTCAATCGAAATTTAAATGCGCTGTATCTTTGTTATTAAATTGCTAATCAGCGAACGTGACGTTAAGACAAAGTAAAAAAAATGGTTGCCTGTAAAGTCGGTTTTACGGGCGAAGATTTTACGTGACAACGGCGGCAGACCGATCATAGTTGAGTGGGAGAGAGACGCAAGGCATTCGGCGGGCCTCTCTCTCGTTCGGTGACTCATCGTAACGTTACCGAGCGTTACACTTTTTCATAAGTGACTCCCAGCCGCAACCTAATTTAAGACGTTGTCACGTCAAAAAAATCTTTAACATTTTATTTTACTACTTTGTTTGTATATTTAATATACAAAGTGGAAGGGACATACCCGTAATAAATCGAACCACGGGCTATACTAGATGACTAAAATATAATGAAATAAAATAACAGCCGAAGAACAAGAAAAAATTCCACATTTCCATACAAAAGTGTGTAGCCGCCTGTGCTATTTGTATGGGAAAGTCAAATTTTGACGTGACAACGTCTTAAATTAGGTTGCAGCTGGGAGTCACTTATGAAAAAAAAAAATGGTTGCCTGTAAAGTCGGTTTTACGGGCGAAGATTTTACGTGACAACGGCGGCAGACCGATCATAGTTGAGTGGGAGAGAGACGCAAGGCATTCGGCGGGCCTCTCTCTCGTTCGGTGACTCATCGTAACGTTACCGAGCGTTACACTTTTTCATAAGTGACTCCCAGCCGCAACCTAATTTAAGACGTTGTCACGTCAAAAGTGTAACGCTCGGTAACGTTACGATGAGTCACCGAACGAGAGAGAGGCCCGCCGAATGCCTTGCGTCTCTCTCCCACTCAACTATGATCGGTCTGCCGCGCGCGTTGTCACGTAAAATCTTCGCCCGTAAAACCGACTTTACAGGCAACCATTTTTTTTTTTGTTCTTCGGCTGTTATTTTAATTTCATTATACTATAATGATCTAATATAAACCGTAGTTTGATTTATTACGGGTATGCTTATGTCCCTTCCACGTTGTATACCTATGCAAAATTACGCTCTCTAGTACGAGTATTATTAGTCTCTGCACAAAGCCACCGACGGATAGATGGACATACCGAAACTATAAGAGTTCCGTCTAGGGACTTCGGAACTCTAAAAAGGCATTTGCTAAAAGCGTCATCCTTTGTTTGTTGTAAGCACACTTTATAAGCACCTATCGGGCTTCGGGTCGGAGTATGGATGTCGCGTCGTTCAATACTCCGGCATAAATCATGTGGTCAATAGCCTTTGACGACATTTTCGTTTTTTACATACGTGCAAACTCAATGGTATTTGGTAATATGTTGATCCCTTAAAAACAATACTTGTTAAGAAATGCTAGTCCCGCAAAATCACAACGCAGTCTTTTGATCGTTAAAAAGTTTAATGACCACAATCCAATTAAATAAACCAAGTCCGTTAATAAATAAAATAATTACCAAGCAATGCCACGACAACGTAGTTCTTAAAATTCTCAACTTTTCTCACATAATGTTATTATGTTGCCGATGAATTGATAAATAATTTTATTTTTTAACTGACTTTTACTGAATTTGTATCTTGGATACTAAAAAGTTAGGCTTCTAGCTTATTCTACAATTAAGTTACTAGGTACAGAGATGTGAAAGAACATCGCATTGCTTCAAGAAAAGTATGCTGTGGCTGTGCCTTTGTTTGTTTGCTTTTGCTCGACTTGGCACCAGATAAATTTTTGATTTGCTTGATATTTGATCTTCAAAAGTATTTGGGAATTAGTAAGATAATAATTTATCCAATAGCGTGGTAATCATAAAGTAATAAATCCTATATTCCGATATCATTTGACGACGAATGACGCTACGTGCAGATGAATATTTGGACTCAAGTATACCTAAGTAATGTTGTGAAGAAACGCAGAAATTACATTAAGTAGCTTTAAATTAATTTTTTTTCTTTCTTTTCTGTGTAAGGTAAGTTTATGTTATTAATATTTAATTATATATTTATTTACTAATGTAAAATTTTAAATGTAGAGCTAAGTAGTCTCCACGAAATTATGTCTCAAAGAGTAGACACTTTGAATTCGATAATGTGATGGTCAATCATGAGTTGTGTCGTGACTACGGTAATTACATTTATTTTTTTCAGGAAAGAATGAGTCTGACGAATAAAATACAGGTAAGTAGTTTTTATATTTTATATTTTTAAATTTATCAAACAGACTTACATTCGATGATCACATAAAGTATTAAACAGACCTATTAAATATTTATGTGAATCTATATTACATAGGTAGGTACTTAGACTACGGGCGGGATTATGACCCGGTACACTTGGGAATTAAAGAATAACATATTTATAGCCGTATACTATTCCTTGAACCAAACTGGCACTGTGAAAATTTCTTTTAGTGCTGTAAATGTGTTATTCTTTTAAATTCACAAACTTTTTTTACATATCATCTAATTTTGAGCGCTGAAGGCGCGAGATCGTGGCGCTCCTAATAATGGCCATCGCCCGTAGGGTCATTGAGCCAGGGGTAGTTGACGGGGCACCTCAAACACGTTTGCAGATTGATGGTCTCTCCGGGGACCTCTTTGGATGTGAGTTTGCAAGAATGAGGCACCCAGCAGGCGGGGATACCTTCAACGGCACACTTTTCTCTCCATGGCTCGAAGTTCTTTGCCTCGGTAATAGTACGTGGATTCTGAATCCATTGAATCACTTGTGTCATGGTTACGAAGTAAACGTCATTGTGGTTCTGAAGGACTTCTTCAATCCAATATATAAAGGCTTCTAAAAATTCAGGGTTATTCTTTAACCAAGCGGCATGGAAGTATAAACCTAAAGGAGCACGGTTTTGCTCGTAGTGACGGTCAAAGTTATGGTTCAGGAAGTTGTAGAACTGATCTCCCGTCAAGATGTTGGAGCAAGAGTCAACCATAGCACATCCAGGAAGGTACTCATCATTGCTGGGATCTTCTCGGCGATCAAGTTCGTTCATAACCATTTCCCATACTGCATGACTACGTGTGGGGCAGCTCTGCAAGTTTCCGTGGCAACGGTGAGGCATTCTGAAATACATTGTGTAGGGCCATAGAGGAGGGTTTGAGAGTGGCGCCGTGATTGTGCTGTCGTAGAGGAAGGCTTGCTCCTCCATCATGGTGAACTGGTTGTTGCCTCCCACTCGGAGGTAAGGTGCGCGGACACCTACCACGCTGTTATCAGTGATGTTGGAGTATTTCTCAATGATTACTCTCATGCCTGCCATCTCCTTGCCCCAGTCATCGACCGTAGCATTGCTCCAGAAACGTTCATCGTCGTTGTGCCTAGGTAAATAATATTCAACGATTAGTTATATAGTTAAAATTGACTAGCTGCTTTTTCTTTTGCGTAGGGTATTATAAACTTTTTAAAAACAAACTTTATATTGATAGATAGATATATAGATAATTTATTTATTCATTCTTCTGTTACACACATATTGATCAGTATTAACAGGATTCATCTACTTGTAGATAACCTTCAGTTCTAAAAAAGGAACAAAAATTTTGCTTCATATTTACAGCGCGTTCTATTTTATGTTACTAAAAAACTTACGTGATAGAGTGCACTGCTATTTCGTGTCCCTTGCGATGTGTTTCTTGGACCGCTGAATAGTTCGTGTATTTGTGCGAGACAAAGAACGTCGCCTTAATATCGCATCCGTTAGGATTTTTACGTTTTCCATTGAAGATTTCCTTGTACAGTTCAATGTTGTTGTTGTTGATAGCGTCATCAAAAGTGATAGTGATCATTTGAGGCACGTCTTTGGCGGGCAGATCTCCGGGAATGACGGTTCCGTCTTCTGAGCAAAAGCAGTCTGGCAGAACACATTGGGAGGGGTCGCAGGGAGGAGCCCTGTTAGGGTCGTTGTCAATATCTAAAACAAATACACAATACTTTAACAACTCATTTCAAATTCTAAATTTAACCACATTTAACTTTATCATGTTGTTTTTTTCTCTTTTAGTTTTACATAATCGTTATAAATAAGCTTTTTGTAAAATGTAATAATATATTCCAATGTAGGTATTTAACAACAGAATGCAGAAATTATTCAAACAGTGTCGAAACTGTGTCATTACTCAACATCGATTTAGGTTTCCTCGATTTCAAATATGCTTGGACGAGAAATTCATGGTGGATTGTTGTGATATAATTTGTCATTGGGTGGCGATAGACATTCAACGCGTATGCAGAGGCGTATGATACCGGGCGGGGCGTGACTCGGAACCAGTATGGGTACTTTCGCTCACTCAAATCGTTCACAGCTGACACTACTTGGATTTCACTTTTGATTCAAGTATATTAAGATATTTGTGTAATCTTACAGCCTCAAACGTAAAAATTTACGTGACTTTAATTTTGTTTACATCTTTTCCCTTTTCTTCTATGCGGAACGTGAAACTTTCAATTTATTAAGTTTAATTAAATCGAAACTGAAATCAGAATATTTTCGCACATCTCATTTCGTATGTATTTTTTTCAAACTAATCAATTTTGTAGATACACTACATCTAACCGAACTTTATTTGAAATTAGGTATAGGTATCTATTTAAGATGGACTGCGAATCTTATTCTTTTATGCATAGGTAAAGTGGGTTTAACTCATATTTTTAGTTGGAACGAACTCAAGTAATTGTACGCAGCGACACTTGACGACTCGTTACACATCGGCTCCACTATTGATATGTCGGGCAAAGTAGGTTAACATTAGCATATTTATAAATCCTATGTTAAAACTTTATGCATATTTTCCTTAGAGTATTTCTTCACAAATTTTAGTATTAAAGTTTAGAAAGACTTTATTACATCATTCAAAAGCAAATGTTAACATGTCCAATCAGAGACAAATAAAATAAACACCCCATTTGCTTTAAGGTATGTTACGACATAGTATTGTTTTTTTAGGCCAAGTGATTGGTATTTCAGGCAGGTCGTTCGTCACGCCTCATGAGCTAGTTCTTATTTTGTCTGTTCAAGTTCAGCAGCGTATTATAATTTCATATAGTTCACTTGTGGTGCATTCAAGAAAAAGGTTCCTAGCAAAAATATAAACTTAAACATTTATTAAGTTAGCACAAACTCACCGCAAGAATTCTCGTCGGAACCATCGGCGCAGTCCTTCTCTCCGTTACAGAAGAGTCCTCTCTCTATGCAGGTGGAGTCTCCGCAGGCCAGGAAGCCGTCCTGGCAAAGAGGCTCCTCCGTGTACAACAGAGGTTTCACTTTGCGCTCCTTGTTCTTCAGTTTGCAGTTCTTCACTGCGTCTTTCCAGTCACAGGTCTGTTTTTCGATGTCAAAGAACAAACCAGCTGGGCATCGGATCGCTTGAATACCCTATTGACAATGACAAAGATACGTATATCATATATCTATTATTTAGAAAAAAATGGTTGCCTGTAAAGTCGGTTTTACGGGCGAAGATTTTACGTGACAACGTACAGACCGATCATAGTTGAGTGGGAGAGAGACGCAAGGCATTCGGCGGGCCTCTCTCTCGTTCGGTGACTCATCGTAACGTTACCGAGCGTTACACTTTTTCATAAGTGACTCCCAGCCGCAACCTAATTTAAGACGTTGTCACGTCAAAAATGCTATAAATAAAGTTGTGTAATACCAAGTATGGTTAATATTGTTGTCATGATTTTGTAGGACATATTCACATCACAGCAAAACGCTTTTTTGCTAAGACATGTTGAGTTGTATGCTCAGTCATTTTCTATTACGTGCAATGCGTACATTTCATGGAAAATGTACATGAACTGAATGAATAAATATTTTACATAAAATCGCAATGAACGCACTAAACTGAGAATAAAATCTAGTGGACTCTATAAAAAGATGTGAACGTAGCAGCCATTTCAAGGACAAGGCCAGACTTAAAAGCATGATGATAACTCGTCTTGTTAACTTTTTCTCTGTAATTAGGCAAAGCTACAGTAGCTTTTTACTAACATACAAAACTTGCAAATAACTAAGTGCGTGTATTGGAAGCAGTAAAAATTCGAAATCATCAATATGTATTATGAAATAAAATCGCTCTTTGTCTGTTGGTTTGCTAAGTTATTTCTTTATTTGAAATGATAAAAACAAATATATAAGTCAAATAACAATGACCATAGACAATAAGTGCTAGGCATTTTGCTCCAAAAAAGGTTAAAGGTTGGCACGCGTGCTTGAGTAAGTAACTATAACTAGGTATTGTATATTTGGGGATCCTTAATAATGGGGATATAAATGATAATGAATAAAATATTTACTTGATTTACAGAAAAACAGAGGTTCAACAATCTCTTTGCCGGACCAACCGGACCGAATATTTTAATATGTATAAAACGTAGTCAACTTTGAAACACGACATACATATTAATCACAAATTAATTCGGTACAAATCCACTTTAATTCGTGGGTCTCACAGATTACGTTATAATATTAAATAGCTTGAAATTACCATAATATGGAGAGCAATATTCTAAGAATTAGGTACCTAGTTAATTTAATTTTTTTGGAAATAAAAATCTAACAATGTTAACCGGTACCTAAGTCTGTCACAGTTTCAACTTTTGAAATATGGTAAATACTTGACTTCCATTTTAAGGTTTTGCCTAGTAACCTATGTATTGCGAATTTGCGATCGTATATATTTTTGGACTTGTAAAATTCAAAATTGTATTAATTGCTGACCACTTTTTATTAGTTTTAGGCAAGATACTTTTTAGTATTTATCAAAACAAAATGCTATTCTTGACTCTAGTTTCGTTCTAACTTACTTAGCTTTTATTAACATTTACATTCTTTGGAAATAAATTTCTCTAAAATCTCCATGATGATTCTGAAGACTCATGATGGTGACATACCATATCAATACTAAAATTTGGTCTTCAGAACCATCAATCATCACGAATATTATCTTAGATTTAGTATTTTCTATAGATCTTGTACAACAAATCTTCAAACCTTTCCTTTACTTAGTTATGATGCCAACAAACAGCATAAACAAAGTATTTCTTATTAGAGGTATGTGTAAATATGTGAATAGTGTAGTTACCGAGGCGGTGCACTGGATGACGTCGCGACAGTTATCGCCATCGCCAGCCACCAGCCGGAACCACTCGCCCGCGTCCTTGTCCTTGCATAGCTCTTGCTCCAAGCTGTCGTCTTTCTTCACTGCGTCATCCGCCTGCCGCCGCCATCGGTGACCCTCCGCGACTGCTGCACAAATACATCAAAATTAACATTAGCTAATTTATAAACATAGATTAGTTTCTTCCTTCCATGCTGAGATAAAAGAAAAAACTTAGAATATACCAGCTGAATCTCTTCCCGCGCATATTGTAGAAACCGAGAGAGAGAATCGGCGAAAATGCAAATGATTGCGGCTAGCAACCCATCATTATTTTTATTCCTTTGTCCACCATCACGCTAAAAGTAAGTAGCCTTTGAGTCTTGCGGCCCTGGGCTCTGTCTGCTTAGAGCTGCAAGACCCAAAATGCTCTGTCTGCTCCATTAGGGATAAAGACGTGATTATGTGATGTATGTATGTATGTATAAACTTAGGGATTAAGCTATAGACCGATTGAGAAAACAGCCTTAATTTGCATTGACTAGATTCCATTCACACTGAACGTTGATTTGGTATTGTTATTAAAATCATTTTCGGCTAGTGTAACTGTAAGATAGATAAAAAATAAAACTGTTCTCAATTTATCTCTTTACAGTTTTTTGATTAGATTCAAATATCACTTGGATAACGTATCTAAATGTCAAAGGTGGGGTGAGCGCATGTGACATTTGACTCGCTTTAAAATGTCAGCGCTTGGGCAAGCAACAAGGACGACTCTTTCTATGCTCTTCAGCGTATTATATTATGCATGGCATTTGAAGCCTTTGTGTTGGGTTTATAAAATTATTATATTATTTTTGAATAACATAATAATTGAGTTGAAACTGTCGATTTCCTTGAAACATAATTCATAAAAATTAAAAACAGCATTCCACGTGCTGTGAACATACTCGTAAGTAGACACAAGTGTAGACATGTTTTATGGAACAGTATCGTGAAGCGTGTCAATAGAATGCTAAAGACTGCCGGGAGGTGTGAATGAAGTTATATTCCCACAGCGTTATGTCGCTATTACTTAGTGCACGATAGTTTTTGTTAGTCGGGTTTCACGTGCTTAGGCAATATTTAGTAAGAACCGATGCAGGTCGTGCGTTTAGCTGTGCCGGCACGTAACATGCCACGAGGAATCTCCTCGCTGCAATTATCTAACGGTTTAACTTACGATGCCAGACGAGTACACCTTAATGAAAATCACTACACATTTTTCCTTAATAAGTAATATTAATAACATTTAGACAACAGGTTACAACTAATAATGATAGTTACCTAGGAACTCGCCGAGTTCAATAGATCAAAGATAATTTTACAGGTTGACCTTTTTATTGCGGTGTCATAAGACAAATGTTATTTTAGTAAATGTCAGTTGATCCTCAACTGAGGAAAACATTAGTACATACCTATCTTACTATTTTTATTGGAACTACAACTTCGAAAAACCTAAAAGCAATACCAAAAGCAATAAAAAGTAAAACGTGTTTTGCCGTGAGGTGACGAGGTGAGAGCCAGCGCGGCAGGCGTTGGCACACCATATGCCAACGTGTTGCATATGAACTTATTGTCCTAGTCTTATTGTTCGATTACTTACAGATACTGATTGCACAATACAATCTATAAACTGACATGGGTACTGAACTGGTTATGTCAAATCACAAACCGTTTTATAAATCGATTTAATACAAGTACTTAGTTAACTCTACCGAAAAGTTTATACATTTTTAACATCACCAAGGAAATATTAAAGGGAAAAGTGCGAACAATTAAAAATTCAACTCTCATTTTCTTATCAATTCATGAATAATAAAATATTAGAGCCATGACATATCGTAAATAAGAACTGGTTCTCTTTGACCCGGATCTACCACGTGCGGTTTGAAGATTGTGTTACACTTTGATCTCTACACACTTAACCCTTCAACTTAATTGACTGACTCGTACGTTATTGATAGAAAAGCAACTTTCAAAATAAAAATCATCTATAATTTTAGCGTAACTATAACATAAAAAAGTAAAAATATCTTTTAGGGCAAATATACGAATGCAAAATTACGAGTACTATGTTCGTAGCGTCGAGCGCGTTGATGTCTTTTATAAGGACGCTTTTCAAAATTATTTTTTGGGCTAAGTGAGTCTGAAAGATTTTTTTTACTTTCGTATTATTGTTATTTTTTTTTCTAAAAAGCCTATTTAAATACTCAAAGATAATTCATACTCGACTATGGCGAAGCCAAAAGGAGGGTTATGTGTTTCATCGCTATGTAGAAATGTAAGTATGTAGGTCAGGTATGTATGCATTACTATGTATGCATGTTCATCTGTTCCCTCATCGCTTCAATGATATGAATGATACGTTCACAAATGAGATATTGTTGGAATTGTCTTAGCTGTCCACTGGTATAGGTGACGTCACGGCAAATTTTATATGGCGCCATCTATAGGCCAAAAAATAATGAACTAAAAAATAAAATAAATCTAATTACACCGTGTAGGGTATCAAATAAAAGGGCTATATTGGAAAATTTTAAAAATATAACATTATAAGCTATTTCTCCCTGCTGTGCCTGCAATAACTGTATACTCGTACTTTTCAGTAAGAATTTTCCAGTAGTCAGGTTTTAGTTTTTTTAAAATTATATCTTGTTTTAGTTTTTAGATCTAAGCTTTATGCGCTTTATGATCTTTTAGCGTTATGCTGGGCGAGAAGATGGAGAGGGAATCAAAATAGTGACGGGTTGCTCGCTAGCTGCATCGTTTTTGACATAATTAGCATTTTCATCCATTCTCATTGGCATTCGGTCGGTTTTCATGATCTACGCGGGAAGAAAAGCAGCTGGTACATTCTAAGTTTTTTATTTTTTTCTAGACTAGCATTCACGTTTATTCCCGCAACCACTTATTTTGTAATAATGCAACACGAATACGTTCAGTTATCTGTAATTAAACTCTTTGGAGCACAATATAAAAGTTTTCATAGCTTTTATTCGTTACTATCTAAGTAGGTAAATGTCTTACAAAAATATGTTCATAAGTACGATAGTATAAAATAAATGAAGGTAGGCGTTTACGTTGCAGGCAGATGACAGAAAATAAATTTTGTAATGTTGTGTTCCAACTGCGTGCCCATCGAAGGCAAACAAGTTGTAGAAATCCTTACGAAGTTCTCTTATTTCCTGACATTGAAAGTGGCTAAGCTGAGTTGTTTACAGTATTTTGAAGGCACGTGAGTGGCAAGCGAAGTCGGCGGAGGCTACAGGCATGCGCCGCGGACGTCGACCGAGCGCCGCGCGCCGCTCGCATACCAAACTCGAGATCGACCTTATGAATATTTAGTGACACCTCTCTACTTTCCTTCTATGGACGTGCTCCCTTTAAAAAGCTACACTTTATTAATAACGGGATATACCACCGACCAGAACCATCGACGCCATTTCGTTATGAAATCAATATGAGGATTTTTAATATTCAAAGCTGAATTTATTGTTTAACTATATAACGTCTAACAAAATATACTGAAAGTATTTTAAGGCTGAATACAGTCCATGATACTAAACAACTTTCCCCAAGGAACACATATCGAAATATGAAAAATAATTTTTGGCTTTTATTACAAACTTCGATCAGCTGATCGTTCAACTTGTGATATGTGTTCCTTGGGGAAAGTTATTCAGCCTTAAAATAGTTTCAGTATATTTTGTTAGACCCTGTATACAATATTTTTTAAATTAAAAATAAATGTTTATAACATTAAATAAATAAATAGATAGGGAAATCTCAATGATAGTGATAGACCCAAAATAAGTTTTAATATGTGTAATGGGATATTAAATCAACGATACTATTATTATTATGATATGAAAAAGGCCATTTTCCAACTTTCCCTGGTTGGAGATCGAACCCACGACCTCCAAGTGACAGACTAGCATGTTAACCATTACGGCACGACGGATGTCGTCGATTGATCAAAATAAAGATAGAGAATTAATAACCTTGCAGTTGTTTACCAAAGTTTTATTCTATAGCAATCTAAATAATGTTTATAAAAGTTTGAAGAATTACTCATAGGCATTTCAATATAATGGCAACTATTTTTGATTTCGTGCCAAGAAATGATTGATAAATTTGTTACGCTTGTTAAGCAAACGCAACCAGCTTATGGCGCAGTAACCAGGTATGTTGCTATGGCTTATTAATTCGATACAGATAATAATAATTGGGCATACAATATTTTCTTGCTTCCGTACAAAAATATATGCCACACTTTATTTCTAAGAAATACGCACGCGTATGCCATTAAAAAATTAGGCCTATTAGTATCGTGACGGACACCAGTTTTGTAATACTCGTCAGAAGGAGGCAAACTTTCCCGTAAGTATATATAACCGGATGTTACCGTCTGATCAAGTTACACTCGCTTGACGTGCTTCCTTCCTGTTTCACTTTAAAAATAAAATATTGAACTTGAATTAATACTTTTAAAAGTCTTACTTGTATTTTAGCACATACAACTTCTTAAATTAAATACAAATTGAACAAAATGCCCTAACCAAATCATACCCACTCGTTGTTATAATATTGTTTATTTATACAAATAAATTTTAGTCATTTTAGTTACAATAAACAAAAAAAACTAAATAGATAAGTCTTGAAGTGTTAGCACTTCAAGAAACACTCATTATCATACAACGTGGAAGGGACATACCCATAATAAATCGAACAACGAGCTATACTAGATCACTAAAGTACAAAGAAATAAAAATAACAGTCAAAAAACAAACAACAAAATTTGACATTTTTTTTTGTTCTTTGGCTGTTATTCTAATTTCATTACACTATGATGATATAGTATAGACCATAGTTCGATTTATTACGAGTATGTCCCTTTTACGTTGTATGTATATAAAATACTGTACACCATTTTTTAAGCATAGAATATACAGGCAATGATGGAAATGTTATCGTCAGCCATGAACATTTGCAATGCTTTTTTCGCCCCACGAGTTGTTCGTCTCAAGGTTCGAATCGTACAATAAATCTTTTTAAATTAGCAGTTACGCCTTGAACACCTAATAGGTATGTTTTTGTACTTCTTCCTGTCGACTCGAAATGGTTCTAATATGTTGTTAATTTTATATGACTTTTGTACTTGCCCTTGTATAGCACGAAACGCCAAGGGACTTTTATTTTCGCGGTCGATTCGGAATTTTGGACCATTATAAAAAAAATTACATTAGAACAATTTTTTTAATTGTTAAAAGTGTACAGATTCATGGTACCTAGATGTTAAACTTGTTTGTAAAATTAATAAAATTAGGAAAAAAATCAAATCACTGTATTCTATTTTTTTTCTTTGTGTACAGAAGATATGTCTGTAGGTCATCTGGACAACGGGGCGGGTTTTGATCTTTATATTATGTTAGTCGATCAGTCATAAAAAATACGATTATTGGACGTTAATATCTATACAGCTGTTTGAGCTGTGTTTAAAAAATTTAGATGATGGTTTATCTAAATGGTATATATATATATATATATATATATATATATAATTATGTTAAATAGATTATTAGTTAGGAAGGGGTCAAAAGTGGCTCCAAATATACAACATGAATCTTTTTTTACAACGTAGCAGGAGCGGAACACGCGGGAGCGTCTCTCGAATTCAAAAACAGTTACTGAATCAGAAATTGTCTTTGCAAAACCTAATATGGAATACACGCAAAAAGACATCCTCTCTTTATGTGCAGGGGAGCTACCCTAAAAAAAATTACAGCTTTCTAGAACTTACAGTATCTGAGCTAGGCCGCGGACGGACACATCCAGACTAAGAGTTCCGGAACTCTAACAACTTACAAAATAATCCAACAAATCTATCCTATCCATTTCTATGACAATAAAATCTATCTCTTTGTGTTATTTTCCCGTTTGACCTTCTGACAAATAATAACTTTTCTTATATGGACTTGTCGGTATGGATATTGAATGGTATTATGTTTGTTATTGAACACTGAACAAACAACTAGAAGGTTTTCTTGAAATATTTCCTTCACCGGAAGTAGATGGTGCTAAAATTTCAATCTTTTATACTTTTATTTTTTGGCCAGATTAGTACAGACGGTGAATCAGATACTTGTACCACCGCGCGCGTCGCGCACTACGTGAGGTGGCACAGGTATCTTTACTTTCCTCTGTACGAGGGGAAAGAAAAGACATGATTTTATATAAGTAAAATCTAATGTGTGAGGTTTTTGAATAAAATCGCTTTTGAGTCTCTAAATCAATAAATAAAATATTGAGTCCCAGCTACTGACGAATGGAACCACACTTCAATGATGTCCCATACCATATAACCGCAAGTGTCTAGACTCTACTGACGAATGGAACCACACTTCAATGATGTCCCATACCATATAACCGCAAGTGTCTAGACTCTACTGACGAATGGAACCACACTTCAATGATGTCCCATACCATATAACCGCAAGTGTCTAGACTCTACTGACGAATGGAACCACACTTCAATGATGTCCCATACCATATAACCGCAAGTGTCTAGACTCTACTGACGAATGGAACCACACTTCAATGATGTCCCATACCATATAACCGCAAGTGTCTAGACTCTACTGTCGATACCCACTTTATTGATATTTATGACTATAGTAGCAACACCTTGGGCTGTTTACGTTAATAAACTTTTAATGATACTAATATTACATGATAAAGTTTTCATATAGTTGTGTTATGGTAAATTTTAATGAAAATAAGCATGTAGATATGGAACATAAAATTTTCTTCATTTGTAATGATTTTGTAGATGTAAATATATATTGAGTATATTGATACTCATACATTGAAATTTAAATCTATTATGTTAAAATATCTGCTTGTGCCAATGTATGAAAACAGACACGAAGTAATAGTAAAGAATATTTTGAAGAATTCAATTATTTTGCTTCAAAATTGAAATGTAAATACCTTGGGATAAAGACATTATGTATGATGTGAAAGTGTATTGTGTAACTTTGCAACTACAATTGACATCAAGCAATCCCTACCACCCAACTCTAATTTTTAACAAAACAAACGAATAAAAGATGAACATAATATTACATAAACCCACAGATCTGTATATCTCTACCCTTGGTATGAGCCTATTTAATGGAATTATTTATTTATAGTATACCTATTTCGATATTTTCTTAGCTGTTTATAAGCCATTTGTCAGAATGCACTTATAATAAAATGAGATATTGTCAAAATGTTAAAGTGTCTATTTGACAATATGTACTATAGTCAAAATGGCTAATAATAACTAAAGTGTCCATTCGAAAGTATGTACATTATATTATGTGCATTATGTTATTATTTAGTAACTAAATGATATTATTATGTAAGTTAAAACATACCTTTGCCGACCGAAGCATAGCATGCGAATTATAATAATTAAAATTACGTATTTTTATCATAATGTTACTAACGCTAAGTTTTTACACTGAATGCTCAAACAAACACTGATAAATACACATTGCAATAATATGACTATTTAAAGTGTTATATTTCATGCAAAAAATAACTTCAGCTTGCAAACAAGGGTTTGGTTCGTGTAAGTATTTTGGTCAAATATTTTGACGAAATCGATTTAGTTACATACCTTCGACAAATTAAGTGTCTAGTAATTAATTATAGATTCGTTAATAAGTAACCTGATTAGTTACTTGAAATTATGTTGTCATCGATGACTATTACCATGAAATAGATTAAGTACTATCAAATTGCATTAACTTTAATAAATGTACAACTTGTACAAGGTTAGTATTAATGACTTGGTTTGTTTAATTAGCTCTTTTTTAAAGTAGGTTAATCAATCATACAGTTGTTGCCAAATTTTTGAAAAGTTTTACAACTTACGTGGATATAGTATATGATATAGATAATTAGGTAGATGTTCCTAAAATGAATACTTACTAATAATAAAGTATCGAGAATAGCCTAGTAACCGAATTATTTTTGTTTGATAAGATTGAACACGATAAGTAATATGTTGATTATAAGCAGATATTGCAAGAGTATACCACTTTTAGGGTAAGTGCCGGCTTGCGGCTGGTTGCACTGGGTCACAATCGAGCCGATGTCTGGAGTGTGACGTCACCACCGCAGGCGCACTGCAACCCGCAGCGAATGTGAAAGTTCGGCCTGCGGCCGCAGCAAGCAGCCGCAGCAGGTGTTAAACAGTTGTATTGCTAGCTCGTTAATTCGATTGTTTCATAATATTTTATGCATGTAACACCACGATGGTAACTAAGTAAATAGACTTATAGATGAAAATGGAATAATCCTACTTAACAATATACTACTTAATTATGAGACAAACTCTTCGTAAGACATTTGTATCTTATCATCAAGCATCGAATTCTCATCAGTTGTGCCATTGATTCAAACAGGACGGAAATAATGGGTTAATTTAAAGATTTCGTAACACCGGAAAATTTCCTGTATTGAATCACAAACTGAATGAAATTAGCTATCAAAAGGTTTTCACTGCGCCGGCACACTTGCATGAGAGTCGATACTTGCCAGCGGCAATGTGTCTATGGGCATCCTTGAAACGCTCGTTTCGCGGCGCGTTGATATCCTTTAACTGTTCGATGCAAGGCGATCTTGGTCAGCTGCATTCATTCGCAAGCTGTATGGAGACACGGTCTATCTCGCGACGCAACAACGGACGGGCTCGGGACCACTTCACTGTTCACTAATGCGACACTGCTTTGACGCAATCACTGAGTAATTCGAAGTGGACGGTGCTGACGTCGCGTTCTCCGACGCCCGTGACGTCGCGAGATGGACGGCGTCTGGATGCGAAAGATAAAGGTTAGGACTCACCGCAGACGAACAAGAGACACGCGGCCAAAGTAGCGACACGGGCGTAGCGCGCCATGACGGGATCACAACAGGTCGTTGCGCGGCCGACGTGCGGTTAAATAGTGGCCTCAATCTGCGCCCCGCCCGCCCCGCTCGCCCACGGCGCTTACACCTCTGCCGACACCCTTCGCATCAGCTGTGAATCACCTGCATCATCAGGAAGAAGCTTCTAATAGAAGATAGCATCAACCATCAACGTCAATATGACTGGTATGGTGCCAGTAGCGTCCATTCTTATGACGAAGCTAAACAGTTGAACATAGTGTAACATAAAGGCGAAATAATCCTCAGTCATTATCAGTCCATAATTTAGTATTATTCTATTTATAAAGCGGAAAATTAGGTTTCTAATGCAAATTTAACAATTATATGATTTAAATCTTAGTAAAAAAATACTGAGACCATTAATTACCCATAGGGGAGAGACCATAAGGGAGATTTAGACCATGGTCCTTCCCCTGGAAAAAGATCAAAATCAAAAATATTATCTCCTCGTACAAGTTGACTATCTGCCGAATTTATATAGGAATCAACGATTTATATTTGTTTTACTATATATAATAATAGTACTTAGATTTGCAAAAAGTTATTAAGTTAACAATTAATTAAAACTCCTGCCTGTGTACCGTGTGGCATCCTCTGCCGACACCCTTCGCATCAGCTGTGAATCACCTGCATCATCAGGAAGAAGTTTCTAACAGAAGACAGCATCAACCATCTATGTCAATATGACTAGTGCAGTGCCGGTAGCGTCCATTCTTATGACGTAGATAAACAGTCAAATGTGGTGTAACATGAAGGCGAAATAATCCTCAGTCATCATCAGTCCATATTATCCTATTTAACTTTTAATTTAAAGGGAACAAATAGGTATCTTATGCAAATTTAAAAATTATATGGTCCACCTTTAATGGTGTATAAAAATATACTAAGACCATTATATGGGAGATTGTCCATGGTACTTCCCCTGGAAACAAGGAATCGAAATCAAAAATATTATCTTCTCGTACAAGTTGACTGATTCTATAGGCATTATATAGATAGACCGAATTTCTATAGACATCAACGATTTATATTTGTTTTAATCAATATAATATTAGTACTTAAATTTGCAAAAAGTTGTTAAGTTAACAATTAATTAAAACTCCCGTGTGCCGTGTGACATCGGCCTAGAAAAGGGCTGCTCCATCTCTTCCTGTGGATGTCGTAAAAGGCAACTAAAGGACTAAGCAAAACATCTTGATTTCGCATTGTCTTCAGCATCCTTGGGTGACCATTGACATACTTATACAAAGTGGAAGGGACATACCCTTAATAAATCAAACCACGGGCTATACTAGATCACTAAAGTATAATGAAATTTTAATAACAGTAAAAAACAATCGACATTCCCATACAAATCGCCCGGGCGGCCGCACACTTTTGTATGGAAATGCCGCAATTTATTTTGGTTTTTTGGCTGTTATTTTAATTTCGTTATGCTATAATGATCTAGTATAGACCGTGGTTCGATTACAGAAAAAAGGAAAAAAGGAAGGGACATATGTAATAACATATGTCCCTTCCTCGTTACACGTTATACGTTGTATATAAAAATCTAAAATTCTTGGAAATGTTTGATATTTTCAGAATAGAACAGTTCCAATTTTTTTAAATGTACTATGTAAAGAATAAGTGTAAACCTGTATTGCAATAAATCCCATCTGGCTAGGTAGGGACCTATACTTAACTGGTTTTTTTTCGGCATATCTTCCCAGTAGTGGTCGGTCCGAAACGCTAGTAGTTTGTAGTTTTTACCTTAAGTGATATATTTATCCTACATTGAATAAAGTTTTTGACTTTCTTTGATCAATTATGTTTGGAAAAGAATCTCAACATTTGACTTGGCTAATTTTAGCATACTAGTCGCCTTACTTTTGGCACTTTTGGCTAATCAACTTATGAACATGATAATTGATTTTTTATTTTCAAATTATCTGTACTTAGGCTTCGTACAGATAATTTGAAGTTCCCAGCAAAGTAGAATAGAATCACTTCAAGTCTTCCCGTGGATGTCGTAGAAGGTGACATAGGAAATACAAGCTAAACCAATCTTCAAAAAACAATGAGCCCTTTCCAACCCATCAGGCCAGTGTGGAGAGTAGGTTAAATCCTCTGGCTGCTCTGGCCAAGTATGGCTCTGGTAGGGTAGGAAGTACTGATAGGGGTTATGCTCCTGCAATGGAGATAAAAAAAAGCGGCCAGGTGCGAGTCAGTCTCCGGCACCGAGGGTTCCGTACAAACCTATAGATATATAAGTAAGTTTAAAATTATTATATTTTCATTATAATTATGTAACTAAAAATTTATGCTTTTTGCAATTTTTCCTTTTTGTGTGCTATAAGACGTTGCTTCGTACCAAATTTCAAGATTCTGAGTTCACGGGAAATACCCTGTAGGTTTAGATTCCCTTGCGAGTGTCGAAAATTTGCGGCATAAACTGCTGTAAAGATACAGCTTGGTATAATGCTTAATGATTGCGTTGGCTTAGAAGTTTGATATTTTCACAACTCCAAAGGACAGTAAACTTGAGTATTTGATATGAATTTCAGCTTGATAACTTCACCCGTTCCTGAGAATAAGGCTCTTGACAGACAGACGGACAACAAATTGATCCTATAAGGGTTCCGTTTTTTTCATTTTGAGGTACGGAACCCTAAAAGACCTGATGATGATGTCTAACAATATATAATAATGTGCTATGTAACGCTTCATTTCACCAACTGTATACTCAATTATTGTGATGCTCTATATACCTATCATCACTATATCATTTTGGTATATAATTAAGACATACTATAATTTATATTAGTAGCTTTTGTTGTTACTAATTTGTAATTTGTTCGTTGTAGGTAGGACCAGACGGAATTCCAAAAAGTCGGGTAGGCTTTCTGGCTAGCATTGTTTCGAAATAAAATTTAATTTATTCTAAATATAAACTTTTTATTTATAGTACCTATGCGTTAACGCTAATCTGGGAGCTGAGAAAAAAAACGTACAATGTATCAGCTGTTTCTCTTTCCACGTATCATCTGAATCAAAAAGAAAAGCGTAAATCAAAATAGCCGTATCGCTTATGTCAATAAGCGATACGGTTATTTTGATTCCCTTTTGAATGTAGGTAGGTAGGATTTCTTTAGGTATTCCTTTTTGTTTTTTTAGGCCGAAAAACGTGAAAAAATATGTCATGTAGGTAAAAATAAGTAATCTAAATTGATTTCTGTATTTAAAAGATGAGTAAAAGATCATTATTTTTTGGAAACTTTTCTACCAAATTAGTTGATTGGTGTCATTTGGAAAGGAATGTTAGATTTCTAAATAATTACATACATCGTTTTAGTGTCATAATTTAAAGAGACTTGACTCTACATCTACTTCCTTAACTTTTCGAAATTAATAATAATGCAACGCAACAGTTTAGTATTTTCCGGCACTCTTAATAATGTATTGTTATATTTTGTGCTTGGTTCAATGAATGTCCCAGCGATAAATTCTCGTTACTGAATATCGCTGTTTTGACGTAGAAATGGTCCCAAGAGCTCTAATTTAATATCTTACGATGTCAGCAGCATTCTAAAAAGTTCATACGTTTCTAGCTTTTGCATTACAAATAAGAGATATTAAAATTTAATATTTCTTATTTGTAATGCAAAAGCTATGTTTTCAACGGAAAATTTATAGTTTTGATGGTATATTTTTATAATTAGGTAAATGCATCTAAATAATACCTTAATCTTACTTACTACATGAGTTCCCTGAAATTTAAAACAGTTTAAATTTAATTTGTCAATGAAACAGTAAAAACAATTCTTTATGATTTAACACAAGTTGAATATTTCTTCGTAAATTTAAAACGAACTTAGTTTACAGTCACCTAATTAAGGTTAGGTTCGACACTTATTATTTTTCAGTTAATTAATTAATACTTTATAGTCCAAGTAATAAGTGCCTTTAATGCTAATGTAAGAGCATTATTTACCTGCTGCAGGGCTTAAATAATACCTATCTTTAAAATTTAGGCTTATTTAATTTTAAATAGGTAAAATATGTCATGTTCATTTTACAACATTATTTACGTGGTATCTCGAAGCGTGGTACCTTACATTGGGAGTAACTTATATGTAATCTGTGGTAATGGTCAAGTGATTGAATTCTGCCTGGTCATACTACTTAGTACTTGTACTGTCGGATTTGTCTGTTTCATTTTCTTGAGTGTAATTTTTTGATCGACTACTACCTACTTGCTTCTGGTAAAGGAAACGTGGAATATCAGATTCAGAATTCAAGTTCATCTAGTTCACTAAGACAATTGGCGTTTGTTTTACCTCTAAATGTGTGATTGATAATATCTCAAGATATTTTTCTGAATTTAAAACTTTTTTAATTAACTCTGAGTGTCATAGGTCAAGTTGAAAATAAGGACACACTTATAGATATTGCTTTATTCAATTAAATTATAGCCAAGAGAAGTTCAACTTTCGGATGTTGAGCTAATACAAGTACAAAATTATTAATAGTCACGAATCACAGGAAGATTATATCACTAGAGAGAAAAATAAAAATATATTATCTTTTTCTAAGTAGACCTAAACATACTAAGATATATGTACATACATGTTAATATCACCACTGAAAACTCTACATAGTTTAAGTAGAATAGGTAAACATTGTTGTAATCTATTGCATAAAATAACATTTATCTTGAGAGTACAAGTACATGATAAATACTAAGTTAGGCTAAAACTAGGCGACTTATAAAAGCACAGTTTTCCTAATACTTTTCTAATATGCAACAAAATGCACGGATCACTATACGAATATCTACAAAATGCTAGATAAGTATACATTAATTTATATTTAGAAAATTGAAGCGACATCGATGCTATTAAATCTATAAAAATGACCTAATAATGAATATCACAATATAGCTACTTAATACACGAATATGTGAAGATGAGGCAACACTGACTATAGATTTATCCGTAATGATCGCGTTACATAAGCGCTGAACTTGCATCCATACGCATGAGTATGCATGTATGCATCATCTTATCAGATGGTTACGTCGATTCACACTGGAGACCTATTTGAACTGTGTACAATACCTAGTTATTACATTGAAGTAATATATCATAAGGGTCTAACAAAATATATATAAATATAAAAATCCTCCCACAAGTTGACTGATCAGCTGATCCGACTTTGTATGGAAGGTAAAAAAATATTTTTTTATAGTTATAGTACCTTGGGGAAAGTTGTTCAGTATCATGGACTGAATTCACCCTTAAAATGGTGTCAGTATATTTTGTTAGACTTTATATATTTAGGAAGCATTAGTCAATATATTAATGATTTGCGTACGGTATGAAATCAAATGTAGGTACGTAAGGTAAGGTAGGGCAGTGCACTAAGTAGGTATTGGACAACAATTTCTTTTTATCTTCTTCTTGTATTTAAGATGCGTTCTTGTCGGTTTGCTTTCCATGTCTCTCGATACTCCGCTAAGTTCTTAACCTCCTTATACTCGTATGTTTTCCCACTATCCCACTGCTATGTAAAGGCCCTTATCTCTCTCCACCTCATAAACATTTTTTAAATTAAGTATTTAAGTAATATTACGATTTTCAAATAAGATTATTTATTTGAAAACGATAGGGAGATAATTAATGATATTTTTTTTTATTCTGAAATTCTTGTAGATCATTATAACAAGTGCCTCACATCTAACATATACGTATAGATCTAACTAAATAGGCAGAGTAATAAATAGGAATTTAAGAACCTAAAATGCATCAAGCTATATAATTACAGCTAGTTTGTAGTAGGACCAACTACTAGTTATCAATCGATTATGTTATGACGCACAATTTATTTATTTATTTAAAAAACTTTATTGTTCCACATTAAAAAAAAAAATGGTACAATTGGCGGACTTAACGCTAAAAGCGTTCTCTCCCAGTCAACCATAGGGATAAACAGAAACAAATCATGTTGCGGCGCAAAAAACTAGATACAAAATAAAGTATTAAAATATGTGCATAATATAATATATGTCTACTTAACAATATATAATATACATATAAAATATAACTCACAGAATATACCTACATACGTACATAAGACTATCTATAATACATATAACAAATAAATATATACAAACCTACAATATATATAAATAATGAATGATGATGGTGAAAAAAAAGAAAGATACTAACATCTATCAAAAAGATAAGAGTGCACTCTTCTCTTAAAATAAAATTTTGTCGAAATATCTTTGATGTCAATGGGTAAAGCATTCCAGAGCCGTATAGCTTGTAAGTTAAAAGAGTTCGCCATAAAATTTGTGCGATGAGGAGGAACAGAAAGGAGAAGATTATCAGTAGAACGAAGTTGCCTATCATGCGTGTCAGAAAGAAATTTAAATTTACATCTAAGATACTCAGGGGAATTAGGATTCAGAAGAATTGAAAAGAGAGTGCAAAGAATTCGCACTTGTCTGCGTTCACGGATAGGAAGCCATTTAAGCTCAGAACGAAAAGATGATATATGATCATATTTGCGAAGGCAGAAAATGAAACGTATACAATTATTAACGAGACGGTCAAGCTTATTCAGTAAATCTACTGGAATACTGAATATTTAATAACTGACAAATGAAATACTATCTAGATACTTAAATCCAGCTATAGTGTTTGTATCTAATTATAGAATTTAACTTGTCCTCATTATTATTTGATGAGTAAGGTATTTAGGTTTAGATTTGATCATATTTCATATAAGTATTGTTTTGTATATTTATAAACTATTAGCTTGATACCCCTATATTTTGAGACATTGTTTAAATAAATAAACGTAGGTAGGTAGGTAACTTAGATGATTCAGGCATCTTACTTTAATAATAAATTACTACTTACATCAAGTGACACCAACAATCATCATAATTAATATCAACACGCTTAAAAGTATACCTACATTCAGGACACATCATCGATAAAAATTACGTTTAAAAAGTGATAATCACATCACATTTATAAATATGTCGCCGGTTAGCCGAAATATTTAGCAACACAACAAATTAATTAGGCAACTCTCACTTTCCTATTAAGTATTATCGTCATAATTTTATAATTACAAAAAATAATTACTTTTTGGAATTTAACAATAGGAGCATTCTTGTTTGGAACTAGAAAGTATTTTATAATATTGATTTCCTATAAATTATGTATATACATACAATATCACGTCTTTATCCCTATCGAAGCAGACAAAGCACGTGTGGCTCTAAGCAGACAGAGCCCAGGGCCGCAAGACCCAAAGGCCACTTTTAGCGTGATAGGGCGAGCGGCAAGAAGATGGAAAGGAATCCTATAAACTAAAAATAGAAAAAAATAGACAATCGTTGTATAATTTTAACAGAAAAGGACCCTACATTAATATAAAAACAAGACATCTAGTGGAAAATACAGGAACTACGGTAAGCAGGTAGGTATTATGATTTATATAGGTAGGTATTATGATTTTCTACCTATCTTAATACTTACGTAATTATTTTTCAAAGTACGTACTAACATTATTTTATCTGTCCTCCCTAAATAAGTCATTTATTGGATACGCTACTTTAGGAAGTGTCGTGCCGACATTTTTATGGAATCTGCAGAAAGAACAATGCTCCTTTAATCTGTTGCGTTATTTTTATGAATACATCGGTAAAACTATATCTAATTCTAAACTTACTACAACAGGATACTTATTACAAATTAACCAAAATTTTGATTTGCCTGACAATTCATATACGCACGTGTAACAAGTGGAAAAAATGCCGTCCCCTTTATGCGAATACTTTCATCAATGCATATTTGGTGTTATTTTTTAATCAATTATTTTAATTCATACTACGAAAGGCACTACTTGTGTGATAACTATATTTAATAAATTAACTATAATACTAAACTGTTACATAACTTGTACATATTAAGAACATTTTCTTGCAGTTTATAGTGTATCTACAGAGACAGAGTAAGAGGTAAGATGCATCAGAGAAACATCATCAGAAGTGAAATGAGTACAATTTTTATACATACATACTATCACTTCTTTATCCTTAATGGTGCAGACACAGCATTTTGGGTCTTGCAGCTCTAAGCAGACAGAGGCCAGGTACACAAGACTCAAAGACCACTTTTAGCGTGATGGCCTACAATGATGATACTTATGGTGAAGGGATACAATGTCCAGACACGCATAATATTGTAATCATTTGCATAATTTTTCTGATGGTGTCTTTTAATTTGTGATCGTGACACATTTATTATGCTCGTCGCGATTTTTCCCTGACCATGTTTAGTTATATTGGTTTTACAAATAGAAAACGTGAACTTGCTCGTTCACCGGTAACCGTTTACCGGTATCTCTGTTCCGCTTCCTTTTTACACGCTTTTTATTAATTACTTGGATAGCATCGCCATCACATATCCACGTATCTATTTGATTCATTCATTCAAGCGTATCCAGGCAAAACCAACCCGATGACACATGGCATAGCGAACCTCATATCAGCATTAATTAAGTATTTAAGTACTACTATGTATGTACTACTAGTATATACGGATGTAGATAAACTATATTTGTACATGGCAAATAATTTTATGTGTAAGTATTTTAGAATGTAGTTGTACAATAAATGTACATGGCCTGGCCAGTTAATTGGCCTAATTATCCCTTGGGATAATAAAATGTATACATACGCTTTTGACCATCAGAATCTGAGCTTCGATTATTTTCTTTTATCAATCACACTTGTACATTCATTCAAAATTTTCTTACTTTCCATGTTTATTTTCAGCAAGGCCTGCGTCGGTAATATTCATTGGTTACGTATAGTTAGGTAGATACTCGTACCATATTAACCATATATGAATAATTACTTTGAGCGTAGCTTTATATTGAGCTTGGATATAAAACATTTCAAACTAGGTACCTAATCGTATTAAACTACACATATTAAAACGTGAATGACTTTTACAGCATCTTCAGTGAGTATATTTGGCGCGTACTGCGTGGCTGCTCTACTGCTAAAATTAAAGTTAGGTAAAGTAATAGCTCAAAGGTCTCCTAGGGGATACGTTTTGCTGAAACTTTTGACATTAATCAACTATTCTTAATTAAATTATGCCGGCAATAAGGGGCGGTCTGCATCAATGCGCGCGCCAGGCAGGGAGCGGAGCTTCGGCGCGGCAGCGGCGGCACCGTTAGCGAGCAGCGCCTCGTTCTCACACGTCCGGCCTTCTTCCATCTATAAAAGTAATAAAAATATACCTTGCGTACGTCGTACTGTGGCAAACTGCTCTTTTTGTAAAGTTAATAATTATGATGACTGACGTTTCATAAGCAATAAAACTGTTTTAACAGAAAAAAAACATTAATTTACCAAAAACCCATTATTTATAAAACATCCCGTAGCCTTATCCCTCATTCTACAATATTTTGAATACGTAAACTCTCGAGAGGAAAATTTAGCAACCAACTTAGTCACATAAACATTAAAGAATTTATTGTAAAAGAACTCTTCTCAATCAATACCTCCTTACAACCCCAACATGCGAGCAGAAATTGAGACACCAATCTAAAACCCTTTCATATTTTTTCTGGAAAATAGAAAATATTTACATTATATTAAACCATCTCTGTAGATAAACGATCAGCGTGTGTAGAAATCGCGAGCGATCCGGGCGGCCTGTCCGTTCAGGGCGACAAGGTAGGTCGGCCTGTCCGGGTAGACTGTCCGGATCGCATCGCCGGCGACCACTGACGTCCTCTTCTGTGGCTGTTAATTCTTCAAAGAGTGTTAATAAGGAGGTTTAAAAAAAGCTTTAAAGTCAAACTTTAGGACGACAAACCGTTGTACGGTTTGGAATGCGGCCTCTTTTGGTTATATTTTCTACAATCGAGTACAATTTAGAGTCACAAGTTTGAAACCATGTATCGCACCTTGATAATGTCATAAGTCATTTTATAAACAGTTAAATGTGCACTGCAAAATTTTACCTAATTAATATTACTAACAGTGGGTTTGTCTGTTTGAGCGGTGGGTGCATCACGCTTGCCCTGCAGGTAGTAGGTCATCAGCTGGCCCTTGCCCTTCACCGCGACCAGGCCGCGCTGCTCGAAGTAGTAGCCGAAGCTCTCCAGGATGTGGCACGTCTCCTCCGTCACCTGACCAACAAACAAAAACATCCATAAATATTATCCATAGAATTGAGACAGAGAACAGAGGGAACCCTGTAAATATAAGTAGTTTTGCAAGCAGCGAGTTATCAGCTTGGTTGCTATAGCACGTTTTTTCTAGATCTGAAAATATTCTTGAAGTCGACAAAATTCTATGGATAATATTTATGGATGTTCAGTTGCTATAGCTCGATTCTCGGTTCTCCGTGCATAGTATTTCTGGATGGCGTAGGGAATCCACAAGCGCTAATCAATGACAAATCGAATATTACATTTCTTTTACTCTCTGCTTCACCCTTAAAGATGAAACAAGTCATATTTAAAGATACATAACCACATCTTTAGAGATTAGCGGAGTAGACAGAGTCTATCTACCTAAAGTACACAGATCATCATATTTAAATAATAAATACATTAGTATCACTATGTAACATTTTATCACGGCGTAAGGCGTTACGGCAGGGCAGGCAAAATACCACGAGCACTCATGATCCAAACATTAATAATGTTGAATTTGCCACGAACGTCATAAACAATACGGATGGTGACTGGGTCAGAAAAATGTTATTCTATATTTAGTTCGTCATTTAGATTATCTATAAATAATAGAGACTTAATTTATGATTCATTTACAATATGATACGTCTAAGTTCCGGAGTGAGGGCTTGTGACATCACCTCTCAGCGAAAATTGTACCAAGACGTAACGTAGAAATTGAAGAAGTAGAAATTTGAAATGAGCTGTATCTTCGCCATTTTTGTTAGTCAGAGAGAAGAAAAAATATTTTTTAATAATCCATCTGATGGGCCAATTGGAAATATCATGTCTTTTATGCCAACGACCAATTCTCGCCCTTAAAAAACAAATATGAGCACCTGTATGCAGCCAGCTTTGCCCGTGCTCTCCATCCTGGAGGCAACATTCACGGTGTTTCCCCAGATGTCGTAATGCGGCTTGCGGGCGCCGATGACCCCGGCAGTGATGGGCCCGTGGTTGACGCCCATGCGCAGCACGAAATGGTTGAACGACTGCTCGTTGATGGCTGCCAGGACACGCTGCAACTCCAGGGCGAACTCCACCAGACACGCGAGGTGTGCCCAACGGACCAGCACACCATCTGAAGGCTGTTCAAAGTAATACACTACACTATAACGTCTTTTTCTCTAACGGGGCAGACAGAACCTAGGGCGGCAAGGCCCAGACCACTTTTAGCGTGGAAAAAGGAAATCATAATAGCTAAGAGATCATTCAGTCCATGATACTGAACAACTTTCCCCAAAGAACATATATCGAAATAAGAAAAATATTTTTTGGCCTTCCCACGTTGACCGATCAGCTGAGCCGAGTTTCTATGGAAAGTAAAAAATATTTTTTCATATTTCAATATTTGTTCATTGAGGAAAGTTATTCAGTATCATGGACTGAATCTACTCTTAACACAGTTTCAGTATATTTTGTTAGATGTTATAAATATATAGTTTTAAAGTTCTAGATTTAAGTTTAATTTATTTTTTTAGTTTTATTTACAAAGAACATTTTACTTTTTAGGGTTCCGTAGTCCACAAGGAACCCTTATAGTTTCGTCATGTCCGTCCGTCCGTCTGTCTGTCCGTCCGGGCTCGTACTCCGCCGCTACTGCACCGATTGTCACGAAAATTGGTGGAGAGATAGATATTGAAATTCCAAAAGTTGGTTTTAAAATTATGAAAAAATGTTTGTTTTTCGGCCCCCCTCCCATACAACGAAATGTGATATTCAAAAATTAAATTGGACTAACCACAACACGTGTGGGGTATCGTTGAAAAGGTCTTTTAAAATGCAATAAAAATTGCTTTAAAACTATGTAGATCAAACTTCTTGAGATAATCTAATACAAAGTTAAAATTTGAGGTGTCCCCCCACCGTAACTTTTGAAATAATACTAAAATAATTCTGAAAAAAATGTGGTATATACTTCAAAGTATGTACTTTCAATAAACTATAGCAGTCTCGGTATCATAGATTGTTATTTTTTAATACGTCATAAATCGTAAACCGCAATTTACCTTTAGAACTTTTATATTATGTTACTTGCTGCTACGGAACCCTTTATGGGCGAGCCGACTCGCACTTGGCCGCTTTTTATTAGTTTAGATTTAAATATTTTTGTAAATCGTTAGTCTTACAACTGAAAAAAATCCTATTTGTAATGGCTCTAACCACTGGCAATTTAGTTAGGTTTCATTTCCATGAGAAATCGTTTACCTGGCTGTATTAAATCACTGATTAGGATGATTTAACTTACAGTGGTGACTATATTATTTAATAGAACTAAGTATTCAAACAGGCATGCAATGCAACCTACATGATGGTATATTTATAACAAAATTAAACAAACCGGCGTAAACAATTGAATTTATTTAGAGGTCACAAAATATTTTGTGATGAATTTTTAAATACCTTGAACCTATTGTATTCATTGAGTCAAAAGGTCATATTGCATAACGTTCTCGATAGCTGTTTGCGACTACAGTATGGACCAGTCGTGAATCATCAGATTTCACAGAATATAATTATTTGTCACAGTAAACGAGCAAGAATATTTTTTTTCCAGAACTCATTGCAACATGCCCATGATATATGCATATAGATAACTTAGCGGCTGCCTGCGGCGTTGCTCTTATGGTCATACGGTTGAAAACATTGAAAAGTATCCTATACCTATATTTAATAATAACCTATCTACCCGTTAGCCATTTTGGCTTCATAACGGAACAAACATACATACATCCTTACAAACTTTTGCATTTATTACTTACCTATCTGATTAGCTAAGCAAATAATACAATTAACAATCCTAAGCGCAAACTTCTTGCCATGTGCATCCTTCCCATTCTGACCTGCGGTGCACTAACCAGGTCTTTGGAAGAGTCTCTTTAGTTCAGAGTTAGTTAGTTAGTTAGTCAGGTAGTTAGTTCAGACTCCAGTTTTTCCAACGTTCCATGCGTAGCGTAGCGTTCTTGGCGTACGCCAAATCAATAAAGTTAGAAATACCGAACTATGCTCTAAGACCAAAATTGTCGATGTACCTAGGTGTCAAGAGAGCGAAACTGAAGTTTCGTATGAGACCGGAAAGATGGGCAAGAAAGACAACAGAAGGTCGAGGAAAATGTGGAGGGATGACATTGAAAGCTATATGAGTGAATGTCAGCAAGCTGCCTTAGGTCAGGAATGGTGGAAGCAAGATGGGGAGACCTTTGTCCAACAAAGGGACAGTACGTAGGCTATCAAGAAATAACTAATACTAATTTGGCTAATATTATACATGGCTCTGATAGTAGAGAGAGGGTCGTGCTCCTGCAGTGGAGACTAAAAAAGACCTGATGATGATGATGATATTAGTAATTATATATGTGTGAAATAATCATAATAAACAAAAAAAAATATTGTATATAAATTTTAAAACTTACCTGCATTTGTCGAGTAGGATTTAGGCCTGATGCAGCCATGTATGTTGAACTAATAGTTTTGATTTTTATTATATCCTTACTGAACTTAGCATCTTCCAGCAGCTGAAACATAAATTATTAAATATAAAAACACAGAAGACATCTGTAATCTGTAATACATAAGCCAATGAAGTAAAGACAAGTGAGTAGGTAGGTACTTATGTGAAATTATTACCAAATCGAAATCTGATATGACTTCGTTGAGAAATCGTAAACATTCCAGTCCTTGATTGTTAACTGTTTCTTCTGAGTAGAATTCTGGAAAAGATAGTATCGTAAATGTTAGGCGTATACTGACAATAGTATCTACTTGCTATTAATACGAACATTGTATGATTATTAAATTGAGAATTTCCCTTCCAAAACAACCGGTAGTTATAAGAAATCGGCTAAGTGCAAATACTTTTTCAAGACAATAAATTATCTGCGAAAAAATAAAAAGAGACACAGTTTTATTCCAGTAGAAATCAACACGTGTGATAAAATTCTTGGAATCATCACAGGTGCAATCTTCATGTCTTGCCTACTTGTATGTGCGTGACAAACATGGAGTTGCTTGGGCAGACAGATATGGCACAAAACTACTTGGCTTACAAAACTTTCGCATACAAGAAGGTTATAGTTTTGAGAGAATGTCTACTTTTCTCTTAAAATTATTATTGATTGACCACTTACACAACTAAAAAACAAAACAAAACACAAATGTTATTTTCGTTCTTTGTTTACCGAAATACTTAATTTTACTATTTGTACACTGGACTCAATGGATGGATTATAGAAAAGCTTATTTATAAAGTTGACTGAAATAAATTCATGCCAATTTTTAATAGCCTTATAAAATTTTATAGTTTATGAAGCTTTTTTTTATTTCTAATTATAATAACTAACTAGATAGGTATTAGCTAGATATTTAAGATAGAATACTTTTTTCTTTTTTAAGTAGGCACCAACCAAAAACAGAAATAAGTATTCCACCTTTAAACCTTGTAATTGTTGCGTTTTTATATTTCATTTATTAAAGACACCATCTAAATTGAAATTACTCATACTCGTACAAAACCAGAATTATATGTGCTCATGAAATTTTTGAAACTGTTTTACATTCTGTATTGTGGTACGACAAAATAAAATCACACGGTATTTTGTAATTCCGTCTAGATTTACAGAATTGTTTAATGCGCTCGTGTAGTACTCACTTTTTTGTATAATATGCCGGCTATTTAAAAATAGACGACTTGGAACATCCCAGCATTCAGCATCAGTCCAAAACTGCCACCGCTCCATTCAAGTAGGTGTCGACAGTACATTTACACGATGTGATGATTTACCATGATTTGAATGAAATTAAGAAAATTTGGTGTATATCTATTTATTATAAAATATAACTGGGTATCATCGGTGAGTTAGTATGTCATAAGTTCATAACACAAGTTTAAACTGACTTAGCTAGCTCAGTCAGTGTGACTTGTACCTATTTACTCTTATTTACCTACCTGAAAAGTTGGGCATAGATGCGAATAAGACGCCGACTTCTGCGTAGCTCTGACTGTAGAGGTCGCGGTGGTGGTGGCGGGCGCCCATGAAGTGGCGCGCCACGTGGGGGGGCAGCACGTTGTGGATGAGCGCCTGATTGCGCCGCCGCAGGTCCGCCGCCTGCTCGGCCTGCGCGCGCATGCGCTCACCGCGCGAGTGCCGCGCGCGTTCCAACGATTCGCTCTGAAACGTAAACACCGATATAAATATCAACGCCGTCTCTTGCGGAACATCGCGGTACATCGTTTCCCACTCTGCAAATAATGTAATACTCGAGATATACTCACGTATCTGTTGAATATGAGCAGCGCTATCGTTACGAAGAACAACATTATGATGTTGCGCGCGGTGTGTATTTGCGCTCTGTGGATGAAAAATAAACAGTTGTTATGAATCTGGCCATTGGTTTAATAAATCATTTCTTCATGCGCTATTTTTCAACGCAATATATATTTCAACGCTCGAAGTATAGGTACGGCAACTTTATGTTTTACTTTACAAACTTTTTGTATGGTTTGTTACCAAAACATATAGTGATAGAATGATAGTAAATGATAGAAAGTTCTGATAGAAAGACGTATATTGATAACTGATAAATTGATACAATGATTTGATAATTTTGATATATGAGCACACGCCACTCGCGGACCGTCGCGGATGTAAACGTGAACGTGAACTGTGTAATTTTTCGAGTGCAAGCGCCGCGCGGTGTGAACGCGCTGACGCTGCAAATTGTACGTGCTGGCCCGTACACTTTTGAAAAAGTTCAATAGGTACAAATCTAGTACTAATCTCGTAATCTACTAATCTAATTAACTAGATGCCTAATCTCTACCCAGAGCCCGTGCCCGTGGCCAGTGCCGGTTTTAGCTCTACCAGCGCCCCGGGCGAGATTTCCCCCCCCCCTCAAACTGCAATTAAGACTCTGACTTAGGCTTCAATCAAGAGGGAGGGAGGGAGGGGTGCATACAAAGAAGAGTAGAAGTTGCCGCCATTAACCAGCCGCTATTTATATATTTATTATTACCTGTGACCCCCCCTTGCCTAAAAACGCCCCCGGTCGCCCCTTTGTATCTGGCGCCCTGGGCGGTCGCCCAACCGCGCCCTACCCTAACGCCGCTACTGCCCGTGGCTTTCCGAAAGAATCGTCATCTGTATGTGAGCTCTTCTTCTTTGTGTGTCGATGGTTATGTGAGCTCTGTGGAGATCTTATCCTTAGGCAAGGTTATCAAGTCAATCCTCAAAAGTAGAATATTATAACTAATTTACCAGAAGTATGGGATAGAGCGTATTCCAAGATGCATTACAGGTTAAGGGCTCGTGGAACACTAAGGAATCACCAAATACGAGAGACTAACATGATGTTGAAGAAGTCTTCATCGTAATCGATAGTAGCGTTGAACTGGACTCTGTAGGGGTCGCGGTCGAGGCTAGGCCGCGGCACGAGCAGCTCGGGGAAGAGAGCGGCTGGCAGCGCGTGTGCGGCCGCCAGCGAAGCTAGCAACGCGCCGCGTGCCCAACCGCCGAGGGGAGACACCCATAATGCACCGCAAAGTGCTCCAGCACCAACCTGAATAAAATGAAACCGATACCTTCTTATTTAATCCAAACCAATACCAATAACAAAGCTATTTTCGCTATAGCGAGGCAGGCCAAGGACAGGATGGAGTGGCTACATTCGAAATACGAAAAACAGTGGATGGAACTGGCTATGAATAAAGAGTCATGGAAAGAGATGGGGGAGACCTTTGTCTAGCAGTGGGACAGTATAGGTTAATTTAAAAAAATTCAATAGCAAAGATAATCCAATAGCAATACACAATTGTAAAACAATTACCAGCGATGCACGATTGCAAGTCATGACTCACTTCATTTGAATTTTTATTTAAATTACATTATTACCTCTTTCATACTGGTCTGGGAGCAAAGAAAAAGCGGAAAATGTACCAGCTACTTCTCTTCCCGTGCAGGGCTTAGAAGTCAACCAAGGGATAGGCGTAAGACTACTGTAAAAAGGTGCAGTTACCTACAGTAATACGTAATTATTTTCGATATATATCGGTTTCCATATTTAAGGTGAATATAAAAGCAAATGGCCTTGAAGTGTGAAATAAATTGTTAAGTCGTAAATATGGTGATAATTTCCATATTGCTAATCGTCAGGCACTAGATAGCCCTTTTAATTATTTTATGAACTGCCGTTGATACGAGTACATATTTACGAGTTAACAATTTATTTCAAATGAGGGCGCCACTTCAAGGCCATTTGCTTCTATATTCACCTTAATTTTAGTTGGGAAAAGATTTCCTAAAACTGACTGTGTATCTGTATTTCTTTTTGTATTTGTTTACGTCAACGACAACAGACAGCGCAATATCTGTACTATATCTGTATCATAAATATGTACTTATTTACTTTTACTGCAACCAAGTTGTAGGTAGAACTACATTGGACTAAGGCGGTGATCCCGCTGCACCGCGCATCGTCGCGGAGCGCTGGGTGGAAAATTTTAACATTGTATGCAAGTATCTCAGTATGTATAGAAAACCCGCCTAGTCTAACCCACTAAAAACGTGGCAGATTCCGCGCACCGCAGCGGGGCGCGTTGCCACTTTTGCCAGTTGGTGAATCACCTAAATCATATGCTGAGGCATGGCCATATCTAGCTCTCTTCAGCCCGACTATTAGGTGTTGGCAAGACCTAGATTAATTTCAATCTTGGTTAAAATCCTTAGTACAAAATATGGAAACGTTCCTTCGATTTCTCCAACAAACATCTAAGTAAAGTAATATAATAATTCTCAATTTTCGCACTTTTGTGCTAATGCAACGTGATATGATGTGTACACCTGTCTCGTCCATTGAAGTCATACATACATAGAAGGTGAAAGTGCAATTTTCTCTTACGTGATAATAATAAGAAGGATGAATGCAGCGACGTGCCCCGCTGTGCGCAGGCGCATCCTCTCGTAACCCGTCCATGAGCACCGATTCGTAGCTTCCGCAGATGATCTGTATGATATTTTGTATAGGTGGATAAGTACTTGACCGAGCGAGCGAAGCGAGCGAGGGCTATAATTCAAGTTGGGGCGAAAACACATTGTTTGTATGTATGTATGTATGTTTGTTCCGCGATAACTGCCGAACCGAACTAGTAGTTCGCCGCGAACTTAGACCTATACAATACAATACAATACAATACAATACAATACAATACAATACAATACAATACAATAAAAAAAAACAATACAATACAAAAATCTTTATTGCACCAAATAAAAAACAATAAAAAATTACAAAGTTTACGGAACTTACGAGAGTAGGGGAAAGAGATGAGGAACTAAACAGAAGTAAAAAAGTGATTTTTAGTCAGGGTTTATATTTAGGTTACCTCACGATTTTTTATTAATATTTCAAAAACTACTGAACCGATTATGATGCCCAACGAACTTGAAAATTCTATTGATATTTCCTACATGCCTACCAAATTTCATCAAAATCGGACCATCGGTTCGGCAGTTATCGCGGAACAAACATACATACAAACAATGTGTTTTCGCCCCAACTTGAATTAGGTCTAAGTTCGCGGCGAACTATTTACTAGTTAATTGACTGAGCGAGCGAAGCGAGCGTGGGCTTTAATTCAAGTTGGGGCGAAAACACATTATTTTTATGTATGTATGTATGTTTGTTCCGCGATAACTGCCGAACAGATGGTCCGATTCTGATGAAATTTGGTAGGCATGTAGGAAATATCAATAGAATTTTCAAGTTCGTTGGGCATCAAAATCGGTTCAGCAGTTTTGGAACTATTAATAAAAAATCGCGAGGTCTAAGTTCGCGGCGAACTACTAGTATATTAAAGTCAAAGTGAACATTTTTTATTCAATGTAGGATAAATATATTACTTATTGAAGGTCATTATTTTTAAATTATTTTAGTGCAAAAGCTACCGATACCAGCGTTATTAGCGTTAAGCCGTGTGGTTCCCGGCAAAGTAGAATAGGACCACTCCAAGTCTTCCTGTGGATGTCGTAGGAGGCAACTTAGAAAACACAAGCTAAACAAAGCTTATAAACATCAATGAGACCTCTCCAACCCGTCTGGCCAGCGTGGAGAGTGTAGGCCAAATCCTCTGACTGCTCTGGCTTATATATGGCTCTGGCAGTACAGAGAGGGTCGTGCTCCTGCAGTGGATACTAAAAAAGACCTGATCATGATGATGGTGATGATGAATATATTACGTATATAGTTTTATCACCAAAAAAGTATACATATAAGTACACATAGGTATACAATGACACTAGTATTCTACAGTAGGTAGCATATCTCAGACACATCTATTAAAAATGCAAATTATTTTTGTGTTATTTTTCTTGGTTAGTATATGTGTAAGATAATTGTCCTACCTTGTTAGTATTATACATTGTCATTACAACGATAATCTATACATACCAAAGGGGCGACGTTTGCTGCGACAAACATGGCTATGTTGAACGTTCCGCACGTCAATTTCCAGTATGGACTTATTGACTTTTTCTAAAAATAAAAATATGTATGTATGTAATTACATGTTTGTATTTAAATTATCATAATCAACCTATATTATCCATTCAATGAGAAAGTACATAAAATAGCATTTGTCCAATAATTATAATAATATAGTTGAAAAGTCTTTGAAGTCAGAAGTGTATTTTGTTTCAAAACATGTTTCGATACCACTTATGTAAAAGAATTAGGTACCTTATATTGAGCATATCGAAAGTAGGCGTAATAGATGACATTGATGAGGCCGGTCTCGAGAATCAGTGCGAGGTACACAGCATGCAGCGACCAGGCGGGCGGCACGGCGAAGCTGGCCAGCGTGACCACGCACGGCAGCAGCATCACCGGCGGCGCCGCCACGGCCAGCGGGGCGGGGTCGGCGCGCCGGGCGTAAGCCTCTTCAGCCCCCGATGCTTTGAACGTCAGGCATAGTGTGGTAGCGTCTGCTAGTTCCCTGAACAAACCAAAGCCAACCGTTTTGCATCAGTAACAAGTTTACTTGCTAGGCAAATGAAAAAACCTCCGACTGTCAAGAGCGCCATTTAGTGATATGTAGCCGAACTACCGATACGACTCCTCATCTGCTTTTTCTAGCAAAACTAGATGGCGCTAATATCCGTAGCGCCATCTATTATTTGCTAGAGAAAGCCCTGACTTTCAAGCGTTAACCCTCAATAACTTTTAAACGGCTGAACCGATTTTCATCAAACATAGCTAAGAACCACCACAAGAGAACTTGCTTTCACTTAAAAAAGCCGCGTTGAAATCAGTCCATCCGTTCAAGCGCTACGATGCCACAGGCAGACTGACATCAGCGTCAAACTTACGAGTATAACACCCCTCTTTTTGTCTGCGGTTAAAAATACTTATGAAATACAGAATGAAAATAGCAGGGTTGCGCGTTACTTGCGTCATTTTATAAGGCGAAAGTGCATAAAATTTTCCGGAAAAATAACGATAACTGAATCGAATGATTGAACCATGTCAAGAAGTTTTTTTTTGCTTTATACGTAGATGTTCTGTAAGGAAAGCTATTGATTCGTGTCTTGAATAGGAGTGTCTTTGAAGCTCCGACTCTTGTAGATGAACACTCCAGAAAATTGGTCACAGGAGAATCAAAACGTAGTACAAACATCGACATAATATGTACTTATGTACAAATCATTGTACTGTACCTCCTTCGAGTCCACAATGACTAAATACTAAGTAAACACAATATTTACCCGACAGCGCCAGAAGAATTATGTTTTTGCGATTGAACCTATGCGTATATTTTTTGGTACGCTCTCCAGCCTAAATAGCCTGGGTTTTAAGCTTGAGAGGTGTCGTTAGATTTGTCTAAATTGTCACTGGGTATATCAAAATAAAGAAGGAAAGAGGTTTTTTGGAAATTTTTCACGCAGTCTAATTTTTTTTGTAATAATTGTTTATCTACTGTGTTTTAAAGTCCAATGAAACAAGCTAAATAAATACGAGGTAGTCACCAGATCTATTCAACTTAATTTAAGGCGCATTCTAAATAGTCTACTTCTAAATAGTAGCACGTAATACAGGTATATATAACCTACTCATATTATAATTTGTGTAATACTAATAATACGTAATTTTACACACAAAAGATGAAAGACACAGTTACTTAGTAACTGAACTACACTAATAAATATTTAATCTATGACATTTCAAGGTCAAAGAAAAGATAGATCAATAAACATTTAATAATACAGTACTAAGTAGTTTCCAATTCTTCGATTGATTGTAGCATATACCTGCCTAAGTAAAACAATGCTATAAACCATTTACTGAAACAAATGGAAAGTGATTGCATATTTCGTATAACGTGTCCTTTTATTAAATGTACACTACTTATAGGTGGTAGGTAGAGTTAAATTGAAAAAAGAAATTAGATACCAGAATCTCTTCATATTTATATTTTGATAAAAATTGCCGCATTTGTTTATACAAAATACTTAAAGCAATATACAAAACCTTTGAGATGTTTTTTCTCAGGCCGTCATCGCAACCAAGTTTCACAACTAGTTGCGATGGAAGAATTTCAATGTTGCTGCTAATGCCTCTACAAACTTCTCTTTTGTTCGCTTTTTCTATCCGATCCTTTTCAAAAATTTATTGTCTTGTCCGACCACCTCGTTACTAGGTTAGCCACTCTTTCTTTTGCTAGGTTGTATTTTTAGTACTACGTATTTTTAGCCTATCGCGACCCACAGCTGCATTAGGCATAACCCTATTTTCGCCATAAACAATCTCATAAACTTATTTTACTTCAGTCCAAAATAACTTTTGACATTATAAGACTGATTTTATTTGTCATTAATTTATTAATTATTTTTTTTATTTTAAATAAGAAATTGTTATTTGATTTATTTCATTTAATACCTACAAACTAGATGACATGTACTTGTAATAGTAATAGTAGTTTATGAACAAATATGATTATGACTATTATGGTATATGACTTTAAATTAGCACAGGAAGGTTTAGTTTGTCTTATTTCATGCTGATACTACTTTATATTCATGGATTGAGTGGTAGATAGACTATATATAGACTGATGCGATGGTAGTTTACTGATATCCTATTTAGAATAGATTACGAGTTACGAGTACAATGAAAAAAAAATGTATTCAGTGATACAGTACATTTACAATTTTATAATTTTTATTAGATATCTATTATGTTTAATGTTCCCAAATTGATTTAAAAAAATCAATTTTTTTTCTTCTGTTACTTTCAAATAAGTAGTTGCTCTGGGAAATTGCTTATTAATTAAATCTGTACATACTTCAACACGAGTTTGAATACAAAGGTACCTACTTTCCCGCCATCTACATATAAGTGTACTGTAGATACTTATACTGACATTGATGTCTACTCCATAATGTAAGCAGGTGACGTAAGCCAAGGATAAACTAACACATGCCCCAAACACAAAAGTTTGTAAACGGGAGCCTATTCAATTACGGCTCATTATCTTAATTGTCGTCGAAAACGTAAACAATGGGAAACAAGAACTTACTTGTCGTCATCTCTATTCACGAGCTCTTCTTGCAACATTGTGAGTATTTTCAGCTCTTCATTGTCCTTGCTCTCGTCTTGCGGTGATAGAACCTACGAATAATTTACGAAGCGTTTCTATGTATTGAAAAGCAACAGATCGATATGACTGCTCATGGAGCCATGACTGATAAATATGTAGTATGTCAATACAGTGCCATCTTTAATCCGGAGGCCCTGGGAATTTATGGCTAGGGGCACCAATCACAATAACAGAGTAATATTGATTGAGGGTTTAATGGTTCAGAAATCAGGGCCTCCGTACGTTAGGGGCACGTGGTATAAAAAGGGCACTATGTCACAAACAGGTGCTCGAGCAAAACTAATGAGCATTCATTTAGATGGGGCTTAAAACTATCTTAACTATACCTACTAAATCTAAGTAGGCTGATGCAGGCCGCGAGCCTAGTGCCCTCGTGTCCTAGATTTATTTAGGCTCGCGGACAAGAGGGGCCGGGCGGGCGCAGTAGAGTAGTGCACTCACCGAGTCCTCGTCGTCGTCTTTGAGGTCGGAGAGCGCGTCGGCGTCGCCACCCTCGCCCGCCTCGCCCTCCGGTGCACTCTTGTCTTCACCTCCCTGATACTAGAATAAAAACGTAACGAATTCTATAAAAAAGCTGACAATTTTAATCTATACCATTGTACTTAAAAATGTATATAGAAAATAGCTATACCGTTAGTCACAGTAACTACGAGTACGTGCATACGAGCTGATTTTTTTTAAGTGGGGAAATAAAATACTTTACCTACCTACCTACATAATATCCGTACACATAGATTTTTGCTGAAAAGATTTAAATAGGTACGTGGTAAAATACTTATGTTACAGAATGTCGGAAATAGTAAATGTTCTCACCGGCTTCAGGACCCGCACTATGAAAAACGTTTTATATCCTGCTTGGCGGAGCATCTCCTCGCGGCGCTCCCCATGTGCAGGTTCCACTTCGAACTCGTCATGGAGGAAACTCAGCGTTACTTCCGATATGTGTACACGTCTGTTGAAATGTTCCAGAGTTAGGTTACAAATATTTGTGGGTATGTTGCAGCAGTTGTATCCACGATATTTATCATATGCACAAAATTAAGGTAAGTATGTAATTTGTTATTTTTTTATGCTTCAATTAAAGATTTTCTATTTAAGTCAAGAAGAGGCCATCTAGTGGAGTTAATCAGCGTTTATCTAAATTGCTGCTTGCTGGTCCACTGTCAGTAATAATATTTATTTATTGCATATATCTACGTAAAAAGTGTACAAAAGTCGGACTATAGGTTATCTAGGCTGCCAGTCAACCATTGGACCAAGAAGATAAATAGTTCGGGTGGTGCGACTCAGAGTGGTGATTTAGAATGCTTATATCTTATATTCAGAGCCTCACCCTGCCATTCCACTGCTCTCCATTTTGTTAGCAAGTTCCACATCTCGAGAATAAACATCAAACTGCCACTGTCTCTGGCCCAGCACGCCAGCTAACACTGCTCCCGTGTGTATTCCGACTCGCATGTCGACAGGGGAGTTAGTTGTCTGTTGCACATATCTATAACAAACACCAACATTGCTGCATATATTTACATACATAAATTATCACAGTTGGGTTAGCGGAACTTGAACATGTAAAGTCGGTTTTCTCGTAACTAGCAGATGGTTCAGAGTGGAGTAAAGGGGTGGGTAGAAGGTTTGTGTAAGAGTTTTTGTTTTCTTTTAAATTTAGGATAGACAGGTCAATTACCAAGTTATAAACCTAGTTGAATAGATATTCTTTAAAGGTTTATTTTTAGTAATTTTTTTTCATAGAGAAGAGAACAAATGAGTGAGTGTTATAAAGCATTTTAGATTAGTAGAAATATTGATGCTTTAGAATAAACTTAAATTTTTATTTTTTGTACATTAATTTATTTATTCCTGTAATCTGAGATGAATCTTCTTTCATCGTCCTCGGAGTATCTTTACAGCCTTCGCCGATCAAGTGCTGGATATAATGCCTCTCCGAATGAAGGGCCCATATCCAATGCCCATAATCCCCGCTGAGCATGGTATAGTAAAGTCTTTGCACAAAGAACGCTGCTCGCAGCAGCTCTCCGTTACCTATCCTTCCCTTAGTCGCCTCTTATAACGACACCCATGGCACAGAATACAGTAAGATTAAACAGAAGGGACTCTTCTAAGGTACGCGCAATATACGTCCCCGTTCCCCGCACCCGCACCTCTCCCCCGGTTCTTGACGGCCAACGTGAGAAATCGAGGCGAAAACGGGGGAGAGGTGCGGGGACGGGGAACGGGGACGCCTGGGTGACGCATATTGCGCGTACCTTAGGAGTTTCCGGCCTGTGCCCATGGTAAGGGAAAGGGGTAGTGACAAGTCGTATAAGAACTACTCTACTACTCACCACACGGGTGTATAATTTACTATTTCTCTAAGATACCTAAGATAGATGGTATAATAAAATCTTTCCACAAAGAACGCTGCTTGCTGCTCGTTCTCTGTTACCAACCCTTCCTTAGTCGCCTCTTACAACGAAACCCATGAGAGGGGAAAGGGGTAGTGACACATATTATAAGTACTACTCCGCCGTCACCACACGGGTGTATAATCTACTATTTTTCTAAGATATATAATTCGCAGTTAAGTTATATCCATTTTACTAGGTTAGGGCAAACCTATAGCAATAAAAATCGTGGAATAGTTGTCTGAGAAATGAAATTCGATGTCGAAAAAATCTGTATTCTAATAGACACCCAGTATATATATATATATATATATATATATATTATGGTAACCTTACACCAAATCATTATCATGCATGTGTCGCAGTTGGATTGTTTAACGGTTTCGTCAAACAGCGGATTACTCTTCTACTTCTTCTACTTACCGCTACTGTTTCACAAAACCACTAGCCTTTTGGAAACGTGATTAGCGGTTTAAGCTGAACGATATTCGGATGTTTAACAAAACCGAGCTGTAATGCCAAACAACTAGAGGTTTCGTGAATTAGCGGTTTATACCATCCAACTGCGACATATACATAGATATTATATCATTCAATTTTCTCTGTGAAGCACATTGTATATTTTACCGCTTTATACTAATGTTACATGGTGGATATAGATGTAAATCGTTTGTTGACAACAAACTCACTTTATAGCTTTGACCATCGACAAGCCCATGTGTACACAAAGGACGGCGTGGTCGGGTCGTTCCACCGGAGCCCCGCTGATACAATAGTAGCAGTCACCCAAAATTTTTATCCGCAGTTGTTGATATTTCTAGAACAAATAAAAACCGGTAGGTAAAAGGCATATTGGGAATTGGGGAACAATATAAAATGGTTGGTTTGTTCGCATTTACCTCGGCTAATCGATCGAACCGTGCAAACAACTCGTTAAGAATTGCTACAAGATCTTGTGCGGAGTAAGTGGAAGAAATAGCCGTGAAGCCCACGATGTCCGCATACAGGATGCTGGTAAAGCATGCAACAAGTGATGTTTAATAAGTAAAAATAAGTACGTAGATATAAAGTATACAAAACATAACTTACATATAAGCTTATCTTGCATTGCCAAACTTACCTAACGTTCTCATGCCTTGACATATAAATTTTTTTGAACTGTGTGTCAATGAGGCCCAGGTCTTGCCGCATTTGAACTGCCACGTGCTCGGGAAGTACGGATAACAGAAGACGTTCCTAAAATCATTTCCAATGTTATGGTACTAACTTTCTAAACAATTAACCGTCAACTACATGTTTTTTTTAAATTAAAATCGTAAAATTTTGTAGTTGTAGAAAAAGTAAGACATCTAGTCCCTCCCGATATAAATGAAATACATAATCATTGTAATCTAAACTTGTCTTAAAAAATACATTTTTATTGCAAAGAATTTCCTTCCCTTTCTTTTTTAAGTCGGTTAATTTTAATAAATATGTACCTTTAGCAATGACCTTTGACCTTTAGATTTGTTAACACACCTGTTCTTTACTTTGTTGCTCAATTGTGAGTTTATCTCCTAAACTTCGCTTTGTTTCCTGAAAGGAGCTGCGCTGTTGTCGCTCGCTTATTGCGTACGCTGTTCCTCCTAGCAACGTAGCTCCAAGCAAGAGAGATCCATTTGCTATTTGCTGTAGAAACAAACATAAACTTCATATTGTGACAGTACAAATAAAAAATCTACTCTGTAAGTATACATCTAAAAAGTCTTACCTGGTAAGTAAAGTCCGCGGCTATTCTGCTTTCTGATGTAGAGGCATTGTAGTACTGGACTAGGAGGTAAGCAGAGAATGATAATGTACTATAGAGGATTAAAAGCAAATAGTGGAATGGGAGAGTTGCCAGCGTGAAGTACTGCAGGACAACCGCCCAGCCCAGCAGTTCGTTATAGGAGTCACCGAGCCGTCGGGATACACTGACTAGGAGTTGTGACCACAGGACGAGCCATGCGATATGAATGAGAGTAGGACGTGCAGTCCGGAAGCAGATGTACACTGAAGCCAGGGTCACGTTGAGGAACAGCGCTATCGTAACTGAGGTGTACGCGAAGGATAGGTCTCGCTCTCCCGGCACCACGATCGCAAACAGCTGCAGCAACACGCCGGTGACGAGCAACCGAGGTATGGCGCGCTGTCGTTGACGTTGGGTATACGCCGAGTACAGCTGTTCTTCTTCCCGGTCCTTGAATCCCCATGGTGGCATCAGACATGACCAACCGGAAATATTTTTTAGAGCTCGAGGCTCCGTCGACTTCTCCATTGTATTTTACACTGCAGCCATTTTGTATAATTCTATCGGCTTTTCCTCGCCATCGTTTTTATTATTGACAGTATGTTATCTTATTACAGTATTTTTTAAAAGTGTTTCACTAATATCGATGCATGTTAAAAGAGCTTAGTGTTGGTATCTAATTATTGAAAAATCACAGCACATGGAATGTAAAAGGAAGTTTTTGCCGCAATGCAATCGTTGTCCCCATTAAAACTTGCGCCCTTTTATACCAATATCGATTGACCTTTTCCTTGGACATGTATTATTAGATCTGAATTTACTTAGGTATACGAGTACTACTACTTATTACGGTACTGGGACTCACTGCGGCAATTGTTTAGTCTACAGAGATCTTAGCGTTCCTATTACCTATGCCTCGATACGTAGATATAACAAACCTAGAAGAAATAATAGTCACGATCCTGTTGAATAATAAATTAGTTGCCTGTTAGAAGTTTTGACCGCAAAGGTACCTTTTCAGATTTTTTATATAGTGCTTCTTCTTCCTGCCCTTATCCTTTTCCACTCACCTACATTAATACATATTTTACAAGTAATTTATAGGCACCTACACTAAGTATAGATTTTAGGACATATGTGCAAGCGAATAAATAAACTGTGCAGCGGAATGTCCCTACGAGTAAACTGAGCTGAGTACTGACATGCAGAGCATTTGGCGTCAGAGTTCATCAAGCGGAGACTTTCCGTTACCGGCCTGATCGAGGACGCCTGTGTAATGAATAAATTACACGCTGAAACATTGTTCCGATACTCATTCATTAACTGGGCCGTCTACAGTCATTGCCGGCTCGTTTGTCCATAGATACATACATACTAATTTCAATATTGACAATGTTACGACGCACATAATAGCGCGACCGTGAAACTTAACTCACATTAACGACAAGTTATTTGTTTCACTTATTTTTACTCATTGCCGCTTGGCCCTAGGAAAATGAGTTGAAGTAAAAAAGGAAGTACCTACTTTCAACTCATACTATTGTCTAACCATCTTAATTGAAGTTCTATAAGGTAGGTAGATCCATGCCGTCCATGTTAAAATAATAGAAAATAAAATTATTACACTGATGGTTATACATCCATCCACCACTTTTCATGCTTTACATGGTATGGTAACCATGATAACAGCTCATTCAAGCCTTTTATATAATTCAACTGGAGCATATCATATGATATGAATATCGTAGAAGATATAAGTTGAAATGCATCGCATATCTCTCTATGATGAGCGTGTGGCCGCCATATACAAAGTCGTCATTCGGCGTTCCTATGAAAATGGAAGAACTACTTATATGCTATATAGAAAGCAGCCTAACAAAGTATAGTCGTTTAGGAAAATGAGGTAAAAATTTAATTTTACCTTTCTTGAATTATTACGCTACAATATGAGCTCTATCATGTTTTTGTTTTGAAAGCAAATAGTAGGTACTGTTATTGATATTCATAATCTGTAACTGTATGCTTTGATTCGTTCTGCTTGATATTTTAACTAATATTTTGGATAAGCAGATGTTTACAGTACACATATGCCTTGGGACAGAATAACCCTACATTTATACTTGGGTATGCTCTACAAATTGCAAATTCATTGCATATCTGGTATCTCTTTCCGAAAACTTCCTTCAAGAAAGTTTTTTTAACAGCAAATTAAGTCCATGATACTAACGATATTTATGTATGATCATTTAAAAGTACTTATTATTTCTGGATTGTTTCTATCTATTTTAGACGCCAACTTTTCTGTTTCTCTTCTCCTAAAGGTTGACAGGGAGAGAATGCTTTAGCATTAAGTCTACCTATTGTAGCTTTTGGCTCAATAAAGTATAAATAAATAAATAATTCCCCAAGAAATATACTTTTGTGCACAAAAATAACCTGTTTGTAATTTACCTACATTACTACATTTTATCTACAAGACCCTAGACAATTTGAAAAAGGCCATTTTATAACTTGCCCTAGCTGGGGTTCGAACCCAGAACCTCCAGAGTGGCGGACTGGCGTGTTAACCACTACGCCACGGAGGTCGTCAATTGATGGGGAATCGAAGTACTCGTCAAAATAAATAACTTTTGTTTTGGGAAACCATTACCCAACGCAGGCCATCATATGAACAGAATATTTTCTATTTTACAGATAAATAATTCACTTCATGATGACACGTAATTAATTATGAAAAAATACAAACGAATATTACTCCCTCCATTAGCAAAAATCAGTCGATCACATGAAATGTGAGTGACATTCCAATGTTCCTGCATTATTTCATTTCGTTAGGTACAATTACGACTAGATTAACGACTACACGCTATTTAGACTGATATTTTTTCGGAAAGTGGTATTTTTTGTTTTGCGGTCCTGATCTCTGTCTGCTTAGAGCCGTAAGACCCAAAAAGCTCTGTCTGCCCCATTAGGGATAAAGACGTGATAGTGTATCAGTATCACTCTTTCCTCATAATAAAAAATACTGCTCAATAACATTAACAACCCTAGAAGAAAGCACGGCAATAGTGTGGTAATAGCATTAACTAGATCACTGGACCAAGCTGCTCAAACTTGTTACCATCGTTATGCCTACTTGTTGAAATAGTTGTTTGTACGCTTCCCTCAGACGATATAAAGGAGGTATACGCAATAGAAGGGACGAGACAAATGAAGTAAAACATGAAATCCAGTTCTTTTATCTTATAATGTTTGTTTTTCTCTGTCACAGAATATTAAGGATTTACTACGACACAAGGGGCTTAAAGTTTAGCTCGTATTTATTTAGTGACGATTTACAAAGGCTCAATTATATATATATATTTATGTAACTATAACCGATTAAATATTATTTATTGTATTATGTAGTGTAAACTTGCGAGTCGTCTTTTTTTCGAATAATAATACTAATAATACATTTCTTTCTTTAAGTAGTTTCTCTGTAGATATGGGTTAATTGTTGAAAAGGTTATTTTGTACGAAGCTGCCACATAACTAGTAGTTCGCCCCAAGCTTGCGCACCCCGTAACTCGGCAACCCTTTGACTGATATGGCTCATGTTCAAACTTAAAAATCTATTAGCTACATCTACACACATAACAAATTTCATGAAGCCCAGATCAAAACTACTCGATTTATCATCGAACAAACATACATGCAAACGCCGGATTGTTCAAGTAGACTCGGAGAACTCGCTCGTTTCACTCGTTCGTTCAATAATAGCTCTTTGTTTTAAAATAGGTAAGAGTATATGTTTAAAATATCACAAGAGTATTTTAATAACCATTTAAGTCCGTGCAGTTTCCTATACTACTTTATATAATTTCATAAATTTGGATAGAAACTACTTAAGAGGGCGCCTGAGGCTGATAATCTAAAGCTCCCGCTTACTGCACACTAATTTACTGTAGCTGAAGCAAGAAAGCGAGCTATACGGGGGCAACGCGGCGGGTCTATGCGGCTGGTTTACGCGTTTCTGGTTTTTAGGGTTCCGTACCCGATGGGTGCAAACGGGACCCTATGACTGAAACTCCGCTGTCTGTCCGTCTGTCTGTCTGTCTGTCCGTCTGTCACAGGGCTCTGTCTCTTGAACTGTAATAGCTAGACACTTGAAAATTTCACAGATTATGTTTACTGTAGCCACTATAACAACAAATACTAAAAAGTAAAAAATTTAAGGGGGTCGTCATACAAAAAACGTGTTTTTTCAGCGTTTTTAACTAGATCTTTATAATGGTATTAACTAGATACTTGAAATTTTTCGGATTGAAAACTTGAAAATTCACGGATTATGTATAACTATGGTCACTATAACAACAAATACTAAAAATAAGATAAAGTTAAAAATTTAAGGGGGGTCGTCATACAAGAAACGTGTTTCTTCAACGTTTCAAAACATTGTACGGAGGTACGGAACCCTTCGTGTACGAGTCCGACTCGCACTTGCCCGTTTATTTAGGTTTTTTTCATTTTACAAAGAATATTTAAATATAAGACATTATATTTAAAAAAAAAATATTAAAAAATTAAGACATATGATGACTGCCTTTTATTTAATACAATTATAATCCAAAGTTACAAGGGCTAATTTATTGTATTTCTTGCATACTTACTAGCCGTTTTAGTATAATTTGGAGGTGATTTGGAGGCAACTTCGCAATTTTTTTTCTATAGAGAAAATTTTAAGCAATCGTGTTTGTGAAATAGAGATAGTCCTGAACTTTGCTGTTTTTATTTCAAAGTATTTCGTTAATATTGAATATACTGAAGACAGCTTTAAGAACTTTAGGGTAGTATGCCCTCTTAATTAAACTTGTTTATTTATAAGTTTTTACTATTATGTATAAATGAAACCAAAACCAAGCATTCACCACGTGTTATTTTCAAAAAAATCCAAATAGTTGATGTCATTATGGAGATTTTATTAGAGATTCCATCATAAATTATGATGAAATCCATAGTGAAATTAACATCTTAGATTTTTCCGGTATGTGACTCAAAAAAACTTGTAACCAGCCCGTAACAATATTTGCCCTGTATCGTAATACTTTATATGTACTTCAAATTAATTATTTGCAGGTAAGTACTATCTCACTTGCGCGCGAGAGCTATGATTTTAAAGAGCTTCTCCATGATTTGGTTGCAAATTTATAAAATTGATACGTCAGTTCAGGAGCGGCCAGTAGTTTCAAATTCAAATTACATAGTCCGCAATTTTAAATAAAACAAAAATACTATACAGTCAGCATGGCAAGTACGACCAAAAAGAGAAAAGTTATTCGCAGCGTAAGCCATGTTACTGTTTAGAACTAACTACTTTTTGCGACATAAAATTTATTAGGATAGATATCGCTAGGAGGTCCTAAAAGAGTAGCAAATAAGGTGCATTCTAAACATAATGAATATTATACGAGTAAGATGCCTTGATGAAGAGCCTTAAGTCTGATACGACGCGATGATTTCATAAAGACCATCATTGAAGGAAAGATAGAAAGGAAAAGAGGACCAGAAAGACCAAGGCATACATAGGCTACATGAAACAAATATAGGAGAAAGTGAACGTCGTGTTGTACAACGAAGGAAAACAAATGGCGGACGATAGAGTAAAATGGAGGAGAATTCATACTCCACCGAAAAGAGCACTTCTACTCTTAAATATAGATAAATCATGAACAATATCTAATAATATTGGTTTACTATCTGTACGTAAGCGTACTGTACGCTGTACTATCGCGCTTTGAACACATGATTTATATACAACGGGACTTAGCACGAACCTTTTTTCTTTCTTGAGTCTGCGACCACGAAAGATGTAACTCTTTTTCGAAACGTTAGACAAAACAATAAAAAAGGTTCGTGCTAAGTCCCGTTATATATATATAAATCATGTGTAATATCTAATAAGTTGTTAAAAAAAAAAAAGTTCTTCAAAAGCTTATTGTGTGTGTTGTAATGAGATTACATTTTAGCCTAATCATTTTGTAATCTGTCTGACACAGAGTCGTAATATCGTGACGGGGCCCTTCTGGCTAGTAAGCAATCGATACTATCTCTACCATGGTATAATAAGATATGGTACTCTCTTCCCAAGACAGCTAGAACAAGAATACGTCATCAGTTGTGAGTGTTGCCATGATATATGATTGAATTACCCGAGCAAATGCATTAACAAACCAATGAAGAACTAATAATGTTATAAATTTTAAACAGATAAATCACATTTTTTTTTTCTTAGATATTTGACTATATACAAATTAGTTAAGTTAGTAAGTATATTATTTTATATGTATTTACTAATTAAAATTTTTCAAATGGTAACAATTTTCGTGACATTCGTGACGTCTTGGCCAATCGCGGGAAGAGAGTACCATATCTATAATACCATGGTCTCGAACTCTCGAGTTTCTATCGGCTGTGCTATCGGCATGTCTTCTCAGCAGAAATATTCATTCATAATATATAATGTATACTGACGTGAAAAAGTACCTGCGATGACCATTTAGTGTTTTATTTTAATATTACCTATGTCAATATCGTCGAAATACTCGATGTAAGGCATTGAAATTATTGAATATTTTTCTTATTATCGATGACCTTGCTAACGCCACCCTTAGTCACGTACACAAAAGCGCATGTGCATACACGTTACTACTACTATCCATGGTTTTGCGCACTCGTGAGGTACCAGAACTATTACATTATTTTTCGTCTCATCTACTCGAAAAACGATAATTTTGTGCCAAAATAGTTTGGACTTTAAGTCATTTTTAGGGTTCCGTAGCCAAATGGCAAAAAACGGAACCCTTATGGATTCGTCATGTCTGTCTGTCTGTCCGTCCATATGTCACAGCCACTTTTTTCCGTGCAAACTTCCACCGAATATTGGTTTGAACGAGATCTAGTAAGTAGTTTTTTTTAATACGTCATAAATCGTAAACCGCAATTTACCTTTCATTCAATCAACAACGAACTAAGTACAAGAACTTTTATATTATGTTACTTGCTGCCACGGAACCCCTTAATGGGCGAGTCCGACTCTCACTTGGCTGCTTTTTAACTCTCGCGGTACTGAAAAGTGAAAGATTAAAGCTCATGGGATGAAAAAAAAAGAGAAGCAAGGGACGCGTCTGTTTCGAGATTGGCCAAATATGCTTTTGTCCGTCAGTTTGTCAGTTTGTTTGTCCGTTGGTTTGCTCTCGCCTCCAGGTCGCATTTCTCAACCGATTCTCGTGAAATTTTATAAGCAGGTTTGATAATTATATATAATTTTTTTGACGATTAGTTCAGCCAGTGCCACTATTTTATATCAGTGGGTTTTTAGTCTACAATTTTATACATATTATCTTTGTCAATATAGATAGAATCCAAAATAATGTTGGCAGTCCAAAAAAGAATTTAGTTTTAAAACAATATCATTGGGTCAGGCGGGGTAATTATAAGACAAAAACAACAACGTTACCGTTTTTACGTAAGAAAATTTTTCGTTAAATATTTTAGAACCCGTAGCATTGTTCGCTACTAATTTATCTATCTTGCATCACTATCAGTTTCGATAAAAGCTTAATGATATATTTGAAAATTTTTCGAAATGGCTGAAATATGATTATTTTAAAGTTTTAAACCCCCATTTGGAAAAAATCCTAAAACTTAATCGACAAAGAAAATTCTATATAATTATCGAACCTGCATATAAAATTTTACGAGAATCGGTTGAGAAATGCGACCTAATACAGGCGAGAACAAACCGACAGACAAACTGACAACCGGACAAACAGACGGACCAAATCATTTTTGTCTCGAAACTGAGACGCTTCGCTCGCTTGGCCAAATATGCAAAACGCCATGAAAAACTACGAACAATAAGATTCTAATGACTGGAAAATGTATAAGAAGTGGTGGTCCCCAATTTGTAATAGATATACTAATAGTATTCCTTTATTGAAAACGTCATCAAATAGGTTAGGATCTAACTGTCTGTTAAGACGATACACGGAGTCCAGTGCTGCCCCCATTTAAATAAATTATATGTAAGGAAACGGAGATATCATTTAAAATTTTAAGCTACTAAAATCTAGATAACCCTTCAAACTATTTTATGAACCACTGTTTACAGTTTAAAGTGAGAACGTTAAGCTTTAGTTTGCGCTTTTGCCAAAAGTGGCCGTTTTTCGCAAAAATGCAAACTAAAGCTTAACGTTCTCACTTTAAACTGTAAACAGTGGTTCATAAAATAGTTTGAAGGCTTATCTAGGTTTTAGTAGCTTAAAATTTTAAATGATATCTCCGTTTCCTTACAAATAATTTATTTAAAATGGGGGCAGCATTGGACTCCGTGTATCGTCTTAAACTCTGATTAGGTATAATATGTACGTGATCCTTTTTTTTATTTATTTCCAAGAATGGACTGTTGTAACTTTTGTAAAGTAATTCTATTTTTAACCGACTTCAAAAAAGGAGGAGGTTATCAATTCAACTGTATGTTTTTTTTTTATGTATGTGTGTTACGCGATATCTTCGCCAATTGTGAACCAATTTTGATGATTCTTTTTTTATTTGAAAGCCTTTACTACCAAGTTGGTCCCATTTTAATTTGGTGAAGCTATGATGAACGACTTTGGAGATATGGAAGAAAGTCCTAAAAAAAATTGAAGTCGATTGTTTTTTTTGTTAAAAATTTAATTATTGAATTTCGGTTTGTATTGTGTTTAAAGTCTGCCAATATAAAACCGTTTGAAGTTTATACTTAGTTTGAATTTTACAATATGAGATTAGATAAATGGTCTTTAACCGCGTGCAGGTATCTCTCGTGGCATAGTCCACCTTTGTTTAAAGTTAGTTCCTAATCAGTTAGCGGATTTTGCAATATTGATAATTAAAACTTTTGCATTTGCAGTAACTAGTAAGATTTATAGAAGCTATTACTCTTGATTACTACTCGCATCCATGGCGGGTCATATGACGTACATATTATTATACCGATCCAATATGCCGATGATCAGTCAGAGGTTCATAAGTACACTTGATACAATAACGATTAAGATACTTGTACCAAACCAATTACATTTCATTATTTGTTGAATATTCATTGAACGACTATTGAATAAAAGATATACTTACCTAATTGTTTCAGAAAAAAATCGAAAGGACTTTTAGCTACTTATACGAGCGGCAAATCTTATTTGTTCACAAATCTCGTCATTACCAGTATAATAAGTAAAGTACTTATGTATTAAGTTCTTTGGTGCAAGTTTCAAGCTATGCAGTCAAAGTAGAAATCTAAATAAATATTTGTTGACCTACTCTACGCGAGCATTAAATGTTTAAATTATTAGATAGGTAGGTACTTATTTTATTAAATAGGTGTCTGCTTACGAATTTTTTCGACTCTGTTATACTTAATTAAGTAACTCTTACTTACTTTTAATAAGAAGTCTAGTTTTCCATTATATATCATTTTCTTAGAAAGCAATAAGGTTAACCGATATCAGTATATATTATATTATGACTAAATATCCATACTTAATCCAATTTTCATTGAGAAGGGCGAGATGTAAGCCGCCACTTGTCTGTGAGTGAAATCTCATATAAGTAATATAGATATATTTGATGTTGCAGAACTAAGCTCTGTAAAGCAAAACCTATCTAAACCTATAAATTTCATCAACATATGAAGGGAAAGTTATATTACGCATGATATTTTTCACAGATTTTTTTTCAGATAACCTGTAGAAAAAACCTTTGGAAGTTCAAATGACAAGGAATACCTATTGAAATGTAATTAAATTCAGTGTTACTTCAATAGGTCATTCAGGTTTTATTTCATCACTCGTTACCCGATTTATTAATGTGATAATGTTTCCCGCCGAAATTATTGTCTGGATGATGTAAGCAATCTCCTTAAAAGACTTACGATTGACCCATAAACTGTGGGACCACTATGAAGATTAAATAAGTCACGAGCCAGGGAAGGAAAGATATGATAATGAGGTTAATAAAGGAATATCTGTCGTAGAATATTGCACTATAACGTCCCCGAAATATTGAGCGAGTCGGGTGGTGAGGGCGCGCGCGGGTGGTGTATCGGCGGTGGCGCGGAGGCGGTACGCGCACGTGGCGGCGTGCGACTGCCGCGCGGCGCGCTGTTAGCCCGTCGGCCGCCGGCCGCCGCCCGAGCCGCCCCAGATGAACGACCCGCGGCCCGCGGCCCGCGCCCGCCCGACCCACATTGATTCTAGTCTTGTTCGTTAACATGTAGCGCCTCTGCCTCACATCTACAAACAATCGCATTACTAAAACTGCTTGTGATCACACGCGAATACCACCCTTCACATACAACAATTCCCTGTTATTTGACATTGTTAGTTAAGGCATTAAGTAGGTAACAATGTTATGAATCTAATACTATAATATTTTTTAATTTCCATTAATTGATTAGTATTTATAGACATCTTTTATTTATAGTATTTGTTTGCTTTTAGGTAGCTTGAAAACATATATGCCAATTTATGTATACGTGCTATTAAAAAATAATCAAAATAAAACAAGAACTAAATCATTTTCTTCCTTTTTAGTGTTCATAGAATTTGTTAAGAACTTATTAGGGTATCGATACCTCTTAATGTATTCTGTGTCGATACCGCAAAGTCGCGGCTTTGAACGTCGGCCAGGATGCACGGTCCTTTTCAAATTATCCTAGGAAAATAATTAGACCAAGTGGAGAACTACTGGTACTGCAAACTCCTTCAAATATTATGAACTGATTACCACAAATGCTTAGTACAAGCCGCCTACAAACTGGCTATAAAAAAACGCTAAGTACAACCCGCTACGAGGTGCTACGAAATATGCTTCTATAAATGCCAGAAGCAATATGGAGTATTTTCGAAATGCTTTGAACTGACTACTACAATGACTAGTTACTAGCAAGTGTCTACAATTGCTACTACAAATACTACAGGCAAGACGCTAGAATGCTACAAGTTGACTACAACAAGTGCTACGAGCTAGTGTCTACGGGATGCTACGAACTGTCTACAAATTCTACTAGCGTGCATTAGGCGGTAATCCCACTGCACCGCGCACCGTCGCGGAGCGCAGAACGGCGGATTGTAACATTGTATGCAAGTATCTCAGTTTGTATAGAAAACACGCCTAGTCCAACCCACTGAAAACGCGCCAACGCGCGGGAGCGCGTCCCGCGCGCTGATTCTGCCAGTCTGCGAGTTACGACCGTCGAAGTATTACCGTGCGGCTAGCCGCACGGTAACACTTTGTTCCGCAGTACCATCCGTGTTTTTATGTATAAAGGACAAAGAAAAAAGAACTCTACGGCACTCATTTAAGATGTATTCTTGAATAAGTTCGGTATGTATGTAATGAAGGCTGATTTTACAGTCACGCTTAACGTCCGGGTCCGCGCGGCCTGAAAGCCATACAAAAAAATCTGCGATTTACTATGTAACGATCCAAGACTCTCTAAGCCCGTGGCCCGCTGCTCTGACTAACCACGCGTGTGAAAGCGGCACTGTAAAACTACACTTACTATAAGAATTTCAGGACAGATGTCGAGCGACTAAGGCCGCGTCCAAACTGCGCAAAAAAAAACAATGGATATTTTGCGGCGGCCCGCGTCGCACGACACGCCACGTGTCCGTGGACGCGGCCTAAGGGTCAGGTCAGACAGAGAGGAAAAATGCTCGCGTGGGCTCGAGCTTCATCGAGCCGCAATTCACACCGAGAGCAAAAATGCGCCGGTCATCGAAAGAATGCTCGAGACCGAGCGAGGACGCGTGCGCCAACGCGAGCCAATGCGCGGAAACTCACCGGGGTTGCGAATACATACGAATATCCCCGTTAATACACGGCGGCGATCCGCGAGCACGTCAGAACTTGCTTGAGCGGTTTCAAGCGTGCTCGAGACCTCCCGGGCGGGCGCGAGGACGCGCGCGACCGAGTCACGAGCATGCGCCAGACGACGCTTGAAGTCTCCGCCGATATTTATACAATTTTATACTTTAAGCAATGGTAATACGGTTGTAATTTTAATGGAATTAGTAAATTCCGCGAGCATTTTTCCTCTCCGTCTGAACTGACCCTAAGAATCACTACGAACTGACTACTACAACTACATATTATTATGCAGGTTGAAAGCGTCTGCAACTTGCTTCTACAAATGCTACGAGTAAACTACAACAAATGCTACGAGCAAGCCGCTACGAAGTGCTACGAGGTGCTACGAAATAACTTATACCACGCCTATGTCACTCCCCGTTTAAGTATCGAAAATATACCTACATTATAACTACGTGCGCGCCCGGCCCCTCAGAGTGGTAAATTCAGTTATACGAATCGTTTGTAATAAGAATTACATTGGCCTGCAATGGATGTCTAGGTATCTAAACGAAAAGGTGCTGAGTTCTGACGTGAGCTAAATTAAAACATATCGCTAACCACATTGAGTAGATATTTCTTTGAATTTCTCGGCTGAGTGAGACTTCTGTACGCGAGTATTAGTTAATATTCTGTTCTTGCAACACGCAAGAGGAAAGAAATGCTACGAATTGACCGACTACTTAATAAAATGATAAAAGCTACCCACTACTACTAAATACAACAACAACAAATGCTGCGAAGTATCTACTTCAACTACTACGATTGCTATAGACCAGAGTTGACCAGACAGATATGTTTCAAGCTCGTTCTACGAACGAGCCGCTTTAAAACGCTACGAGCTGCATTGAGTAGTGGCTCGTTCGTCGTAGCAATTAATTTACTACGCATGCAATTAGTTACAGATACTCTTCGGATTTTGTGATTTTGTAATTCATTGTGTCTTATATATTAAAAATTGAGAAAAAAGAAATTAGATTTAATATACTCTATATAATCTTTGATAAACTGTAATATAAAACTAGGTTATAAGATGTCATGAGATGATATAAGTATTCTTTTAAAAACTTTTTAGTTACTGATGCTCTTGGGGTATTATAATATTAATTTGTAAAAGTTAAAGCAAACTTTATAAATTGGACTTCTGTTTGGCCTTTGCGGGCCTGGTGATCTGTCGTACAGGCTCACGCCTAGTACAGACACCAGACTCCTCACAAGGATCACTCTTGTGTATGTACTTCAAGTTCTCTGTACCTCTATATGTCACCTTGTGAAGAGTAAATAAACTTAATTATTATTATGCTACGAGAATCGCTAGGTACCTACCAAATTTTAAATAAAAATGCAAAGATGATTATGATTAGGTACAAAATATGAAAATAGATTGTAGTGGGTGAAACATGTTTATATATTGATGATTTTTATAGGCCATTTGTAGTCCACATTCCTTGTCGTAGAGTAGATAGTAGGCACTCGAAGCCAAATCATTTTACATAGGTCGATATCAAAGAAATTAAAAACAATCTAGAATACCTACGAAGTGGCAAAGCCGTTCCCAAAATAGATGCCTAAAATTGTAGGTGTCCCTTTCTATTTTATTGCACTGTCAGTTTGCAAGAAAGGGACCGCTACAAAAAACATAAGCATTATGGAAATATAAACTTGGCATTAAAAATTTTTAATGTACATAATTTTTTTTTGAGATTATTACCTATAGTCATTATATACGTTAGACAAAACAACAATAAGAAACAACAATAAGCGAAATAATACCTAGGTAGGCCACAACGAGTTGTGTGTAGCTAGGGTTGCCAAGTCACCAAACCTAATAGCCGGACAGACCAGACAGGCCAGACAGGTTTGGCCAGACATTTGGGTAAAAAGGCCGGACACCCTACATCAATGAGGATTTTGTGTCTCAGCTCAGTATTAATAGGTACGACAAAAAAATTGTATGTAAAATCAACCTTTTTTAATTATTGCCATAAATCTTCTCATATTCTAACGAAATACGAAATGCCAAAGCGAATGCCAAATCAGTCTAAGTACTTTATAATTAATCAGTCAAAGTCATCAGTCAAACAAAATTAAATTTACTGCGGTCTGCGGGAGCGACCAACAGGCGACTCGCCTGCGCTCGGCCACGCTCGGCGCTCTCTTGTTTGCGAAATGTGTAAAGCCTAACAAAAGCCTGACAAGCCGGACACCGTTTATTTTAGCCGGACACGCTATAAAAAAGCCTAACTATGTCCGGCTTTATCCGGACGCCTGGCAACGCTATGTGTAGCTATTGTAAAACAGCTACGACGCTCACGCACGACACGACGCAAAATTCGTGTCAGTCATGGCACTGTATGCATGGCGTGTCAGTCGTGCATTGTAATGCTATTTTGATTAATATAGCATTACAATGCTCGGACTAAGGTACATGAGGTACATTATAACTCTTTGACTCGGACGGAAGTGACGGAACAATACATTATTCTTTTTATTTAGTTATAATGGTCGATCTACACTACATAACAATATTATTAGAATACTCGGTCGACCTGTAAACACTGACCGTCTTATTATAAAAACAGGACTAACTTTGTTACTAGGTTTAAACCATTACCCGCCCAAATCAAGTTGGCATCTAGTAATATCACACTATTTCAGCTGTCAATGTCAACTTGATTTGAGCGGATAATAGTTTAAATCTAGTAACAAAGTTAGTCTGTTTTTATATTATGACGGTGAATGTTTTATTTTAAAAACAAACTTATTGACAATGACAGTTGCCAACCAGGGCATTAAATTAAAATGACGGCATGACAGCTGACGCTGACAGCCTCAGTTGTTTTTGTGCTTGTGATGTTTGTTCTATAACTATAAATAATAATATTAAATATGTAGATAACTTCTATTTATTATACCTATTTTGTTCTATTAACGCTAAAATAGGAGAAACTTAATATTTAATAAAGTACTTTGAGTCACATAACCTCTAAAACATGGACGACATAATATTTATGAAGCCTGTCCTGCCCCAGGTATTCCAAGCTATTCAACATGTGGACATTGAAGCCCTAATGAAATTTACTCAAGAGGAGATCAGGCCAATAATACCATGCTTGGTACGCATGGCTCTTATATCTCCATTGGATATCACCAGATACTGTGCTGAAGCCAAGAAAGACATACTAACTCTACTCTCTGGAATAGATTTAGTGAACTTTATTGTTTCGCTGTTATCAATAGAATTTCATACTTTAGAAGTTGACTTGAAGAAGGAACAGCAAATGAGGTTTGTACAAGTTTGTTTAAATATTCAGGTACCTAATTTATATAGTATTTTTCGCAGATCCAAGAAAAAAATATAAGGATGGATAATAATTGATACAGTAAAATGGTAACTCACACTGACTGACATAAGAGATTTTTCTATAAATATCACAGAAACTACAAGAAATCAAAAAGTCCTGTTTGTTTACAGCCATAGCATGTAATGCTGAGTTGTATGAGAACTACCTATCCTCTTTTTTATGCTGAAAACAACCAAATTGTCTAATCTTCTGGCACAAATTTTATTTATTGTATTTTACAGTTGACTTATCTTATTTCCAGACAAAAGAATGGATCTCAATGTGCAGAATCATTTCTAATACAAAAGGTGGTTAATGGAATTGCAAATGACTTTGAGCATTCTGACTCAGCCCGTCGTGTGCGGCTTGTGCTTTCAGAACTATTGCAGATGCAAGCCCAGATATCCGAATACAATCAAAATAAAAACAGCAATGTGGAATGTATCATCAAGCCTTCAGAGCTGTTTGACAATGAGGTTTACTTGGAGGAGATCACTGATGTAATATGCATAAGCTTGGCAGAATTACCTAATTTGCTTAACATATGTGATGTGGTTGAAGTTCTTCTGCATGTAAACAAAGGACCTATCATAATATCATGGGTTGTTTCAAATATGCCAGATACACTTCAAGAAGGTAGTCAATATTTCAGTAGTTTCATAGCTTATTGACATATAGATTACTTTTTTAAAGTAAATATATGTATTTTATTTGCAGTTGCAGAGTCATTGGTTTTAAATGCCGAGAGAGGTGAAGAAGGCGGAATCAGAGCAAAAACTCTCTCTGCTTTATGCAATGCTTGTCCTTACATAGCTGCTGCTGTAAGATCTAAAGCAGCATCAGCTGCCCGTCTGCCATCGCTGATTGTCAGTCTCACATTAACACACCATGAAGATGATTTGGTAATTTTAACATTTTTGCTTTCTTTAATTCAATTTATTGGGACCATAGACAATTTTAATAGACATTATCTCTTACTTGTACATAACATTTTATGTATTTTCATATATTTACAGGTATCTTTTATGTCCGGACTACTATTAGGTTCTGATCAAACCACTAGGGCATGGTTTGCGACATTTTTACGCAATTCACATAAGAGAGGCAAAGGTGATGGACATGCTGCATTAACAAAACTTCGCCAAGAGTTATTGAACAGGCTAAAGGATGCTACCGCTGGAGTCAATGCGTCCGCATTGTTAAGGTTGTACTGTGCTCTTCGAGGGATAGCCGGCATCAAGTTCCAGGATGATGAAGTAGCTGGACTGCTTCGACTGGTAACGCAAAAGCCTCCACCAACTCCAGCTGGAGTCAGATTCGTTTCATTAAGCCTGTGTATGATACTGGCATGTCCATCGTTAATGGGTTAGTATGATGTATTCATAACTAGATAACTTACTGTAGTAATATGTCTGTGCAATATTACTCTCCATAAATTACAATATTATTGACAAACCTTTAGTCATAATTGTTAAGTTTAATGTATTCAATCTTATGTTTTACAGCTGCTCCAGAACATGAAAAGAAAGCCATTGAATGGGTACAGTGGTTGGTAAAAGAAGAAGCATACTTTGAAAGGTACTTTAATATTTTTATAGACACTAATATATTTGATGCTGGAAAAATTTGTACAGAGGAGACAAATAACCGAAAAGGCCTGTGATTTTACATACTTTAGCGGAGCTTTGGCTCTTTATACAAAAACAATCTCGTAAAAGTTCAAAGATATCCAAACACATTTTTTGACAATGACAAAATGTGTTGTAGCTCAGGTCTGTTCATCTACTCTCAATCTTAATTATTTCAGCAATTCAGGTGTGACAGCATCTTTTGGCGAAATGTTGCTTTTAATAGCAATCCACTTTCATTCTGGACAACTGGCTGCCGTGGGCGAGCTGGTGTGCGCCACCTTGGGCATGCGGGTGCCGGTGCGGCCCAATGGCCTGGCGCGCATCAAACAAGCATTCACTCAAGAAATATTTACAGAACAAGTAAGGCTTTCAAGTTTTTTATGTTACTAAGGTAGGGGTTCTTATGTTACTAAGGTACATGCTAAAATATTAATGGAAAACTATATTTCAGGTGGTAACTGCACATGCAGTTAAGGTTCCCGTCACTGTAAATCTCAACAGCAATATACCAGGTTACTTGCCTGTCCATTGCATTCATCAACTCCTGAAGTCGAGGGCCTTTTCCAAACACAAAGTCCCTATCAAAAATTGGATATACAAACAAATCTGCAACTGTACCGCTCCATTACACTCAGTCATGCCAGCTCTTGTCGAAGTGTATGTGAATTCTATCCTGGTCATCAACAATAAGGGCACAAATGAATATATTAATAAACCAATAACTGAAGAGGAAATCAGAAAAGTTTTCAGAAATTCTATTTTTGGTGCAAACTTTGATGTACAAAAAAAAACATTTCCTCCCATGGAAATAGATAATGGAGATTCTCCAATTGAAATTAATTTAGAGAAACCAACATTGGCAGCTCAGTTATTGCTAATCTATTATCTTTTGCTGTATGAAGATGTAAGACTGTCTAATACGGCTACCTTGATTGCAAATGGGAGAAAAGTGAAGAGCTATTCTGCAGCCTTTTTGTCTGAACTTCCAATAAAATATTTGCTTCACGAAGCCCAAAAAGATCAGATGAGTTACGGAGGACTATTCAGTCCTCTTCTTCGTTTGTTAGCCACTCATTTCCCTCAACTGTCACTTGTTGATGATTGGATGGATGATCAAATCTTCGGGGATTCATGTCGCCACCAGAATGATATTAACTTATCAGAAGCAGCAATACACGAAGCATTTCAGAGCATTGAAGAAAATCCTTACAAAACAGGAAAAGTTCTTAAAGCCATGCTCAACAAGAACCCAACTGACATTTGGCCTTTTGCCGAAATTTTCGTTAAGTATTTCAAAAGTTTTCTCGCAGATCAAGTTCCCAGACATATTCAAGAGCTGTATCGTGAAGTGTGGTTGAGACTTAACACAGTACTCCCTCGTTGTCTGTGGATTATGTCCATCAATGCTTTATTGGATATTAATGGTAATGGAAAAAATTTAACTATTACACAAGAAAATGTCCTTGTTGATCCTTTACAAGTATTAAGATGCGATATTAGAGTATTTAGATGTGGCCCCATTTTGAAAATAATATTGAGGATTCTGGAAGCAAGCTTAGCTGCATCAAGAAGTCAACTGAGCAGGCATTTGCTAGACAAACCTCTTTTAGAGAAAAGTGGTCAGTTAACATCCGATTCAGAAAGAGAAGAACTGAAGAACGCATTAGTGGCTGCTCAAGAAAGTGCTGCTCTTCAAATTTTACTTGAGGCATGCCTAGAAACTTCAGAAGATGAATCCAAACCAGAATTAATGTGGTCTTTGAGAGAAGTCAGAAGTATAATTTGCTCGTTCTTACATCAGATATTTATATCTGAACCATCACTGGCGAAACTCGTTCATTTCCAGGGATATCCTCGTGAGCTTTTGCCAGTGACTGTTCAAGGTATTCCGTCAATGCATATTTGCTTGGACTTCATACCAGAACTGCTGAGCCAGGCGTCACTAGAAAAGCAAATATTCGCAGTCGATTTGGTTTCTCATTTATCAATACAGTATGCATTGCCGAAAGCTATGTCGATCGCAAGATTATGCGTCAATACTCTTTCCACGCTTTTATCTGTATTGCCAAGTGACTTACGCTTGGAACTATTTCAACCAGTTTTAAAATCTTTAGTAAGAATTTGTATAGCATTTCCATCTTTATTAGAAGATATAACTTCTTTACTTCTTCAGCTGGGAAGAATCTGTGAGTCTCAAGCTTCTCTCGGTCACTGTTGGAACGACTCGCATATCATGGGCGACGGCGCTTACGTCGCGTCAGAAGTACAGCCGGAGACAAAGGTCTTACTAGCGGAAGTTTTGTGTAGAGATATCAAAGTCACTATGTCGGAAATTGTGCAGAAAGCTCTTTTGAACGACAAGCTTTTCTAAATTATGTTTAAGTATATTTTATTTTGTATTAATATACGTACTCGTAATAAAGTAGGACTCCTAAATTACTATATTTTATTTCATCCAATCATTTCGAAAGACGATAAAACGTTATCAAAAAACTAAAAATTCTTGCTTTGTATATTTTATGAAAAACTTTGAAAACGGCTCAAACTAGATCTAGCTAGGTTCCATTCTAGAGAAACTATTTTTTCCGGTGTTTTTCACCGAGTCAGTCGCTACTAAATTAATTCTAAAGCTTGACACATGATATGAAAGACTAAAACGAAACGAGGAGACTTTAAGCTAGAGCGAGAGATGGCGACGGAACGCTGCAGCACAGCCGGTGCTGAAGCGTTCCGTCGCTCTCTCGCTCTAGCAAATGACGCTTCTGATCGACAGAAAAGGATAGCAGCATAGGAAAGTGCTGTTCCGTGCTGATAGATGAGATCTAACCCTAAAATAGAAAAAAATAGGCTACTTTGAAACGTTTATTACACCCTAAAATTAATTTCAATACATGACGAGAAGCATATTTGACGGCTCTACTGGATTTTGTGTTTCCAACTGTCGGTACATCCACGCACATTGGTTCCTGGCAGCGTGGTTCCCAATATCGTGATATAATTGAGCCTGGAATTAAAACAAGTATACTGATTTAATAATTTAATCACTATCTTATTACTACCGATCTTCTTCTTCTTCGTCGTGTCGATGACTGAATCTTATTGCCTATATAAGATTGTGACGTGTTAAATTAAATTGTTCCCGACCAGAAGGAGGCCACAGCAACAGCACTTTTCGATAAACTTACTGCCGATAAAGATATGACAGATTCTATCTTAGCTTTAGATAGCTAACCGTTGCACAGGTACATCTTTAAATTATTGTCCTGTACTGTATCATAAGATCCTGAACCTTATCAGTGTCCTCAATATACATTAACTGATAAATGGTTGGGATTGGGCCTTACCCTGCTATGCTACCACAGGTATGGCGCATCATACAAGCGGAGTAACATTTATGCCCTACTACAAACGAAACTATACAATCGTGCGCACGTCAATGAGTGAGTTTGTGTTCAAAGCCATGAACGCACCCGAGAACGGGAGCTTTGGGGATGGGGACGCTCCTAGTTTTCGTTTTTTATGTTAATACTTATATTAATTCTGTGACACTACCGAAATTGGAGCTCAACAATCATACCTATAGCTATAATAACGCTTTACCCTGTCTGAGGAAACGTTCTACCCATGTCACAAACCGCTCTCCCCGCATCCGCCAGGCAATGTGTAACTAAAGCAAAAAAAATTCTTAAAAATCCTAAATTACCTGTAAGTACCACGTCTGCAACAAGCGGGCATGGGCGCCAACTTTTGAGAAATTCTTTTTGACCGACTCTAAAGTATCGCAGCAGGACTGCAGGACTTGCACGCGGGGCTCGCCCGCCACCGGCGCCGACGCGATGCGGCATTTCGTGTACAGCAATAGCGCTGCAAACAATCGTATTACATATTTAAAATCGCCAGTGAAATAAATAAGATCCTAATGCTTACTAAGTACAGTCAGCAGCAAAAATATGTCACCTAATAAAAGCGTTTGGTCTCGTTTGCTAAATCATGGCTAACACTGCCAGAAGTAGTTAATTTCAAATGCCTTCAGGCAGATTTCAAAACCTGATAATAAAGTAAATAACAAAATTAGAAGAATAGATCAACTTACATCTCGCCATGTCGTAGGCACTCCCATGCGCCATTATTGTGGGCAAAACTTTCCTTACTAGAACCAGTGCATTCTTAGCACAACCAGAGTGTAACTGTACGTTCGCGATATGCATTTCCGCAGTCGCGGCTAAATAGTGCAAGTGATATTTCTTGGCCAAAGACAACGCTTCATTGAGAATCATGATATTCGTGGACTGTATACTGCTGAAAGTGTGTTGAACTTGTGACATCAGTATCATAGCTTGGAGTCTGAGCGATACGTGATGCAAACTGTCGTCTTCCGTTTTGCAGTAGTCGAGTACGTCGTGCAGGGACCGCAGCGACTCGGTGGCGTCTCCTTTCAAAAAGAACATCTCGGCTTTTAGAACTTGACTCTCCCATCTATCTAATGATGCCAGTCGTTTTATACTTTGATCCGCTTCCTCCCATTTACCTAGAAATTAAGAAAACAATAAACACTTTCACTGCTTGATACACGAAACGCACAAAATTGAAGTTTTTATTAGATGTAGATACCTATGGTTTAAATGTATACTTATTCATGGGTCTTTCAATTTAAATCATTAAAAAAAACTTTTCAAATCGGGTCATTATATACACACAAACCCGAAGTATGTATTAGGGGCACCGTCCTAATACATTTATACATTGATGGGGTCTTTCAATTTATATCATTAAAAAACATTTCAAATCGGTTAAAAAATATACGCACAAACCCGAAGTATGTATGTATTAGAATAGGTGTTTATTATGAAATTGTTTAAAAAAAATTAAAATTGCCTATTTAGAAATTTATAAAAAATAATCTAAAGAGCACATGCTAAGTGGCAGCGGCGGTGAGTGACGCGCGCCGATATAAAGTAAATGTACAATGTGCCAGGGTCGTCCTCGACGAACGTACTGCGATCAGATTGCAGGGTTTGCATGAAGAGATAGTATGGTATGTAAATATGTATGTCATAAGCGTACCGAGGGGGGATCTAGAGGTTTAACCCTGAAATGCGTCGTGTTGTAAAGCAACACTCAATTTTTTCATCGTATAACTCTTAGTAATTATTTTAAATGTTTTTGAGTGTCTTAGAATATTAGTAGAATCTACCCCGTCCCCTCATCCTCGAAATAAACACAATTTGCGCTACACAAGCTGTAAGCAGTGTTAAATATTTATATGTTAAATGTTTAATATTTACATAATGAAAATGTGGATTTCATTTATAATACGAGTAGTATTTACAGTTATTATCATTACTAAGTGGTCGTAATGTCTGCAAGTTCTTAAGTTCGAAAAAATATGAATTGAAAATTTTGCTAAGTAAATCCTAGTGTTTTTTGCAAGGACCGACCCTAACCTGGGGAGGTATGTATATGATGTATGTACGTAGTACTCACCAGCAACTAGCGCGTCGTGAGCGTGATACCGCATAAGCATGGCGGCGAGCGGCGGCTGGTCGGGCGCGCGGGCGCGCACGTGGTGCGCGACGGCGGCGGCGAGCGCGTGCTGCGCGCGCCACGCCGCCACGCACGCCGCGCCCGCGCCGCCCGTGCTCGCCGCCGCCGGCCACTGCCGCAGCGCGTCGCCGCTGCCCGCCTTGCTCTCTAAGTACGTACAATCATACAGTAGTAGTGACGTTCCGCTGGAAATATTCCAAATTTACGGGAATTTTCCCATTGTAAAAAGGGAATATTTGCATATTTCCGGCTCTCTATGTCAACTCCTCCACAATTTTCTGTCCTTAACCATCTCCGTACTAATCCCCCGTTACCCTTATTCGATCTCACGCATTCTTCCAAAGTCTTTCTCGGTCTTCCTTTTCCTCTATGCCTGTCTACTTTCACAACGAAAATCATCAGGTCGGAACGTGATCATAGAATGGCCTACTAGCCTATTATTACATACATTGTTCTTCCAAGCTGGTCTAGGAGAAAAGAAAAAACTTACAATATATCAGCTGTTTCTATTCCCGCGCAGATTGTAGAAACCGATCTAGGGAATGGGCGAAAATGTGAATCATGTTAATAGGCGATGCGGCTAGCAACCTATCACTATTTTGATTCCTTTTTCCACCTTCTCGCCCATCATCATGCTAAAAGTGGCCTATGAGTCTTGCAGCCCTGAGCTCTTTCTGGTTAGATTCGCAAAACCCAAAATGCTCTGCCTGCCCCATTAGGGACAAAGACGTGATAGTGTATGTGTACATATTCGTGGTTTATACTTACTAGTGTTGAGGTTGAGCAAAAGCTGGCAGTTGACGGACGCCATTTCAGTCTTTCCATATAACGACCAAAGCGCGGCTGTGTTCGCCAAGCCGGCCATTGTAAGGTCAGTCATGGAATGCAGGTAATTTATTGTGTCGCCTTTAGTTATGATCTGAACACAAAAGCAAAACATACTGTACTGTATAAACTAAATTGACTGATTCTGATTTTTTAACGGTTCAGAGTTTCAATCTGAAGAGCTCAATAATTAAGAGGGCGCAACGGCGCAAGCATATTATTAACGCTTCCATTTTTTTTACAAGGCTTTGAATTTGGTGCCCACCAATATACCATACAGCAGTTGGTTACGCCTGTAACCATTACGCAGCCCCCAGAACCCCTCAATGCGTCAAATTTATAACATCCCTCTTTTTTGTGTTGGGGGTAAAAAACAAACCCAAACCAACCTGGAAGACCTCAGCGGGCTTGGCTCCATTGACGGCGGCGTGCTGCGCGAGGAGCTGCGCGGCGGCGGAGGCCTGCCGGGGCGCGCGCGGCAGGCGCGGCACGCGCGCCAGCAGCGCGTCGCGGCGCGCGCGTCCGCCCGCCAGCGCGCCCCACGCGGCCGCGTGCGCCAAGCACGCGCCGTCCGCCGCCTCCTGCGCCGCGCCCAGCGACTCTCGCACCGCCTCCATTGCCACCGACCTGCACCTCTATTCTTTACCCACAGAAGACGGTAATAGTATACAGAACGGAATCTCCTAAGGTACGCGTAATATGCGTCCCCGTTCCCCGTCCGCCGCCACGTGCCGCCGTGCAGTGTGTGTTCGCCCGCTCTCGCCCGTCGACAAGGCGAAGACGAGGGAGAGGTGCGGGGACGGGGAACGGGGACGCATTTAGCTCAACATTTTCCTAACGGGTTCGGGCCGTTCAAACGGTTTCACGTAAAATTTCTCGTGACGTCACTACTCCATAAGATTTTTACATAGCGGTGACGTCACAATCTTTAAGTATCTAAATTTTTACTAATTTGATAAACTGATAAATGGGTCCATTATTTTTGGATAATCTAACTGACGGACTAAATAGATTATTACTTTTCTGACCCAGTCATCATCCCTATGTTGGTATAGGTTGTAGCACTCCTATTATAATGTGAATGGAGCCTTTCATTGGATTGTTTTGATCATTGTCCTGAGGACAATCCATATGCAGTGGAATGGCTTCATTCACACGTAGCCATTGACAGGACAATCCACTAAGACAATGGATTTGCTTAGTGGATTGTCCTGTGTCTAAATGGGCCATAATATAATATTTTCTAGACTTACTAACCAAGCTGAAATAAAAGTGTAATTACTTACTTATGGCCGAAATGAGTATGCATTGCGGCTCTGTTGAGAGCGGCATACCGAAAATTCTTGTTCCTATCGTTACTCGAATTATTGTTGTTGGCATTGCTTGTATTATTGTTGTTGTTCGTTACGCTGAACATGGTGTGGTCGAAACAATGGTACAGGGAGTCTTGCGCGCCGCAGAACTCTTTCATCCGGATACAGTTTAGGAAACTTAGGAAATGCTGTAAAGAATAATAACTATTTCTCACGATATTTTTGATTAAAAGCCGTTGCTTTACACGCGCTTTGCACCCATGTGAAATGGTGACTTTGTTGTCTTTATTGTAAAACAAGATCCTTTATACATTGAAGTTTGAAGTGTTGGTATACATATAATTTATCCATCCATACAGAAACAGATTTATCACGTCTTTTAACGGGGTAGACAGAGCTTTGGGCCGTCGACCGTGAGACCCAAAGGCTACACTGTGTTGTCGGGCGTAGAGATGAAAAAACGGTATCAAAACAGTGATGGCTTGCTAGCCGCATCGCCTATTAACATGATTCGCATTTTCGCCCATTCCTTCGATCGATTTTTACGATCTGCATGAGAAGAGAAGCAGTAGGTACATTGTACGTTTTTTATTTTCTCCCAGACCAGCATGGAAGAATCCATCCATTTAGGCGGTGATCCTACTGTACCGTGCACCGTCGCGGAGCGCAGGGCTGCAGATTTTAACATTGTATGCAAGTATCTCAATTTCAGCCGCATAACGTTATGCGGCTGAAATGATGATGATGATCTCAATTTGTTTAAAAAACACGCCTAGTGCAACAAAATGAAAACGCGTCAACGCGCGGGAGCGTCAGTGTGTCGAAACGCGCTCCGCGACGGTGCACGGTGCAGTGGGTTCAGCGCCTTACGGATACATGGCATATTATTATCCTGGTAACAAAAAGTAAAAACTTCGATTCTCTTTTTCCCTACAAATTATATACTAATAAATAGGTACAGGTCTTGTACTATTTCTACTCCCGCACTAATCGTAAAAGTAGATCAAAGAAATGGGGATCTATCTCAACACGAGCTAGACAAACTGTCACTATTTCTGATTTAACTTTTCCATCTGGGGCCCATTATTTTGTTACGTGTAGTGTAACTTATCACTAATAGGTATTGAATCTATTACTTACGATTTCCGGTAAATCTGGCACATCATTCATAATCTGTGTAATGGTTTTCTGAAGCTGTTTTGGCGGCAGTGCTTTCTTTTCGTTGATTTGCAATAGATTGGCCTGCTGTGCTGTAAATAGTTCGGCTTGCTTACGGGACCACTGGGCCTCTTCAAAGCTGCTAGAAGAGATTACAGTATCATAAAAAAATCAGTTAAGTGAAAAAAATCACACTAATGAGGTACCCACACCTACCACACACACACCTACATTCAGTTCAGCATAATATGATCATAATTCATTACAAAACATCATTACAAGTAAACTTTGTAATTTTTTATTGTTTTTTATTTGGTGCAATAAAGATTTTTGTATTGTATTGTTTTGTATTGTACAAGAGCATTAAGTAATTATTTTAATAATTCGAATTCTGCTAAGCATTAGGGCTTAGATTTACAATAAAAAAATCAAATAACCGCTGGACCCTACTCTTAACCCACCTTGTATGAAGACTAGCAACATTTAACGAAACTAATTAACCCTTTCACCACGAGACTTTTTATCAGTTGTCGTGCTCCCAGCGCGAGGAATTGTGAATATCCATCGTTTTTGGTCAGATAAATCCGACGCTCGCGGATGGGCACGAAAATGTTTGTCGGATTAATCCAACGTTCGCGGTAAAAGGGTTACAGAGCAAAGCTAGTGCATGATACTGATCAACTTTTGTCGATAGTATATATTTTTTTAGGTAAAAATAAAAATATAGCTCAATATTACTCACTTATCTCTATCGATAATATTCATTCTCATTGAAAATTCCTGAGGTTTGGCTTCCTCTGACAGTACGGGAGATGTGGACGGCACAGACTGTGGCTCCATGTTATTCAGTTTCTGAAAACAGGTCATTTCATTTTTTTTATATTGAACAATTAAAGCTCTACAAATCTTTAATCTTGTTAATGTTCTTCAAGTGACTTTTAACATTTACTACCCAAACAAAATATATAATAAAAAAATTAACATATTTTTTTAACTCTTTATATGTATAAGTGTCATTCTAATTATATTATATGAATATTAAATATTATAATGTCTTAAAAAATCAAGATATTACTTACCTCTTTACTTAGCGAACGCATCATAAGACCTGGTCTGCCTCTTTGATAATACAAACAAAACGATTTATATAAAGACACTATTTGGTTAAATGAAAGTTTGTCTAGATGCAGCATTATTCTTCGCAAATAAAATCCTGAAATAAATAATACCTACTGATATATATCTTTGTAATGTTTTGTATCAATGAATATTTATAGCAAAAAAAAATTTTTAAATTTTTTTTAAGGGCATATTACTCTGTTTTACGTAATACTTACCCAAAACACTGTACCTAGTAATAATACATGGATTAGTTTCACTTTGTTCTATCATAAGTTTATCTATAGTTGAAGTGACACAATCTTTGAGAGCATTTATGCCATTTGCATAGATGTTTTGTAAGCGCACGCAAAAATTCTGTAAGTGTACACTTAACAAATTGAACCGACCATCTGTCAAAAGTGCTTCCAATTCTTTGAATTCCATGTCAGGACACTAAAACAAAAAGAAACTTGTTTACCTAAATACAAAAAAAAATGTTTAACTATGGTTCAAAATAGTTAATTTGTATTGTATTTGAAATTTTTTACCCAATTCAAACAGCATGCAGCATTAACCACTTAAAACAAATAAATACAATCTTTGTAAGAATGTTGCAGTTGCTATAATGTTGTACCGACTCATAGAACAGAGGCACCATGCAAACCCATTTTACACCCCTGCGTGTGCAAGCATTTAAAGTAAAATAGAAAAATTTGCCTGAATCTCTGAATATGTAGTGAACAGTTGGAAAAAATTACATACCTGTATAAGCTTGAGGGCCAATATACAAAAGTCTTTGCGATATTTTGGTGCCATTGTGCATTCAATCATTTCTTTTGCTGGAACCATATTTCAAATATGTAAACTATATAATAAAACAACAAAAAAAAATTATAGCTATACTACACATCTTTGGTGAATAATGGGACAGCTAATGTGAGTAAATAAAAAGTACACATCTTGTGATATTGGAACTTCATGGAGTCATATTCACAGAGCTACTTAATCTGGATATGATAGACACAAAAAACGCATCAGATGGGGTTGCTCCTGTTTCATGATGTTATAATATATCATGCAAATTAAAAAACAACTTTTAGAAAATGCACAAATTTGGTGACTGGCTTAAAAATATGTTAAATGCGAATGTTATAGTTTGTTTATACCAACTCACCTTCAATTTTTAACAGTCCATATTCCCTAATGAATGCAACTACCGCTATTTTGTGAGGCGTAATATTTTCTACAGAGCCTTTAGTGTTCAACACTTTAGTGAAGTCTGAATTATCTCCAACCACATCCATTGCTTCTTCTTAACTATTAAATTATTCTCAAAATGGTTATTTATGTCCTTTGGGTAGTATCGTTTGGTTATCCTGTTCAGTATCATTTATTAAGAATTAACCGTTAAGTACGATGAAACATGAAATTATAAACCATTACATACCAAATAGGTACCTACCACAGAGTACTTTTGTATATACTGAAATAGAGACCTAACTTGATGCATAAAACCGGAAATAAAATTTTCGATGCATAGACAAAGCCATCTGTTATTTCTAGTAGGCATTAATGTATATAGGTAGGTACTTAGTAGGTAGGTACGTATATACTATGCTTATGTATAGTAGAAAGGTAGGTTTGTTAGGTTTTAAAGGAAGTTTGGCCTTACTTCACAATGTGATGAACTATTTCAAAATAAGCGCTACTGAAATTTAAAAATATTAATTTTAAACTTATCTCATGGACTTACCTACGTATTACTAGCGTAAATCATTGACTTATCTACTTTGTTGGTACCGTACCTTTAACAGACATTGCGAAATAAGCCAAAAAATAAAATAATAGGCTTGTTTATACATACATATATTAAAATTCAAATATATTATAACAAATTCCAAATTTTTTTTTAAATCAGATAATCACAAAACATTAAATACAGTCATGTTAAGTATTCAATAAATCCCAATAAATAAACAGGCAAGTGCGAGTCGAACTCGTACATGAAGGGTTCCGTACAACCGTACAATGTTTTAAAATGCTGAATAAACACGTTTCTTGTATGACGAACCCACTTAATTATTAACTTTTTCTTATTTTTAGTATTTTTTGTTATAGCGGTCATAGCTATACATAATCTGTGACATTTTCAAGTATCTAGTTAATGCCATTATAAAGATTAAGTTAAAAACACTGAAGAAAACACGTTTTTTGTATGATGACCCTTACGTTTTTAACTTTTTCTTATTTTTAGTATTTGCTGTTATAGCGGTCATAGTTATACATAATCTGTAAAATTTTTAAGTATCTAGTTATTGCCATTATAAAGATCTAGTTAAAAACGCTGAAAAAGCAAATTTTTTGTATGACGACTCTCTTTAATTTTCAACTTTTTTTTATTTTTAGTATTTTTTGTTATACTGGCCACAGTAATACATAATCGGTGAAAATTTCAAGTGTCTAGCTATTACGGTTCAAAAGATAAAGCCCTGTGACAGACGGACAGACAGCGGAGTCTCAGTAATAGAACCCTAAAAACCAGCCAATATAATAATGTCACATCTCATCAAAACGGACGTCATAGGTACACATGTGAAACTACTACTACGACGTCCGTTTTGTGTTTCGTGTATTTAGTATTATGTGATTAACCCAAGTAAGATGAAACCTTAAAATTTAAATTAAATATTTTAAAATAACATCGTCACAACTATGAAATAGGACAGAGCGCTTACCTGAATTATTAATTCTGAATTTACGTGAAAGTAAATAAACATAAATAATCACTTAGGACATAAAACAGATTCAATAATAAACATAATGACATGTCATCAGTAGACAGCCGCTGTTTATAGGTGATCACCATAGTCAGCGAAAAAAGCGGTTGGTTACCGGCTGGCTGGCTACGATAACAACCGGCTTCACATCTGTAATCACCACAGGTCGACGATAGCTCTGTATTGTTTTCGATGACGAGGGCCTGTAATGCTTCCTTTTGTCGAAGCTGCCATTGACAGTCAAATAAATTGTCCATGAAAAGAAGAAAGTCTGCTGATTCCTTGCACTCGCTTGGCAAGATGCCTTTATCTGAAAGAGAAATATGAATAGTCAGGTTTATAAATAGAAATAATAGCAAAGATAACTAAATAAAGTATTTAAAAATGTTATCAAATCAAAATGATAACACATTGATAACTGCTAAATATCCCATATTAGACTGAAAATTTGTGTTGTGAGGCATATTTCACCTTCACTTTATTTATTTTGTCTGCGTGGACATGATTCGACGTTAATTTTGGTACATACGAGTAAAAGGCAAACGCCTCTGTAGGTACTCGGGGTTTTCTAGGTGCAGTATTTTTATATGACCCCATTTAGCCAATCGCTGCTGTCCCTCTTAGATATTTTACATTTTTTGTAAGGAAATTATTCCGAATGCAAGGGCATTCGGAATTCGAGATTCTTGGAAGGCCAATAGGTGCGGTGGGTCATATAATGGTATAACTTCTTGCTTGTTGATGATCATTATACTTTCTTTTTGTTCGTTTTCTTCTTTGAGCCAAGCTGCTTTGGATTCGTTTATTTAATATATTTTCCTCATATTTTCATTGCATTTCTGTTGTTCGCTTCTTGGTCGCATATTGTAGCAACGATGGTGAGATGAGACCTGCTTTCTGTAGTTATGTTATTGCATTTATTATTTGTTTTACGGAAATTCAAGGAATAGTCAAAAACACCACAAGATAACTGCGCCAGCGCAAAAAGACACCGAATACCGGCACTCTTGACTTAAAAAGAAATCAAATTGTTTTGTGTCCGCCCAGTCCGCCACACAGAACTATATTACTCCTAGCAGAGTCTTGGTCATGCCTATGAAACTTAGAACGTTGCAGAATTTTGATAAAAAAATTCAATAAAACGCCATCTAGCCAATAAGTTCTAACCTAATTCTAATGCGTGTTATAGACTAGAAATATCAAATGGTTGAGAAATTCGCCATACGATGTCACAGAATACATAAGAGTCAAACAGAATGGTCTCTCACAGCGTCTCCCGCAAATTGGCGTCCCCGCACCTCTCCCCCGCACTTTGTGAGCTTTGACAGCTCCAAACCAAGGTTTAATTACTAGCCGCACGCAATACGCGACGTGTGTTGTCTTGAGAACTGTCAACCAATAGTAACCATTATGGTGAGAAGGTGCGCGTATAATAATTGTTTATCCACCCAATACTCTAAAGAACGTATATTTCATACATTTCCAAATGATGAAAACAGGTAAGCAAAGCAACAATATAATTTCACGTTATTACCCAGCAACCATCTTGATTATATACCCTTCTCGCTCTCTCGCATTGGCGGGAGATACACAAGAGCGAGATTGTAACATTACCGGATTGCTAATTAGCAATCCGGTAATGTTACATAGGCTCCTCGCTCACAGGTAATCACATACACGCAGATGCCAACTAGATTTCCGTGGGTTATAGTGCTAAATGCCATTGTTGACAATGACAACTTGACATGCTGTGCGTGTCAATTTGTCATCATCATCAAGCGTGATAAACATTTGTTTATTTTTATTTAATTTATTCATATAATTACCGTATAGTTTTGCGCCGAATATGCAAATTACTATATTACAATAGTGAATTAGTGAAATTAGTGAGTTACATTATAAAGGACTCAATAATAATTAGTAAAGTGAACTAATGGTGAAATGGACAATGGACATAATGAAAAATATTTGTGAAGTGATATTATATAGCTGTTTCCGACTTTCCTGTAACATTTAATACATATAAAACAGAATATTTTTACGTCATAGTGTTCGCAAATCTTCCGGTATGGAATAATATAATCGTAAATATGTCGAACTCGTTAGTAGGTAAGTATTAAAATAATTCTGCGGTGCGACCCTTAGTATAAAACTCACACATCGACGTGTGTACAGATAAATTGTTTCGTTTGTAGTAGTAGTAGGTATATATGTTACTCTGAATCAATGGAGAGTCATACCAGTGACGATGTAGAACATGTGATAGCTCAGTTGTTTAGAACATGGTTGTATCGTATCGTATTTGAACTAAGATTGCGAGTTCAAGTCCCGCTCACGGAATATTTTTTTTTAATTTTATTCCTTTGATGTTGTGAAATCTTGCTACCAGATGGCGCCACTGGTTTGATTTAATGTTAAAGCTTCAGTTTCTTATTTATTTCAGTATATACAATATTATTCTATGGTCCTGGTCCGCCATACCAAAATACCAAAACAATTACGGTGTTGCCATTTATGATTTCGCGAAATATACATACCCTTTTCAATAAACTATAAATTTTTACCCTGCGATTTCTTCTTGTCGTGTCTGATTGTATAATTTTATTATAAATCGCTTTTCATATGTATTAATCGTTTTAAATATTTTTAATACTGCATAAATCGCTTTTCATATGTATTAATCGTTTTAAATATTTTTAATACTGCATAAATATTTTTTTGTTGTTTATTATAATCTACCAATGTTACAAGATTTTTTGTGGTATTTCTAAACACTGCTACTAGTGCCATCTTACAGATTTTTATTGAAATATTTAATACATTTTACTAGTTATGCCATCTTTAATCTTTATTTGAAGAATGTATTATACGATAAGACAAAAAAGTCATAGTTTACATTAACACTATATGAAAATATATTACTTCGCTATTTGGTATCATAAAACTTAATAATTTCCCGGTTTCTTGTACTGAGATTACTGCCACTGGTACCTACCAACAAAACAAACCGACACCACACCACAGACCTACACTGACACTGACTGACGTTGACGTTCGATTGATTTGACACTGGCATATCATTTGATCATATCCGTTAGATGACAGAAAATCTTCACACTACGCTACATTTCAACAAATCTTTTTACGTCTTGCTATTTCCTCGTTCAAAAGAACCCAAAAGGGTGTAAAAAGAAATATTTTGTCTATGCAACATTAATTATCTCTCTGGTTTTATCTTGCTTGTCTGTGTCAAAACAAGCAAAAAAAAAACAAAACCTAAAAATCCTGTTTTGTGTGCTTGCATTTTGTTCACGAATTTCTACGAAATGTTTTTTGGACAGGATAGATGGTGAATACAAAGAGTATTTATCCGCTACGGAATAGTGTGGTGATATAAAACTATGATCAAAACTTTGAAAATGGCTTGAAGTTAACCAATCCACAATTGTGTTCGCAATAATTATACCACATTAGTCTTTACAATGACGGAAAGAATTTGTGTTTTGTTGGTTTTTTATTCTTTATGTTTGGTATGGATTATCGAGACTTCACGAGTTACTGTTTATCAAGGAGATAGTTTACCAGACCATGGACGATGTGAGCCCATAACTATACCATTTTGTCAGCAAATAAGGTACAACCAAACCATATTTCCGAATATACTTAATCACGCCAAACAAGAAGATGCTGGCCCTGAGGTGTATCAATTTACGCCGCTTATCAAAATAAACTGTTCACCAGACTTAAAATTTTTCCTATGTTCAGTGTATGCTCCTGTTTGCACCATCTTAGATCAAGCAATACCTCCATGCCGTCATTTATGCGAGTCGGCCAGACACAATTGTGGCGACTTGATGAAGCACTATGGTCTGCCCTGGCCCGAACATCTGGAATGCTCGAAATTTCCTGTAGCTACAGATGAGAATGTAATATGTGTTGGAGATAATAATGTAACACATGGTTCTCATAAACCCATGGAGCCTAGACTACCTAAAGTTGATTATAAGAGTAATTTTGAAAGAGATCCTTCCAAACAACATAATGCAAAAGACTATGGGTTTGTTTGTCCTGTGCAGTTCAAAGTACCTAAAAATTTAGACTTGGAGTACTCTCTGAAAGTTGGTCAGAAAGTAGAACGTGACTGTGGAGCACCTTGCAATGGAATATTCTTTACTCAAGATGAGAAAAACTTTTCGAGACTATGGATTGGTGTTTGGGCAACTCTGTGCACTCTTAGTTGCTTGTTTACAGTCCTAACTTTTCTTATAGACACAGATCGATTCAGATACCCAGAGAGACCTATCATATTTTTATCTGTGTGTTACTTAATGGTGGCTATAGCATATGTGATGGGCTGGAGTGCTGGAGACAGTATCAGTTGTCAAGGACCATTCCCACTAGCCATCAGTGGTACCCGACTACCTAACATATCAGTTATAACACAAGGCACTAAACATGAGCCATGCACTATTCTTTTTATGATTGTGTATTTCTTTAGTATGGCATCTAGTATATGGTGGGTTATATTAACCCTTACTTGGTTCTTGGCTGCTGGTCTAAAATGGGGTCATGAAGCAATAGAAGCAAACTCCCAATACTTTCATTTGGCTGCTTGGGCTGTTCCTGCTATCAAGACTATATCTATATTGGCTATGGGGAAAGTAGATGGTAAGGATTTATTTCAAGTACATAGATATATTATTTCACCTACAATATTTACATAATGAAAACCATCAATGTGGCACACTTGGAACAATTATTGATATGTTGGTCTATAGACCAGAAATACATTACTGCAACACTGTCGTTTTGCATTATAATATAACACAGACAAGCTACTACTTCAGATAAAGATGTTTGTTTCACAATCCACATTTAAATTAGGTACATGTTTTATAAAGTTCTAATAATGTAATGTTATTGCAGGTGACATACTATCTGGTGTTTGCTACGTTGGATTGTGGGATGCTGAAGCTCTACGAGGATTTGTCCTAGCTCCGCTTTGCGTGTACCTTGTCCTTGGTACTGTGTTCCTAATGGCTGGGTTTGTTTCACTCTTCCGTATCAGGACTGTTATGAAACATGATGGTACCAAAACTGACAAATTAGAAAAGTTGATGATTCGCATTGGTGTGTTTGGAGTTTTATACACAGTACCGGCTTTGATTGTAATTGTGTGTTTATTTTATGAACATGCCCACTTTGATAACTGGATGGTAACTTGGCATAGGGATTTGTGTGCGACTCCACTTTATTCTATGCCCTGTCCGTTTACACACACTGATATGGAGAGACCAAAATTTGAAATGTTTATGATCAAGTACCTAATGACAATGATAGTGGGGATCACTTCCAGTTTTTGGATCTGGTCAGGTAAGACACTCATTTCGTGGCACCAATTCTTTGATAGGATAAAGGGCAGGAGAGTGGAAGCCTATGTGTGATATGTATGTGTCATGCATGACAGCTTAGTGGTAGCCCATAAGTTAAAAGAATTGTAAGGCTGATAAATTGCATCACCACACCACATACAGCAGCTATTTTATGGAACTATTGAAATTAAAATAAGGCTGATATTGTAAATAATTCTCATTATATTAAGATTATTTTTTTAGGTACTTAACATTTAAAATTATTCTAAGATTTATTCTAAGTTTATATTTACATTGTGTATGAATTAAGTATCATTGTGAATGTATTACACTTAAGTTTGTATTAATTATTCTTTTTTTTCTATTTTTTTTATGTAAATGTACTGCCTTGTCAACTAACACTAAACGTTTTTGTTGCATATCAAACATGAGCATGACAAACTTGGAAGATATACTTAAAGTACATCATCATCACAGTTTATAGTACAAAACATATTTTAATGTTAAATGTATTTAATCAAAATTCCTGTATTATTATTTGACACTTTATATACATAAATAAAGAAATATTTGCTTTGTATCAATGATCAATAAATTATATGGCAGTTAAATTTCTTGTATTATTTAATTTAAAAATAAGACCTAATAGGTAATCTGTTAAATGAACCATATGGTACCTATTTTTTTATGTAGGCAGTCCATCTGCTGTGGTCTATACTCACTCATGTTGGTCTATCATCATCATTCTTTTAGTATTTTTTCTACTGTTTACATTCAAACTTTTCTCCCTATTATTGACCCTATGCCTTCAAATGTTCTGAGCTTCAAAACCGCATTAAATAAAAATAAAATTACAAATGCTTAACTTAATTTAATTCTTCAGATATTGATTATATTATATAATTTATTACTTCTAGACATCCCAGTACAATTTATTAATTATACTTTCATTCCTCACAAACAATATAACAACTTAGTAAATTATTATCATAAATTAATTTATTATGCTCTAGTGTATTTTCCCCAAATGTGTAGCATGAAGACAGAAGCAATGAACAGCAGGGACATCACTAACACGGGAACTGGACCACTGAAACAAGCATTTAATTTACAATTCATAAAATGTATTTTAAAATTTGTACCTTCAAAGTATGGATGTGTAGTAACTAAGAAGACAATAACTCAACATATACAACTTTTTTTCACAAACACATTGATACTGGGGTTTGTCAAATAACAATATTTGGAAGTTACTAAAAAAAAGTGATTTTTCTAATGTTGTGAAGTGGCTATTTAAGAGGATTGTGTAGTGCTGATACGCCTCGCGAGTAGGTATTTGCAAAAAAATTAGGCAGTTCTGGTGTCATTCAATTTAGTACACCTTAATCTAGGGCTGTACGGTTTCCTATTTTAGTAATTCGGTTTAGTTTTACTTAAATAAATTAAAATGAGGCTTGAGGTAGCTTTTTAGTAAAAAATATGGATATTGCGATGCTAATAACTTGTTGTAAGCAATATTTCTTTCAAAAACGTACGGCCCTACTTATCCAATATATCAACATGTAAAAAAATTATCAAAATTGGACTATGTTTAACACTTCGCCTGCTGAAAACGCACCTTATGTATTTTCCTCTTTGGCAAAACACACACGGTGCATTTTTCAGCAGTGGAAGTGTGGGGGGAGAAACATTATCGCTTTTTGTATGAAAATTTCCAGCTACACAATCCTCTTAATTGTGATATGTAGGTATGTATCTACACATTTCGAAAATCAATTTCTGATGTTGCAAACATTTTTCTTCCTTTATTAAAAGCAGCAGGTAAAACTTCGTACAAATACATTCCCAGAGGGTTGACAGGTCTTGGCATTCTCAAGTGACCATTGACATGCACATTATACATATGTACCTATTTGGTGAAGAAAAAAAGTGCATCCCGGGCTCCAAAGCAGCACACTTGAAGATGCAACTAAGATGAATAATGACTATTACTACAGGCCAGAATCTCCTAAGGTACGCGCAATATGCGTCCCCGTTCCCCGTTCCCGCACCTCTTCCCCATTTTCGCCTCGATGACTCACGTTGGCCGTCAAGAACCGGGGGAGAGGTGCGAGTGCAGGGAACGGGGACGCATATTGCGCGTACCTTAGGAGATTCCGTTCTGTTTACTCTTACTGTATTCTGTGCTATTACTAAGTATTAACATCTGCTTAAACATAAATCGGTAAGTCACGTAATGTTAATAACTGACCAGGTATTTATTATGAATTTATCATAATACAATAATCTTGAATTGTACTTACACTTTGACGCCTGGCGAGTCATCGGTGTAGAATCGCCACATACCGCCAGTACCAGCACCAGTGCTCCTATTTCTGGCTGCAGTTGTAGTTGTGGTAGTCTTGCGTTGTCTTACAGTACTTCCACTAGCTGATCTGGGAGCGGACGTAGCTTTGCTGGGCGATCGACCGCCAGATCCTACTGAAGTAGAACTCGGAGAAGGAGGCTACAAAGAGAACAAAATCGGATTAATTTTTAATTCAACAGAAATGTATTTTCAGCAATAAATGATATTTTAGCTTACCATATTTTACAAATATCAGTCAGAATTCACAAAACTATATTAAACAGTGAATTACTATCAACTTGTGTTCGTTCGTAAAGAAAGAAAGTGAAAAAATTATATCGTGTTGGCCTGCTACGCGTCCAAGAAGATTGACACGTTGTCACTCAATGTTACCATACTTAAAAAGGTCGACCGGAGCGGTTGGGGTTGGACTGATGAACAGTTATTTAGTACTTTTATTAGGTAACAGTGTTGTGTTGTGTTGTTGTGATTTGTGTTACTCATCAAGGTGCACGTGTTACTTACTCATCGTATCGGGATCGGGAATTATGGAACAAAAGCGTTGTCAACGCTTGCTAGTCCCTATAGCACCCTATAGTTTAAAAACGACTAATAATCAGGTTACAAGTCATGGTAACCCTGTCCGAGACACTCCGAGATACATCAATGTCACGTCATTGTCACGTCTTGTAATTAATGTGAATGTCACAATCATGTGGATTCATCATGTCATTTGACGTCATCAAATGTCATTCATGCAGTGTTACCAACTTAGAGGTTTTCCCCCAGATTTAGGGGGTAAATAAGTGAAATGGGATTTTTTTAGGGGTGTGAAATTTTTAGGGGCATTTTCAGGGATTTTTTGTCTTTCTAATATATATATATATATATTTTTTAGGCATTTATGTCCCATAATATTTTAAAATTGATAATATTAATATTTATTTCTTGACCTAGCGACTTTTATCGACATCTAGTACGTAATTCTACAACCACTCTGTGGTGACTGGCGGCAATACTGGCACCACTGGCGGTCATATATTTTTTAGGGGGACAACTAAATAATTAGGTAAGACTATTTTAGTGGTTTTTGACACAAACTTAGGGATAAATATTTTTGAGAGTTGGTAACACTGCCATGCATGCATGTGTGTAAGTAAACTCAAACAAATGTCAAATCAAAACGCGAAACACTGATATAAGGTTATTTAATTTATATGATAATTAATTTAAAAGATTTGAGCAACAAAATAACATAGTACATTTTTAGGAATTAGTAATAAATAATAGTGTTGTTTTTTATATGGGCTTATGTTGCAGGTCAGGAATGTTTTTTCGATTTCATAAATTTCATAAGAATTTACAACACACTTTGGTTTCTGTTTGTAAGACCAAAACAATGAATATGGAAAAGTGCTATTTCAGATACGTACAAGAAGAAGAAAAAGTTGATATCTGCTTCTTATTAAAAATAAAAGATTCTGTTAGACAGTTCAACTTTAGTAGAAAACCAACAGAGCAAATGGAAACTTTATTAGCCCGAATAGGAACTAATATCAAAAAAGCTATTATGAAAGGAAATAAGAAGAATAGTACTAACAACTCTGATGTTGTAGTTAAAATATATGATGATAAAAATAATGAAATTACAGGAATTTCTACTTGTATGGATTTATTCTCTTTGCAAACTCCTATTAAGTTACAAATTCACCATCAAGTATATAAAGCAGTTTTCAATGTGCCATGGGTAGTTAGTGTAAATCTTCCATGCAGCCTTCTTGCTGGATTTCCTGTTTACCCTGAACACTTTGTACTCCAACATGCTGATAAAAGTAAATGCAAATATGATTGGTTCAGAGGACATTCAGTCAACGAAAAAGGCAATGAAATTATCGAACATCATATAAAATGGGAATTAATTGGAGAAGGTTTTATCTACTCTCCCACTAATAATGATGTTGGAATGAAGCTTAAATTAGAATGCACTCCAGGTAAGGTTATTTAACAGTTAATTCAATTCAATTCAAAATATCTGTATTATCATATGATATTTATAATATCTGTTAATATAAGTCACTTTGTTTTGCGAAAATGTTGATGTCAAATCGCTACTTACAACTAAATTTAGTGCCGCTTCCTAGGCGCAAGTGCAGAAAAAGCGGCAAGTGCACTGCAGCATTTTTTCCAAAGACGTCAACTAACCAACTTAAAACTAGTTATGGGGATAGACCGAGAATTAAGTATGAAATTTAAAATGATTTCAATTTGTAAATTTGGTATACAAACCTTTAATAGGGACCTGCACCAACACTTTAGCGACTTTTTTGTCTTTAAGATAGTCATTGGTACTATGATAAACCTTCTCACAAAGTACTTTTTTTACATAAGCTTTGAATTTTCTGTCTAGCATATCAAGGACCGATTGTGGCAATTTATTATAAAAAGGTATTAACTTCCCCATAAAAGACTTACCTACTGACTGTTTTCAGCCTGTAATACAGGTTAACAAGTCATTCTTATTACGTAAATTTCTATCTGTAAAATCACTTACTTTATTAAACATGGAAATATTTTTCCTTACGTACATTATATTTTCTAATATGAACTGTGATGCAACAGTTAGTATACTTATTTCCTTGAATAATTCTCTGAGTAAGTCTCTCGATCCCAAGCCGTAAATGGCACGAATTGCTCTTTTTAAATGAATTGTGATTCCTAAAAAAGTAGTACTTACAACTAGATCGAGTTTCTAACCATTAATCAGTATGTCAACGCTGGCTTGTCTCACATTAGGAGGAAAAAATCGAATGCATTGGGCTTTTTCGCATTTAACATGAGTTTATTGGCTGAAAACCAATATGAAATTGAAGACAAGGTGCTGTTCACCGCACTAGTATCTTTGTTATGTCAATCTATTTTAATTTAAATATTAGCAAGGTGTCATCAGCAAACAGCACCATGTCAGCCTGTTTCTCAACCATGTAAGGCAAGTCATTAACATAAACTAAGAAAAGGAACGGTCCTAGAATTGAACCTTGGGGTATGCCCATTTCAACATACTGCGTGTGATTTTACGCCGTTTATATCAACAGTTTGAAGCCTATCTGTTAAGATTATATTAGTTTAATAGACTTATCTTCAAAACCATATTGACGTTTGAACAAAAATTTCGGATGATCAACGCAATCAAATAATTTAGAGAGATCGCAAAATGATTCAATTGCATCATTTGAATCATTTCTGTTCTCCCACGCGTCGTAAATTTTAGTAATAAGTGCTACTCCTGCATGGGTGGTCGATTTTCCAGCAGTAAACCCCTATTGTTGGCTATGGAAAAGATTATTGGTCTTAAAGTGAAGTAGCATTTGATTGAACATTATCTTTTTGAACACCTTACTCAAAACTGGCAAAACAGAGACAATAAAGATAGGTCTGTAGTTGCCAGGGTCTATTTTTTCTCCTTTTTTGAATAAAGGAATAAGAATTTTGAATATGTTAAAAAGTAGTGAAATACAGTGAAGTATGATGAATTCATTGAATACAAATTAAGAAGTAAAATTCCATACAATTTTTTTTGGCAACAATTTTATAAGCACCAGTGCTATCACTTCGTATTTAATTACTAAACAATGATAATGTAAGTACATAGAAAAACTAATATTTGCTTTATAAAATACTAAGTATTTATTATGAATAATTTTGTTCAAGGTAATGGTGAAGTGAATGGACCAACAGTGGCAGCAATTTCTAAGGGTTTGGTGGAAGCGGGCCCTGGTATGTGTCCATTTGAAATCAGACACAAATTCACTTCTACAAAGCTGAAAGGCAAAAGGTTCCTTGAGTTTTCTAAACCATTTTTTAATACTATGTGTGATCATGTTGTGGCTATTGTTAAACGGCGACGACGCGAAATTCGTGTTGTGGCCCTTACCAAAACGGTCATAACGCGTTGTGGTAATCACAGAACGACCACAACGCGTTCTGAGCGTTTTGATAAGGGTCACGACATAAATTGGAAATATATTAAGTATGATGGGATGATTTGATATGGGTGGGGTTCACCTAGTCGCCCATGGGTGGTGATGTTAATGATGATGAATATCATGATGTTGATGATGGTGACGATGATAATGGTGAGAATGTTGATAACGATAATGGTGATGACGATCATGATCATGATGACGACGTTGATGATATGACGTTGATGACGAGATCATCGTCGTCGTCGTCATCATTATCAACGTCGTTGTTTCATCATCATTATCAACGTCGTCGTGTCATTATCATCATTTTAGTAAGGGCCATAACACGAATTTCGCGTCGTGATTTTTTTACAAATAGCCACAAGTCCACAACGCGTTGTGGCCTATTATTTCGCTCATTGAGCGAATTCGGTCTTTGAGCGTAACACATCACATACATGCAACTTTGTTTTATGTATTTTAAAGGAATAGATAATGAAGGAAATAAATCTTTTAAAGCTTTAACAATTTGAAATCAAAAGTAAAATCCATAAAAAAATAGGTATTTCATATTTTTAATTTTAGTATGAGTATTGAGTACTTACATATTTTCATATAAGTAGTATTAGTTATTTTACATTACCTACCTATCAAACTTAATGTAGGTACTAGGTACTGCCACGGTAAGTACTGCTGAAGGATGTATGGTTTTTTTAGTACAATGTATGTTGCATTCCATGTGTGGGTTCTGAAGTCAAATTTTTAAATCATCATCATCGTCATCAGTTCTTTTTGAGTCTCCACTGCAGGAGCACGACCCTCTCTGAACTACCAGAGCCATATATTAGCCTGAGTAGCCAGAGGATTTGGCATACACTCTCCACGCTGGCCAGACGGGTTGGAGAGGTCTCACTGATATTTATAAGCTTTTTTTAGCTTGCGTTTTCTAAGTCGCCTTCTACGACATCCACGGGAAGACTTGGAGTGGTCCTATTCTAATCTGCCGGGAGCCACACGGCTTAAATTTGTAAATGATTCTTCCTAATTAATGTTGATTTTTATTTTATTTTCAGTTTTCGCTGTGTCACTTATAATATTCTGGCTGATTTATACTGTGATTCTGATTTCACAAGAACAGTTCTACATCCATATTGCCCGCCATATGCCTTGAATATTGACTATAGGAAACAATTAATCATAAAGGAGTTGCTAGGTATTGTTTTTGTCATTGTGTGTTTTTTCAACATAATATACCTAATAAAATAAAATATTTGTTGACATTAACATTTTTCCATTTTTATAGGCTACAATGCAGACATTGTTTGTCTGCAAGAAGTGGACAGTAAAATATTTAATCACTATCTTAGTCCACTTTTGGAATCAAATGGTTTTCAAGGACAATTCTACAGAAAAGGCAAGGAGGTCGCTGAAGGGCTAGCTTGTTATTTTAATACAGCCCGGTTTGAGTATGTTTAATTTTCTTGTTGCTATAGTTTACCAGTTGTAATACGATCAACTGGGTGACTGTGTTTGATTTTGTACAATATTTTTTTACGAAATAACAATTCTTTAAACAGCTAGAAAATTGGTTAATAAATGAAGCAGTGATTTTTTTAAATATTAGTATGAAGAGAAGTGGGACTAGTGGGAGTGTGGTGGGGACATCTCGCTTTCTCTTAGGTACGCGCGAAACATATTAGAAAGTCTTGTTTTTGGTTTTAGATTGTGTTAATATGTACTCGTATAGGTTATAAAAACTCAAGTACCGACAAGGCCCGATCCAGCTTTGGTGCCAGGGGAGGGGGGGGGGGGGGGGGGTCAAGTCACAAGAAGGTATAATTTAATTTTGATAATAATTAAATTATAACTTCTTATATACAAGTAAAAAGTAGGTTTTTTATTAATCAATGTTAGTACTATACCTACCTATATTAGGTATACCTATAAGGTGTATACATACACCATCCACAGCTTTAGATGGTGAAGTGGCAGTGGCAAACCCAGCCCAGGGGGGTGGTCATGACCCCCATGACCCCCTCCCCTGGATTCGCCTTTGAGTACCTACCAAATTGCGATGCACACATAGGAAATACCTATATTTTTTTATTTAAATGGTTTGTTACTGTTGGGTTTTCATAGCTACATATATTAAGTAATTATTTAAGTATCATCATCGTCAGGTCTTTTTTAATCTCCACTGCAGGAGCACGGCCCTCCCTGTACTACCAGAGCCAGCGAAGTCAGAGGATTATTTAAGTACCTAATAATTGCAATTTCACAGGTTAATAGGAGAAGAGAAAATATTGTTGTCTGAAGCAATAAAAACGAAATCATGCCTGCAGCCTATCTGGAAAGAAATAAAAGACAATGGTCCTCTAGTCGAAAGACTATTAAATAGGTCAACCGTGGCCAGTGCTACATTCTTGAAATCACATGAAAACCCTCAAGAAATTCTTATTGTTGGCAATACCCATTTGTATTTCCACCCAGATTCAGATCATATACGATTATTACAAGGAGGAATTTGTATATATTGGTTGATAGATATTCGAAATAATTTTATGAAACAGGTATGTAAATTTTGAAATAGCAAAACAGATATGTACAGAGTGTTTTCATTGGGTCATACAATATAATTATAATACGTAGCAAGCATGGGAAATTTTTCAATTTTTAGGCCTGCCGAGCCTGCTTGGGTGCCGGCAGCACGTGTTTCCGAATGCTTCTTCGAGTCAACACTTTTATAGCGTTGGGCTAAAGAACCTTTCGAGCAAACAAATTGTACATATAAACGGGCTGCTTATCGTTTTTATAGTAAGTACAACATATGCACCGCGTTATGGCAAAGAAGGGAATGCGTTCTGTTGGCAAACTAACTGGTTTGATAACAGGGTAAACAATTTCTCAGTATGAAATGCACGGCTCTGTTATAAGTACCTACTTATAATTAAATTAGGTTGAATTTGACTGGATTGGATTAGATGAGATTAAATTAATGTTATTTTTTTATTAAATTACAGAACTCAAACAATTTCTGTTTGGGTAAATCGAACAAAAATTTTAATTTTTTGTTTGATTTTTCGTTTGACTTTTTGTTTAATTCTTTGTTTGATTTTTCGTCATATACAAAAAATAAAACAAAAAATCAATCTTCTACTTTGGATTGGAGAAATTATTTATCTATACAAGTGTTGAAGCGAAGAAGCATTCGGAAATACGCACAAACAATTTGTCTGCCCGAAAGCTTCTTTAGCCCAACGCTATACAAGTGTTGACTCGAAGAAGCATTCGGAAACACGAACAAACAATTTGTATACCCAAAAGCTTCTTTAGCCCAACGATATACAAGTGTTGACTCGAAGAAGCATTCGGAAACACGAACAAACAATTTGTATACCCGAAAGCTTCTTTAGCCCAACGCTATACAAGTGTTGAGACGAAGCATTCGTAAACACGCTCCGGCAGCAGAAAAGAAAATACATGAGAAATAAAAAGACATGGGGCATATGTAGATTTTGCTCCTTGTAAAAAAAGTGTGGCTCCCCAAAATTTGCATCCCCAGCGTCCCCCCCCCCCCCATCCCGTTGTCAGAAATAACGGGCGCCTGCCTGGCAGTAGGATGTAGGTTAATAATAAATAAAACGCTTTTCTTATCTCAAAATTTGTTGTCTTGTTGTCTTTGACCGTATTCTCAATCACCTTAATTATACCTACGGTTTAAGCTTTTCTTCGCACATTTGCCAAAAGTGGCCGTTTTCCACAAATGAGCGAAGAAAAGCTTAACGTTGTTACTTTTAGCTGTAATTGCTGTAAACAGTATTTCATAAAATAGTTGGAAGAGTTATCTAGGGCTTGGGTTCTAGAGATTTTTTTAAAATGATATCCCCAAAAAATCAGCATTAAGTTACTTATTATAAGTGAAGAAATTCAAGATTTTCTTTTGAAAATGCGTGAAAATAGTAATAAATATTTATCTTTCTAAGTGTAGGTACCGTATAGTTTGTGGTAGTTACATTTTTGACAAATTAATATTTTAGTTTCCAGATAAAAGAGTATCCCTTATACTTTGTGGTGACTTCAATAGCGTTCCTAGTTGTGGAATATTCCAGTTATATACTACAGGCGTGGCACCGATTAATTTACCTGATTGGAGATCCAGTAAGTTTTATTTTATTCCATCTAACATTTTCCTTTAAAATTATTTACAAATCAACAATGAGCAAAAACAGAAAAATTTAATCGACAACGTCGACGAAATAAGGGAGTGCACTACGTCACTTGTAAAGGGGAATCGTACCATGACATACTGACTGTTTCAACTCACTTTCAATATTATTATATCGATAGTTCCAAATCGGTGGTTTCAAAGGATTGTCATAGGCATAAATACAGTAGGTATGGAAATGCCGCCAGTATGTGGGACCTTAGAACCAGTTTCGAGTTTACGACACTGGGTTGCGTTTTAGATTGAACATATTAAAGCATGTCGCAGATAATAATTCTGAAAACACCGATATAGGTACATACTTATTGTAAATATAACATGGGTATATTTCCCAACACTAACCCTAGGCTAATGCAACATAATAACGTTTATATGTTACTTTCGCGTTTTATTAGGATCGTTTATGGTATTAATAAATATATGATTATTATTTTTTTTTACTCCTGGACTTTTATCTGTCTACATGGTCACGAACACTAGGTAATATCACAGAATAAATAATACTAACGTAGTAATATAGAAAAAATTATAATAGGAACATATATAATGTGACTTCAGAAAAGTCTATACTCTATTTCTATATTCCCCTTAGTATACGTGTGTCTTAAATTAGGTTGTAAAGTCGCCAAAACTATACGCCTAGCTGCCACAGATTACTAAATGTAGGCACTTAGGTTTTACTCGATCAACACTAACTTTTAACAAAAAAGCTCAACTAGGCACCAACTTAACAAAAAACTGAATTCATACGGTAAAATTAAAATTTCCGAGATAAATCTTTATTGACAACAACGTTTCATATTTAAAATTCGATCATGTTTGCTTAATTTTGTATTTTATTTACATATTAGGTTAATACTAGTAACCGTAGAAAAATTATTGTATGGAACGTTGTACGTAAAAGAGAAACGCTTGTGGCGTCTTGCTTTTGCGTAACCCACGCCACTCGCCTTTTTTGACCCATCATAAACAACTATTGCATTAAAATACTACAGGTATAATTTCACCACTGGTCTACAATTTATTTCATTTGGCTTCAACATACAACAAATAACGGTTTTATCAGGTTGCAGTTTAATTTGTTTAAAGTTGTTTGTTTTACGTGTGTATAAGTTCCTCTTATGATGACAGATGGGACTAACTTCTTACCGTGCCTTCCGAAGCACGCAAGCACCACAAACATGCAACTTGTGGCCACCCATCCAACTGATGGCCATGCCCGTGGATGCTTAATTTCCAAAAGTGCAAGTAATGCGTACTGATGCCGGGCCTCCAGCTCCTAAACTAACTTTTTAAAAGTAACTTTTTATTTTAAACTGCAGATGAAAATGAAGCTGTTCAAGGTTTAGTTTTGAATCAGGAGCTCTCATTGGGTAGTGCGTGTGGAACACCGCCGTTTACCAACTTCACTGCTGGCTTCGCGGACTGCTTAGATTACATATTCTATGACAAATCAACATTGCAAGTTGAACAGGTAAAACGATGGCTTGAATCGTTCGTTACTCCATAAAATGGCACGACAGTCGTCCTAATTTAATTTCAAACCAAATCAGACTTTAGCATCATTCTGTATAGATCAGTGTTGCTTGACACTTTAACTCGAATACGTAGCTACTTACGTACGTCGTGCCGCTTTAGGAGTAAAGGTACTGATTGTGAATATAACATACGAAATAATTTGGTACATATTACTCGTATGTCCAAAAGCGACGTTTAGGCACAGACTCGCCATAGCTCTGTACCGCTTTGTCTAGTTGTCAGACCTCAGCGGCTTGCTTGTTTGTGTAATACCTTATAGGTAAAATGTATTAGTCAACAAACGAACTCTTTCATTTACGAATTTGTTCGTGGCCGATATTACAGTGTCATATAATTATCTTTAAAACTGGTCTACTTAGGCATTTGACGTAGCTTAACGACGACAACTGGGACGAATAATGCCAATTATGTGCTTTCCCAAGCTCGGAGAAGCTCGAGATCTAGATACGTACTCATCCAGGTTTAACTCACTCTCAACTCAATATGTGTAACGTACATACTTACGTGCCGTAGCAAGTGCGTTACATGTGTACATACAGAGTGCCGTAAATGGTTCTCTCCTTACAAAATACTGTTCGTTTATTGACTCCGCGTTTAAAAAAGTGGCCAAGTGCGAGTCGGACTCGCCCAAGAAGGGTTCCGTAGCAGCAAGTTACATAATATAAAAGTTCTAAAGGTAAATTGGGGTTTACGATTTATGACGTATTAAAAAAAAACTACTTACTAGATCTCGTTCAAACCAATTTTCGGTGGAAGTTTGCATGGGAATGTACATCATATATTTGTTTTATTTTTATCATTCTCTTATTTTAGAAGTAACAGGGGGGGGGACCAACATTTTACCACTTTGGAAGTGTCTCTCGCGCAAACTATTCAGTTTAGAAAAAAAATATATTAGAAACTTCAATATAATTTTTGAAGACCTATCCATAGATATCCCACACGTATGTGACTGATGAAAAAAAAATTTGAGTTTCAGTTCTAAGTATGGGGAACTCCCAAAATTTATAGTTTTTTTTTTCTACAGATACAGATACACTATCACGTCTTTATCCCTAACGGGGTAGACAGAGCCAAGGGCGGTAAAGCCCAGGCCACTTTTAGCGTAAAGGTGGGCATGAAGGTGGAAAAGGGAAATCATAATAGTGATGGGTTGCTAACCGCATCGCCTATTCATATGATTCAGATTCTCGCCCATTCCCTCGATCGGCTTTTACGATCTGCACGGGAAGAGAAGCAGCTGGTACATTCTATGTTTTTTCTTTTCTCCCAGACCAGCAAAGAAGATGTTTTTTTTCTATTTTTGTGAAAATCTTAATGCGGTTCATAGAATACACCTACTTACCAAGTTTCAACAGTATAGTTCTTATAGTTTCGGAAGAAGTGGCTGTGACATACGGACAGACAGACAGACATGACGAATCGATAAGGGTTCCTTTTTTTGCCATTTGGCTACGGAACCCTAAAAACGAGCGAGCCTTTTAATAGATACTCATATAACTATGATGACGTGTAACATCTGACATCTCACCTTGGAAGGTGATGGCCAACTTTACCACCACGCGCTTATTGGTCAAATCAATCACTGAAAGATAGCAGGAAAGTGAGAGGAAAGATGTTACATATCAAAAATGGATCCAAAGAGCGTTTACACGGCATAGAATACAAACAGTATAATAAGTAAATGGTAGTAATACAAAAAATTAATTCTTGTAAAAACATAACCTGGACCTGAAATGTTCGCGTTACCGAATGTTTTTTAATCTGTGTTATGTATGGCACAGAATACATAATAGTACAGGTTTTGGGCGGTGCCATGTTAATTTAGTTCGGACTTTTTCAACAATATGTCGGGGTCCACTAACTTTATTTGTCAACCTTGCGTATCGATTATCCATAGATACTCGTAGGTACAGCCATCTTATATGAGAACTAGAGGCCATATAATTTCGCCGCATTTCAATGTGATCTTGCCGCAATTTTGTTCATAATGTTATTTTATTTTGTTCTAGGTTGTTCCTTTGCCAAGCGAGGAGGAATTAAGAGCAAATATTGCTTTACCAAGCGTAGTTTTTCCATCAGATCATATAGCGTTGATATCAGATTTAAGATTTATTTAAATTTGTATTATACAATCATGTTACCTACATACAGTTGTTTTTTTATGTACGACCACGATCAATCGTCTAACAAAGAACTAGTGCACAGCTATACTTGAATTTATAGCATACTTTAGTAAATAAGTTACCCTACTTGCATCTGTTGCCCAAGTGTATAAGTAAAGTGTAGCTTATTCTACTGTTAACTGTAATATAACTAAACATTGCTTGGAACACAGTACCTACCCAACCGTACATACACACACAAGTATATTTTTTAAATTTTAGCACGCTTCCACGCCGCGCCGCGCCGCCTGCTGCCAGCGCTCGCGTCTCTCTTCATAGATTAATATTGTATATACTGAAATCTCTCTTGACAATTACGAAAGGACTGACAATAGCCAATGACAGACAGAGCAAGATGGCGCAGACAAAGGGAGGCTTACCTATATGCCCAGCAGTGGGTACCTGAAAGCTATTGATGATGATGATGACAACCCCATACAAAAAAATGTAGTCTGCTAGAAAGCCAAAATCCTGTATTATTTCATATTTATTTATTTCGATACAAAAATCATTGTGTTGAAATATAGTTTACCATACAATAATGAATTTACATAAAACAGTTAAATAATTCAATTACAACAAATAAAAACAAAAGACAATCATAAATCATAAAGTCGAATAAATCAAAATGTTATATTATAAGTTAGTCCAATAAAATAAAGTCACACTAACAAACAAAATTATGAAATTCCTTTAGTGAATAATATAATAACACTTGTCCAGCTGAAATGCCTTTAGTTTGCTCTTAAATTCAGCTTTGTATAATAATGCCTTAATTTCTACAGGAAGTCTATTAAAAAAAAGTACAGATTTATAGTATGGACATTGTTATAGGTACTATGTTCAAGCACGGTACTCCAACCGTTTCTAAGTCCTTCTGGTTGATTTCCGTTTTTTCCTCTGTTCCTCATTTTCATATCTATGTACATGTTTAGCAAGATATGATAACAATATTAAAATATATAGACTAGGGACGGTAAGTATTCCTAATTCTTTAAAATTTTCCCTGCACGAGGTTTGCTGGGATATAACAAACCATGGTCCTTATCGCTCTCTTTTGCAGCACAAATGCTTTGTTCATGTTATAGTCGTAGCTTCCCCCCAAAAAGTACACTATATCACTAGTTTGAGGTGGTTGATATCATCTCTCAAACTTCTCAAAACAACAAGCAGAGTTTATTTTACTTTCCACTTCCTCTAGTTCTGGTTTCCAATTTAAATACTCGTCAATATGGACTCCCAAGAATTTTACAACTGCACAGTTTTGAGCCTTGTCGTCTCGTATATTTACATTTATAGCTTCTCTGTAATTAGTCCGGAATAACATGACATTGGGTTTTTTAGCATTGATTTTTAAGCCGTTTTCATAGTCCAGCCTTGAAACCAGTCTTGAAAAACACTTATTATCAGTTCAATTTTTACTTTAAGCTGTTGTATGTCTGATGCTGAGACGATTGCATTTGTGTCATCTGCATAGACTATTACATTAGAATCAGGAATATCAGTCTTAACGTGGTCAATAAGGTTATTTATAAATACTATGAATAGTATGGGCCCCAAAATAGACCCTTGTGGTACGCCTGCTTTAACGGTTCTTATTTTAGATTTAGTTATATGTGTTTCTATCATTCCCGGTATTACTGACTCGAAAAACATTTTACGATTATGAAGATAAGAACTGAGTAGTTCATGTGCAGTATCTCTTACACCAAACTCGAGCTTTATTAACAATAAATTGTGAATTATTTTATCGAAGGCGGAACTCAGATCAAGAAACGTACCAGCTACTTTAAGTTTTTTGTTTATAAGACTAGTGATGTCATTAATCAGGTTTTCTATTGCATCTTGAGTTCCTACATTAGTCTGGTAACCAAACTGTCGACAATTCAGTATCTTATTTTTGTTGAGGTATTTTATCAAACGAACTTTTATCACCTTTTCAATTTTTTTTTAAATAATTGTAAGTAGATATATTTGTCTGTACATCTGTGGGTCCTGTTTTGATCCCTTTTTGTGTATTGGTATAATTTTGGTCACTTTTAATTGTTCAGGAAAGATACCAGCTTCCTTACATATTGAAAAAATTACTAAGGGGTTCTGCTCATACTTATATCTAAGTTGTCTTTAATTGGAACGTCGTCATAGCCACAGATAATTAAGTTTTGTGGCTTCGGTGAAGTACTTATTACTATTTCTAGATAGTAGTCCACCCGCTAGTCATACAAAGGATGCTGGGGTACTTAGGCTGACGGTATCCACGAAAAATCAGAGATTAACGATTTCGCAATCTTTCCGTAATTATGTGGTAACACTACAAAAGGTAGTAGCTCATCGAATTACGCTTCAAAGTATAAAAAAGGTCAGTCCTCTCGTATTTGTTTATCCATCCATGTATTAAATCATAAAAAAACAAATACGACGAAGAGCGATAAATAAAGTAAAGATATGCACATAGGTAAACTAGTATCTGCCATACGAAATTAAACAAGGGTATTTTTCATAGATTTATTTATTTCCCACCACCGCTACTAAGATTGTGTTTTATAAAACCAACATTTCTTAAATATCTAACAATGAAAGGTGTAGCACCTAATGTTATAGCTATTCTAACAGGTGCAAACAATTTGTGTACTGCATATGCAACAACGAAGGTGCCTGCGTTTGAAACAGCCACTTTTGACAATGTACCCTCACCGATGTTAAAATATTTCAGCAATTCTACAATGTCGACACCGCTGTAACAAAGAAAAATAATCATTCATTATTATTATTATCATCATCTTCATCCAGGTCTTTTTTTGTCTCCACTGCAGGAGCAATTCATTATTATGAAAGAAGTTAATTTGTTTTGCACAAATTTTACTAATATGCCTATATCAGGCCTTTTTTTTAAATAAAATCATTTGACAAATTAAAATTTCAATAAGCACATACTTCTGTATTTTGGGGCTCATAACCTCTAACCAAAATATGTCACTCATCATCATATTGCAGTAAATGAGATATTGCTATAGACAAAATTATTACTTGTTGCATCGACAATAAAGTCTACTTTTACATGACAAGTTCAGTATATTGTTTTTTGTGTTGCTTTTATTTAAACCATATGTGTAAACATCTCTTACACATAATGTTTTTAACATTGTATGTGATTCAGAACTACGTACATAAAATCTATGTAGGTAGGTACATTTAACACAACCATAATGGTTGACAAATACAACCAACTTGGTAGACCCAACCATATTTCATAGATCACAGACAGATTAAGAAATATTCAATGAAGCTTTCAATTTTTAAGTTAGGTATATGAGCTTTAATGTAGAATGAGCCTGAGCTGAGTGAGACACATTTAAAATGGTGTGGAATGGAAACTATAAAAATAAATGCATTTGCTTTTATGGCTTATTCTTATTTTAATAGAGTAATGAATGATAAAATAATTCATGATTATTATTTATTATTCCTTAAAGATTTTATTAACATACAACACACACATGCAATGAAATCACATCAAAACATACCTAGAGATGAGAAGATAACATCCCCCCAGAGACAGTATTGATATGGAGACATGGAATACAATCACTGTTGAACCATACTCTTTGACAGCCCTTTTCAACTTCTCTTTGGCACTTAATGGAGGCTCCACCTCAGAACTCATGTTTCTTGTTGTAAATGTTAAAACTATGCTTTGGAAAATACAAAACAATTTGGGATTAAAAATAATTTCCTTTAACATTTGAAGATGATTTGAGGTGAGATAGATAAAAGTGACAGATATGGATTATTTATGTTATAGATATTTTATTACATGTTCTAAATAAATTATGAAGGTCATGGAATGTCAATTTTGTAATAAATGTAGGTATGTAGCCAGTCACCAAATCATGGACAATGCAACTTACTGGATCAACATTTGTTGTTGTTTTGGCAGTGCATCATAAGTGTGCTATATGTAAAGGTAAGAAATAAAGGCCACGGGTATGGAGTTGCATTGCCCTTTGAAATTATTAGTAAGTAGATAATACTATTTTGTAGATATGACTATACCTGCACTTGTAAATTTACTTCTGTATTGATTTCGCAACGTCAAGTAATGGGCACTGTGTAAATGTTCTGACAAATATTTATGACCTTGTCCCCATTGAGAGCCTGGCATGTTGAGATGGGTGTGATTGCCACTGAAGGGACTTGGGACATTACTCTGCATTGAAGAAGACAAACTTAAAGCCCCTCGGCAGTCATATTTATTAACATGTGGGTCAGGCTGACTTGTAATGTCAATCTTAGGAATATCCTGATATTGTTTTCCATAATGATTGTTTATCACAGGTCCGGATATATCTCTGTCTCTCTGTGGAGAAAATCTACCCATTTCAGTAGCATTTATATCTACAACATTTGTTGGAAGCTTGAGTGCCGGCAGAGGAAATTTTAAGGGCGACGATGCATGTAGAGTTTTGTCCAAGCTATTACCACCGTTTGCTGTAAAAATAAAATAAATATTTGATATAAGTACGTACCTAAGCCAATAATTGTGGAGCCAGATTATTGGCACTGTACAAAGCTGAAATTACGTAAGTACAACATTAATTTTCCAATACCTATAGATACAATGAAAACAAAGGAATTAGATTCGTAGCCTGCATACGGTATGTACTTACCAAAGAACGTGTTTGAATAAAATATTTTACCACAACTAGTTCTAGAATAAATTTTATGCATCTTTATACACTGTTTAAATTGAAAATGATTTGATTTAAGTAGTTCAATAGTTAGATTTTAGGGAAATAGGTCCAGTATAAATAATTCATCGATTTTTCGAGATTAATATGAATTATGATTTGATTTGCGCAATTTGCGACGCTACTGATGCAGTGTTGCTAGGTCAAGTTTTGACTTTACCCGAGGCTTTATCTAATTTTACCCTAGATCCTGTATTATTTTGAAAAAATACCCTAATCAAAATTTCCTTCTATGTTTAGTATTTTTGACCGACTCAAAAAAAGGAGAAGGTTATCAATTCGTTGGATTTTTTTTTGTTTTTTTTTATGTATGTTCCCCTATTACTCAAGGACGCCTGGACTGGACCGATTTGGAAAATTCTTTTTTGTTTGAAAGCGTATACTTTTTAGGTAGCCCCATAGAAATTTTATTAAAATCAGTTGTGTGGTTTGTTTTTTAAACGAAAATAACTAGAAAAAAATTGGTTGTCTGTAAAGTCGGTTTACTGACGATAGTTGAACGTGACAACGTTCTTACCTTTATCGCTGTAATTATTATCGTTGCTATAAACAATTGACACCACATTCACTTTTCACTGCACTTGATACTCGATCAAAACATGTAAATGTACTATAGTATAGCAGCTGTCCACGCAGACGCATCGCTCACTCAAGTAGGAGAGAGACGGATGTCGAACGCTGCCGAACGCAAAGGCCGATTGTGCTTCTTTGTCGCTCGTTCCGCGCTCTCGCTTGCACTTCAAGCCTTACATGGAACGCCTCAGAGCGAGGTAACGCCGCATGAGTCATGTTTTTTCGTGCGTGCAGCCGGCTCTATCGAATTATAAGACGTTGTCACGTCAAAAAATGTCGTCTAAGTATACCATTGTTTGCTTTTCTGGTATTGAAGTCGGTTTTTTGTTTTAACGGGACCCTATACTGAGACTCCGCTGTCTGTCTTTCCGTCTGTCACAGGGCTCTATCTCCTAAACCGTAATAGCGAGCGAGACACTTGAAACTTTTATCACAAATACTACAAATAAGATAAAGTTAAAAATAAAAGGGGTCATCCGTCAGACAAGAAACATGGTTTTTCAGTGATTTAAAGAGAAAAGAAAGGGATCACACATACAAGCTGCAAGTAAGACCATCGGTGCGTACGAATCCTGATCGCGTTTATAGAATTTCTGATATGAAAATTAAAAAAAAAAACTCCAAAGCTGATACCCTAAAAAATACCCTAAGTAAATTAATTACTCTAAGAAATACCCTAGGAAAATTCATACCCTAATAATTACCCGGCTGGATAAATTTTAATCTAAATCTAAGGTAAAATACCCTAAGTTGGCATCACTGGACTGATAGACAATAAAATGAATGAAAGAATGTCAATTTGACAATACGTTGCGTCAGTTGTCGTTCAACTATCACTGTCAGTCAATGGGTGTGTTCCACAGAGCAATAATGTATAGAGGAAACTTAAAAAAATGAACGGAAAACACTATAGCCTTTTCTTTTTTACAAATAAGAAATGTTATAAGAGTGACAGAGTTCGATATACTGCAACACTTACTACTTAAAACCCTCATGTCGCCATTTGTGCTATACAAATTTGTTTATATTAATGTATACTATTAGTGATGGGCAGAGCAGGGATGATGGGATTTGCAATTTATCGATAATGACAATTAATGGCAGACAATACTCTTCACTCACTCGCGAAGTTGGTGTTTGTTATGGGAAACCCAAAGGAAATGGGTCCTAGTTGTTAAAAAAACATCTCGAATTTCTCATACTTGTATTTATTGCCAAAAATGTTTTTTACAAACACCAACTTCGCGAGTGAGAGAAGAGTATTTATTAAAACTATTACACGCTACTATTTTCTAATACTTACTAAATACACTTTAAATCAAAATTAAAGTTTCGTAAGTAGTTATGATCTGAAAAAAATAGTCAGAATCTTAATTAAATACGGCGATGAAGATTAATATGTTACCACAGCACTGTTATCTTACATCCGACGTTTTTATCTGTCACATATAAGACTAAAAAAATATATAAAAACAGAATATAACAAAAAGACGTTCATAAAAGTATAAAAACACATAGAAGTAATTATGTAAATATGTATATCACTGTAAACTTTGAATTGCGATTAAATTTGAACGGTCACGCAGAGTAGTCGGGTTTCTTATGAATCATCGGGTAAGTCGGTTGTCATTGTACATATCGTCAGCATGAACTCCAATCGACTCACAAAGCAGCTGTCACGTGACTTCGTTCACAATTTAATCTAATCCAAATAACAAAGGAATGTTTAAATGGTTAAGTAATAATGCCTGCCTATGAAAAAGATCTAAATGTGCGACATATGCATATGAATGTAACAGTTTTTGATCTGATCCTTCACGATAGCAAGTGGGTTCAAAATGCAGTGAACACAATCTTAAATATGTAGAAGGAGTCCATTCTCCACGTCTGATATTCCTGACCCATTTTTCTTTCAAAATTTTATCCTTTGGGAATCTGCAATAAAAACAAAATACAATATACCTAATGTGGTACACCTAAAATAGAATACTTATGTATTATAAAATAGTTATATCGTTCATTAAATTAGTCACAGAATGGGGAAATAAGTACCTATAAACTTATCGATAGCAACCTATTTAGGTGCAGCACTACGATTAAATTTCAAGGGTATTTCAGTTGTCAAAAATGGTACAGTCAATGAATACAAACATAAAAATGAGTTCATTTTACTAATAATGAATTCGAAACTTTGTTGCGCCAATTACCAACGAACACAACTACAAGTCAACATGCTGTTTTACTCGAATTAAGCCTTAATATCATTTTCTTTCTCGAATGTATTTAATACGACTTACCGATGGAAGGATATTTTTTGTCCTGTTCCGCTCAAAATACCTTGTTGGCTGAAACAACCGAGAGCAGAACACAGGATAGGCATCTTAGCACTTGTTTCCACACAAACAGTAACGATAAAACAACTTGATTTATAAATTTTTGTTAAAAACACAATTGACTCGCATACGTCCAGCTGGCAACGTGAGTACTTCAACCGGTCGGCTGACGGCGCGCGGCATTTCAAGATGGCGATGCACTCTAGCGCTATCTCGCTTCGTTCATATGAGCCGGACAAATTAGTGCGAGTAGAGCAGATATAGTTATTCTGCTGCTATTTTTTATGAAGCGTCTAGAGATACTACGTTTATGGTGTGTTCTGTTAGTATCAACAGAACGCACTCATTATTCGCAGGCAGCGAACGAACCACAAAATTAAACACAATCTAGAATAAGTCTGTCAATGCATTATAATAGAAAAAGATACCTACAAATTTAGGTATCCGGTTGGTACCGGTACCGTACATACCTAGAACTAGCCTTGCTGTGTGCGTAACATGTGCATAAAGGTGCTCGATCACCGCGAGCATTCACTTGTATTGTATGTTAGTGTAACGCTCGGCCACAAATATGCGCGACAGCGACGGCAACATGCGAAAGAAACAAATACAAGAAAATGTATGAAGGAAGCATGCCACGATCAACGACAACGGCGACTTTTCAGGCGTATTTTGGTACGACAAGACGCGCGTATTCCAGTTGCCAGGTTAGGTTTTAACTGTACCTGAGGCTTGATCTAATTTTACCCTAGATAGGATATTTTTTACGACTTCAAAAAACGAGGTTATCCATTCGATTGTACCTGTTTTTAGGGTTCCGTACCCAAATGGTGAAATCTTTTTTTAGGGTTCCGTAGCGGAATGTCGAAAAACGGAACCCTTATGGATTCGTCATGTCTGTCTGTACGTCCGTATGTCACAGCCACTTTTTTCCGAACCTATAAGAACTATACTGTTGAAACATGGTAAGTAGATGTATTTTGTGAACCGCATTAGGATTTTCACAAAAAAATAGAAAAATAAAAAAATTTGGGGCTTCCCCATACTTAGAACTGAAACTCAAATTTTTTTTTTCATCTAACCTATATGTGTGGGGTATCTATGGACAGGTCTTCAAAAATGATATTGAGGTTTTTAATATCATTTTTTGACGTGACAACGTCTAGTAACTCGATACTACGGGCTGCATGCACGAAAAAGATGACGTCATTGTCGCGTTCCGCAAGCGAGAGCGCGGCAAGAACGAGAGAGAGGCATGATCGGCTCAGTTCGGAATGTTTGACGTTATCACGTCAAACTACCGTCCGTAAACCGACTTTACAGACAGCCAATTTTTTTCTAAACTAAATAGTTTGCGCGACCGACACTTTCAAAGTGGTAAAATGTGCCCCCCCCCCCCGTAACCTTTAAAATAAAAGAATAATAAAAGAAAAAAAAATATATGATGTATATTACCATGCAAACTACCAACGAAAATAGTTTTGAACGAGATCTAGTAAGTAGTTTTATTTAAGACGTCATAAATCGTAAACCGCAATAGAACTTTTATATTATGTTACTTGCAGCCACCGAACCCTTCATGGGCGAGTCCGACTCGCACTTGGCCGATTTTTATTTGTTTATTTGGCGTTTTTCTCTTAGCGCGCCTTCAAAATTATACTTTGAAAGCGCGTTAAGTTGTAAAATATTATTCGAATTGCAAGTCTCTTTCCGTCACGGGGCGGACACGGATACACGGAAAATAGCCTCTGGACTGCAAATCCGGGCTCTGTCTGCCCCGCAGCGGGAAGGAAAAAAAAAACAAAAACACGTCAAAACTATCGTCAATGTAAAAAATGAAAATTTGTTAAAACAAAGAGAATTAAAATAGAAACGGCCCTTTTGTGGGGACGGTAGCGCGGTTTCCGGTGTATGCCGGATGCCGCGCTGTCCTCCCCAAACTTTAAAATAATCCTAATCCTAACTAATATTATAAATGCGAAAGTGAGTTTGTATATTTGTTTGTTACCTCTTCGCGCTTTATCCACTGAACCAATCTTCTTGAAAATTCGCATACACATAGTTAGGAGTACTGAAAAGGACATAGGGTACCTTTCATCCCGGAAAAATGTAATATTCCCGTGGGATACGTGAGCGAAGCCGCGGGCAAAAGCTGCTCTTTAATTATTGTTTTTGTCGCAATTAGGGTAGATAGAGATCTTAAAAAATGGGACGGTAAGGCCAGCGCCCCTCCTCGAGAAGCTTCCTTGTGAAATCACATCACAGTTTAACATAACTCTCTAGCCCGCACAGTTATCTTGTGCCTTAGGAGTCATGATTTGCATTTTGCTAGCAGTCAACGTTGTGAAACTAGCTAATTAAACAACTACTTAATATCGTAATCGTTAATCCTTTTTTTTAAGATACAGTTCATTTTCTACGGTGAACGAAGTCCGAAACATTCATTTCCAAAAAAAAGAGCGCCAAATAGATAATATACCTCCGACGGGACGCGACGAGCTGTCTATGTATGGGGTCAGATGTCGCTAAATCAAAATCTTCTTTATCCGTCTGACTGGGGATGGACCAAAGTCGGCGACAGCTGGATACCTACATGGATAGACTTGCCAGTGGCTGCCGAAGCATGTATTGAAATGATCAGGTGCAGATGTAAAAAGAAGTGCGGCGGCCACAGCACAGAGTGCGGTGCACTGTGTTGTGATATTGCGAAGGCAAATGGATATAAGAGACAAAATATGTAAGTATTTTAAGCACATATCTATGTTGATCAATTAATTACAGACCTTCAAGTCACTCGAAATTGTCAATAAGTCTAAGTTCAGCTATAAGTTTTTAATTACGGCATACCTAAACACAGAGACATATACAATATATTTTTATTAAAATACATTAAAATTGAGCCTTATCCTTTAAAAACAATATTCTATTCTTACTAGTTACAGGTCCTTAGCAACATATAAGACGTTTTTTTTGTCTTGTATTTTTCTAAGAATTTTCGCCTCTGCCGCGTTGAGTTATATATTTTCTTAAACAATTTTTTATAAAATTTTTCAACAAATCTTATATATTTGGAATCTGCATAAATTCGGCTTTTAAAACATATTTATTAAAGCAGATACTGGTACACGTCCAAAATTTACAGTCATTAACAAAAAAACATTTTGAATTTAATTTTTTTATTTTTAAATAAATTTCAAGTTTTTTGTATGGAAATGCTCTTTTTTTGTTTTAGGAATCAATCGGCCATCTTTTATTTAGCTGAAAACCATACGAAACTTGCCCTAGTAGCTTTAAATTAGCAGTTATGACAAGTTACAGTGCGCATGGAGTAAGAAAACTTTACTCCCTCAACCCCCCAGAGGGCTATAAGCCGCTGACTCCCGGGCGTTTTCCACATAAGTCTACCTAAGGAACAAGTGTGCCAAGGCTTATCCTTTGATCCGAAAAATATTGGTTCCCATACATTGAATGGATATAATGACTTCACTATAAGAAATAATAGCACTTAATTACCTACCTACTGCTTTCTTATTTTTACATTTATTATTTGTAAATATGCATCAAGTGTATTTAAACCCATAAAAAATTAAGAGTTGATAACATAACGAATGATGATCATATCATATGATATGATATGACAATGATAGATGCGAGCAGGGTTCATCTGGAGACCCTGGCCTATTTTCTATTTCTCCCCAAATTTGAAATTATTTTTCTCCAAAACGATACTATTTTCTTTTTTATATTATAGGTAATTATTTTTGCCCGTGGTCCTAAGGCATATTATTCCAAATTCTAAAAGGAAAGAAAAAAGCACACGCCACGCCATTGCCGTCGCCGCCGCTGTTGCGCATATTCGTGGCCGAGCGCAACGTTAGTTACATTACACAGCAGATTCAATATTTCAATCATTACATCAGTGAAGGAGGAGAACTGAGCATTACAATGCTCACCTTGTAATGATACAAAACGGACATCAGTAAAGGAGGCGAACCGAGCATAAACAATGCGCACCCTGTAATGATACAATAATGTGTAATATCTTGATATACAGATCTGTGATCTTGATACAACTTGTAACATCAGTGCGCTTCACATGTAACAAAGAATATATACTTACTTTTTAAACTAATTATAAATGCGAAAATATTTGTACGCATGTCACTTGTTTGTTTTTGTTTTTTCTGTGTGTAAGTGGCCAACACTGGTGTCAGATTTCACAAGCCGCCTAAAGGCATGTGACATAGCTTGACGACTGTCATATAATAAAAACAGTCGGGACCAACGGCTTAAGTTTCAGTATATACAATATTAATCTATGGGCTTAAGCACGTAGCCGGTTATTACAGACCACTGTAGGTTGAGTAGTCTGTGCCCGCCGGTTATATAATCTTTGGCTGTGCGCGCGTCTCGCCTTTGGTTGGGGTTGAATTAAATATTATTTCCAAAGAGTACCTTGTATTGTACGGTTTGTACCTCCGGTGCTCCAATATCTCTGATTGTTTCATTGGTCCAAGGACTACTAATATAATTTGTGGGTCCAAGGTCCAAACTCTTTGTTCCATGGCGTGCATGGATTGATACACAAATTAGATAGTATGTCAAGGAGTCTTAAAGGATTGATACACTTTCAGGTTAGGTAAGGTAATACTTATAACGTTATGAGAATTGTGTATATAGTGCCGATACGTTTCGGGCGATAACGTTTCCAATCCCCTAAACCTTTACACCTTAATCTAGGGCTGTACGGTTTCTTATTTTAGTAATTCGGTTTAGTTTAACTTACTTATATAAATTAAAGCGCTCGATGTAGTTATAGTAAAACATATAGATATTGAGATGCTAATAACTTTTGTTAAGGCCGTACCTGAATTTTCCGAGGTCCAGTGCTGCCCCAATTTAAAATAAATCAATTCAAAGAAAACGGATCATTTAAAATTTTGCTACTATCAAGTCCTAGATAGCCCTTCAAAGTATTTAATGGACTACTGTTTACAGTTTATAATGAGAACGTTAAGCTTTACTACGCACATTTGTCAAAAGTGGCCGTTTTTCGCAAATGTGCGTAGTAAAGCTTAACGTTCTCACTTTAAACTGTAAACAGTAGTTCATAAAATACTTAAAAAGGTTATCTAGGGCTTGGTAGTAGCAAAATTTTTAATGATGTCTCCGTTTTCTTTGAAATGATTTATTTTAAATGGGGGCAGCACTGGACCCCGGAAAATTTAGGTACGGCCTTAAAAGCAATATTTCTCGTACGGCCCTACTTATCCAATATATCAACAACATGTAAAAAACAATATTTTTTTAAGGGCTTTTATCATAACAGACATATCAGCCCGCACCAACGAGATCTATGTACTTACGTACCAGTGTTATTAATTAACTACCTATATTTCCACACTCGACTTTTACGCTCAGAAATTCAGGCAATCAGGTTGTAGGTACGCCGCCGCCGTACGTGTAGTTAACTAGTAATTAAATAACTACGAGTAGGTACGTAGCTAGTAACTATTTAATTACTAACTTACTAGGTACTACAGGTGCAGCGTAGTTTACATACCTAGGTAAGTAATTAGACGAATTATGTATTTGGTTAAGAAATTTTATTACAGCATGTTTTTGTCCACCGTAAAAATATAGAGATTTGGTCAGCTTTATTTTATACAAAATAAAACCAGGCCTGTGTCACTCCCCGTTTAGGTATCGAAGATATACCTACATTGTTACTATGCGCGCAGCGGCCCCTCGGAGTGGTAAATTCAGTTGTACAAATCGTTTCTCCAGAGTAATAAGAATGAAATTAGCTTGCAATGGATGTCTAGGTATCTAAACGAAAAGGTGCTGAGTTCTGACGTGAGCTAAATTAAACCATATCGCTAACCACATTGAATAGATATTTCTTTGCTGAGTGAGACTTCTGTACGTGAGTACTGGTTTTTATTCTGTGGTAAAACATCGTTTTTCGAATAGATGAGATAAAAAATACCTATATTTTATTTGCTAATTTATTATTATTACCTACTGCTGCAACTGTTTTTTTTAATGTAAGTACCATACGGATTAGGGGAGAATAGATTTGAGGCCATATTTTTTTACCCAACTGCCTCAGAAGGAGGATGATGCATACATCATGTAGGTAATGTACAGCGAGATCTATGTACCTACTTACGTGCTGTCAATGGTAATATAGGTACAACGAGCTAATGAAATAACGCAAAACCTCTCAGGTTGTAACTCAGTCCATGAACTGTTCTACAACATTCCCAGAATGCCAAAAATAAAATTCGGATTTTCATACAAATTGACTCGATCAGCTGATCAGTTTGTATGAAAATTCCTTCGAGAAAATTCCAAATATTTTTTTGTTTCGTGAAATTTGTAGAACAAAAGTTGTTCAGTTTCATGGGCTGAGGTACCTACCATCTGGTGATGGTAGGTCTCATGAGAGGTTTTGCGTTATTTCATTATCACGTATATGTGTGTGTGTAAAGATGATCGTCTAAATGTGTCTAAATTAATCGAAATCTGGTCGGCCTTTTCCTACGTGAAGTGAGTATCACGTGAGTCAACCGGTATAAATTAATGAATTAGGTATGGAGTTATCTCACGTTAGTTTTAATAAAATAAGTAATATAAGGCTCCATCAGTTCAGAGCCAAGAAAACTGTGAGTGTTTTTGAAAAATCACTGTAATTAAACTAGGTCCTTACTACAGTTTATTCCTTTTTTATTAATAATTTTACATAAGAATCTTAAGGCTTTTCTACAAACACCCACAATATCCAAAACATGATTGAGCATTTTTGGCTTGATAGAAAAAAATCACACACATACCTAAATTAAGTATACCAAAAAATGTATAATCTAAATTACTAGTTAATTTCGCTATACAATTTTGTTTAAATATTATACAAAAAATAATAATAAATAAAACACAGCGGAATATTCGTCGAGAGCGAATAAAGGTCCGGACCCGAGCTCGACGATATTTAGTTGTTTTTTTTTTGTATAATATTTAAAAACAATTGTGTAGCGAAATTAACTAGTAATTTAGATTATACATTTTTTGGTATAATTTTCATATAAAAAAGTGATTGTATAAAGTAGTAATATCTTTTTTAAAGGTCATAGGTAATTATTAGAGGTAGGTATATTTGTGATTTTTATCTATCGAGCCAAAAATGCTTAATCGTGTTTTGGATATTGTGGGTGTCTGTAGAAAAACCCTAAGATTCCTATGTAATTTTATTGAGAAATAATCTTTATAGTAGTTTATTTACAGTGATTTTTCAAATACACACAGTATTGCGGACTCTGAACCCATATTACACACATAAATCTACTTACATAGGTACCTTTTATTTTTCAGTATGTACAGGTACACATACATAAAGGTAACGTAGGGCACCAAAATGAACGGCGATGGAGCATCACTGGGGTAAGTTTTTACACGATTGTCCCACAAAAGTAGCATCTGGATCTGAGTTACTGCCATAACTTCGAAAAGAAGCTGTACAGATTTTTTGGATGTATGGGATTATTCGTCGTACGATCCTTCTATGGGCGCCGAGCCGCCGCGACGCGCGCCGGCTGCAGGGAGCGCACTTGCACCCCCTGACTGTAAATAAACTACAACAGTTTATTTCTCAAAAAAATTACATAGGAATCTAAAACACGATTTTTGGCTCGAAAGAAAAAAATCACAACCTCTAAATTGGCCTAAATTTACCTTTAAAAAAGATATTACGAAGTACTTTATGCAATCACTTTTGTATATGAAAGTTATACCAAAAAATGTATAGTCTAAATTACAAGGTAATTTCGCTACACAAAAAATTATAAATATTATACAAAAATAATAATAAATAAAACACAGCGAAATATTGTCGAGCTCGGGTCCGGGCCTTTGTTCGCTCTCGACGAATATTTCACTGTTTTTTTTTTTTCATAATATTTATAATATTTTGTGTAGCGAAATTAACTAGAAATTTAGATTTCACATTATTGGGTATAATTTTCATATACAAAGGTGATTATATAAAGTAGTGATATCTTTTTTAAAGGTAAATTTAGGCAAATTTAGAAGTATGTATGTGATTTTTTTTCTATCAAGCCAAAAATGTTCAATCGTGTTTTGGATATTGTGGATGTCTGTAGAAAAGCCTTAAGTTTGATATGTAAAATTTTTGAGATATAAACTGTAGTAGTTTAATGACAGTAATTTTTCAAAAACACGCACAGTATTGCGGCGGCGCCGCCGCCGGCGCGCTCATGATCCTTACATCGTCCAGCCCAAAAGAAAATGTAGGTACCTACCTAAGTATATGATTAAAAAAAAACAGGTTAGCGTTTTTTTTAGTATTTTATATAAGCGATCAACGTTTATGTTTATAATTACTTATTTGCAAACGGTATGTACCTCAGTAGGTATAATGATGTTTACTTACCTAATACGATACGACCTTGTTAGTATTCTAGGTACTCGACGGTCTTTGGCATCCTTGGGTGACCAATCTGTGCCAATTTTACATATTTTAAAGGAAAAACCGGGAAATTGCATCCCGGGCTCCGAAGCAGCGTAGCTGAGGATGCAACCGGGAACGCGCTAAGATGAGGTATGTCGATTTAAGGAAAGTAAAATGTTTCCTTTTTTAACCTCCGACGAAAACCAGAGACACCCCCCGGTGTTTTATGTTTAACGTGTCTGGTATGTGTCTGTCAGTGGCATCGTAGCTTCTAAACCAATAGACTGATTTCTATGAGGTTTTTTTAATCGAAAGCTTTGTCTGCCGATATGGTTCTTAGCTGTTTTACGAAAATCGGTTCAGCCGTTCATACGCTTAAAAATCGGAGTTTTTTTTTAATTCGTCTGGCAAATAAGTACACTTGTTATTGATTGTTATGTTATAGTAGTTCTACTCTATTTCGCAAGGTCTTTAGCATCCTTGGGTAACCATTGACATGCATATTGTATTTGGAGAAGAAAAAGCGGAAAAGCGCACCCCGGGCTCTGAAGCAGCATAGCTGAGGATGCAAACGGGAGCGCGCTAAGATGAAGAAGAAGATATAATATAAGTAGTTACTTTCGGAGAGCTCTTTGTCTTGTTTCATAATCAAAAAACTGCAACTTGGCGCCCGTACATAGGTTTATTTTATCGCATCCGTAATGCTACCCGTGGTTTTTAGCCCGTCGGAAATAGACAGAAAATCATTCTAAATTCGCAAAGCGTGATTTAGTTTTGCATTTTTGGTATGTTGTACGGATGTGTTAGGGTAGTTTCAATAATAAAATGCAACTCCAAAAACCTTGTGGAAAATGAGAAAATCGAGAAAATTTTCGAAATTTGCGGTGTTTTTATGGTATTCGCCCTGCATGGCCAAAACTTTGCATTTTTTGCGTACGATGTTGTCTACAAGTATAAACTGTATTCAAGAACCTACAATTTGAATCCTTTTTTGGCTCTATTGACCCTATAGAAGCTGAGCTAGAGCACTTGAAAGATGACCAATTTTTCTCGAAAATAGCTTTTTCTCGATTTTTATGACATATTTCGTAAGATATTCGCAAAACTGCTTGTTTTACAAAAAACAATAACTAGAATAATGAAGAGGAACACGAACAAGAGGAAGACCATGAACGCGTTCTTTTTGATCTTCCCCATCATCACGAGGAACGGGAATCCCAACCGGCAACCCCGGAAAAAACGAAGATTGACTATGAACAATTCATAGTCAATGGCCTTTTTTACGGTTCCGTACCCAAAACTGGATGCTCCACTGTTTGTCTGTATGTTACCAGGCTTTATTTCATAAATCATCAATCATAGGAGTAATATACTTCTGTTACCACGTTAAAAAATATACTAAACGCTTCCATTCAACAAACGTATCTTTTTGCCATTTTTTTAAGAAAATGATATGGACCCCTTCGTGCGTGAGTCTGACTCCTACTTGGCTGGTCAGCAGTAACCGAATTTTGGGTATGAATGTAAAAGACCTTCCAAGCTATTAATAAAATTTCTGTCTAATTTGCAATAAACCTGTATATTTCGATTATTTTGACTATGTAAATTATTTAGCTTTTCGCGTTTTATTAAGATTGAGATCTCACAGACCTCGTTTTAGGTAGTAATGGTAGCTAAATATGTACTTTAAAATATTTAAGGTAATTGTTTTTTTTAGAACAAGCAGTTTTGCGAATATTTTACGAAATATGACAATAAAATCGAAAAAGGCTATTTTCGAGAAAAATTGGTCATCTTTGAAATGCTCTAGCTCAGCTCCTATAAGGTCAATAGAGCTAAAATAGGATCCAAATTGCAGGTAATTGAATACAGTTTATACTTGTAGATAACATCGTTCGCAAAAATGCATAGTTTTGGCCATGCAGGGCGAATACTATAAAAAGACCGAAAATTTCGAAAATTTTCTCGATTTTCTCAATTTCCACAAGGTTTTCGGAGTTGCATTTTTTAATTGAAACTACCCTAACACACCCATACAACATGCCAAAAATGCAAAACTAAATCACGCTTTGCGAATTTTTTGTCTATTTCCGACGGCCTATTTAAGGCATTAACATTTTTTTTGGTGTTGGCTTAGTTAGCTTTAAGTATTTTTTATTATAATCTCTGTGTGGTTAAAATTCAATTAGATAAATAAAAATTATATTAAGACTCGCATTGTATTTTCTCAAGTTGTTAAATACCACTACATTGTAAAATTTTACTGTTTTACCACGCACTGGTTACAATTTTCACTTTAATCATTGTAGTTTCGTAATTATCCTTGTTTAATTTTTGCAACACACACTGTAATATCATGGCATACCATATTAAATTCCTTTCATTGCAAAAGGCTAAATTGCAATATGAGGTTGAACTAAGAGGTGGTTCAGGTGACTCAGTCCAAGAATTACGAAAAGAAATTATAAAACTTAGCCAACTTAATGCATCCGAGGATATTCTAGAGTCGCACTTAGACCCTACAAGTTATACTTTAGCATGATACTCGTAAATTGTGATACGATACGACTTGTGAACGTCAATAACTTATGGACGATAAGAGAGTCAAATGTTGGATAATTATAGTAATTCATCTTATTTATACGAGGTCGATTTGTGTGTACAGTCGTCGATCAGTGCTACAGATAATAAGACTTCATTACAGAAATATTGTGATTCCGCTGTTAATACGTAGAAATATGTGCGGCTACAAAAAAGAATTAGTATTTTTTAACGCGATTTTATTGTTTGCTTCCATTTTTTGTGATAGCATGTAAGTAAAACTTAGTGTAACGTAATTTTACAGTACAGTTCCTATCCATCCCTAACGCTACTGGTTTTTGCCATTGCAGTATCATCTGGATTTTACCTGTTGGATTTTTATGTTTAAACATACATATCTTTATTATCGTATGATGATATTTATAATATAATATTTATTCTCATAATAATACGTCACTTTGTTTTGCACAAATGTTGACGTCAAATCGTTACTCACACACAGCTAAGTTTAGTGCCTCGCTTTCAAGGCGCTAGTACTGCTCCATATTTAAAAATTGTGACATCATACCTACTATTGTACTCCACCGACCAGAGCCCATCTCCTAAATATAGGAAGAAGTAGGTTGTTATTATTAAGATTCCAAGTGGCTTGCACCATATTATTGGGATAAAGAAAAACAAAAATGACCATGATTAATAAATTCCCTCTTCACACTTTAAACATTTTACTAAAACCGCTAGTATATAGTACTCTGTGCTAAAACTAACAAATATTATATTTTATTTAACGTATATTGAAGTGAATAAGTTATCTTTCTTTTGTTCCAGCCCAACAGAGAGCCCTGCGAAATACTTATTTGATTTTACAAAGTCGGACAATGTCGATGTATGGCAAGAGCAGTCAGATACAGTCAGAGATGTTGGCATGTCTAAAGCTGTTCTGATAATACACCAGAACAAAAACTACAGAAGAGCTATATTTTTCGTTTTGTTGAATCCGCAAATGAACGGTGCAGGTTTTGCTGGAATAAGAGCAATACAAACGTACGACCTAAGGGGCTACACTAAATTGCAAATAAGATGCAGAAGTCAGGGGCAATACAACGGCTACAAAGTCGTATTGAGACATAAAGGCCTCAATGACGAACCCAATTATTCTTTTGAACAATATTTCCAGGTATGTACAGTACATACCTGCATTTCTATTTTCAACTTATTTATTATTTCACTAAAGCTAATAATAAACTTTACAAAATTATATTTTTAGAACCTAACTTCGAGCTCTTGTCTTTTCTTTTTGACATGTGCTTTTCATTAGGTACTAATTTATTTTGTAAAGTTTTACAATTGAATTATTTCAAACTTTGATTTCAGGCACCTAAAGACGAGTTTGCCGAGAGCAACCTCTTATTTTCGGATTTCAAAGCATATTATAGAGGAAAACGGGTGACCAATAACGAGACTTTAGATCTAGCTCAGGTGACAAGTATTGGTATTCAAATGTATGGTGGAGTCTATCAACCAGTGAAACAAAAAGGTCCAGCTACTTTAGAAATAGATTGGATAAGAGCAGTGTAAAATGTTTAAATTGTTAAGGGAAGTGTCTCCAACTTTTAAGAACAGGTGTACCAAGGGGATGGAATCGTGTACTTGCTATATGTTAGTGGTTATGTATGAAGAAGAAGAAGAAGCTGTTTTATTAACAATGTATTTATCCGCAGTTAAAACAATTAAAATACATTCCTGAATGACTAGATATTTACTGAACTTAAAAACTGGTCATTGTACAAAAATGCCTCAGAGAGAATTTTGACTTTTATTTGTTTTGTGTAAGTAAGTACATTTGTTTGAATCTTTCCGCGCGCCGCTGTAAGATATATCTCGGTGGTCCGGTGGGAGAACGCATTACTAGTGCTTTCTCACAAGTACCCCAAGTGTGGTCTGCACTTGGATGGGTAACCAACCACACATGGAATATTTTCTCAAGCTCGTCCGTGCTTCGGAAGGCATGTTAAGCCGTTGTATGGCAGTCGAGCTATGTCAGACCAGATGCCTTTAGGTAGCTTGAAAAATCTGACTAGCATTGCCCACTTACAAAAACAAACAGTACAAATGACTTAGACAAATGATTTCAAAATCAATGCGCGCGGCGGTACCACAGCGGTGGTGATGCTGATGCCACTGCGGCGAAATGTGTAATCAGAAAATGTTTGACGAAACAACAACACCTTATATTTGGTGAACAACGAGGAGTATTAGGTAATAGAGACTAGAGTACGAAGGTACTAGTTTTTTTTTTATATAGGGACAAATAGCACTGATTAAGCTAGGCCCAAAGTAAGTTTTAACTTGTGTTATGGGATACTAACTCAACGATACTATATTTTATGATAAATACAAATATAGATGAACACCCAAGACCAGGACAATTTGAAAAAGGCCATTTTCCAACTTGCCCTGGCTGGGTATCGAACTCAGGCCACGGAGGTCGTCAATTATTATATCGTCGTATCGGTCGTATTCATTGGAACAAATACAGGACAATCAGGTGATTGAAACGCGAATATAGTCGCGAAGTCACCGCGCAGCAGCTGTGCGGGGCCGCGCAGTCGCCACCTGGTGACCGCGTACCGGCTCTGCTGTTTTAGTAAAACAAGCTTTATAGCAACTACGTAAAGTTGATTTATTAACCATTTAACCGCGAACGTCGGATTAATCCGACAAACATTTTCGTGCCCATTTCGCGAGCGTCGGATTTATCCGACCAAAAGCTATGGATATTCACAATTCCTCGCGCTGGGAGCACGACAACTGATATACTCGTAAAGTCGCATAGTGAAAGGGTTAAAGAATCTCTTCACGCCTGACGCTAACAGACCGCGCGCCGGCCGCGGCGCCATGTGATCTAAGCGTAGCCGCCGCGCGGCCATACGCGGCCACTGCGCGATTACTAACTTACAAAGAATTTCAAACTTGTTTCCTAGTTAATAAAACATAAATTTCCTATGACTGAACAGCTATCATGCGGCACACGCGCGGCCGCCGCAAGAAATTTTTCGTCTCGTCTAACTGCAGTCTAAGTAGCAAATCCCTGGCTCCTAAGTAACATAGCCACGGACACAACGTACACGCAAATTAAGACAGCGAGAGATTGAAAGTAATTGAGATTTTTAAGAACTCGTAATTAATAGAATCAAAGTCCAGGACTATAGGTGATACATGAGGTCCAGTGCTGCCCCCATTCGAAAAAATATATTTGAAAGGAATCGGAGTAGAGATAGATATCATTAAAAATTTCGTATTAGTAAACCCCAGATAACCCTTCAAACTGTTTCATGAACTACTGTTTACAGTTTAAAGTGAGAACGTGAAGCTTTTCTTCGCACATTTGCGAAAAACGGCCATTTCTGAGTTTGAGTATAACCTGTGGTATAACTAACAAATCGAACAGTTAAGTCTCTATATATGAGTCGAGTCTTGTGATTTAAAGTCGAGTCAGACTCCGACTCGAGTTTTTTACAACACTAGCGGAGACTATTTTGGTAGATTAAATAGACCAAGTTTAATTTGTGTCTAAGGTGTATTTAATGTCTACCAAATAAACGAATTTTCTTTATTTCTAATGATGACGAACTCTTGAGGCTAATTAAGAAAACCATTTTTATAATCTAATATTTTATTGCGGTCACCTCTGAAAGTATCCTAGTGAAATAGTATGTATACACACAAACTCACAGCAACTGTGTTATTTATAGTACATAATAAATGCTTCACACTTCATTTGTAAGAGATTTATCGCTGTCGCGACGGAAGCAGCAACGTGAGGGCGGTCATAGCATCCGGGAACAGAGAGTGATAATTGACGAGAGGTACGTACGCCGCGGTGATGACGCGGCCGGCGAACCACCGCCCGTGCAGCGTGTTCACCGAGGCGACGGCCGTGGCGATCGTTGGGCATTTACAATAAACATTTCCCTGTGGCGACGCTTTATCTACATAAACATGCAGCACGCCGCCATGTTTATTGCACTCGCTGATGACATCATCTCTGATTTCAACGTCCCAATTTGGATTTGTTTCCCTACAACAAAATAAAGAGGATTTATTTTACAAATACACATATCAACTCAACACGAAAAAATAATATAAAAGCTTATTTTTAATTAAGTATAAATATTTTAAGGGGTGATTCATCCAACAACTTTTCACAATAAATGTACTGTAATGAATGTAACTTTTCATAGTAACTAGATCATGTCACGTGACTACTTCGATTTGTATGGCAAGTGATTATTTTTTTCGTATTTCGATATACATACATTTATTGGGAAAAGTTATTCATTCGAACTGTACTTAATTAAAATAAGTCAAATTTTAAAATGCAGGCCGCTTCCGATCGGTCGTTTTGGAAATCCTCGGGGAAGGCCTATGTCCAGCAGTGGACTTCCTGTGGCTGATATGATGATGATAATGAAATTTTAAAATACCAGTATTTGAACTGCATGGTCTAACTAGTTTTATTGAAGAGTCTAGTTTTATATCAAATAGTCTTTTGCAATAGCATAACAAATGTTATCAAGCCTACTATCTATGGAGCTCGTTGGCTCAGTGGGAGTATGCATTGCTAGCACTTGCGCAAGTAAAGCAACCCTGGGCGAGGTCTGTACTTGGTGGGTGACCACAAGTGGCATAAAAATTTCTCTAGCTTCTCCTTGCTTCGGTAGGCACGTAAAGCCGTTGGTCCCGGCTATCATCATTGTATGTCGGATGTCGTCGTCAAGCTGTCAGATGCGTGTCGGCAGCTTGAAAAAACTGACACCAGTGTTGGCCACTTACACACACGACAAACAAACAAGCCTACTTTTAAGACGGGGTAAAATGAAATGAAAAAAGTTATATTGATTAATTTCGGCACTGATTTAAAGAGGTAGTTGTAAATAGCAGTTTTGGTAAGTTAAAAATTATAAATGGCATGTTTAATAACTAGTTCAGCAGTTAAAACTAAGCAGTAAACAAAAATGAGTAATAAAAAATAATGAACTGGATCAGTGAATATATAATTGAGCAGGAAAATAATTAAATGGGCGTTAAAAAAAATTGAATGAGCGGTTCTATAGATTTTTCCTAACCTAGTAAAATGGCTAAAACCGACGACGTGTGTTGTTCGCAGTTCTAACCTAACCTATAGGTTTTTCCTAACCTAGTAAAATGAATAGAACTAGTAATATGATAAAATAACCGACTAATTGATTTTTTATTACTGTTCATGTTTTACTGTCGCAATAATTAATCAACCGCCATTATATTAAATAACTGCTCAATATGTTTTCCAACTGATCATAATAACATCTCGAATATTTAAATAACAGATCAAAAAATTAGTTTCCATTAATTTCTAGGTATACCACACTACATAATTTTTTTTATATGTATGAACACAATACTTACGACGCAGGATCAAACATGTTATTGAGCATGAAGCATTGTGTCGCTATAGGAGGAGCAACTTGTGTCTGGGGCGCTACCAATGCAGATCCGGATCCCATCAAAACTGATGCGGCAGCGGGTGGTATCTACAATAACAATATGTTTATGTATAATGTAAGCACAACTTTAATTTTAGATATTTTTATGTCTAATTTTACTATCACTGTAATTTAAATCAGAACATTCAGAAGTACTAATATTTTTTGATTATTATATAAATCAATATAATAAAAAAATATTGGCTGGCTGTTTTTGGCTATAGTAACTAGGCGTTTAATTACTAATTCAGTACGTTAATAACTCATGTCATGAGTGACACTTATACATATTACTTATACACTACTTACTTATTATTATAAATATATATATATATATATATATATATATAATTACACATTATACCATCTATATAACTAATTTTAAGTTTTTAGTTTGTTAGTTGACGTCTTTGGAGAAAACGTGCAGTGCAGTTTGTTGCCGCTTCTTCTGCACTTGCGCCTAGGAAGCGGCGTAAACTTAGCTTTAAGTAACAATTTGACGTCAACATTTGTGCAAAACAAAACAAAGTGACTATTATTAAGAGATATTATAAATATCCTATGATAATAAAGATATTTTGAATTGAATTGAATACTGGCGACAAAATTGTTAAATTAAAACGAATTGTATAGTGACATGCTTTTGTTTTATGGCATAGACATTTTAAAGGAAACTCAGCCAGTAAGACACAATAAAATTACCAATTGTTTTTATCTGTAGCTAAAAAAATTATAGCAAAAAGAATAGATTTAATTAAATGAGTATAGTAATCATTATGTGCTCACCTGTAGACCAGTTCCTTCTGCAAGTTTGAACATCAGCTGCAAACGGCCCGTGGCTCCCAGGTCCACACCAGCCCTGTCTAATTCATCTGCATCAAACCTTGTGCTCGAGCCTCCATCGGCACGTTCTGTGACATTACCGACCTTCATTGGTCTACCGGCCAGTTCAAAGCCATTCAATTGCTCCATTGCTTTCTTTGCATCTGTAGCATGGTGAAACTGTAACAAATAAAAATAATTAAAATTGAATTTTACCAGTAGTTGCTATGGGTATCTTGATTACAAAGCAATCAAAGACACTTAGATTATTTAGTAACAATAACTATCTCAAAAGAGAAGAAGAGAGACCTTAGCATGAAAGGTGAGATAACTGTACGGTACACCTTTCCTAGATAAAAAATTAATAAAATGCTAATATACCAATACTTACAGTAAGAAATCCATATCCTTTGCTTTTGCCTGATTCTGGATCAGTCATAAGTTGAATGTGATCTATTTTTCCAAATGGTTCAAATATACCTCGTAACATATCTTCTGTAATATTAAAATGTAGAGATCCTACATACAGTCTTGTTGGTCCATTACTTGTCTTAGGAGCTAAGTTGGGCAGTGTGTTACCCACTCTATTTTTCTCAGCTTGTGTATGCTGTACTATTATAGGTATACCTAAAAGTTTTTGTCCTGTCAATCCCAAAGCCTGTAAAAAAGAAACAAGTAATAAAAGTAAAAGCCAAAAATACTATCACATGAAATAAGTGCTAATGTATAAAACATAAATTATTTGAAGCAAAAACGTAACTTATACTTACTAATGGTACAGATTCCGCATCTTTGAACTCAATGTAAGCTATTCCTTTAAACCTCCTGGTTTTATTACATGTAATAAGTCTCACATCTCTAACTTTGCCAACGGAGGAGAAAAATTCTTCTAAATCTTTAGCCCTAATTCTTTGAGATAGTTGCATACAAAACACTGTCCTGAGATCTCTCTCTTCTGGTGGCAACTCTTCTAACTTTGGTTCCAGACCTCTTGATTTGGAGCGATATTCTTTGCTCGAAGCTCTCTCCTTGTCCCGACTTTTCTCCCTTTTGTGTGACTTCTCGCGGCTGCGGCCTCGCTCACGACTGCTGCGTTCTTTGTCTTTGCTTCGCCTCTTGTCCCTATCCCGTTCGCGTTCCTTCTCCTTGTCTCCGCGATCTTTGTCCCTGTGACTGCGGTCTTTATCGCGATCCTTACGATCCCTGTCTCGGTCACGATCCCTATCCCTTTCTTTATCCTTCTTGTCATCCCTATCTCTGGAACGGCGTGAATCCCGGTCCCGCGATCTTCTTTTTTCTCTGGATCGGCTTCGTCTAAAAAAATAATAATAATTGTGATGTCTTGGACACGGACACCTAGATATTGAATAGAATTTAGTGATCATAAAATATTCAGTA